>CM066035.1:714997665-716197665 GCA_033557465.1 Ichthyophis bannanicus | reverse complement strand
AATCATCTTTAATCTGTTTTCTTGCCATTTTTAAAGTGCGAGGTAGATTTTTTTTTTTTTTTGTGGTTGTGATGCATGTATACATTGTACCTTAGTGTGACTTACTCTGCCAGAATCCCCAGCATGACTCTTGCAATCTGGGTAGGCTGGAGTTTTGAACAGCAAACTGAGCAAGATCTGTCTTCAATTATACCTCTGTTCCACTGCATGGACTAGTAGTAGTTCTGTACAGGTGTGATGTTATCGTACTTCTGCCACTATGGCTGCTCCAAAGTCTACAGAGGAAGTGGCACAAGGCATTGCACAATGGAGCACAAGTTAATGATACAGTGGAAGTGGACTGTCCTCTTGGAGGGCTCCACAGTTGTGGCGACATCTAATCCTAGGCCTTTCATGCCCTATATGTTTTTGTAAATGGCAGGGTGTTTGTACATATGAGTTTCTCTTGACTGTGAAAAAAAATCTAAGTTACCTATTTAATTTAACATCTAAAGTCTGTACCTTCGATCTATTATAAATGTATTTCAAATATTTCTCACACTGAATAGTGCAAATTTGTGAAACTAATATTGGAGGAGGGGCAGTACTCTTGATGATTGTGTAGGCATGCCAAAATTTTGGAATTCTGCTTCTGAGATTGAGATCAAACTTGGATCTTCCAGGCAATTGAAATTAAGAATTTTCAAATGTTGGCTCTGCCTCGTTACCAGTAGCATTCCCAGTCTCCCCCCCCCCCCTCCTGTGATGCAGTGCCGCACACCACAATGCACCCATCCCCAGCCGGCCCCATGAAGGCAGTGTTTCAAACTTACAATTATATTGGGTTGCCACGGTGCCTCACACTCCAGGAGATGGCCGCTCTTCTCTCCCAGCTGAAGTTTTGTGATTCACGAGACTTTGGCCAAGAGAGAAGAGCAGCTGGCCCTTGGAGTGCGAGGCACCGCAGCAATCTTAATCGTAAGTTCGCTGCGCTGCCTCCATGGGCCCGGTGGGGATGCACTCCTTTACTGGCCTGCTCTTTTGTACACCTTTACTCCATTACTTTTCATTTTCCCACAGACTCATAACAAATACCAAAACCTTGACTCATCCCAGTTCTGTATTGAAATTGTAATGCTTATAATTTGAATAACTCCCCCCACCCAAAAAAAAAACACCTGAGCTTGACTAAAACTAACACCAGTTTGAGCTGAAACTCTATAAGGAGGCTTATTCAGTGAAGCTCATAATGCACATTGCCACATAAGCACTAAAATTAGCCCTTGCCCACATGTTGTATATAGTTCCATGTATTTACATTTGTTCTATATAAACTGCCTTGACCTGGTGAAAGACGGTATATAAATAAAGGTAGCTAGCTAGAGAAATAAATAAATATCAATAAGAATATCATATGCAAATGAGGCTTTCTCTATCCTGCTAGACAAGTCTGGATGTTGGGGTTATGCTCCCTTGCCAGCAGGTGGAGGCAGACTTGAGCAACTTTGTGAAGCCATTACTCTGTATACAAGGTGTGACGAAAAAAGAAACAAGACTGTCCCATAAATGTTTTATTACAAAATCTACAGAGAAATTACACATTGTCCCCTTCAAAGTAATCCCCCCCCCCCCCCCGAGTTAATGCAGTTCTGCATTTGCTTCTGCCACGTACAGAAGCACTTGGTAAAGTCCTCCTCCTTGAGGTCCCTCAGCTCCCTCATCACAGTGGCCTTGATCTCTTCTACAGAGGCAAAATGAGTTCCTTTGAGCACAGTCTTCAGCCTGGGGAAGAGCCAGAAGTCGCACGGTGCGAGTTCTGGGGAATAAGGAGGGTGTTTGAGAGCTGTGATCTGTTTGTTGGCCAAGAACTGCCTCACACTGAGCACGGTGTGTGCGGGCGCGTTGTCGTGGTGGAGCAACCATGACTTGTGTCTCCACAGAGCCCGCCTGCTGCACCGAACACGGTCATGGAGGCAATTGAGGACCTGCTGGTAGAGGTGCTGGTTGACTGTCTGACCCTCGGGCACAAACTCATGATGGACCACTCCCTTCTGGTTGAAGATGTGGTCAACATGACCTTGATCCTTGATTTGGACATGCACGCCTTCTTGGGTCTGTGTAACAGTCAAGTCTTTCGCTACAGGCTCTGTCTCTTACTTTCAGGGTCGTACTGGAAGACTCGGCCAACGAACTCTGGATCTTCTCCGATCTTCTCTAGCAAGTCTTGACAAACATTGACTTGGTGCTCCTTCTGGTCGTCTGATAAAAGCTTGGGCACCATCTTGGCGCACACCTTCCGCATCCCCAACTCCTACACCAAGATGGTCCACACTGACTCCCTGTTCAGGCTGAGCTCCTCAGCTATCATCCGCACTGTCAATCTGTGATCACTCCTCACCAGCTGGTTCACTCTGTCAATATTCTCAGTCGTCTTTGTCGTGGAAGGCCGTCCTGACTTGGGGTCATCCTCCACCTCCTTGCGGCCAGTCTTGAAGTGTTTGTGCCACTCAAAGATTCGCAGCCTTGACATTGCATCTTCTCCATAAGCCTTTTTGAGAAGTTGGAGACACTCAGTTGGGCCCTTCTCCAACTTAACCAGAAATTTCAAGTTGATTCTTTGTTCCATATTTCTGTCACCTCCAGTTGCGTGATAAAGCGATGGAGCAGTGTGATACAAAAAAACCTGAAAAAGAATAACGGAGAGAGAGATGAAAAATATTATAGCAGAATAGTGGTGAGATGTTGCACAACACAGTGACATAAGCGGTTAGCCCATTGGCATTGAGTCATGGGCGTGGCTGCCACAGTCTCGTTTCTTTTTTGTCCCACCTCATATACTCGGGTGCAGCACTAAGCCAGTATTTGCCTCCAACAGGTAGCCAGGTGTGTGGAATGGTGCAGCTGTGTAGATAGGCCTGACTTTCTTGGCCTCCTCTACAGTGTTGTGGTCATTGTAATTGAGTTTAGTAGGGCTCAGCATTGTTCAGAGACACTGGTATGCCCTTGTCTCCTGGATCTGACAGCTGCCCTGTTCCCAGAGCTGTTTCCAGAAGTTCCAACACTGGTATGCTGAAGAGGAGCAGGATCTCTTGTGACTCCTGATGGGGGCTGGTAAGTTAGACCCTGGCTCCCCTTCCTCTTGCTGCCCTTTTTCTGCTTGCTAGGTGGTTTCAGGATTTTAGAGATTTTTTTTCCTTAAATTCCAGTGTGTGGGGTTTATTTTTTTTTTTCTGCCCATTATTTTCTATGGGTTACCATTTGGCTCCTTTGCTGCTTAATAATGCAGCTTCAAATTAAATACATAAATGAAAAGGTCAGATTTCCTTCAGCAGCAGGACCTCCTAGACCTCTGTAGGCAGTCGGAAACCCAATCAGCCTGTCAGGTGCTAGGGTTCCCTTCTCGCATCTCCCTTTTTACTGTAGCAGTACCTTTTTTGCAGCCTGTACTGGATTTTTCTGGTGTGTTTATTTTTTTTTCTTCAATGGACTTTTGTTTTCTGCTGCATGGAACATGTTTATCATAGCCACTGCCCACATTCTGCCTTATAGGGCTTTCATAGGGTCAGATCCGGGCATCTTCCCCTCTTCCGGCATTGTGACATTGTCAGGATACCCCCCCCTCCCCGTCCCAAGTTTCTAGCCTGGTATCACTATCCCACTGGTTATCCTCTTTCCACCAGGTCTCTGAGATGCCAATTATATCTATCTGCCGTCATTTACTATGTTACTATGTAGCACTGAATGAAAGGTTAAAGACCAGTATGGTCCATCTAGTCTGCCCAGTAAGATGGCAGGAGTAGGTGCACCTGCCGCTCCGTGCAGGCCACCCCTCCCCATGTCTTTGTTTTAGGGGTGAACCCACCACTCTGTGTAGGACATATTCTAACTCTCCCATCTTACATTTTAGACTTCTAGAAGTTGCATACAGGCATTTCAAAGTTTGTTTTTTGTTCATATTAATTGGCTATCAGATGTCAGGGCAAATTGGAATCTGTCTGATTTTTACTTAAAGGCACCTGGTTACTTTTACCTTTTTGGAACTTCTATCAGGATGCCCTAACTTCCCTGTTTTGCTAGTATCCTTCAAAGATGCATTATTCTGAGCCATGGGCTCTTGAGTAGCTGTCTGCTTTCCCCCAGTATGTAGTTTAAAAGCTGCTCTATCTCCTTTTTAAAGGTTAATGCCAGCAGCCTAGTTCCATCTTGGTTAAGTGGAGCCCGTCCATTTTGGAAAATCCCACCCCCCTCTTCGCCAGAAAGCTGCCCAGTTCCTAACAAATAAAAACCTCTCATCCTTGCACCATTGTCTCATTCACTTATTGAGGCTCTAGAGTTCTGCTTGCCTTTTGGGTCCTGCGCTTGGAACGGGAAGCATCTCTGAGAATGCTACCCTGGAAGTTTTGGATTTCAACTTTCTACCTAAAAGCCTAAATTTTTAGCTTCCAGAACATCTCTCCCCCGCTGTCCTATGTCATTGATACCAGCATGTACCAAGACTGCAGGCTCCTCCCCAGCACTGTCTAAAATCTTGGCTAGATGGTGCTACCTTTGCACCAAGCAGTCAGGTAACCAGGTAATAGTCATGACCTCTAGCCACCCAGCTATGTGCGTGCCTAATGATCAAATAGTCAATTATAATGACCATCTTAACCCATCCTTCATGGGCATATGGCCCTGGAGAGACAACCACAGTGTGAGAGGGTATTACATCATTTAGGGGACAGGTCCTAGCTAAAGGGATCACTTCCTGCCACACCAAGGTGGTGATCTCCTTTCACATGACCTATCTCCCTCTGTGGCAGCAGAAAAGTTGCCAGACTGGAGGTGGGACGTCTCTACTACAAACCTGTAAGTCTCGTCTGTATACCTCTGTCTTTCTCAGCTGCTCCTAATTTGCTATTCTAGAGATCGGACTCATTCCCTGAGAGCAAAAAGCTTTTTGCATGTGTCATATAAGATCTCCTGCCAACTGAGAGAAAACCATACATGTACCCCCATCTCACTGCTAGACTGCTGTATGCATCTTAGAATTAAAGATTTTATTTTAGCTATTTAAGTGGAATGGAGTGAGGCATAGCCTAATGGTTAGAGCACTGGCTTGGGAACCAAAAGACCAGTGTTCGATTCCCACTAGTATGCCTCGTGGTCTTGGGCAAATCACTTAACCCTTCATTGCCTCAGAAAAATCCAAGTTATCAATGTCCCTGTTTAATGTACATTAACAAGTTTAAGTTACAATGTAAACCACTATGGCTGAAATGATAAAGCAATATAAAAAATCCTCTCTGCAAGTGCTAATACTGGGCAGGGAAGAATGAGTTTATTCTTCCTGATGCCATATGAAGAGCTGCATTCTGTGGTTTCTGATCTTTCCCTGCTGCAGCCTCTGAATGGGGGGAGGGGAGGGGGCGAGAAGAGGTAATGTGACAAGTCTGTTAGATGTAAGGTACGATTATGGCACAGGAGTAGAAACAGTCTGGGCTGATCAGAAGTTTGGTGAAAAAAGGACAGAGGAGTTTACAAATCTGGAAGACTCCAGTTCCAGTAGAAGGCCACCTGATAGCTTAGATCAGCCCCTCCCTTCGAAACACTGTACACAGGAATTTCTGCAACAGAGCTCAGGTATCCGGCTTCTATGAAAAGAATGGGATGTGTTAGTCTTAATGGAGCAGGTGAGCCTGAATAATAGACCTGAAATCTAAAACAGCTCAGTGACAGAAACTGAGGGGAAGTGATACTCTACTTTCTATTGTTCTCAGGTATTTTTATTCACCTGAGGCCTAGGCTGCTTATAGGCATCAGGTGTTACCCATTTATAACTCAGATATCTGAGGTCAGGCAGCACAGACATCCCATGTTATCTTGGGGCCCTCATTGCTCAGAATATTGCCACAAGCTTCAGTTGCAGTTCACTCCACAGTGTGGAGGTACTTTTGATTTTTGAAGGGTGAAACTAGCAGTATTAAACATTTTATGCAATGAATAGGTACGCCAGTCTGCCATGCTGCTAGCACATCTGTAGCAGCATCCATTCCTCAAGTTAAAGGAGCATTTGCAACTTTGAGACATCAGGGTCGGAAGATTACATTTTGGTTTAGTAACACAGTAAATGATAACAGAGATAGACCAATTACCTCATCCATTCTACCCAGGTGAAATTCTTTCTTCTCACATTGCCTACCACTTTGAATAGATAACGTATTAGTTTAATTATGGAAACTTATTTCGGGTGCTTACATGATTTTTACCTGAGATTACAGCCATTGTTCTCTGTCTGACCCAAGCCATCCTGGTTTTACCACTTCTGCAAGTAGGCAGGGCCGGCCCCACCACTGAGTGAACTAAGCATTTGCTGAGCAGTACATAAATGCAGTGAGTACACTATGGAGCCTTTGAACATATGCACATGCTAAGGCCTATCTTGTCTTGTTCTGTCCTTTTTAACAGGAAGATTGTATCAGAGGTGGTGGGACATAGCAGGCCTTGAGCATGCGCATGTGCTTAAGGGTTCCACATGCTGCAAGGCAGCCCGGATGTAGGTAGATTGGTGGTGATAGTGGCAGCAGATGAGGGGAGGGAGCAGACCCTGTAGGGGGAAGGGAAAAAGTGGGAGATGTCAGACACCTTGTGGAGAGGGGAATTGGGAAAGGGAGGGGAATTGAGGGAGATGGACTGCTGTAGATAAATGCAGTTTAAAAAAATTGAATGGTGAGCAGTGGGGTGAAATCTGAGTGGACAGGGAAACAAAAATTAATGGAAGAAAGCAGAAAGTGAAAGATCAATGTCAGATGGAGCTAGGGCAAGAGAGAAAAGAAATGGTAAATAGACAGGCAATCCTGGGAACAGAATTAAGAGAATAAAAAGGAAAGCAGATGCCAGAGACTAGGAGTGAGATGATGAGAAAAATAAAATGGCCAGACCATAAAAGTAGGTAGAATTTTAGTTTAATGATCGGAATATGTTGGTTTCGGAATTTACATCTATCTTTATTTTGCTGTTGCTATTTTTCTGATGTTGCGTTACATGTAGAGTGTGGATTCCTGGGGTTTCAGATTACTTCTTGTATGTGTGCAAGGTATGATCAAATCGTATCGAGACTTGTTGTGTAGCTATATAACCACAATGCTATTAAACATGCATTGACCTACTTATGTGCCCTGCATGTGCAGAATGTAGCGTGGCTGTAGCACACCTCTACTTTTTTTAATCACATAGGGGGTTATTCTGTGCCACGAATAGCAGGGATGGATGGCCCGACGTGTCGTCCATCCCCGCTATTCGTGCTTTCTCTCAGCCGCAACTAACTTCCCTGCTGGTTGTGCGGGGAAGTTAGACAGGGAAGGGGCGGAGTCAGGGCGGTCGCCAGCCCTGCACGTACAGCGCAGACGACTTATACGGGGAAGTTTTTCCACCTCCGAGATGGAATAATTTCTCTGTATGTCATTTTGAGGTGGGCCCGGAGCTTACAGTGGGCAGCGGAGCCAGAAGGCAGTCCCTGCAGCCTGACCCTGGCCTTTGCAGGCCGGATTGGGGGTCGGGCTGTGGGGAATGAGGTCCTCCAGTCCAGTGGCCAGCATTGCGCTCTTCAGTGGAGCCGCGGCACCATGACAACATGGTGCCATGGCACTGCGGATCCATTGAAGAGCCTTGACTGAGTTAGCCGGGGACAGTCCTGCATGTGCAGGCCGGACTGAATCACAGTCCCGACCTGCATGTGCAGGACTCTGTGATTCTGATCCCGCGAGGCTAGACGTGTGCCCCGTGGGATCAGAATCGCTATCCCCTCTGTACGTCCAGTTCAGACTGGACTACAGAGGGGATTGATGTCTGGGATGGAATCATGCCCATGATGATTGGGATTGTGTAAAAGCAGTTCATCAGATTTACAATGCGTGAAGAAATTGAACAGTGAATTTGCATTAAATTCTGCCAGAAACTTGGAGATTTGTGCAAAGAGACTTATGACAAGTTACAGCAAGTGTATGGTGATGAATGCATGAGTCATGCTGGAGTTTATGGTACAAATGTTTCCAAGAGGGCTGCCAAAATGATGAACAATCTGGAAGGCCATCCACGAGCAAGAATGAAGACAAAGTTGAAACAGTGCATGCCGCAATATGCTCAGTCGCTTGACTATCAGGGAGCATGCTAAGGACATGGACTTCAGTTTTGGGTCATAAGAACATAAGATATGCCATACTGGGTCAGACCAAGGTCCATCAAGCCCAGTATCCTGTTTCCAACAGTGGCCAATCCAGGTCATACGTACCTAGCTGTTTCCCCAAAAGACACAGGTTCTGCAATGCTTGTACTAGGTCAAGCATTGATTATCCTGGATCCCTTCTTAATAATGGTTTATGGACCTTTCCTCCAGAAACTTGTCCAAACCTTTTTTAAACCCAGCTACACTAACAGCCCTTACTACATCCTCTGTATAGTCCATTCTTATGTCGATATGGGGATGAGACTTGTGTCTGCAAAATCGTTCCGAAACTCCTGTCCCCTGACCAAAAGGAAGACAGACTGACTGCAGTCAGGGAGTTATTAGAATGTGTTGAAAATGACTCAAATTTCATCAAAAAGATTATTCCTGGCAATGAATCATGAGTTTATGGTTGTGACCTGGAAACTAAGGCTCGGTTCTCACAATGGAAGATTCCAGACTCTCCCAGACCCAAGAAAGCCTTTTAGGTGAGGAGCAATGTGAAGGTCATGCTTACCGTTTTCTTTGATTACCAAGATATTCATCATGAGTATGTTCCAAAAGGCCAAACCATCAATAAGGAGTACTACGTCAAAGTTCTGCTTTGTTTTAGAGATGCAGTTCGTTGTAAGAGGCCAGAGTTGCACAGGAATGGTGAATGGTTGCTTCATCACTATAACGCCCCAGCTCACGGCATCACATCTTGTCCAGGAGTTCTTGGCCAAACACCAAATCGAGCAAGTCCGTCAGCCTCCGTATTTATGACCTCACACCCTGTAACTTTGTTTCCAGAACTGAAATTACCACTGAAAGAAAGGCGATTCGATGACTTGGGGACAATTAAACAAAATTTGGTATAGCAGTTTGACAGCATAACGAAAGAGGCATTTCAAAATTGTTTCCAGCAGTGTCGGGAACACTGGAGGAAATGTGTTTTATTGGAAGAGGACTACTTTGAAGGAGACTGAGTGCACTAACTGTCAGTGTTATACTACTTGTGTTATTCTACAAGTCTTGATACATCTTGATCGCACCTTGTACTATTTTTGGATTGTTAATTTTATTCTGTGTTTGGGAGGGTCTATCTGTGTCTGTGTGACAGAGACCAGGTATTCCGTTAACATGGAGCTTCTCTGTAGGCATCTGTAGTAATTCAGCTTGTTAAGTTTTTCCAGTACATGTATTAATGTTGTTCTAGAGCCTATTGCAACATTTACAGTGCTGCCTTTTCCTGGGCTCCTTGTTCGAGCTCCGTTCCTGAGAGACACTTGTAGGATATTTCATATTATGCCTAGTAATGGAGAGGGTTTGTTAGAAAAAAAAAAAAAAAGCCTGATTCTGGTTTCATCTCAGTATGGTGAGTCCTGTGGGGAATCTGTCTGCACCCATTGCTGGGTAAGTGGAATTTGGATGCAGAATGTAGGTTTAGGGATAATACTATCATGGCCCAGTGTGTAAGGTTAGATAGTGTTTTTTAATGAGTCCTAGGCTGCATAATTTAACTGCTACAATTTGTGCTGAGTAAAACAGTGATTGCAGACTTTTAATTTCTTTATTATATAACCTAGGAATATGTTGCAGTTTTAGTTCTTGGAGCAACTGCCTGGTCAGTGTTCTGTGTGAGTAGACCCTCCCTTCTACATCCCTAACCAGATCTCTGAGGGGGGCCCTCCCTTTTGGGTGCCGGGGAGGGGGAGATACAATGTCATTTTGTGCCTCAGCTAGCAGATTGCCTTGAACCATCCCGGGTGGAGGGAGGCACACAGCTAGGTTTCCTAGGGTATCAAATACCTTTAGGCAGCCGTGCTAGTAGGTGATTCCAGGCATTATAAGAACCAAATGACAAGATCCATACTTAATCCAACACAACCCATCCCTTGGATTACCATCAAGCCTTTTGTAATAGTTCGCATAGCCACTAAAACTATTGAGACACTTTCCTGAAACAGCCAGCCACTCCATGTCCATTGAAATAAAGATTGCAGCCATGCTCCATATAGATTATACCAGCCTTCTTTGGGTTGTAGCAGGATGTTTCCCAGCCAGGTCACACTAGATGCAGCTAGGCCTTTTAGTTTCTTTATAAAGCCTGGATCAGCCATGACATTTACCAGCTGCCCATGGTGATGGGCTAGACTTAGATTCCTCAGTTTCAAGAAGCACAGATTTTTCTAACATGCTCCAAAGCATGTTGATGTGTCCATTTTTAGTAGGAAACAAGGGTTACACTTTTGAGCTGTAAATTAAATTTTTGGAAAGTGTTTTATACCATTTAACACTTTCTTATCTCCAGGAACAAGCAGGAATGAGTCTTCACATATGGGTATCATCGGTAAAACAGTGGTGTACATACTGTATTCTGACGTGTAGTCAAATTTTAAAGTATATAACTCCGAGTGGCGCACAAAAATTTAACCTTCCTTCAAAAGCCGCACAGCTGATATTTTATGCGCACACAGCCTACAGAAAATTAGAGGGAACATTGGTCATAGGTTGACATCGATGGTGTGGCCTCGACCAATCACCTGTTGCCATGTTCTGGGGTACCGGTGGTTTCCACTGGTACCGACATCCAGACATTGATTGCGTCGATGGATCAGAATATTCTGACCATGCAGCGTGCCATTACGGCATTCATACAAGCTGCGACGCCTCCGGTACCGCAACAAACTCTGTTGTCGGTACCGGTTCCGGCACCTATATCAGTTCCGGTGCCGGTACCGATTGCATCGACATCGGCTTCGGTGTCGACTGCAGCGGGCTCTGCAAGAGCATCCAGACAGGCGATACTTCGATTCCTCCGAAGACTCTGATGAATCAGAGGCTTCTGTCGAAGCATCGGTACTCCTTCCTCAGGAGCCCTCTTCTCCAAAAAGAAGAATGTCTCCTCCAGAAGACTTGTCTATTCAAGACTTCATTAGGGAAGTGGCCAGGGGCCTCTCCATTTCAGTGGCCCCTGAACCAGAGCCTAGAGTCAAGAAATTGGATATTTTACAATATCCTAAGGCTCCTAAAGAGGCAGCTACTTTACCAATTCATGAGATCCTTTATGATCACATATTGGGCATATGGGAGACACCTCTCACTACCTCCCCTCATTCTCGCAGGTTGGACACCATGTACCGTGTTCCTCCTTGCCCTGGCTTTCATAAGACACAGCTTCCTCACCACTCTATTGTGGTGGAGTCTGCTATGAAGAAGATAAAGAGTGCAAAAAGACACTCATCTAATCCTACAGGAAGAGAATGCAGAACCTTGGATGCTTTTGGCTGGAGAATTTTCCAGGCCAATATGCTTACTGCCAGAATCAACTCCTATAGTCTCTATATGGGGATGTTTCTAAAGGAAGTTACAGATCATCTGCTAACTTTATCTCCTTTTATCTCAGAAGATAAAAGGGAGGAGTTTTCACCTGGCTTAAACATGCCCAGGATGTTTCCAAATTGTCAAACCGTGCAGCCTTTGACTCTTTTGAGTGTGCCAGCAGAGCCTCGGCTATTGCCATAGGTGCATGCAGAGTTGCTTGGTTGCAAGCTTCTGATTTGGAACCCTGGGTCCAGGATGGATTAGGAAATCTTCCTTGTACAGGTGAAAACCTTTTTGGCAAGGATTGGCAAGCAAAGGCCACTCAGATGGATGCTGAGAATTCTGCCTTAGATAGACTTTCAAAGTCTACTTCTGCTCCTGTTAGAAAAAGGTTATTCAAAAAGGCTTTCTTTCCCAAAAATGGGAAATATTATCCTGTTTATGGTCAGCAGGCATCTTCTGCAGGTAGTTTTGCTGCAAAGCGTCAGCAACAACCTAAACAAGCCAAGCCTAAGGCTGCAAGGACTGCTACGGCCCAACAGCCTCAGCCTCCTCAGGGCCTTTGAATCACATCTAGAGAACTTAGCCTTTCTGGCTCTAGAAGAACCAGAGCCTCTCACCATTCCAGGAAGGTTAGCCCACTTTGCTCCCAGATGGGAACAAGTCACAGCAGAGCAATGGACCCTCTCCATCATAAGGGAGGGGTACAAGCTTCATTTCTTAAACCTTCCTCCTCACACCATGGTGAGACAGTTCAATTCTCCAACATCTCTCCTCGACCTTCTAGGTCAGGAGATTGCTACCCTTCTTGCCCAAAGGGCAATAGAAGAAGTACCCCTTCTTCAACAGGGCTCAGGGTTCTACTCCCCCTATTTTCTTATCCCAAAGAAAACAGGGGGCTACAGACCCATACTAGATCTCCGAGAATTGAACAAGTTTCTGTGCAAGGAGAAATTCAAGATGATTTCTCTCGGTGCTCTCCCTCCATACCTTCAGAGTCAGGATTGGCTTTGTTCTCTAGATCTCAAGGATGCATACACCCATATCCTCATCCATCCAACACACAGAAGGTTCCTTCGGTTCCTTTATCAAGGAAAGCACTACCAATACAGAGTGCTTCCTTTCGGTCTGGCCTCTGCTCCAAGAGTGTTCACAAAATGCATGGCAGTAGTAGCTGCATTTCTACGCACTCTAGGAATATTTGTATTCCCATATCTGGACGACTGGCTCATCCGAGCTCCGTCCCAGTCAGAGGCCAAGACTTCCCTAGCCTGCACAAGGCGTGTTCTTCAGTATCTGGGACTTGTAATAAACATCCCAAAATCCCATCTCACCCCTACTCAGTCATTAGAGTTCATAGGGGCCTTCCTGGATACCACAACTACAAGGGCCTATCTTCCCCAGGCCCGTTGCCTACGCTTGGGCAGTTAGCCTCACAAATTCAGTTAAAGTCCCATTTAACTGCTCGAGAAATGTTACAACTGTTAGGCCACATGGCATCCACCGTGCATGTGGTTCCTTACGCTCGCCTTCACATGAGGGCAGCTCAGTGGACTCTGTCCACCCAATGGACCCAGGCATCAGGGTGCCTGTCAGACAAGATAGCAACTTCCAGTCGCCTCTTCTGGTCTCTCCAGTGGTGGAAGTCCACTCAAAATCTGTTGCTGGGGTCCCCCTTTCAACAGTCACTACCCCCAGCAATCCTCACAACAGATGCCTCTCCAAGGGGTTGGGGAGCTCATCTACAAGATCTCTCCACCCAGGGCATCTGGTCTCCACAAGAGACATCTCTACATATCAACTTCTTGGAGCTCAGAGCAATTCTTCTAGCTCTCAGAGTCTTCCACACCCTGCTCAGCTACAAGACAGTCCTCATTCACACGGACAACCAAGTAGCCATGTTCTACGTGAACAAGCAGGGCGGGACTGGCTCTCTGTCGCTTTGCAACGAAGCTTTGAGATTGTGGGCCTTCGCCAGAGAGCATCAAATTCATCTCGTGGCAGTGTATCTTCCAGGGGTTCAAAACTCTTGGGCAGACAGACTCAGTCGAGTTCTGTTTCCACACGAATGGTCCCTCCATGGGGACCAGATAGCCAGGATCTTCCGAATTTGGGGAACCCCGGACATAGACCTGTTTGCAAGTCCGTGGAATGCCAAACTTCCCCGGTTCTGTTCCAGGATTCCGTGTCAGGGAGTTCAGGCCAGGGATGCCTTCCTCCTTCATTGGGGGCAAGACTTCCTCTATGCCTTTCCACCCATTCCCCTAATTCCCAAGACACTGTTCAAACTTCAGAGAGACAAGGGGTCTATGATCCTCATAGCACCACATTGGCCACGCCAAGTGTGGTACCCTCTAAATCTGCATCTCTCTCAAGCTCCCTCCCTGAACTTGGGATGTGCTCCAGACCTCCTGTCCCAGGAGGAGGGAACGTTGTGGCACCCAAATTCCCAGTCTCTTCATCTCAGAGCCTGGTTGCTGAAGGCCTAGACCTTCAAGATTTGCATCTTTCTCAGCAGGTGAAGGATATCCTTCATGCTTCCAGAAAGCCTTCCACTAGACGTTCCTGTGCTTTTAAATGGAAAAGATTTACCATTTGGTGTGCACAGAAGGGTCTTAACCCCCTTGCAATACCTCTGAATTCTTTACTAGAGTATTTGCTACATTTATCCATGCAGGCCTTAAAACAAATTCAGTAAGAGTCCATTTGAGTGCTATTGCAGCATCCCTTAAGCCTCTCAATGGACAGCCTATTTCCTCTCATCCTCTTATTGCAAGATTCATGAGAGGCCTTCTTTTAACTAAACCTCCCATTAGACCACCTCCAGTGGCATGGGACTTGAATTTGGTTCTTGGCCAGCTTATGAAGCCACCCTTTGAACCCTTAGCCACTACCTCCTTGAAATTTCTTTCCTGGAAGGTTACTTTTCTCATTACAGTCACCTCAGCTCGCCGCATCAGTGAGCTGCAAACCTTGGTGGCTAATCCTCCTTATACAAGGTTCCATCATGACAAGGTAGTCCTCAGGACTAGTCCACACTTTATGCCTAAAGTTGTCTCACCTTTTCATCTGAACCAGGAGGTGTATTTACCTGTCTCTTTTCCAGGACCTCATGCATCAAGTGCAGAAAGGAATCTCCATACCCTGGATTGTAAGAGAGCGCTCGCTTTTTACTTACAAAGGACACAGCAACATAGAAAGTCCTCAACTCTTTGTTGCTTTTGATCCCTCTCATTTGGGACTTCCAGTCTCTAAGAGAACTCTGTCCAATTGGATTGCTCAGTGTATTTCTTTCGCCTACCAGAGTAAGAACCTTTCTCTGGAGGGCCATGTCACAGCTCACAATGTGAGGGCCATGGCAGCCTCTATGGCTCATCTGAACTCTGTGTCCATTGACCAAATCTGTCGAGCGGCCACCTGGGCCTCGGTTCATACCTTTACAGCCCATTACTGCTTGGACAAGGACTCCTGCCGGGATGCCTTGTTTGGTCAGGCTGTTCTCAAACACCTGTTCCATACCTAATCAACTCCTACCCCCCATCCCTGGTTGGATGCCCGAGATCCATGGGGGCAGGTAGAGCCCTTCTGAGGGGCTCACAACCTTGGAGATCTCCCTGGCATCTCTAGCTGGGGAGTCCCCATATGTGAAGACTCATTCCTGCTTGTTCCTGGAGATAGTACAGTTACTTACCTGTAACAGGTGATCTCTGGGAACAGCAGGAATAAGTCTTCACAACCCACCCGCCTCCCCTAGGAGTTGTATCTCTCTATCTATCTTTCCTTTCCTTTCTCTCTCTTTGTCTCAGCTTAAAACTCGAACTGGAGAGAGGCGGTTGGGAAAGGGCGGGAAGGCAGCGCGCAGGCGCTGTGGGATGCTCCCAAAAGCTTTCTTTCTGGACGCTGGGGAGCGTCCCCGCGCAGGCTCCGTCGGTACCGATGATACCCATATGTGAAGACTTATTCCTGCTGTTCCCAGAGATCACCTGTTACAGGTAAGTAACTGTGCTTTCCCTCCCTAGTATGCAGAAATGTGATGAATTTGGGAAGGGAACATAGGCCAGGGTTTTTACTTTGGGGGGGGGGGGGGTGTTGGAGAAAAGGGGAGTTTAACCCTTACCTCCTGTTGCATATTGGTAAACGAAATGCTGATTTTCAGTGGACACAGCAGTACAACAAATCCTACAGTGCACTGGGGCATGCACATTCAAAGTCTGTCTCATCACATCGCTATAGTTGAAAGCTACAATTTAAGAGGAAAAAAGGGTCATATAGTCTTATACATGTAAAGAGCATTGATCTTCAGTAGTCCATTTGCTGTTGACTGTCAGTCCTCTCCACCCCTTGCTCTTTAACCTTTTGGATTTCATATTAAGCCATGTTTTCTATAATCCAGCTTTTTTGCTTGTCTCCTAAATTGAACCCAGTGCATTAATCATTGTTTTAAACCTAATTTAGGAATATCTGACAAAGTATCTTGAAGCCCTGTTAATCTTTCAAGAATTTTGTCAATGTATGTACATTTTTGATACATTAGATCAGGGCTTGACATAGCCCAGGTGACAGGTCAGCCGTGGAAACCATAAATTTATATCTGGCGCCTGGAATTTGCTTCTGCCCTCCTTTTCCCCACCCAATAATGGGCAGAAAACCCCTTCTGTTCAGCCTGCAGGAGATCAGATGCACTGCAGGCAGAACAGGAGGGATCTTTGCTGAAATCAGGGCTTAGATGTAGCAGTCGGTGCAGGCTCTCCACTGCATCTAAGCCCTGATCGCAGCAAAGATCCCTCCTGTTGGAGATCGGACTCTTCAGAAGAAAAAGAGGTAAGATGGGAGAGGGGCAGTTTTAAAAAAAAGACCCCCCATCCCCCAGGAAGATGGGGGAATAAAGAGCATGGTATGGGAGTGCTGAGGAAGGGAGAAGGGGAAAGTCCAGAAGGGCAACAGAGTGGGGGAGGGGTTGAAGTTGGGGAAGGAGGAGTACAAGGTAAAGGCTAAAGGAATGAATGCATAGGGACAAAACTTACATTCTGTATATGCCAAAGGGTGTGTCCCCTCATTAAAACATACACACAAGCACCCCACCCCCACATTACACACACATGCACCCCACCTTTGCGTGACAGACACATTCGCACTCGCACATACACTTCACCTGCTCACCACACACGCAACCCCCCTCTGCACCACGCACACACATGCACTGCAGCCCTGCACTCTGCCCACACAAAGGCACCCATCGCCACATCCCACATAGTCGGGCACAGCACTGTTGCATCACACACCCACAGAGACTCTTGCTATCTGAAACTACAACTATTGTCCATGGACAAACAGGAATGAGCCCTCATGGGTAATGTCTTTTGACAGAATGTGTGTGGAAACACTCCCTAGCTCCTATTGGAAGCTGTTGGGATGCTCCACTGTGCCTGTGCACCTCCTTCCTGCCTGCTGCCGTGGTGCCATCTTAAACCAGTCTTTCCATGGAGCCCTATGGATGCATTCCGGTATTCTCCGCTTGGTAATTGATTTTCTTCCCCTGCAGGGGATCTTGTGTTTCTCATTTCACTCAGCAATCACCTGCCATCCCAGATTTTGTCTCTTCCCTTTGGTTGTCTGTATCAGTCCTTTAATTTTCTTTCTTTTTCCATGGCACCTCAGGCCCCCTTAGGCACTGGTGCACTGGCTAAGCCCTTCATTGAAAATTGAGCCATTTGATTTTGCTGCAGCTATCTTAATGGACGATGTGTCCCAGAAACCAGCCAGTAGGTTCAGAAAGTATTCCTAGTGTGCTAGGACCATATGTGCCACGGATACCCATAGTTGGTACCCTCAGTGCCTGGGACATGATTGTCAGCCCTCTTGTAATTTGTGTTTGCAAATGACAAAAAGAGGACTCAAAGATCGTGAGAAGCAGCTTGAATCACTTTTTGATGTTCGGAGGTACAATTCATCGGCATAGACTGCACCAGTCTCAATGGCTTCAAAGGCTGCATTGGATATTGGCAGTGCATTGACATCTGAGTTCTCGAGCCCACTCGGAACCGAGCACCCATAGTGCCCTGGAGCATCGGCCATCTATCAATCTCCACCTGAAGATGAGGAAGGATTTATCTTCGTTGATGTTGAAGAGTTATCAAACCGAGCACCAAGAGACTCTGATGCATTGGCGTCAGAGCCCATTGAGGCATGGCATCAAGAGCAATGAGGGTCTGAGGGAGTGCCCATCGATGCTGCCCCAAAGGTAGGAGAGGTCAAACTCCAGAACATCGGAGGAGCAACGAGAGCCAAGACCAAGCCTCCGATACCCCTGTACAGATACCAGGTGCATTGGTTGAAGTTGCTGAGGCCCCACAGCCTTTGGACTCTGCAGCCATGAAGAAGCGCCTTTGTGAGCTCTCAAGAAATGCTTCATGGTGCTTTTGGCTGTGCAGCATGCTGGGGCCTCGACATTGAATACATCGACCACTGTACAATCGATCCTTGAGACGCACGCCTTGCCTGCAGGAGATACATCGACATCAGGGCATTGAAGGGCCCCAGCACTGATGCTTGCCTGGCTGATATCCCTTTCTAGTATTTCAGGTCCGATGCACTCTCAATTTAAAAGAGCATTGGTACATCATTGCTCTCCATCCATTTGGGTTAGGAGAGAGATCCAGTACTTTGACTTCCTCTCTGAGCCTGATTCAGAAGGCTGGGAAACTGATATGGAATCTGAAGACTTGTTGGAGGACAGGTCTCCTGATCTTCCATTGGACCCTTCTCTGCCTCATGAGTGCAGCGTAATTCACTTGAGGATTTTGTAAGGGACATGGTCAAGGTTATACTTTATTTTTTTGAGACTGAGGATGAACCCAGGGCAGAAGTTGGAGATCCTGCAGTACTCCTTGCCCCTATAGAGGCTATGACAGTGCCCTTGCACCGTATCCTGCAGAATGCAGATGAAAATGTGGGAAAACCTCCAGTTAGTAGAAGGCTTGACTCCATGTACAAAGTTCAGAAGGCTCCTGGATTTGAGAAGCCTCACCTTCCTCTCCTTTCCTTGGCGGTCAAATCCACCCTTAAAAGGTCCAAGAGTACCAAGACTCATTTCTCTGCACCCCTGAGGAGGGAGGTTTGGATATTGTACTCTTTAGAGAGAAAGTATTTTCAGAGTTCTTACCAGCTCTATGTTGGCATGTTCTTGAACATCATATGTGATCTCGCTGAGCTATTTGTTTCTCCCTCCAGAGAAATTGGAATAGTATCATTTCCTAGTGGCTCATGGCAAGGACTCCTCTCTGGACAACCTGTGACATCTTTGAAATGGCATCAAGAGCTTCTGCCATGGGTATTGGGACCTGAAGACTGGCCAGTCTCCTGCCCTCTGACCTGGAACAATTGTGTACAACAACCTTTCTGACGTGCCATGCCATGAAGAGAATCGCTTCTGAGAACAGGTTGAAAAGAAGGCTGGCTTCATCAAAAACCATCATGTCACCCTTCCTAATATCTCAAGGCGCGTGTCGAAGCCAGCCTCTTATCAGAGGAGGTACCAAGGAAGAGGACAGAAAAAGACCTATTACTCTTATAGGCATAGGTACTTTCCTGGGCCCCAAACCTCCCAGCCAAAATGGGCTCCTCACCCACAACAGCATCAAGAGAAACCTCAGAAAACACAGCTAACCCCTCAACCAATTTGTGGGCAGGGTTTTGACTGGTTCCTTTGGAGCATAGCCACTCTACCAGTAACCACAGTAGGAAACCCTCCAGTTGGCGGAAGGTTCACTCTTTTTGCAAAAAGGTGACCCCTCATAACCTCGGATTCATAGGTTTTACAGATAACCCAAAGCAGTTACAAACTACGTTTATTGGATCTGCCACCATATTGTCCCCTGAGGGTGCATCACCTCGAACCTCTGCATCAGGAACTGCTTCAGAGAAAATCGCTGCCCTCTTGTCAGATCTTGCAATCGAGCTTGTGCCACCAGAGCAAAGAGGGCAAGGATTTTGTTCCAGGTACTTTCTGACCCGCAAGAAAATGGAGGGGGACTATCCCATCCTAGACCTAAGTTCTGAACACATTCTTGGTAAGAGAAAGTTCAGAATGATTTCTATAGGCACCCTGCTTCCTCACCTTCAAAAAGGAGATTGGCTATGCCCCATGGATCTGAAGTATGTGTATACCCACATACAGATACCTCCTGTGAGCAGGATGTATTTCAGGTTTGTCTGGGGGGGGGGACAACATTTACCGTACAGTGTTGCCTTTTGGCCTAGCCTCAGAGCCTCATATGTTCACAAAGTGCCTCACATTAGTAGCTGTGTGTCTCTGGATGCTGGGAGTGTTTGTCTTCTGGGCAATTAGCTGATCAAGAATGCCACCCTGGAAGGGTTCAAGAATCAACACGATTGACTGAGTGTTGGAACTACTAGGGTTCATTATAAACTACCTCAAATACCATCTTCAACCCATCCAGCAGTTGGAATTCATAGGAGCCCTGCTCGACACGACTCAGGCGAGAGCCTTCCTCCTGCATGACTGACTTCTCAGACTTGATAGCACTAGTGCAGGACACTCAAGCAGTCAGCAGGTATCAGCTTGCGGGATGTTGATTGTACTAGGTCACATGGCCTCTGCAGTGCGTGTCACACCCTTGGCATGCCTACATATGAGGCAGGATCAGTGGACTCTGAGGACTCGATGGTCCCAAGCCATGGGTCGACTTAGAGATCGTCTGTATATAATCAATCCTCTTGTTCAGTCGCTGCAATGGTGAACAATTCACCAGTTTGCTCAGAGGTTTTCCCTTCTAAATTGCTCCACCCCAAAATGTTTTGATGACAGGCTCATCCAAGCTGGGGTGGGGAGCTCATCACAATGGGTTTCACACCCAGGGCGATTGGTCCATCCAAGAGTCTCCACGAGATCAACTTTTTGGAATTGAAAGCTGTGGCAAACACTCTAAAGGCTTTCCGAGATGGACTGGCCATCCAAACTGTTCTGGTTCAGACTGACAATCAAGTTGCCATGTTATGTTTTATGCAAGTTCTTGATATACTGCCCAGGCTGAAAGGCATCAGAGCAGTTTACAATCACTACAAGCAGGTACTAGATACATTCCCTCTTCCCCAAAGGGCTCACAATCTGTGTACCTGAGGCAATGGAGGGTTAAGTGGCTTGCCCAAGGCCACAAGGAGTGCCTATAGGACTAGAAACCCCAGTCCCTCCAGCCTGAGATTGCGGTGCCCAGGTGGGTATTGAACTTCCAGCCCGAGGTACCTTGTGCTAACCACTAGGCCACTCCTCCCTCCTCACATTAACAAGCAGGGAGGAATGGGCTCGTACCTCCTGTATTGGGAATCAGTCAGGTTGTATAAGTTTGCCATTGTGCATGGGATGGACTTGAGAGCCATGTATCTGCCAGCTGAACAAAACACTCTGGCTGGCAGACAGACTGATTTGGGTCCTCCAACTACAAGAGTGGATACTGGACCAGGGAGGTTGCAGCTTGCATCTTTCAGGAGTAAGGCATCCCCTCAATAAATCTGTTCACTACTCTTCAGAATGTCCAGGTGGTAAAAACAAAGATGTTAAAAACAGATAAAGGTACAGATAAGTTTATTACATAAATTCATAAAAGCATAAAGACCATACAAAGTTTAATAACAAATTGTAAAACCTGACATGTTTTAGCTGAAGCCTGTTTCAAGGGTAACAAATAAATAAATATTATGGTCAAATCAATAAATAAATCATCATTAGTATGATCAGAAACACACACAATATGAACACAAAGGTATTAGAGACTCCCTAAAAGGTAAAACCAAAAAAGAAAGCCAAGAAAAGATTAGTGACATCAAAAAAACAGAAATACTCGAACAGCCACAGTGGAGGTGGATCAATCCATCGAAGGCAGGTGCAGTGATTAAAAGTGCAACAATGAATGAATAATAAAATAAAACCAAACCCTCCGGGTGATAAAAACAATCACAGGAGGAGCCATTCCTAAAGGCATATTAAAATAAACAGACATTAGCAACCCATGAAAACAAAAAGCTTTACAAAAAACTACCCATTTAAAAAGGAAAGAGACATACCTGAGAGCTGTGAATGTACACACAGTATAACATCAAATGAGCCTTCACATGTTTAGCAAAAACTAAAAAAAAAAAAAAAAGCATCAAAAATCAATCAAAAAGCATCGAGACTTGTACAATAACACAAGAAGTATAACACTGACAGTTATTGCATTCAGTCTCCTTCAAAGTAGTCCTCTTTCCAATAAAACACACTTTCTCCAGCAGTGGCAGGAACACTGGAGAAACAATTTTGAAATGCCTCTGTGACCTACATGGAGCGCTGGGTACATCCCTAAACAAAGGGGAGGGATGACCTGCACAGACCGGCAGGTGCACCTACTCTTGCCGCCTTGCTGGGCAGACTAGATGGACCATACTGGTTTTTATCTGCCGTCATATACTTTGTTACTATGGTAATCAAAACTGTGAGCATGACCTTGACATTGTTCCTCTCATGACGGGCTTTCTTGGGTCTGGGAGAGACTGGAGTCTTCCATTGTGAGACTGAGTCTTAGTTTCTGGGTCATAACTATAAACCCATGTTTCATCACCAGTAATATCTTTTCGATGAAATCTGAGTCATTTTCAATACATTCCAACAACTTCTTGGCTGCAGATAATCTATTTTCTTATTGGTCAGGGGATAGGAGTTTCAGCACATATTGGGCAGACATATGTCTCGTCCCCAAAATCAACAGTATGAATGGACTGTATTGACCCGAAACTGATGTCCGTGTCCTCAGCAAGCTCCCTGATAGTCAATTGATGATTTGAGCGTATTATGGCACGCACTGCTTCAACTTTGTCTTCATTCCTGCTCGTGGGTGACCTTCCAGAACTTTTGTCACTCTCAACAGTTTGGCGGCCATCCAGGAAATGTTTGTACCAATCATAAACTCGAGCACGACTCATGCATTCATCGCCATACACTTGCTGTAACTTGCACGAATCTCCAAGTTTCTGTCAGTGTTTAATGCAAGTTCACTGTTCAATTTTTTCACTCCTCTTAAATCTGATGAACTGTTTTTACATGTTTCCAAACATCATGTGATTAAAAGAAAGTACAGGTGTGCTGCAGAGCACATAACTAGGTCACTGCATGCTTAATAGCATAGTGGTGCGACGTATCGTGTTATAGCTACATAACAAGTCTCAATATTTTTTGGTCGCACCTCGTATAGGAGCAAACCCCACAGGATAAGCTCACGAAGTGCCAGGCTTACAGAGAAAGTCCCATACTATATTTACATAAGCTCTTAAAACCATGCACCTAAATAGTGCAAAAAGAGCTCTTTTTTTTTTTTTTTTTGAGTTTTTGCTACACATGTGAAGGCTCATTTGGTGTTATTCTCCTAAGAAGTGTTGCAGTTATACTGTGTGTACATTTATAGCTCCCAGGTATGTCTCTCTTTTTTCCTTTTTAAATAGGTAGCTTTTTATTTTCACGGTTTGCCAATGTCTCTCTATCTGTTTATTTTAATATGCCTTTAGGAAGGGCTCCTCCTGTGATTGTTTTTAGCATCCGGAAGGTTTGGTTTTATTTTATTATTCATTCAGTTTTTGCACTTTTAATCACTGTACTTTGATGGATTGATTTACCTCCATTGTGGCTGTTCTTGTGTATTTTTGTTTTGTTTTTTTATGTCTCTAACCTTTTCTTGATTTTCAGTTTTGCTTTTACCACTTAGGGGTCTCTAACTCCTTTATGTTTATATTGTTAGTGTTTCTGACCATACTAATGATGATTTATTTATTGATTTGACCATATTTGTTACCCTTGAAGCAGGCTTTGGCCGAAACATGTCTGGTTTTATGATTTGTTATCAATCTTTGTGTGGTCCTATGCTTTTATGAATTTATCTGTACCTTTATCTGTTTTTATCATCTTTGTTTTTATCACTACTGTTTTTGTTGTTGGTACCTTTTGTGTGGTGTATATACCTCTTTATTTGTATTGAATGTCCATGTGGATCTGTTCTGTTCCAAGGTAAGATCACATAGCAGACTAGCCTTGGATGCTTTCCTCCTGCACTGGAGGGAAGGTCTTCTGTACATGTGTTCTCCAGTCCCTCTCATTGCAAAGACCCTTCTGAAACTCAAAATATACGGCGATATGATGGTTCTCATCACTCCCTTCTGGCCAAGACCGCCTTGGTTTCCCCTCATGCTGCAGCTCTCCAGTCAGGAACCACTTTGGCTCAGCCACGTGCCAGAGCTGATTTCACAGGAAGACTGGATAATGTTGCACCCCACCATCCAATCCTTGGCCCTCATGACATGGATGTTGAGAGGCTAATGTTGTCTGAGCTCAACCTGCTGAAGGGTGTAATCGATGTCCTTTTGGCCTCCAGGAGGGCCTCAATGAGAAAGTCTTAAGGGTATGTTTACTAAATGGCGGTAGCGGCTTCCCTACGATATTGCAAGGAAGCCGCTACCGCCATTTAGTAAACATACCCCTTAGTCGTCTTATTCCTGCAAATGGAAGAGATTTGCGGTCTGGTGTGAAGGCCAGACCCTAGATCTTTTTGTCTGTCCCACACAAAAACTGCTTGAGTATCTTCTGCACCTCTCTGAGTTGAGACTTAAGTCCATCTTAGTCAGGGTCCATCTCAGTGCAATTGGAGCTTATCATCAAGGTGTGGAAGGGAAGTTCATCCCGGTACAGCCTTTAGTTGTTTGTTTTATGTGGGAGTTGCTGCTCTTGAAGCCCTCTACATATCTCCTGCAATGTCTTGGGACTTCAAGGTGGTTCTTGTGCAGTTCATGAAAACTCCCTTTAAGTCACTCAATTCCTGCCCTCTGAAGTTCTTGACCTGGAAGATGTTTCTGATGATGGTCACTTCAGCATGCAGAGTGAGCGAGCTTCAGGTTCTAGTAGTTAATCCACCTTATACCAAATTACATCATAATAGAGTGGTCCTCCATACTCATCCTAAATTCCTTCCAAAAGTGGTTTCTGGTTTCCATCTTAATCAGTCAGTTGTTCTTCCAATATTCTTCCCAAGCCTCATGCCCATAAAGGGGAAGCTGTGTTGCACATGTTGGGACTGCAATTGAGCCTTAGTCTTCTATTTGGAGTGGACAAAAATCCATAGAAAGTCCATCCAACCTTTTGTTTCTTTTGACCCCAGCAAGCGGGAGGCTGCTATTTTCAAATGCATTCTGCTAGCCAAATTGAAAGAGAGCATCTCTTTCGCTTATGCCCAGGCAGGCCTGACCTTGATGGCCATCTCACAGCGTACAATGTCAGAGATATGGCTGTGTCGGTGGCCAACTTATGCTTGGTCTCCATGCGAGATCTGCAGGCCTGTGCCATGGTCTTCTGTCTACACATTCACATCTCACTACTGTCTGGATGGGGATTCCTGACACGACAGCAAGCTTGGCCAGTCTGTACTCCGAAATCTGGAGATTAGAATCCAGCTCCATCCCCTCCTAGGCTTATTCTATTCTGTCCCGGCTACCAAAAAATAAATAAATAAAGGGAAGAGAATTGCTCATATTATACATAGTTGGTCTCTTGATTGCTAATCCCTGTTGCCATTACGCAGACAGGTTGTTTCCCCTGTTGGGCTTGTCTGCATTCTTCTCAGTTATCGGTAACCTGTAGCTGGGGAGAGTCCCTACTTGAGGATTCATTCCTGCTTGTCACCAGAGAAAAGGTAGTTACTCACCTGTAGCAGGTGTTTTCCATGGACAGCTGGAATAAATCCTCAGAATCCTCCCTCTTCCCCGAGGAGTTGTATTTTGCTATAGCTATACTGTTAGACTGGTTTAAGATGCACTGCAGTAGCAGGTGGGAAGGAAGCACACAGGCACGGTGGAGCTCCCAAAAGTTTCCAATAGGACCTGAGGAAGACTCCCACGCAGATTCCTTCAGAGGACGTTGCTCATACGTGAGGACTTATTCATGCTGCCCACAGAGAACACCTGCTACAGGTTAATAGCTACCTTTTAACTAAAGATGATGAATAGTGTAGAAACTCTGATGCTGGACTTACAAGAGCATGAGACCAGCATGAGAGAACTGGAGTGGGGGGGGGGGGGAAACGAGGAGGTCACAAGCCTGGTCTGGCTCCTAAATCCACACACAGTTAGTCAAGGCCTGCATTAAATGAATCTAGGGGGCAAAGATATATGTTTATTATTTATTTACTTAACTGGTCTTATATACCGTTTTTCTGCAAGGCAAAACGGTTTATATTGAACAAGAAGGAACGTTTACATGAAACAGTTGGAACTATAAACAAGTAACTTTGGTGTAAGTGCAGTGTTAAAATAAACAAAAGAACAAGAGTAACTATTTACAGATGTACTGGAGGCTATGCAGTGAGGCGTTGAGTTTGCCTACTTGGGGGAAGGGCTGTGTGGAGGAGAGTGGGAGGAGATGGGGGGGGGTAATGGTGGGGTGGTGCAGGGGAGTTAGGGGGTTGAGTGGTGGAGGTAGTGAGGAAGGGCAGGGTATAATCTTGTGGGGGATTTGTGGCAGTGGATGCGTTGAAATGTTCTTCAAAAAGATAGGTCTTGAGTTGTTTTTTGAAGAGGATGTGGGATTGGAGGACCTGTAAGATGGGGGGTAGTTTGTTCCAGTTGGTAGGGGCGTAGAATTGGAAGGCTCTTGTACTGGTGCGTTGAGGTTTCTTGGAGCTCTGTGTGGGAAGAGGAAGGAGATTTGCTGTGTTTTGGCGCTGGAGTCTGCTGTTGGGGTGCTTGCTTAGTAGTTGTAGCTGTTCAGCCATAGTGTTGAAAAGGGCTCTGTGTGTGAGGACAATGGTCTTAAACCTGATGCGGGATGCAACTGGCAGCCAGTGTAGGAATTTCAATATGGGTGTGATGTGGGAGTGCCTGGTTGCTCCAGCAATGAGACGTGCAGTGTGGTGAACAGCGCCCTCCTGAGCCTATGGAAACGGATGGAAATCCTGAGGTTCAGCAGGATTTATGCCTATTTGAGAAACCAAGGAAGAAAGAGAGACTCTATTCCACAGAGCTGAGCATGGAGACCAGCCCAGTGGAGGAGTCCTGCAGTCCTGATTGGGCACACCCTGTCCTTGGAAGGGGCGTGACCAGGAGAGAACGTGGTTTTAAACCAGAGTATGGCTTTGCTAGTTGGAAGAGGAATGGGATTAAGATTGAGGAGAAGAAGGAGAGACGGATAAAGAAGAAGCAGGAGAATGATTGGAAGTCCAGAAGACAGTATGCTGATACTTGGGAACCTGGCATTGGAAAGAAACCTGCAAAGTTCTATTCAGAGGCAGTGAGTAGAAGTCCCAAGGAGAGAGGACCTAGCCCTGAATTAGACAACCGTTGGAAGGCACAGCCCTGGGAAAGGAAGCCTTCAAGGCAGGCACAAGAAAGAAAACAATCATTCTGTGAACTACCGTTTGAGCCAGAGAGCAACAAACATTCTAACAGCTGGAGAACGTTGGAGCCATCTGAAGTCAGAACGGCATGGCAACAAGTAAGTGAATTGCCACAAAGTTTCCAGGCTGAACGTAAAGCTAACTCTCCTGTGTGTGAAACATTAGCAAAAGAGACTAGCAATTACTCTGACACAATTAATCTAAGAGAGGAGAAAATAAACAGCCTTAAGCCAGAGGGAAGTTGTATAGCTGATAGCAATTCCCTATCTCACAAACAGCAGGCTGAATTGCTCCTACAGAGTTTTAAGCAGTTTTTAGAGTTGCAAGCTAGAAGACAGCCAGTGTTACCAGAAGCCAGTAATTCCATACAGCTTGAAGAATTAACACAAGATAATACAGACTTACCAGATTGTGAGAGCATGGATTGCACGGTCTGCTGTGTAGAGATGCCAAGCTGAAGGAAACTGCTTTTTACCGTATGTGAATTGAATGCTACGGAGCTGTTGTATTGCCTTGCTGAGAAAGCTCTAATTATGTGCACCTGATTTTCCCCAGCCCTGTGAAGGTAACAGTGGCTGAAAGAGGCTGCAGTGAATCTAACTGACCTCTTGGGGCAAAGTGAGTAATTTGCTTAGAAGTGAAAGCAGCAGTTATACTTTAAGTTGCCTTTATCCTAAGTTTTCCTGTTAGCATTTGAAGCACCTATTTTGTTTGCATTTATTTGCCATGTGATGGAACAATATCCTTTACTATAATAAATATACTGGAAACCCCATAACTACAACTCTTTATTTCGGAGCGGGAGGAGCAGGAACTACAATACCCAGCACTCCCTGGATACAGGTTACTCTCCTTCCTCACGAAGCATTATACCGCCGCTCCTGTCTTTAGCCCTAAGGCCGGGCAGGAGCGCCGCAGCAGCTGTGTTGTGCCAGCTGTAGGGGGGCGAGGGTGGTCTTAGGTAGTCCTTGTAGGATGGAGTTGCAGTAGTCGATGAGAGGGATGATGGAGCTTGCTTGCTTTTGTTTGGGGAGGGACAAGGGGTGGGAAGTGCAGATTAGTGGTGTGGGAAGAGGTGAATCACCACCCCCTCCCCTCAGATGGGCATGGATTAAGCTCTCTATCTCTTTCCATCCCTGACAAGCATGCTTTTTTCCACACATACACATGTCCTTTATCATTCTCTGTGTCCTACCCCTTCCTTCCAAGGCCTGTTTCCACCATCTTCAATATTAACACCTTTTTAGTGGCAACTGTGGCAGAGTGGCACAATAAAATATATTCAGACTTTTGGATTTCGATGGATTTTATTTTCTTTTTTAGATTTTAATTTCTCAAACCATTTTTGCTAATTACTTTTTTCCCTTTTTTTCCATGTTTCTTATCCCTTCTGATTTCTAAGGGTCCCCCCACCTGTTATCCATTCTCTTAGCATTTTCTCTAGATGTTTTCATCCCGCTCTTTTGCTTACATCAAAGGTTCCACTTTTTTTAAAAAAAATTGTCCTTATGCCCCTTTACCCCACCTATATATTTCCACTCTCCTCTCTCTCTCCTGCTCTTGCACATATCTTGCTCCTCACTTCCCCATATATACTTCATCTTCGTAACCTTTCATAATTCCCTAATCCTTCAACTGTTACTCTCTCATATCTCTTCCAACACTCCTCCTTCCTTGCTTCTCTCCACTTCTAGCCCTTCTGATTCTTATCTCTCCTTTCCTCCCTTCCTCTTCTCTTGCTTTTTTCCATCTCTTCCCTCCACCTTATCTCATATTCCCCTCCTCTCACTCCCCTCTCTTATTTCTCTGTTGTCTTTCACCTTTGTCCTCCTGGCATGCTCTCTCTCTCCCTTCCATCTGCCCTGGCCCTCACTTACTCTCACCCTCCAACCCTTCCTGGCATACCTTCTCTCTCTACACTTTTTTCTCTTCCAGATACTCTCCCTCCCCCTCCCTCTTCCCCTTCTTGTGGTTCAGTATCTTTTGCTCTCTCTCTCTCCACTGGTTTTTCCTACTTTTGCCTCCCCCTCATAGATCACTTACTCACCTCAAACATCTGGTTGTTGTCAGTGCCTCCTTCCTATTGCCATGACCGCATCAGCACTAACTATAACAGATGCACCAAGGAACCTCTAACTGAAATAGTCTTCAGGGCTTTACTGATCCTGCCCCCACAACAGCAGGAAGTGTGCATCAGAGGGGATGAGACCAGTAGAGCCTTGCAGAGTATATCAGCAAGAGGCTCCGCAGCACATTTCTGTTCCAGTTAGTGCTGACACTATTGTGTTAAAAGGAGGAGCCGCTGACAGTAATGATCAGAGGTTTGAGGAGAGCTAATGATCCATGGAGGGGTTAGGGGAGAAGCTGGATGGGAAAAAGAGAGGGAGGTATGCTGGACTGGGGTGGGGCAGGGCAGAGGAGACACTCCATCCTGCAGCATTTGGAGGGAAGGAGCAATGCCCTCTAAACTATGCCGATGGGTAAAAAAACTGAAGGCTCCTGGAAAATTATAGAATGCAGTGGGTTGAATTTGTTGGAAATTTTGAAGGATTTAGGGTTCTGTTATAAATGGAAGAAATAGAAACTCCAGTGAGCATGCAGCACTGTTTTATGGTTTGTGGGGCTTATTTTTTAAATGGGATAGCTCTCTATGCTTAAGTACAGGCTAAGTCAGTCCAGGATCTATCTCCCCCCCCCCCCCCCCCCCCCCCCCCCCCCCCCCCCCGAATCTAAAGGACTTGCAGTCCTCAGTATGTGCTAAAGCAACTGGAAGCTGCAAGTCCATAAAAACAGCTGAGGTAAGCATTATGAGTTCAGTCTGCCTTTTACGCCACATGGGCCACTCGGTCTGCCCATTTGTGTAGTCTCTTTCCATTTGGACCTGGTGATAGTTTGGTAATCCTACCAGTGAAGAAACGTTGCAGTGATCTAACTCTAAGAGCTAATGCAATCTCTTGATTCCATTGAGTTAGTTACCCTATACCATACCATCTCATCGCAGAGTTCCTAGCTCCCTATACCATTCAGTCTGCCATCTAAGTTTAGTTTTTTGCTGTATCTAACATTTTATAGCTTTGTTTTTTCTTTCCTCTTCCCCACACAGTCCATCTCTTCCTTAACTTTAAAATTTTAATTGAATTTTGGAGGAGGTGGGGTATTTACAGAATTATTAGAAGGGAGCAAGGCGGAGTGGTGAGGAATTTTGAGGCCCTTTACAAGGGTTCATACACTCTGCAGTATTTAAATATATATCAATATTTGGAAGCATTTAAGCAAAGAAAGGCAAATAGAGAATATAAAAAAATTTAACATGAATACAAAATCCTAGCATTGCTTATAGATTAAATCCTGCAAAGGTGATATTTATAGCTTTTTAAAAAATGTTTCCTTAGTCTTCGTTTGAGATACATGTGGCTGCTTGCCGCACAAATTCTAATCCATGATTAACATACTGAACTAGTCCTGTTTTGTTTGTCTTCTTTCTAAGCACTTGTGATAACAAAATCAGAGGAATCCCATAATGCTTATGGAAGTGAATGTTGAAAACAAAATTCTCAAGAGTAGCGTTACAAGCCGCTCACGACTTTGGGGGGTGTGGTGTTAGGTCTCCAAGCATGCTAACTGCATCCACGGGCAAAAGTGCTTCTTGGAAATGCTGTGAAGAGCACAGTTTAAGAATTGAGGAAAGAGGGGAGGTGTGAGGCATTCTTAAAGCTCCTTAAAAGTGAGGAGAGGATAGGAGACAGCTAATTCTTCAACCACCATTTCATGAAACTCTATTAAATTCTACCTCTTTCAGAACACCGTGCTCAATTGGGAAGGGGGAAAAATATCTCTTTGGAGACTCTTCAGTAATAGCTCAATTGTATGTAAGTGGATGTGAAGAGGCCTCTGCATTGTATGAATAGGCCATGTATCCATGGCAACTGGAGCAGGCAGGCTGGGTGACCTCTGACCCACTTGTTGCCAATGTACTGGTATCCTCTTTAGGTTAGAGACAAACAGAAGAGAATGGCCAAGATGAGGGGAAACATTGTTTTTGTCAGAGCTTATGTGTTAATTTTTTTTTGAATGATGTTTGGCATTAGACCAATTCATTAGAGCACCAGGCTAGAACCAGGGTTTGAATCCCTCTGCTGCTCCTTGTGATATTAGGAAAGTCACTTAAGTCTCCATTGCCTCAGGTACAAACTTAGATTGTAAATCCTCCGGGGACAGAAAAATACCTACTATACCTGAATGTAACTTTCCTTGATCGCCTGTGAAGGGCATGAGCTAAAATTTGAATCTTCCTCCTTAACCAAAGAGGTTCTCTTGTGGCTACACTCTAAATCTTGTGCTGTGAGAAGACAATGGATTTAAAAACATTTCAGAATTTTAAAAAAGGAGAAAGGAGGGGAATAACTAGTAGTTTGCATCATCCAGGAGCCCCTCACATAAAAATGAACCTAAATCAGTAGTGGAATGTGTGTGTGTGCGCCTCTCTGGCCAAAGGTTTGCAGCACCTGTTGCCACCTGAAAGTACAGTCGCAGGCCAATCACCATTGCTTCCTAAAAATCTTCTAGAGTAGGGTTCTCAAACCAGTCCTCGGGACACATCTAGCCAGTCAGGTTTTCAGGATAACCACAATGAAAATGCATATGAGAGGTTTGCATGCACTGCCTTCATTGTATGCAAATCTCTTTTATGCATATTCATTGTGACTGGCTAGGTGTGTCTTGAGGGCTGGTTTGAGAAACCCCTGTTCTTGAGTAATGAACGGATGGTACAGGTGTTTTTTGTTTTGTTTTTGAATGTAGGTCTTTGGAGGTACCTGTCGCTTGTATGGGGTGTGAAATTTCTCCTGCTCAACGTGGGATATTTAGTGTGCTCTGTACTCTGCTTACTAGCTAAAGGTCTAGTTATCACAGACAACAAAAAGTCAAGTATGTTCTTTCAACTAGCAGTTGTCTTCAACAAATATTGGTTTTATGCTTAGATGATGACAGTCATTTTTTATCACCAGTTATGCACTAAAATGCACCCTGAGTTTTGTATGCCATCTACTCTGCAGTAATAGAGTGTAAAAAATTGATTGAACAAAGATGGTCACCTTACCTGAAGAGGCCTATTTCAGTCCTGGTTTTTGCCTCATTTCCCTAAGAAAAAGCAAGTGTGCATGCATTGGGTCAGAACCAGGATTGGTTCTTAGCTGTTTGACCTAGGTTGGGAGAAACCTTACATTGCACACATGTACTGCAGATTGGTACAGCCACTCAGGAGCAACATGAAGAGGTCACAACCTTTGCCTGGTAACTGATAAGCTTGTGGGACAATTTCTCCAAATAGGTTAATTTTGTGCATACCGTGACAATAATGAACCTTGCTCCTCAGCCAAGGTATGTGGCTTATGATCTCAGTCCCTCAAATTTACTGCTAATGCTTGCTGTAGCTATGTAGGTAAGATGAAGCCTCTGCAATCTTTGGCTTGTCCATCTAATCCTTGTTCACTTCTATGTACATAAAAATCATTTTGGAAGAGTCATTTCCCATCTTTTTGTCATAGGAAGGGCAGGGCCACAAATTACAGCATGCTTGAAGGATGGGCAGGACCTTGACTAGACTTCTGTCTGGTAACCTAGGGCTGACTAGCTGTTCTAAGCATAGTCTTCTACTGTCTGTATGTAATCACTCTGATATGGGGATTTTATGATAATAGAATAAACTAAAGTGTAGCAAATCACTTGGACTGGATGGTATAGATCCCAGGGTGCTGAAAGAACTCAAATATGAGATTACAGATCTGCTATTAGTAATTTGTGAACTATCATTAAAATCATCTGTAGTACCTGAAGATTGGAGAGTGGCCAACAATAACATCAAATTTTAAAGAGTTCCAGGAAACTGCAGACCAGTGAGTCTGACATTGGTACTGGGCAAAGGTAGAAACCATTATAAAGAACATAATTACTGAACATATAGAGAGTCAGTTGAGGTGTGAAGATTGGTGAAAGACTCATCAATAACCTTCCGGAGCAGGCAGCGTGGGGGAAACACATGCGGAGCAAGCGGTGGAGCGAAGAAGCAGCGAGCGACGGTGGCCAGGCCTTGCGACCGCTTAGACCGCCGCGTGGACGCAGGACTCTACAGGGGAAGGTAGGTGGCTGATTTCTTTGTGTGCTTTTCGCACGTGTCCTCAATTAAAGAGACAGCAGCAGGAATCAACTTAATTTTTAATTTATTCCTGGAAGAGGAGCACTGGCTAACAGACATTTAATTTTAATTTATTTCAATTTATTGTAAGAGTTTGAATTAAGTTTATTTAAGATTAATTTAAATAGAGTTGATTTTGAATTACTCTCTTTGATTTTAATTGAGTTAATTTATTCAGTTGAATTTGGCACAATTGGGTCCTTTTTGAAGTAGGGACTCTGAGCCATGCCCGGCAAGCCATGGTGTCTGGCCTGCGGCACCCAGCGGGGTACGGGGGCAGAAGCAGAGCTCTGCAGGGGTTGTGCTGCAGAGGTGGCTTCAGTAGAACAAGAAATGCAATTGGGTTTACCCCAAGAACTAATCTCGGATTCCCAGGATTCAGGAGATCCTCTTGAGGAGGGGGATGAGCGCTCCTCACCTCCACCTTTACCTATGAATCTGCCCGGAACCTCCCTGTCACAACCCCACCCCTCCACGTCCTCTGGGGAAGGAGGAGGCTGGGGACACTTCTCGCCTGAATTTGTTCTCCTGCTGCACAAAGCCTTTTGTATGCGCCAGCAGGGAGCAGGAGGGTCTGCAGCGTCACAGGCAAATGCACCCTCCAGACAGGTGACGGTCAAGACTCAGGACGAGGGTGTCCCACCTAAGCGTGCCAGACTGATGAATGAAGAGAACCTTACGTCCACTAGAGCGGAGTCTCTAGAGGAAGAGACCTCGGACAGGGAGCTAGGGGAAGATGAGAGAGAACTCGAGAAGGGAGAAATTCCAGAGGAGGAACAAGCCCGAATGGTATGAATCTTTCGACGGGAGAAACTCCCAGCATTAATTACGGAATCGCTGAAAGTTCTTAATATGGCGTCTGACATGCCAGCAGATGAGGAGGCCTTGGAAGACCCATTGATCCAAGCCGTTAGGAAATCCCAGAAGGTTTTTCTAGTGCACAGAGTGGTACGTCAGATCATTCAGGAGGAATGGAATCAACCAGATTCTAACCTCAGGGGAGTGCATTCTATGGCTTGACTGTATCCATTACTGGAGATAGACAAGGAATTGCTGAAGTCTGCTATGCACTTAGGGAAGAACAACCCACACTACAGTTACACAATGCAGGGTTCCACGTTTGGAATCACCATCCACGAAAAGGATCCGGGCGTCATAGTGGATAATATATTGAAATCATCTGTCCAGTGTGCAGAGGCAGCGAAGAAAGCAAATAAAATGCTAGGAATCATAAGGAAGGAAGGAATGGAGAATAAAACCAAGGATGATATAATGCCTCGAACAATTCATGGTGCAACAGCATCTTGACTATTGTATGTAATTCTGGTTGCCATATATTAAAAAGGGTATAGCGGAATTAAAAAAGGTAGAGAGAAAAGCCTCCAAAATGATAAAGCAAATGGAAGGAGACACCTATGAGGAAAGCCTTAAAAGCGTAGGGCTTGTCAACTTGGAAAAGAGACAGCCGAGGGGATATATAGAGATTTATGAAATAATAATGGGGTGGAACGAATAAATGTAGATTGGTTCTTTTCTCCTTCTAAAAAGCTGAAAATCTATGGGGGACACAATGAAGCTACAATATAGCACTTTTAAGATTAATAAGAGAAAATATCTTTTTTGCCCAACATGTGATCAAACTCTGGAATTTGTTAGCAGAGGGTATAGTAAAAGCTGTTAGTGTAGCTAGGTTTAAGAGAGGTTTGGACAAGTTCCTGGAGGAAAAGTCCATAAAACATTATTAAAGTGGGTTGGGGAAACCCACTGCTTACCCTTAGGATAACAGCATGGAATCTGTCTACCTTTTGGGAACCTGATAGGTACTTGTGACTTGGATTGGACATTTTTGGAACCAGGATACTGGGCTTGATGGTCCTTTGGTTTGACTCAGTATGGCATATCTTGCGAAAATGCAGTGTGCGCCTTTGAGTCAATGCTGACTTCTGGCAGCTCAGCAGCTCCTGGGTTTTCTTGACACTGTCTGGAAGTAAATTGCCAAACCGTTCTTCCGAGGCAGTGAAGGGGTTAAATGATTTGCCCAAGGCTACAAGACATGCTAATGGGAATCAAACCATGGTCTGTTGGTTACCAAGCCAGTGCTCTAAACTTTAGGCTACTTCTCCACTCATATCTTGTTTAATTGTTTTCTTTAGTTGCAGAGGGGATCCATCTTTCAATATTGCTGCTGTTAAAACAGATTTTCTTGCCTCAAGGAAAGCCTCTCCTCTGACTACCAAGGCTTAGGTGCATGAGGAAAGTGGGAGCAGGGGAGCACAGGTTTGCTTGCTAGATAGATTTATAATTTCTAGAGACTTGTTGAAACTGTCCAAAGATGAGCATAGATTGAGGAGTGATTTAAAGCACTAAGGCTCTGAGGGTGAAGTACGTAAAAATTTCCTATTTAAAAGAGAAACTTTCTTCTCCCATTGTTTGTAGGAGTTGAACCCAATGTGGTGATGGTTTCCAGGGCCACAGTTGGTGGGGTATGGGAAGTGGGTGATGGACCCCTCATTTATTTATTTAACATTTTTTATATACCGCACTATTTAACATCAGCGCGGTTCACATGTAACAAAATGTCCAGTGTGGGGAGTCTACATTGGACTTACAATAAACAGGAATTTGAACTTGGAGAACAGGTAAACTATGTACATCACTATGTACATAGTTTGTCTACAAATGGCCTCTGGAAGAGGTGGAGGGAAGGTAGGAAACATACATGCTACAACTAAAAAACCTGAATTCTTATCTTGGGAAAAGCTTGTTGGAAAAAGCCACCTTCTGTAACTAGAAACACTCTTAGCACATTGGGAGCAAGGGGGGCATCCTCTGTAAGCACGCCTCATAAAGTGGTACAGGTTCTATGTAGAATGCCTAGCCTGTTTGAGGTGGTGGTGGTGGTTGTGTTTTGTTCAGATTGGATTATGGTGCATTTTTGGTGCTCTCAGTGCTTGGGAGGAAAGGAGTTTGGATGGATTTTGGGTGCTCTTAGACTTCTGGCAGGATATCATCATTTTCATAAATTTCTTTGCAGGATAGACTTGAAGAAACTAGTCCATTAAAAAACAAAAAAACAAAAAAAAATTAAATAAAAGTAAGGCACTGTACCTCTAAAGGCAAGAACTTCACCCATTCTAGGGATGAGACGACAAAGCAAATCCATGGAAACCTTCCTAGTAATACCATGGGCCAGGCCTGGATTTAGACATAAGCAGCTGCGTAGGGTACTAAACTTTTTTTTTTCAAAATCCAGGCCTGGCCCCATGGTACACTGGGAAGGTTTTCATTGATTCAGCTTTGTTGTCTCAGTAAATACTCAGGTCAAAGAGGATTCTAATCCTACTTTTTTTATCGTCATATGGATGTGCTGCTTCAAAGGGACCCCACTATGGCAATCTTACGGTCTTCTGCTCCTTTCCTGGCTCTTCGGTCTTTGAGATCTCCAATTCCCCCCCCCCCCCCCAATCACTCGATCTCTAGGGCACCAAAATTTTAAATCCAGCTCATACATCTGAAATGCAAAGAAACATGCAGAGCGTGGCTCGTAGGTTAGGATAGGTGGTTTAAGCACAATCCCTGTTTATAAAGGAAATGTATTAAATTCCTACATTCCCTAATACTGTGGTTGTTGCACTTTAATTGAAAACAGCATTTGGTAGGAAAAGTGGGCTTGTGATTATACAAAGGCACAAGTCACACATTGACATGCTTGTTTACTAGTGAAGAATAATATTTGGTGGCATCTGCTGTGGGACAGCTTCATTTATTCTAAAAGCAGGGTAGTGCCACATTTTTTTTCCTCTAACAGTCAAAGTATTCTATGGCTACTCCGGATGGAAAAAGGAGGCGTGCCATATGCAAAACCATTCTTCTAATGCCACCCAGACCCCTTCCTCCATTTTTGGAGGAAGGCACATCTGGTTTCTTTCATCTTTTGAAACCATGCATCTTTTACCCAAGGAAAGCCTTAAGGAGTTAAGACTGTTTTCTTTTGTTTTGGGGTTTTTTGCATAAGATTTTGCTTGCCTAATTTTCCCTCTCCCTTGAAACCCTTCTAGAAGCCTTGGAAATTTGAAGCCTTGGGTAAGAGATGCACCATTTCAAAATTTCAAACAAATGAACTTGCCGGCTTTTTTTTTTTTTTTTAAATCTTGATCCATAAATCCTGGTTAGAAGTGGCTTCAGAACTGTAATTAGGCAGTTTCTGCTAGGACTTTTTCTACCCAGTAGTGCTGCTCATTAAATCTTTGGGTAATTTATGCACGGCTGCTCACTCTGAGAATTGTCAATGTGAAAGGTCTGTTTCTTATTTTTTCACAGCTGCAGGGCAACTTTACCCAAAATCGCTGCAAATGTCCTTTGTTCATTTCAGGAATTTAATATTCTGAATTAATGGCTCCTAATTGAAAGGAGAATGGCCTCTTCTTGCTTAAATTTTATTGGATTTGTTTAAAACTGTATATTGATATAACACTAAATGAAAGGAAAAATAAGGATCTTAAAGATGGTTTATGTCTGAATTAAAGCTTAGGAGGGGAGGAATTGAGAAATAGGCTTGTGGGGTTCACAGAAGTCTGGTTTTGATTGTATCTAATGAGAGCCTGCAGTCCCTTTGCTATTGGTGAGTGGTGTGATGGTTTTGGATGGAGATGAATTTCATCCTGCAGACTTGATGTCTGAATCCTTGGTGTATTTGTGTCTTTTGTGGCACAGAATTCAAATTTAGCATCAACAGTACTGATGGGAAAACCTTGTTGGATAAATCTTTTGGGAATTTAAAACAAATTGAACCTCTCTGAAACCGTTTTTGGATTTTAATGCATGCCTTTTCAGTAATAGTTCAAGATAAATTATATTCAGGTACTTGTATGTATTTCCCTTTCTCTAGAGGCAGTGGAGGCTTAAGCGACTTGTCCAAAGTCTAAAGGAGCATCAGTGTGATTTGTATCTTGGCTTCCCTGGTTCTCAGCCTACTGCTTAACACTAAGGCCACTCAAGTATTTTATTTTATTTATTTACATTCTCTTATGTACCGTGCTATTCTGCATCAGTGCGGTTTACATTGAACAAACTGAAATTACATTGAACAGGGCATTATAACTTGGAGATAACTATTTTACAGGGAACATGGGCTATGGAGGGTTAAGTGGCTTGCCCAAGACCACAAGGAGCACCTGTGGGACTAGAAACCCCAGTCCTTCCAGCCCAAGGTTGCTGTCCTCTAGTGGGATTTGAACCCCTGACCTTCTGGCCTGAAGTACCTTGCCCCAACCACTAGGCCACTCCTCCACTCCTTGCTGTCCTCTAGTGGGATTTGAACCCCCGACCTTTCGGCCTGAAGTACCTTGGCCAGGGCCGGATTTACCTATATGCCATGTATGCCATGGCATAGGGCCCACAGCTGGCAAGGGCCCACCCACCGCAGGGCTTCAGAGGGAGCCGGGTAAGCTCGCGCGAGGCCCCGGCTCCCTCTGTACAGCCGCCAGCGTGAAGAGCCTTTTCCTTCACGCTGGCGGCTGTATCTGTAAAGCCACGATTGCTGGGAAAGGTTAAAGGCAATGCCCTTTAACCTTTCCCAGCATTCGTGGCTTCACAGATACAGCTGCCAGCGTGAAGGAAAAGGTTCTTCACGCTGGCGGCTGTACAGAGGGAGCAGGGGCCTCACGCGAGCTTACCCGGCTCCCTCTGAAGCCTCTCAGACAGCCGCGGTGCTGGTCGGGGGGGCCAAGGACTGCATGGGCTGTGATTGGGGGGGGGGGGGAACCTGGCCCGGAAAGGGGCTGGGGGGGGGGGGGCCTTGGACGGGAAAGAAATGGGCGGGGATTTGGGGGGGAACCTGAACTGTAAAAGGGCTATGGGGGAGGGGACCTGGACTGGAAATGGGTTGTGATGGGGGGGGGGGCCTGGACCGGAAAAGGGCTATGGGGGGGGGGGGACTTGGACTGGAAAGAAATGGGCTGTGATGGGGGGGGACCTGAACTGTAAAAGGGCTATGGGGGGGGGACTTGGGCTGGAAATGGGTTGTGATGGGGAGGGGGACTTGGACTGGAAATGGGTTGTGATGGGGGGGGAACCTGGACCGGAAAAGGGCTATGGGGGGGGGTAACTTGGACTGCAAATAGGCTGTGATGGTGGGGGGGGGAACTAGGACTGCAAATGGGCTGTGATGGTGCAGGGGGACTCGGACTGCAAATGGGATGTGATGGTGGGGGCTAGGACTGGAAATGGGCTGTGATGGGGGGGGGCTAGGACTGGAAATGGCCTGTGATGTGAAGGCTAGCACTGGAAATGGGCTGATGAAGAGCTAGAATAGGACTGGAAATGGGCTGATGTGGGGCATGGGAGAATGGGACTAGAAGGGAGTGCATGCTGGGTGGGTCTAGAACTATAAGGGAACTGATTTTGGGGGAGGACTAGACTGGATGGGGAATGAGAATGGAGAGGGGAAAAATATTTTGTGTGGAAGAAAAGTCTATAATGGGCTGGGTATTGGGAGAGTAAGAGGGGCTTGAAAATGGAAGGGTGAAATTTAAATGGATGATAAAGGAATAAGGAAAGAATTGGGGGAAAGAGCAAAAGGGAAACAATCAGTATGTTAAAGCAGAAATAGAGAGAGAATGGAAAACATCTAAAAGAGAAGAAAGGACAAATGGATAGCTAGCAGAAGACACGAAGAAACCAGAAGAAAGTGACTGGAGCAATTGCAACTGAAAAAATGCCCAAACAGAAGGTAGAAAAATACTTTTTATTTTGAATTTATTAACTGGAATATGTCTTTTTTTAATGTATTTCTTGAATTCCGATGCTGATTTTGTCCCTATTGCCTCTTTATGTCAGGCAATTCTATACATCTATTGCCATTTCTGTTTTGGTAAGTTGATCTCGTTTTTATTTTTTCTGGGGGCCCACAATTTTTGTTGGCGTAGGGCCTCACTCAAGGTAAATCCGGCCCTGACCTTGCCCCAACCACTAGGCCACTCCTCCACTCCATTTTAAAGTTTGTTCAAGATAGTTATGCTCACCATGTTTCAAGAAAATTAAATTAAAGTGGTGCTGCCAAGTTGATAGTCATTTGAGACCACTACCGATGTAAGCAGAGAAAATTTTGATTTATTGGGTCATTTTGGATGTTTCTTCTGATTTCACTTTTGAGGAGATTCAAACTTTTTGTTAATTTTTTAATGTATGTTAGAGGGAGTTAATAGACTTCACATGCATTAATTTATAGATTATATTTAAATCGTTTTTTGGGTTCCCTAACCAAATGTGTGTTATCAAATGCACATCTCTAGAAGCTACCCTCCACATAGGCATTGCACTGATGCTCTTTAATTTGTCTGCCATCTTGATTTCAGGGTGCTCCTGTGTTTATTATGGAAATCTTATGTTGAAATTGAAACTGATAGAATGTTCTGCTAATTTTTAGTCCACTTTCTGATGGAGAAAAAGGCTTATGAGTGTAGCATGTGTGTCCTTGTCTTCTCCCTCCCCCCACCCTACAGTAACTTGCATAACATAATAATTGCCATGCTTGGTCAGACCAAAAGTCCATCATGTCTAGTATTCTATCTCCAGTGGTGGCCAATACAGGTCACAGCAGGATCCCAAGGCGTAGATTAATTTTGCATAAACCGAAAGTCTGTGTTGGAGGGGGGTGGATGAAGCAGATAATAGCAGGCAGGAACCACAACGCCATGCCAGAGCCTTAGGTAAGCGCTGTGTCATGGATTCCTTGCCACTTTCACTGCCACTGACACCACTGCTGGCCCCGGTAATGGGCGGCAGCACTGGCAATGGGCACCTCCAGAAGGCTGGAGCTCTAGGTGAACCATCCAGTATATGCAAGCTTTTCTTGCCTAGCATCACAGGCTCATGCCCAGTTAGTGACTGTATTCACAGAGTGGGATGTGTGACATTTTTCAGGCTTTTGTCTAAAACTACTTTTTCCACAATTAGAGACCTAGTCTGACCAAAAGGATTCATCAATTTCCAACATTCCTAACTCAACAGGTGGGCCGTTGTCTTCATGCAAAGTTGAAGTTTCTAACCTCACTGTAAAGAAACTAGGCACTGCTCAATCCCCATTTTTGGATTACCAGAGCCTATTCAAGACATTCTTTTAGCTGCCAGGAAACCATCTCCTAGAGGCACATGTGCTTTTGGGTACTTCACTAATGGCCACAATTCTATAACACGTCTGCCTACTGTCCTATTACAGTATTTATATCACTTTTACTATCTGGGACACCAAATATCTTCCATTAGAGTGCATGTTGGTACTCTTCTCACTGCTATCATCTCACATTTCATGAAGGAGCTACTCCATATTGAACTTCATTACAGTAGCCACCTGTGCCTTGAGACCTTAATCTGGAGCTGGCTTCACTTGAATCGCTGAAGTATATCTCTCTTAATTTCCTCACATGGAAGGTACTATTACTAGTTGCAATTACGTCGGCCAGAAGAATAAGTAAGCTTCAGGCTTTACTAATTTCTTCATAAGAGTTATTCTCTGAATTTGCCTTCAATTTTGTCTAAGATAGTGGCACCTTTCCACATCAGTAAGGAAATAGTCCTTAATTTTCCAATTTATATGCCACTTTTTCAGCCACTTTGGTGATACAGAGTGGATAACAGCAAAATATAACCTCAATGCTCTTCCCACCTTATTGTACAAACCATAGCATCAATATAACAACCACCATCCAAACTCACAGTTCTGTTATACAATAAATACTATCAAAATTACATAAAATAAACAGCCTATTCATAAAAATAATAAAAAGCCCTGTAGATACTTCTGTTTCCAAAGATCCCCTCAACTACAAAAATACTCTACATTTCCTACATTTGTCCAAAACCTCATATGAATCCATTTGAAAAAGCCCTTCATACTCTGGACTGTAAACAGGCTGTCACATACTATCTTAGAAATCTCTGAATCGCATAGAAAGTATGTAGAACTTTTGTTTCCTTTAATCCCAGTAGCACTGGCATGCCAGTCATGAAAAACATCTCTAGCAAATTGCGTAACATTCAGATTCCAAATTTCTTATGAACAAAACTGTGCTAGCCCCCTCCAAAAGTCTTATCTCCTAAAGTCTGCCTCGCTATACGCTATCTGCAAAGTAGCAATATGGTCCTTGCTTCATGCCTTTACGCTGCACTCGTAGATAGGCCAAGCTTCAGAAAAGGACAGTCACTTGAAAGTGTTTGTAACTGTTTGTAACTATGGGCTGCTACTAAGAATGGGCCAATCCAAGCTTGGGGTTCATTCACTTGTGTGACTGATACAGTTCTGCTTGTCGACAGGAAAAGCAATGTTGCTTACCTGAAACATGAGAACAAATCTACAAAAATTAGAAGAATGGTCTAATGTTTGGCATTTAAGATGTATTGCAAAGTGCAGAGTGGTGTGCTTGGTATGCAGAAATCCAAAGAACCTGAAGGCAATAGTGGGCAAGAGGCGGGTATGCATGAACCAGGAGAGGGACATCGGGGTGATTGTTTTGCCACCTTGGATCCTCAAACACTATGTGACAAGGTGGTGGCCAAAGCTAGAAGGATGCTAAGTTGCATACAGAGAGGTATAACCAGCAGAAGGAAGGAGGTATTAATGCCCCTGTATAAGTCTTGGTGAGGCCTCACTTGGATTATTGTGTGCAGTTTTAGAGACACTACCTCATAAAGATAAAGACTAGGAACGGTTCTGAGAAAGGTCACCAAAATGATACGGAGCCTATGCCAGAAGATATGAGAAGGGACTTGAAGAACTAAATGTTTACCCTTGAGAGGAGGGACAGGAAAGATACAGTGCAAACATTTAAATATTGTACTTAAAGGGTGTTAATGAACAAAGAAAGCATTTTCAAATACAAGTAAGTTATAGAACTAGAGGGCAAGAAATGAAGCTGCAAGGGGGTAAACAAAAGCAACGTCAGGAAATACTTTTTCATGGAAAAGGTGGTGGATGCCTTGAATGTCTCCCAATTTGAGGTGGTGGGGGCAAAAACTCTACTTTGATTCCATCCTCTTGCTATATAGAAATCCTCTGTCCCATGCCTTTTTGAATTCAGTAAAACTGAAGTAACTTCCGAAAAGTAGAGGGATATAACCTGTATGGACCTCCAGCTCAAATGGAAGAAATAGATTGAGACTTGATCAATGATACTGCAAAGGTGGCAAGGAAGGGAGACGTGTTGATACCGGCTGAGTTTAATCTACCAGATGCATGTAGTGCCATCTCCACGTTCCAAAACAATCCACACCCCTGATTCTTTTCCCCACACCCCCTGCATTTTTGCTGTTCGAATAATATCTTTGACACAGAGGACTGCTCTGCCTCTCTTTCTGCCCTTCTATCCCTTCAATGGCTATATCCCATTTATGAGACTCATTAAACCATGTTTCTGCAGCGGTCGCAATGTCCTAGTCCATTTTCACAATCGGGGCTTCCAAGTCAGGAATTTTGTTGCCTAATCGAGCATTTGTGCTGATTTCCTTCCAGCAATTTTTGTTCGGTTTGCATGGATTTTATTTGTGACTCACCTTCCCCTTTTGTTACTAATGTGCGAGTGAAGATGATGCTTTCTGTTTTTAAGTTTGATAGTGTTTTTGCTGGGGATGATGTCCTGAACTTGTTTTCTTCCATCAGTCACCCCCTTTCCGTAGTTTAAATGCCAGTCCACATATTGCCTGAATTTTTCACTTAGACTACATCTCTCTGTGCCAGGAAAAAGGATACTATCAATACAGTATAGCCTGTGTATTGCTCCAATTGCCTATATATAAAATCTTCCTGTTTATACTAGGTTTGGAGACACATATTAGTTGGTTGTGTAATGCAGCCTCTCTCCTCCCCTACCATAAACAGGTAAAATTTTGGGGACTACTGTAGTGTCAGCAATGGGTATTAAGTCTTTTTCCTAAAATTTGGAAGTCTTTGTACTGTAAGAGGTACTGTTTATCTAGGCCATTTGTTCCCAGATGGATAAAAACAATAGTTTTGGAATGCTTACTTTCCTCTCTGCCTTCACTAACAATTTACTATGTTGGTACATTACTGTGGGATAATTGTTGTTCATAGACATTGGGAATGATAAAGCACACAATCCCTCCCACCACCTCAAGGCTTGCCTACATTTTGAAAACTGAGGAGCTGCATGTGGGAATATCCACGCACTCTCAGAACTTTACATTAATTTTTTTGAGCTGTGGGAGAGCAATTCTGTCCCATCGCCGCCGAATGATGTCACCTACTTGTGCACATTATCAGTTCTGCAGTTTATGGAAAACGTCTGTTTAGAGGTAAGCAACATTGCTTTCCCTCTAATGAAAGACTGCAGAACCAGAACACAGTTAGTTCTCTGGTTCTGCAGGGTTTCATTACAGAAATCCACTCTATTATAGCCCCATCAAAAGATGCTTAAATAGGCATTATTACAATTTTTATACAGTTTTTGAAAAGTATAGTAGACACTGCACAAATTTGAGACATTTATCTGGAACTAATTCAAATTAAAATCTGACTTTGAACTTGGTCTCATCCTGGGTGTTTCTGTGGCTTCCTTCTGGTAGCAGTCAGTGCATGTGATGCTAAACTGCATTTTCGATTTGGAACTCTAGATTTAATTATTCACCTTTCTGAATCTGAGCTTAACATAAATTGCAGTCAGGTGCAGTAGGTAAGCTTGCAAGCTTTTTTCTGGCAGGGAACTAAATTTGTACGTGAGGCAGTGGACATTTTAAGAGACTTGCCCAAGGTCACAAAGTGTATTGATGAGTAGCGGGCTTCTCTGGTTGGCAACGCACCAGTCTAACTACTAGGAGCTCATTCTGAGGATAAGGACATTCCCACTGGTGTGCCGCAAGGATCAGTCCTTGGTCCGATTCTTAACACAGTGTATGAGTAAGCATTCCTGGGAGTAGAGGGCAGGCAGAGTGTGTGGGGGAGGGAGGATTAAGAGAAAAAAATTGCAAAGTTTATGTACCAAAGTGACATCTATGCTTCATGCAAGAGAACTTCCAAGAAGTATCTGGCGTGACATTTATTCATAATACAACTTGAAGAGGTAAGATCTTTAGTGTGGTTGGCCCAAAGCAATAGAATGCATTACTGGTGAGTTTGAGGGGAGACTAATTTAAGATCCAGGAAAAGGGAAGGTGATTTTTGGGGAGGCGGTTTCTCGAAATGGATTGACTTTCTGCATACCATGCTCCTCCCTACGGAGGAACAAGTATCTCAGAAGCAAATATGCTATTTATTGATAGCTGTGAAGAAAGGATAGGGGATATTGAGGTCTGTGCTATACTACTTTTTCTAGGCTGTTTTTTGTACATCTATTCCTAACTGTAGTTGTATTTTATTGAATACGTAAACCATTTGGAATGATGTATTGTATAGAAATTTCTAAATATATATTAACCAGCTTATCCAGGCACATAATTACATGTTAGTCAAAACAAATGTCTCATGAAATTGGGGAAAGTATTGTAATACAGTAAGTGTAGCACGCCCTGAATTAGAACTATAACAGTACAAATTTGCACTCATAGAACTCAGATTTAGTGAGCAGAGTGTGGTTTCGAAATATGTTGAGTCATATTCTTTTCCTTTGTGTGATATGCCACAGGGGTTCATCTTTTTGAGTCCATTTCTTACTAAAGCAGTTTGGAATGGCCTGTCACATCTATGCAGATGGCATTCAGTTGGTAATTTGAGGGGGAGGGGCAAAATCAACATAAAGCCTTACTGTATCTTTAGGGATGTCTGAAAATGGTTTGACTGATTCCTTCAAAACAGGTTGAAGTTAAGCCCAGAAAAATTGAAATTTTTATGAGTGAGTAGATTGCAGAGAGACCACTGCTATATCCACTGAGTACTGAAGGAGTGGTGGTTAGAGGTAGTGAGGAGGTGCGGAGAGAAAATGTTTTGTTAAAGGGCTCTGTGTGGGGTTTTTTTTGTTTTTTTTACAAAGCAGATTTCAGCAGTGGTGCAAGCATATCATTTTTTTCTCTCTTAGATTAGTATGTAGAGTTTGGAAGAGTATTCTCGGTGGAAACTTGTAACATTAATTTATGTGCAGGTAACATCAAGACTGAATTACACAGGTCTGCAAAAAAATTTTTTCGAGAGCTGTTTTGGTTATTCCATGTAATCTTTATGGTTTTTGGTGCGCTGAATCCGAACATGACCTCCATTTTGTCATAGGACATCACGTTTCCTGACAATTTAGGTAACTGTTAAATAAGGCAATACCTCAAAATAAATGGAAATAGACTTATAAAATTAAAGTTTTATTACAATATTTTCATGAAAATCCTTTTTTGAACTGAAATGAGCTCACCTACACACACTAAACTCGATTCTTCTTCCTTGTGAGGCTCCTCTTGGTGCATTTACCCTTGTGAGTAGCATCTGGAATGTCTCTCTGAAGCATCCAACAGTAGTCTGCCATCATTGTAATGCTCCATTTTCCCTGGTATCTCCTTTCCATCTCTTTAATATCTTGGTGGAATTGTTCATCTTGTTCCTCACTCACAGCTCCCAAATTTTCAGGAAAGTAGTCAAGGTGGGACTGGAGGAAATGCACTTTCAAACTCATCAGGCAACCTAAAGCTTGAAATGCTTTCAGCATTCGTCCGACGATCTTTTTGTAGTGAGGATCTTTGTTATTGCCTAAAAATTTCTGTACGACTTCTTTAAATGCAATCCACCCTTCTTTTTGAGGATCCATCATGGTATTGACAAACTCTGGTCTGACGAACACACCTGCCTTCAATTTTGCCTCCAACAGGCCAGGAAACTGGGTGACCAAGTATTTGAAGCATTCTCCATCTCTTGGAAGTGATTTTACGAATTGCTTCATCAATCCCAATTCTATGTGGAGAGGTGGTAGAAGAACTTTATGGGAAGGTACCAAAGTTTCTCGGAGGACATTTTTTTCACCGACTGTTAGCACCCTCGGCTGCCAACTCTTGGTCCAGTGATTTTGTCGGTCTCGACTGTCCCATAGACACAGAAAACAAGGATACTTGGTATACCCAGCTTGTTGCCCGAGCAGCATGCACAAGACCTTCAAGTCCCCACACATTTGCCAACCATGGTCTTCATATTTAAGTTTACGAAGAACCAATTCCAAGTTCTCGTAAGTTTCCTTCAAGTGTACGGAATGACCTACAGGTATGGAAGCGTAAAAACCGTTGTGGAGTAAAACTGCTTTGAGACGACTTTTTGAAGAATCTATAAAAAGATGCCACTGCTCTGAATCATATTGGATTTTAAATTGACCCATCAGACCTTCGACATCGATGCAATAAACCAACTTGTCTTCCTGGGTGAAGTAAGGAACGAACTCCTTTTCACGAGGTCTGAACCATGAAGATGACACTCCTGGCAACAATAAATTCCTGCTTTTCAGCCTTGATCCGAGTAACTCAGCGGCATCTTTGGGAAGATTCAAGTCTCTTACCAAATCATTCATCTCCTCCTGAGAAAACAATTTTGGTCTTGTATCATCTTCAAAGTCAGAACTTGATTCGTCATCTGGTTCAGGTATGACTTCACCTTCATCGGAGCTAGGTATCTCTTCCAAGGTAGCAGGGGGCTTGGGCACTGGTATATCTGTGCCATGGGGGATGGGACGAATTGCTGAGTGAAGATTGGGGTATGAAATGGAATGCTTCCATTTGGAATTAAACCCTTTCACGTCGCATGAACAAAAGTAACAGTCGTCACTATGGTTCTTTTGCTCTCGCCATACCATAGGAATCCCATAACGGAAAGATTTTTTCTTACCCTTGAACCAGTTTCAGAGGTCCTCAACACACCGTTTGCACACTTTATGAGGCGCCCAGAATTTATCTTGATCTCCAATTTTTAGTCCAAAGTATGCAAAGTATACTTTTTTCACAAAGTCTGTAATATTCTGCTGTTGCTTCAACACTGTATATTCACCACAGATGAAACAGAAACTGTCTGGCGAATTAATACACTTTTGCGGAGCCATAACATAATGGTTGAAGAATGATGAGCTAACACGAATTGCGATGAAAAAGTGTGAACAGCCTATAACCAAGAACCTGATGATGATTCGTGCACAAGTGTGGCATGCAGGAGAGAGCAGCTCTGTGTCTGTACACGAGACGTCACAGTGCTGGCCACGCCCCCCTGCACTGACCGGAGCTGCTGCTATCTGCCCTCTGTCTCTCTCCCACTGGATTCTTCAGGAAAGATTAACCCCTTCTACCATTAGAAGCATGGACTTAAAACTTGCTTAGCTTATGTATATATTGCTGACCATCAGATTTACAGTGCTATTGTTTGTTTTTTTTTACAGAACTCGGACAACCCCTTTAAGGTTTTTTTGGCATTTTATATCTTAAAAGCACTTATGTGAATTAATTAATAGTAATTTGAATTAATTAATAGTAATTTGAAAAAATTTGATAAATTTGAAGACAATTTTGCATGTTGTGGCAAATCATGACGTCTAAGAGTTTTTTCAATATATTATGTGTTTTCACCACACCAAAATACATAGAAATTAGATGAAAATAATCAAACAGCTTTTTAGTCACAAACCTGTGTTATCTTAACAGTTTATATTTGGGGTGGTTGCAAGTGATTCAGAATACTATAGCAAAGATGGTAGGGAGGGCGGCTTGGGAATATGCTACTCTGTTGCTGGTCGCCCTCCATTGGTTATCTGGATTTAATTATCTAGTTTAAAATAGGCTGTCTGAGTTTTAGGGTATCCAAACGTCCAACCAAAAAAACAGCACTACACACTCGCACACTTGTATGAGGACCACCAAACCAAAGCAGTGTGTGATAACAAACTTTATTTTGTTTACTTCACCCCAAAGGGCTGCTAGAAGGTATTTCATCCGTATGGGCCTAAATATTTACTGGATTTGTCACAGTCAAAACATGTGGTTTGGTCTTTGCTACAACAGTTATGGAATTCTTGATAAGATATGTTTGCAACAGACAATATGGCAGGCTTTTGTTTTTTACAGTCCACCTTTGTGGAATTCTGTCCCATTAAGAACATAGTCTGAGCCAGTATGGGATATCTTAAGGTCTATCAAGCCCGGTATCCTTTTTCAAACAGCAGCCAATCCAAGTCACAAGTACCTCAACAATAGTTGGCCAGCATTGATGGGTTCCAGTTGCCCTGATACTGCTTTTCCATCATCGCAGTGTCCTGGTGAAATCCTTCACCATGTTCGTCGCTGTCTGCACCAAGATTAGCAGGGGAGAAGTCCAAGTGTGAATGCAGAAAATGAATCTTTAGCGACATGTTGCACTTCATGGTTTTGTATGGTTGAAGCATGTTGTCAACCAGCTGGATGTATTTCAGTGCCCTGTAATTGCCAAGAAAATTCTCAGCAACATCCCTGAATGCCTTCCCTGTGATTTTCTCGGGTCCCACTAGCAGATCTTCGAACTGCTTGTCATTGATGTGTCTGAATTGAGAACCCACAAAAATGCCTGCCTTAATCTTGGCATCAGTTATTCTTGGACACATCTATCTCAAATATCGAAATCCTTCACTTTCCTTGTTCATCGCTTTCACAAAATTTTTCATCAGTCCGAGTTTTTTATATGAAGAGGATGCAAAAATAGCTTCTGCCTACAAGTGGTTCATGTGCCACATTCTTCTTCTCTCTTGGAACCAAACGTTTATGGAGCAGCCGTTCCTTTTAATGTAATGACTCTCTAGCACGGGAATCCCATTCGCAAATGAAACAGTACTTGGTATATCTGAGCTGCATTCCTAGTAGCAATGCCACTATTTTTAGATCACCACAGATGTTCCAGTTGTAGTTGTATTGTTTGTGTTTCAACAACAGTTCCATGTTTTCATAGGTTTCTTTCATGTGCGCTGCATAGGTAATAGGTATTTAAGGGTGGACATTGCCATTGTGTAACAAGACAGCTTTCAGGCTTAACAGTGATGAATCTATAAAAAGGCGCCATTGTTGTAGGTCATGCTCACAACCCAAAGCCGTAAACAACCTATCAATGTCTGTGCAGAAACAGGTTGTCAACCTGCACAAAGAAATTTTTCATATCTTCTTGGTGAGTATGAGAGACAGAAATTTTCGTATCTGGCAATGGCAAACCCCATCCTTGCAATCTTGAATCAAGTAGTTCAGCTTTTGTTTTTGATAAACTTAAGTCCCTCACCAGATCATTCAATTCTGATTGTGTTATCAGATGTGGCACACCGGATATAAATTCAAAATCTGGACCCATGTTTTCCACATCTGGCCCGTGCATTGTGGCATCTTTGCCTCTTCTAGGCTCCATGTCTCTAGTTGAGCTACATAAAACGCAGTCTTACTCTAAAGTAACTAAAGAACTATAATCTAATGATTGTTCCCATCTTTTACACACTTAATTTGTAAAAGCAACAGGTCTCAGACTTTAAAGAGCTATTGGTCACCATTTAGTGTCGACCCCGTGCTCTATTTTGCATCAATGACCTGTGTGTTGCTTTATAATCATTTGGTAACGTATAACTTGCAATCTTTTGTTATTTATAAAAAGAGAGAATGAGTGCTTATCTTCGGATTTGCCCTATGTCTCTGGTGGCTTCTGGTAGTGGCATATTGTCGTCATGTGGCACTGGTCTCTTGGTTGAAGGCAGATTGGGGTATTCAGTAGATTTCTTATTTTTAGCAGAGAGGCCAGATACATTGGTCAGACAGAAGTAACAGTCCGTCATGTGATCCTTTTGTTCTCGCAATAAAATTAGGACTGCAAACGGCATTGATTTTCGAGTACCTCTGAGACAAGCTCCGAGATGGACAGCACATGTTGCACAGCAAATGTGAGGAGCCCAGGATTTGTCTTGGTCGCCAACTTTACCATCAAAGTAGTGCTCATACCTTTTCTTAATAAGTGTAGTCATGCTGTGTCTTTTGAGGCTCAAGTGTATACTCTCCACAAATGTAACACAATGTATTGCGGCTGTTGTGACATTGATGAGACATTTCTGCTGTAATGAATAGTAGTTTTACACTAGAAGCTTACATGTAAATGCTATTAAGTGCACAAACTGAAATCAACATCATACATAACATCTGTGTATGAAAGCTGATTTTATAGCCTGTACTACCAGCATCCATCCTGATTAAGCATGCTAATGCATTCCTGAGCAGTAACATTTCCATTGCATGTTCTGAGCTTACACTGAGTGTATGCCCAGGCATGCCTGGACTAAACAAAACAGTTCACTTTCTAGGCAACATATGATTAGACTTAAACTATGCGAGGAAATCACAAAAAAAGGCGATTGCAAAAAAAAATGGTGTGTAGTGATGGGAAAATTTCAAGGTGATTTTCGTGATCAGCAGCCCAAAATCCATAAAATACACCTAAAATTGTTTAGGAAACAAAATCTTCATTGTCCCTTCCCCTTTCTGGGGAAATTCTGCACACAATAATCAAAATGCCTCAGACATGACAACCACTCCTCCCCTCACCCCCCATTTTTCATCAACCTTAGGCTTGACCTTTCCGAGAACTCTCTCTGGTTTCCACCTTGCCCAACAGTCTGTCTTTCTCTCTCTCTCTCTATCAACTTGAATACCACCCTATTCTTGATCTTCCCCTGACAAATTCAAGCCCCAACTTTCTCTGCCCTCCTTCCCCAGGTTATAATCATCCAATTTTCTTTCTGCCCCAGTTCTCTCTCCCACACCTCAGCAAGAAACCCAGCTTTCTTTCCCACCTGCTGTCCTCTTTTCTGCTTCTTACCAAGATCTCTTGTTCTCTGTCCCCAAGTTCTCCCTTCCTCTGCTCCCTCCCCTATGAAATACACAGCCCCAGCTAATTTTTCCCCCAGATCTTTCTATTCACCTTCCTCTCCAGTTTGCTCTGTTCCCCACCCACATCCCCCTCATTCCAAGGACACAAGCTTGCTTTCTATCTGTGTAATTGCACAGAAGCCAATGTAATAAGCCATGTTTTAGAAAAATGCGTTGAGCATCAGCCTACAATGTTCTTACATGTGCACTGAAAAATTTAATCTTGATGCAGTAAACTAATGACATGCAAATTACCATGCTACTCAAAAAAAACTGCATTGACAGAAAAAACAGCACATACTGTTATAACATGCTAGCATTTATTTCATTGTGCACGAGGGGAATTCTGCTCCATTTTTACACTTTGTGTTTACATACAATTCCTCCAGTAATACATGATGATTATTATTTTAAGTGCTGTTGAGTCTGTCTCGACTCATAGTGACCCTCTGTATAGCTGTCCTAAAGTGTATTTGGTCTTCAGTCAGGCGGCTCATTGTTGATAGAGTGGCATCCATAGCTGCTGTTGTATCGATCCATCTCATTGACGGTCTTCCTCTTTTGCGTTGACCTTCAACCTTGCCAAGCATGATTTCTCTAATGATCTTTCTTTGCATGATGTGTTCAAAGTATGAAAGTCAGTCTGATCACCTGAACTTAGGTTTGATCTCATCTAGTACTGGCTGGTTTGTTCTTTGGGCAGTCCATTGAATACACAGTATTCTTTGCCAGCATCATAATTCAAAGGCATTTGTTTTCTTCCTGTCTTTTTCACTGTCCCAACTTTTGCATTCATGCTATGTTGTTGGAAATACCATGACTTGGACAAGTCGAATCTTTGTATGGAAAAAGACATCGCTGCTCTTGAAAATTCTGTCTAGGTCCTTCATAGCCATTCTGCTAAGAGCAATGTGTTGGGTTTCTAGACTGCTTGTCATTTCTTTGATTTTGATCCAAGCTTGTTAAAGTTGTCCACCATTTCAATTGCTTCTCTGTCAACGATGAACGTCTTGATTTTGACAGTTGTCAGGATCTTTGTCTTTACATTAGGATGCAGGCCCATTTTAAGACTACATTCCTTGATTTTGAGAAGCAAATGTTTCAGATCATCTTCACTTCCAGCCAGTATTGTGGTATCATCAGAATAGCAAAGATTGTTGAGTCTTCCACCAATTTTCACACCTCTTGTTGTCTTCATACAGTCCTGCTTCTCTGATAATTTGTTCTGCATATGAATTAAGTAGAGGGAAAGTATGCAGCCTTGTTGTACACCTTTGCTGATTTTAAATCATTCTGTTTCTCATTTTTCTGTTCAAAACTTTGCTTCTTGATCAATGTAAAGATTGTACAAGAGAACTATTGGGTGTTCTGGTATACTCATGCTTCTTAATGTGGCCCAGATTTACTCATGATTTACATAGTCAAAAGCCTGCTGTAGTCAATAAAACACACACAGATATCTTTTTGGTATTCTTTTGTCATTTCAAGGATCCATCTCACATCAGCAATGATGTCTCATTCCTCATCTGTTCCTGAACCCTGCTTGCACTTCAGGCAGTTCTTGTTCCAGATATGGTTGCCTCTGCTGGATGATCTTGAGTAGAATCTTGCTGGCATGTGGGATCAGAGCAATTGTGCAATAATTTCCAGTATTAGTCAGATCACCTTTCTTCAGTATTGGTATAAATGCAGATCTTTTCCAGTCAGTTGGCCATGTTGTCTTCTAAATTTCCTGGCAGAGCTTTGTAAGTATAGCAACAGCTGCATCTGATTAAGAACATAAGAACATAAGAAATGCCATACTGGGTCAGACCGAGGTCCATCAAGCCCAGTATCCTGTTTCCAACAGTGGCCAATCCAGGTCACACGCACCTAGCAGTTTCCCCAAAAGACACAGGTTCTGCAGTGCTTGTACTAGGTCAAGCATTGATATCCTGGGTCCCTTTTTAATAGCGGTTTATGGACCTTTCCTCCAGGAACTTGTCCAAACCTTTTTTAAACCCAGCTATACTAACAGCCCTTACTACATCCTCCGGTAACAGATTCCAGAGTTTGATTACACGTTGAGTGAAGAAATATTTTCTCTTATTTGTCTTAAATAGTTTACCCCGTAGCTTCATTACATGTCCCCTAGTCCTTCTATATTCTGATAGCGTAAACAATTGATCCACGTTTATCCGTTCCACTCCATTCATTAATTTATAGACCTCTATCATATCTCCCCTCAGCCGTCTCTTTTCCAGGTTAAAGAGCCCTAACCTTTTTAGCCTCTCTTCATAGGAGTAGCCTTCCATCCCCTTCACCAATTTGGTGGCTCTTCTCTGTACTTTTTCTAATAACTCTATGTCCTTTTTAAGATACGGTGACCAGAATTGCACACAATATTCAAGGTGCGGTCGTACCATGGAGCGATACAGAGGCATTATAATATCCTTTGTTTTATTCTCCATCCCTTTCCTTATGATACCTAGCATTCTATTTGCTTTCTTGGCCGCCGCTGCACACTGGGCGGAGGGTTTTAACATGTTATCCACGATGACTCCTAAATCTTTTTCCTGGGTGGTGGTTTCTAATGTGGAGCCTTGCATCGTGTAACTATAGTGTGGGTTGTTCTTTCCTAGGTGCATAACTTTGCACTTGTCCACATTAAATTTCATCTGCCATTTGGATGCCCAGTCTTCCAATTTATCCAGATCCTCCTGCAGTTTTCCACAATCCTCTTGGGTTTTAACAACTTTAAACAGTTTTGTGTCATCTGCAAATTTGATAACCTCACTAGTTATTCCCTTTTCCAGGTCATTTATGAATATGTCAAAAAGTAGCGGACCCAGTACAGATCCCTGGGGTACTCCACTATTCACCTTTTTCCATTGGGAATATTGGCCATTTAGCCCTACCCTCTGCTTTCTATCTTTTAAACCAGTTCCCGATCCACAATAGTACACTGCCTCCTATCCCATGACTTTTTAGCTTTGCCAAAAGTCTCTGATGGGGGACCTTGTCAAAAGCTTTCTGAAAGTCCAGATACACTATATCAACCGACTCACCTTTGTCTACCTGTTTATGCACACCTTCAAAAAAACAGATCAGATTAGTAAGACAAGATCTTCCTTGTCTAAAGCCATGTTGGCTGTCTCCCATTAGGCCATGACTATCTACATGCTGTGTAATTTTATTCTTTATGATGGTTTCTACCATTTTCCCTGGTACTGACGTCAGGCTCACCGGTCTGTAATTTCCCGGGTCACCCCTGGAACCCTTTTTAAAAATTGGTGTTACGTTGGCGACCCTCCAATCTTCAGGTATTACAAATGATTTTAATGAAAGTTCACAGATTACCAATAGCAGGTCTGCAATCTCATATTTCAGTTCTTTCAACACTCTGAGATGTATACCATCCGGTCCAGGTGATTTGTTACTATTCAGTTTATCAAATAGTTGTAATATATCTTCCCGGTGTAGCGATATTTCTCTCAATTCCTCTGCAGTATCACCTTTAAATACCACTTCAGTCTTGGGTAACATCCCTACATCTTCCTCAGTAAAGACCGAAGCAAAGAATTCATTCAGTCTCTCCGCTATAGCCTTGTCTCCTCTTACTGCCCCTTTTACCCCTCTATCATCTAATGGTCCAATTGACTCTCTCACAGGCCTTTTGCTACGAATGTACTTGAAAAAGTCTTTATTTCGTGTTTTTGCTTCCGTAGCAAGTTTCTTCTCAAATTCCCGCTTTGCCTGCCTTATCAATGCTTTGCATTTAACTTGCCAGTGCTTGTGCTGTTTCCAGTTTTCATCATTTGGCTCTTTTTTCCATTTCCTGAAGGTTGCTCTTTTGGCAGCAACAGCCTCTCTGACCTCACCTTTAAACCATGCTGGCAGTTTTTTGGACTTTCTGCCACTTTTCTTAATGCGTGGAATACAGCTGGTCTGGGCTTCGAGGATAGTATTTTTAAATAACACCCAAGCTTGCTGTAAGTCTTTAACCTTTGGAACCGCTCCTTTTAGTTTTTTCCGAACTATATTCCTCATTCTATCATAGTCTCCCTTTTGAAAGTTAAAAGGTAGTACTGTGGATTCCTTTACTATCTGTCCTCCACTGATTATATCAAACATGATCATACTATGATCACTATTGCCAAGTGGTCCCAACACCCTTATTTCTTGCACCAGATCTGGCGTTCCACTAAGGACTAGGTCCAGTATGGCTTCCCCTCTGGTTGGTTCATGAATCAGCTGCTCCAAGAAGCAGTCATTTATTTCATCTAGAAACTTTATCTCTTTAGCTTGTCCTGCTGTGACACTGTCCCAGTCGATACAGGGGTAATTGAAATCACCCATTATTACTACTCTGTTGTGGCTTTTGTTAGCTTCCGTGATTTCTTTGAGCATTTCATCATCCATTTGTTCATTCTGGCCAGGCGGTCGATAGTATACTCCCACTGCCATCACCTTCCCCTTCATAAATGGAATTTCAATCCATAGAGATTCTACAGCAAATTTTGTTCCCTGCAAAACTTTAATCCTTTCTGACTCAATGCCCTCTCTAACATAGAGCGCAACCCCTCCACCAATTTGTTCAGCTCTATCATTACGATATAATTTGTATCCAGGTATCACAGTGTCCCACTGGTTATCCTCCTTCCACCATGTCTCTGAGAGTGCAATCATATCTAACCTCTCATTTAGTGCTATATATTCTAATTCTCCCATCTTATTGTTTAGACTTCTAGCATTGGCATACAAGCATTTTAGAGACTGTATTTTATTAATATTAATCTGGCTATTGGTAGGCATGGGTAATTGGGAATCTTTATGCTCTGTCTGCTCCTTACTCAAGGGCATTTGGGCTACTATACTCCCTTTTGGAACCTCACTGCTTTTGGTAGTATCCTTCAAGGATACCTTTGTCCGAACCATGCGCTCATGGGTGACTGTCGGCTTTCCCCTATTTTCTAGTTTAAAAGCTTCTCTATCTCTTTTTTAAAGGTTAATGCCAGCAGTCTGGTCCCATCCTGATTAAGGTGAAGCCCATCCCTTCGGAAGAGCCCCCCCTTTCCCCAGAATGTTCCCCAGTTCCTAACAAATCCAAAACCCTCATCCTTGCACCATTGTCTCATCCACGCATTGAGACTCCGGAGCTCTGCCTGTCTTTTGGGTCCTGCACGTGGAACAGGAAGCATTTCAGAGAACGCTATCCTGGAAGTTCTGGATTTCAACTTCCTACCTAAAAGTTTAAATTTAGCCTCCAGAACTTCCCTACCACATTTTCCTATGTCATTGGTACCAACATGTACCAAGACAGCAGACTCCCCCCCAGCACTATCTATGATCCTATCTAGGCGGTGCGTGAGATCTGCTACCTTCGCACCAGGCAGGCATGTTACCAGGCGTTCCTCACGTCCACCAGCCATGGCCCTGGAGAAACGTCCTCGGTGCGAGAGGGTTTTACATCACCTGGAGGACAGGTCCTAGTTACAGGATCACTTCCTGCCACACCAGGGTGATGCTCTCCTGTCACGTGACCTCTCTCCTCCATGGCAACAGGAATGCTGCCAGACTGGAGGTGGGACTTCAGGACTATATCCCTGTAGGTCTCGTCCATGTACTTCTCTGTCTTTCTTATGTCTTCCAGGTCTGCTACTCTAGCCTCTACTGAACGGACTCGTTCCCTGAGAGCAAAGAGTTCTTTGCACTTAGTGCATACGTAAGACCTCTCACCAAATGGGAGAAAATCATACATGTGACACTCAATGCAAAAGACCGGAGAACCCCCATCTCGTTGCTGGACGTCTGTCTGCATCTTAGTTTAAAGCTTGTGTTTAGGTCTTTTAAATTCTGTATATAATAAGGATTGGTGTGGATGCTTATACCAATAAAAGTGTATCTAATACCCCTAATACACCTTGTGTACCTGAAGCTTAAGTAATTAATCTCAGGTCCTCTGTGTATGACTGATTTGGATAACGAGCTGCACCTGAGAGCAGCCCCTTTCCTCTAAGATGTGCAAGTACCTATAAAACTACAATTACCCCAGGGTTGGGTGGGTGCTGGGGAGGGAGGGAGGGAGATAAGTCCTATTAAAGAGGGCAGTTACAAGGTTACCCTGTCCTGAACCCTCAGCAGGGGGATAGGCTTTAGGAAAGCCAATCTTGTTCTTCCTCTAATAGTTTCTGATTGTTTCCTTGCATATGGCATTGTAGTATTTCTCCTTGTCTCGCCTTGCTGCATGTTGAAAATCTGAATTCTCTGATGGCCCCTTTCTCCTCTGGCTTTAGCTTCTGCATTTGTAGGCAATTTTCAGACCAACTTCAATCATCCATTTTGGTCTTTTCTGCTTTTTCACTTTTTGTAGAGACTACTCACTTTGAGTACAACTTTTTTTTGTCATGCGATAACTCTTCTGGTGCTCTGTCATTTGTATCTGAAGCAGCAAATCAATTTTGCAGGTAGTCTTTAAATTCCGGTAATATATTCTCAAGGTCATATTTTGCTACATTCATGAGGGCTTGCTCTTTTTCAACTTTAGCTTGTTTGCATACTAGTAATCGGTGATCTGTAGCACAGTTGACTCCAGATTTTGTCTTCGTTGATGTCGTTGAGCTTTTCCAATGTTGACTTCCACAGATGTAGTCAATTTGATTTTTGTATGGTTCATTGGGTGAAGTCCATGTGTACAGTCGTCACTTGTGGTGTTGGAAGAAGGTGTTTGAGATGAATAGATAATTGGTCTTGCAGAATTCTATCAGTCTTTCTCCATCTTCATTTCTTTTGCCAAGTCCATAGTTCTAGCCACTTTGCCACCACCTTTGCCAACATTTGCGTTCCAGTCACACATGACTATCGCGATATCCTATTTGCATGTTCTGTCTATTTCAGGTTGTACTTGGTCATAGAACTGAAAGTCCTGTAATTCAGCTGTGAGGAACCTCACAATTCTTACGAGCTTTGGAAAAAATCTGAGATATTTCTGAATTAAAAGTTAATACGGATAACTCTTCCTCTCCTTCAGTTTCTGCAGAGCTCAAAGGGAGAGTGCTATTGCATCAAAAAGGGACAGTGCTTATTGCATCAAGAAGGCATGACCTATGTGTTAATGGAAATGGGGGAATCCAAGGCTGCTGTTGTAAGGAATAGGCAAAAAAGGACAATTGCCCTGGGTGCCAAAGGGGTCAGGGAGAATGCCACGCCATTCTTTTGAATCATTCTAAGGGACCATTTTACTAACACTTAGCTTGAGCCATTTGCTGCATGGCCCATTTTATTCCTATGGACTGTGTGGCAGATGATAACTTGAGCTAAGGGGCATGTTTATTAAAGGTTTTAACGCACGTTAAGTACCCACAGACCTTTTATTTATATGGGTGCAGTGGCAGTTAATGCATGTTAACTTCATTAATGCACCTTAACCTTTAGTGAACATGCCTCTAAGTGTTTGTAAAAGGGGCCCTAAGTCATAATGCGATGATTGGCAATATGTTTATGCATACTACAATTTCTTAATATAAGCTCAGGAGGAAAGAAATGTAGAAGGTATCCTGGGTGAATTCCACTATGCCTTTGAACGTTCTGAATTCGGAATATGATTTATTTAATGTATTGCAACCTATAATTGTTTCTTAGCAGTATTTAGTAAAAATGTAGAATATAGCATATAAAACAAAAACATAAGATGAAAGTATTCAAAGGTTTAATAACATTAAAACACAATTAAACCCATAGCATGCATACATCAAGATGCAGGTCAGTACAGCAGCATCATAACTAAATAATTATTCCCATATAACTAAATAAAAAGCTAGGTCTTTAATAATTTCCTATATGACAGGAAGCAATATTCATCCCTGACTTCTTGTGGGGTGGGGTTCTGTTCCACTTAACAGAACCTAGAAAAGAAATGATCTGTTCTGGTAACATAATTGCTGCCTTTATTGATTTATGTGGTGCTCTTTAAAACCTCTTATGGCAGGGTCATAAGATTAAGGTCAAGAAGCCAGATTTAACATAATTCCTCCACAAACAACTTTATATACCGATTTATCTTAAAATCAAAGCTGTATACAGATAACATACTGTACATGGTTTTACAAAGAACAAAATTAACATGTTCAAACATCAAACATTTGCATGTAACATCTATCTTGGTCTTAGATGGTACATTGTTATAACTGGAATAGGGGAGCTCTTATGCAGGGAGGGATCAATGGGAGCCAATGCAGGTTTTCAAAAATTATTGCAGCAGGGTCAAATACACATTTCTGTTTGTATCTGTTCGAACCCTGTCCAAATATGACCTGGATCCACAGCTAATGTAATGAAATTCTGTGGTATCTACAGTAAATTGGGGCTTGTGTTTGTGAAACGGATGTTGGTGGTGTGGTGGAACTGTGAATGACATGGTGACAGAAGAAGCCTATAAGGTAAGAATATAAAACAATCATTTGGATGGGAAGGAGATGTGGAGAAGGGAGTTAATGTTAGGCAGGAGGCACTCCCTCCCTCCTCCAACAGTAAACAAAGAAAAAGCAGTCTGAGACCATGGGTAAGGAAATAATGTCCCACTCTGAGCAGTGGGACGGGCTGCCAGAGCATGAGTATAAGTAAGCAGTGGGATGGGTTGCTAGGACATAAATGTGGTTGCCACTGTTTGTTTGCAGCTTAATTTTTCAACAATCAAGTTGTCTGTCTAGTATTTAGGTCCATCAGAAGTTAGATTTGGTTTTCTGAGTACACACAGTAAATGCAGCCAGGCTGTGTCTTTGCTATGTTATTGAACAGTGCAGCGAGCCAAGCTGGAGAAGCTGAATGTGAGCCTTTTTATGAGCCATGTTTGCAAAAGATACAAGGAATATGTGGGGAGAAGGATGTGAATGAACGTGATCAGAGAACATAGGAACAGTCTGCAGTGATGCCGCACTGAGTTTGAAAAACCGGCAGGTAGAGTGTTGGACTATGACTGGTGTCCTGGGACGTTTTGCTTCTAAGGATCTTGAACCTAAGTAGGCAGACACTCTGGGTAACAAGCATTAAAGATATGAACACGTGAGGGAGGGCAGATCTGCTTGCTAGAGCAGATGGTGGTGATTGTACTCTATACTGCCATGCTATTGCTCTTTACCAGTCTGCTCTGCTGCAAAGTATTCTAAAAGGGCAGTTACAAATTCCTAAGACCTCAAACCTTTCTGCACTTGGTGGGAAATACAATTCCATATCGTCCTGCTAGACTAGACCAGTCCAGACAAGTGGGTTGTGTTTCCCTACCAGCAGATTGATGGAGACAAATTACAAAGAACCAATGATAACGTATTTCAATGATATCATTCCCATGTCTCTATTTGCCTCAGCCACCAGAGGTCCCTTCAGTATTTCTTTGTCTCCAGCAGATTGTGGTTGGATTTTCTCCTCTGTAGAAAATCTGAGGATTGAAAGGAAAAGATTGATTTAAATGCTTGTAAACAAACCAACTTGTGAAACAAAGGTGACTCTCAATTGAGCACGATGTGGGATGCTCCTCTAGACTCTGGTCTTTTCGGTAGTCATAGGAGGAGGGAAAATTGGTTTAGCTCCACGCTCTTACCTGGATAGCAGCCTGTTGAGCAGCCAGAAAATTGGAAGGATCTGGAAGGATGGAAAAATCTCAATGCCCCCCTCCCCTCTCCTCTGTCCTCCCTGCTCTCTCCTGAAGATTGCAGAAGGCTCTTAGGGGGATGTGCCTACCAACCACCTTAAACACAGTGCTGCACAGCCAGCCAATAACACGGGTTCAAGGGAGTAGAACTGAGGAGTAGTATGGATCCTCTGCTCAGGGCTCTCGGGATGAGTACCAAGGCTTGACCTTGTCCCTTGTTGGGGGCTCCCGATTCTGTCTAACTGGGATGTGGGGTGGACCGCTAGTGACCATTAACATGGTGTGGGGGTTTCCCATTGTTTTCTGCACGCATTGGTATCATTTTAGTTATTGTACACCTGGTGGTTGCATGTTCTGCCCAAGCGGCCCAAACACACACTCCTTTCCTAGTGCCTTTAATGCGCTTTGCATAAAAGTGCAGTTAATGAGTGCCTCTGGGATGCCGCAGCCTTAGCACACACTACTGGGATACTTGCCTAACTCTCTATATCTTCTTCCAGGAAACATTGTTTGATCTGTGGCAAGGAGGTGCCTCATCCCTGGGTTTTGGACTCTGCTGTTCTTGCATGGCAGCTTCTGAGTCATCCATGGAAGGCCTGCTTTCCCCTTCCCAGTCAAGGGGATACAGTTTATCTGACCTTACCTGCCTCAGGGCAGGAGGTGACGGTTGGTGCTATGGGTAAAGCTATTCAGCTGGCTGGAGGATCCAGCAACCATGCTGTGAGCTGTTCATCACTCCCTAGAGGGTATGTGGCGGCTGTGCCCCCTGGCACTGGGGAATCATATCAAAGAGGAGAGGTTCCAAACTCTGGATTGTTCTTCCCAGAATTCTTTCTCTTTTGCAGCAGGCCTGGTTCTTCTGGCGTGGAAATTCAGATTCTGCAGCCTCTGGGTGCCACCAGGTGTAGTCTTATGCTGGGCAGGCTGGGATTGGAAGCCTTGTTCGATTATCTTTGACTAAGCGAGGGTTTGCCCCCCCCCCCCCACCCCCGGAGATTGGGAGCAGCTGGCATCTGTCAAAGATTTTGACATGGGCTCTGATGTGGATGAAGATGTACTCTCACCTTCAGAAGATAGTGCAGAGGCCAGAGTGATCCTCCTATCTTGGAAGGAGGAGCCGGCTGCGTGGATTGCCAGGGTCTCATGTGCCTTGAATGTGGCAGGTGCTTCCGGCATGGAGCAGGAACAGAAGGTACACCCACTCCAGGGGGTGCAAAAATCCACTACTGTCTTCCTGTTCCCAGATATGATCAAGGATATGATCCAGTCAGAGTGGGACTCTCCCGATTCCCTACTTTTAAAGGGTTATGGGTGTGTAAGATCATCTCTGCATTTACAGAGGGAGGAGTGTGTTGAGTGTGCATATCCACCTTGGGAATTCCAAACCAATCTCCAGGAACAAGCAGGAATGTAGTCTTCACATATGGGTATCGTCGTCACCGACGGAGCCCGCTCGGAAACGCTCCCCAGCGTCCAATAGGAAAGCTTTTGGGAGCATCCCACAGTGCCTGCGTGCTGCCTTCCAGCCTTTCCCAACTGTCCCTCTCCAGTTCTTCGTTTTCCGCGGAGCCGACACCACAGAAAATAATTCCCTTCTATTCTACTTTTTTGTGGTCGCGTCTGCCTTCCTTCGACACTACACCGGTACCGCCGGTGGTTCTTTCTTTTTTCCCAAAAAAACAAAACAAAACCCTTTCTTCTGGAGTCTTTTCCAGTTATTTTCTCCTCAGGTGCCACGCGCCATTTTGGGCACTAGGCCCAAATCTTTCCTTTAAAATGGAAAAACCCGCTTCGGGTTTTAAAGTGTGCTCCAAGTTTAGCGGTACTATCTCCGTCACCGACACCCATGAGTGGTGCCTCAACTGTTTAGGTCCTGACCACTCTATTTCAGAGTGTGTTGCCTGTGGGATGATGTCGAAAAGGGGCCAGCAGAACTGAGCTGCTAAACTTAGCACCCTTTTTCCCTCCGATGCAGCGTCTGTGGCATCGACGTCTTCCAGGGATTCGTCTTCCTCCCATGGATCTCAGTAATTAAACATAAATCTAGCCGGTCCTCAAAGGGTAGATCTCCCTCTAAGCATCGAGATGCCTCTGGCGTTGCCCTTGAGGGACTTTCACCGGCAAAATTGCCCCGACGGGAGGCTTCGGCTTCCAAAGAACTAACGGGGCTCCAGGATGTTCTCGAGGCCTCGGCTTCCAAAGAACTAACGGGGCTCCAGGATGTTCTCGAGGCCTCAACCTCGGCAGAACTACTGGTGCCATGCTCTGGGGTGCCGGCTGCTTCATCTGGTACCAATACCCAAGCATCGGCAGCGTCAATAGACCAGAGATTCTTGGCTATTGAACGCAGTCTGGTGGCTCTTCTCACGGCCTTAATGTCCCTGAAACCGCTTCAGACAATTCTACCGGGACCGAGTCATGCTTATCCATCCGGTATCGACAAGTCAGTACCGGACCCCTCCGATGCCGACTTCGATCAGTACCGGTACCATGCCTTGCACGATCACCCGGATCGGAGATACTTTGAATCCTTGGATGAGTCTGAAGACTCTGAAAGCTCTGCCGATACCAGAGTACTTCTTCCTGAGGATTCTTCTTCTCCTCAGTGTAGGATGTCTCCACCAGAGGATATGTCCTTTCAGTATTTTATCCGAGATGTGGCTCGAGGTCTTTCCATCACTGGCTCCTGAAAAAGAGCCTAGGGCAAAGGAATTAGAAATCCTACAAAACCCTAAAGCTCCCAAGGAGGCAGCTACCTTACCTATTCATGAGATCGTGCATGATCTCATGTTAAGGATGTGAGAAACACCTCTAACCACATCTCCTCACTCTCGAAGAATCCACACCATATATCGAGTTCCTCCTTGTCCTGGGTTTCAGAAGACTCAGCTACCACACCATTCCATGGTGGTGGAATCAGTTATGAGAAGGATCAAGAGTGCAAAAAGGCATGCATCAAATCCTCCAGGACGTGAGTGTAGGACTCTTGACGCCTTTGGACGTCGAACCTTCTAGGCTTCCATGCTTTCTGCTGGGATCAGTTCCTATATATTATATATGGGAATGGTCCTTAAGGAGGAGATCATGGGAGATTTAGAGCTTATGAGCCCTCTCCTTCCTGATGATAAGAGGCAGGATTACCTCGCCCTTGTCAAACATGCTCAGGATGTTTCCAAGTTTGTGAATCGTGCAGCCTTTGACTGCTTTGAGTGCATAAGCAGAACCTCTGCTATTGCCATAGGTGCACGTAGGATTGCATGGCTCCAGGCATCTGACTTGGAACTTTGGGTACAGGATAAACTAGGGAATATTCCTTGCACAGGAGAGAATCTCTTTTGCAAGAATTGGCAGGAAAAAGCTAATGAGAGAGATGCTGACAATATCACTTTGGATAGATTGTCTAAGTCTACAGCTGATCCTGCAAGGAAAAAATCCTACAAGAAACCATTCTTCAGTAAGAGGTTTTATCCCTCCTATACCCAGCAGGGGCATGGTTTAGGTTAGTCTGCCCAAAAGGGACAGCAGCAACAACTTAGGCAAAGAAAAACAAAAGCTGCTAAGTCTCAACTGGCTCAGCAGACTCAGCCTCCACAGGGTCTTTAACTCCTATCTAGAGAACTTTGCCTTCCTGGCCCTGAATGGCCCAGAGCCTTCCACCATTCCAGGAAGGTTATGTCATTTTGCCCCTAGATGGGGACAGATAACAGCAGAAAACTGGACTCTGTCTATTGTAAGAGGGGGTACAAGCTTCATTTCCTCAGCATGCCCCCTCCTACAATGGTAAGACAGTTTAATTCTCAGACCTCTCTCAATGACCAGTTAGGTCAAGAGGTCACTATGCTTCTTGCCCAAGGGGCAATAGAAGAGGTACCCATTCTCCAACAGGGTATAGGGTTCTACTCCCCCTATTTCCTTAGTCCAAAGAAAACAGGAGGACACAGACCCATTTTAGACCTAAGAGAATTGAACAAATTCCTGTTACAACAGAAGTTCAAAATGATTTCTCTAGGAACTCTACTGCCATACCTTCAGAGTCAGGATTGGCTTTGTTCTCTAGATCTCAAGGATGCGTACACTCATGTTCTAATCCATCCACCTCATCAAAAGTTCCTTCGCTTTCTATTTCAAGGGAAGCACTACCAATTCAGGGTTCTTCCTTTTGGCCTGGCCTCGGGTGTTCACAAAATGCATGGCTGTGGTGGCAGCATTTCTTCGCACCCTAGGAATATTCGTCTTCCTTTACTTAGACGACTGGCTCATTCGAGCCCCTTCAGAGCCAGAGGCCAGGGTTTCTCTCTCTCTCACACAATGCATCCTTCAGTATTTGGGACTTGTCATAAACTTCCCAAAATCTAACCTTGCTCCCACTTAGTCCCTAGAGTTTATAGGAGCTCTGCTGGATACCAGACAGACAAGGGCCTACCTTCCACAGCCCCGCTGCCTTTGCATTGTGCAGTTAGCTTCCCAAGCAGTGCTAAACCCTCACCTCACTGCTCAGGAAATGTTACAATTGCTAGGCCACATGGCATCCACCGTGCATGTGGTTCCTTATGCTCACCTCCTTATGAGGGCAGCCCAGTGGATTTTATCCACTCAATGGACTCGGGTGTCAGGTTACCTGTCAGACAAAATAGCAAACTCATATTGCCTTATTTTGTCCCTTCAATGGTGGCAATCACCCCAAAACCTTTTGGCGGGGGTCCCCTTTTCAGCAACGCCCACCCCAAGCCACTCTAACAACAGATGCCTCACAGGTGGGTTGGGGAGCCCACCTGCAAGGCCTCTCTACCCAGGGTACCTGGAATCCACAGGAGACCTATCTTCATATCAATCTCATGGAATTCAGAGCAATCTTCCTTGCTCTTCGAATATTCCACACCCAGCTCAGCTACGAGACAGTCCTAGTTCAAACGGACAATCAAGTAGCCATGTTCTATGTGAAGAAGCAGGGCGGAACAGGCTCGCTATGCAATAAAGCTTTGTGACTATGGGTCCTCGCCAGAGAGCATCAGATTTATCTCCTTGCGGTGTATCTTCCAGGCATTCAAAACTCTTGGGCAGACAGACTCGGTCGAGTTCTGCTTCCACACGAATGGTCTCTCCATGCAGACCAGGTGGCCAAATGTTTCCATATTTGGGGAACCCCGGACATAGACCTCTTTGGAAGTCCGCTGAATGCCAAACTTCCCCGGTTCTGTTCCTGAATTCCAGCTCAGGGTTCTCAGGCCAGGGATGCTTTCCTCCTCCATTGGGGCCAGGACTTCCTGTATGCTTTTCCACCCATTCCCCTAATTCCCAAAACCCTGTTCAAGCTTCAGAGAGACAGAGGTCATATGATTCTCATAGCTCCACATTGGCCATGGCAAACGTGGTACCCTCTGCTCCTACATCTCTCTCAAGCTCCACCTCTGGAGTTAGGATCTGCTCCAGATCTCCTTTCTCAGGAGGACGGGATGCTGTGGCATCCCAATCCCCAGTCTCTGCATCTCAGGGCCTGGTTGCTGAAAGCCTAGAACTTCATGGTCTTAACCTTTCTCAGCAGGTAAAGGATATCCTTTATGCTTCCAGAAAGCCTTCCACAAGATGCTGTTATGGTAAACCTTTTCCACTTGAAAGCATATGGTGCTTGCAGAAGGGTCTTAACCCTCTTACGATACCTCTGGAATCATTACTGGAGTATCTCCTTCATTTATCTAATGCAGGGCTTAAGACCAATTCAGTGAGAGTTCATTTGAGTGCTATTGCAGTTTCTTTCAAGCCTCTAAATGGGTAACCTAGTTCCCCTCATCCTCTCATAGCGAGATTTATGAGAGGCCTTCTTTTGACTAAGCCTCCCATTAAGCCACCACCGGTGGCATGGGACTTAAATTTGGTTCTTGGGCAGCTTATCAAACCGCCTTTTGAACCATTAGCCACTACTTCCTTGAAATTCCTTTCCTGGAAGGTCATCTTTCTTATTGCAATCACATCAGCACTTCACATCAGTGAATTGCAAGCATTGGTGGCTGATCCTCCTTATACAAGGTTCCATCATAAGGTAGTCCTTAGGACTCATCCACACTTTATGCCCAAGGTGGTGCCACCTTTTCATTTAAACCAAGCTGTTTACCTTCCAGTATTCTTCCCAAGGCCTCACACCTCAAACGCAGAAAGGAATCTTCATACTTTGGATTGTAAAAGGGCTCTGGCCTTTTACTTACAAAGGACACAGAAACATAGGAAGTCCTCTCAACTTTTTGTTGCTTTTCATCCTATTCATTTGGGACTTCCAGTCTCCAAAAGAACACTGTTCAACTGGATTGCACAGTGTATATCTTTTGCCTATGAGAGGAAAAACCTTCCTCTTGAAGGCCATGTCACAGCTCACAATGTGAGAGCCATGGCAGCTTCAATGGCTCATCTACACTCTGTGTCTATCGACGACATTTGTCGAGCAGCTACTTGGGCTTCGGTTCATACCTTCACAGCCCATTACTGCTTGGACAAGGACTCCCACCGGGATGCCTTGTTTGGTCAGGCTGTTCTTCAACACCTGCTCTAGACTTAATCAACTCCTAGCCACCATCCCTGGTAGGATGCCAGAGATCCATGGGGGGAAGTGGAGCCCTTTCACAAGGGTACACAACTTTCTGGGGCCATCTCCCTGGCATCTGCAACTAGGGAGTCCCCACATGTGAAGACTACATTCCTGCTTGTTCCTGGAGATAGCATAGTTACTCACCTGTAACAGGTGATCTCCGGGAATAGCAGGAATTTAGTCCACAACCCGCCCACTTCCACTAGGAGTTGTATTTCTCTATCTCTCTCTCTTTCTCTCTTTTTCCCTCTCTCTTTTGTCTCAGCTATAAACTCAACTGGAGAGGGACAATTGGGAAAGGCGGGAAGGCAGCACCCAGGCACTGTGGGATGCTCCCAAAAGCTTTCCTATTGGACGCTGGGCAGTGTTCCCGCACGGGCTCCGTTGGTGTCGACGATACCCATATGTGAAGACTTAATTCCTGCTATTCCTGGAGATCACCTGTTACAGGTGAGTAACTATGCTTTACAGCGGTTACCAGACGGAACACCATTCCTATGGAAGGTGGGTCGGCCTTAAAAGCTTTTCTGGACATAAGGTGGATTCATTGCTGAGGGGCCAGTTTTGCCATGGTGGCTATTGTTCTACAGCTGTTGGTATGTACCAGCCTGACATTTTGAGCCCTGCTTTAGTTGATTCATTCTCTTCCGCCGGATGATACTGTTCATCTTTTGGAGTCGGCTACAGCCTTCCTTGTGATGCCATGTATGACCTGGTATGCTTGGCGGCCAGAGATGATGCCCTAATGATGGTGTTACAGCGTTGGATTTGGCTCAGGCACTGGGCAGTGGACTTATCTTCCAAAACCAGATTGACCCAACTGTCTTTTAAGGGGAAGCTTCTATTTGGAACCAATTTGGAGAAACTGGTGAAGGACCTGGGTGAGACAAAATGTTACCACCTTCCGGAGGACAGGTCCAAGGAGCCTGTGAAGTGGGCTGGTGCCCCTTTCTTGTTAGCCTCTGCTCTTTCACAAAGGTCATGCTGGCCAGACTCATGGGGGTCTTGGGACTCATCTGCATTACCGACCATGAAAACCTTTCTTCCCTTTGCTTCCGGGCTTCAAGCTCATTTTCAGTCCTTTTGTGGAGCGTGTGGGTCTAGGGACTCGGCCGCCTCCAGAGGAGGACCCTTCCAGGCTGCACAATGAAAGTTTTGGAGCCCATTCCCAGGTTCTTCCAGTTGGAGGCAGGCTTCATTTTTTCTTCTGGTATTGGCCTGGGTTACCAAAGATCACTGCGTGCTGGACACCATTCAATTCAACTATATCATGGAGTGCAGAGCTGATTTCAGATGCCTCCGTCATCTCTCCATGTGTGTCTGTGAGAAAAAAGTGCCAGTGTGCAAGCCACCTTGGACAAGTTACTGTGCCAAAAGGCAGTGGTGCCCATCCTGCTAGATTGGCGGGGCAAGGGAGATACTCCATCTGTTTTGGGGTGCCCAACGGGCATTTGTGTCTCCTGTGCTTCCAGATGGAAACTTAGCATTCCATGATTCAAGCAGTGCACGGAGGGGAGTTCTTGGATTCTCTGTATCTGGCCAAAGCGTATTTTCATATCCCGATCCAGGTGTATCAGAAGCAGTATCTGCGTTTTTCTGTGCTTGGCTCTCACTTTCAGTTTGCCGCCCTCCTTCGGGCTATCCACTGCCACAAGGACATTCTCCATGGTCATGATAGTAGCAGCCGTGGTGCTGCTGTGCTAAGGTATCTGGGTGACTGATTCATCCGGGCCCATTCCTTTCAGGGGCATCTCAGGTGGTGGTATTTTTGGAAGGCCTCGCCTGGGTGATGAATTGTGGAAAGAGCCAAATGTTGACTTCGCAGTCCCCAGATTTTCTGGAACAGTTTTGACACTCAAGTGGGCAGAGCTTTCCTGCCAGAGGAGAAAGTCAAAGATTGTTAGATTGCCAGGTGCTGTTCTGTGTGAAGCAGACTCCCAGTCTGGGATTATCTTTCAGTTCCTCGGATTGATGGCAGTGACCAAAGAGATGGCGCCGAGTATGTGCTCACATGCATCTGCTCCAGCAGTCCCTGCTGACTCAGTGGTCCCCGAATTCTCAGGAGTTCATGCGCAGGTTCCTGCTCCCATTAATGGCAACATCCAGCCTGTGGTGGTGGCAGCAGCTCTGTCATCTGAGGAAGGGCATACTGCTGGACGATTTCTCCTGGATCCTGCTGATGACAGATGCCAGTCTCTTGGGCTGGGAAGCCCATTGCCAAGACCGGATGGCCTAGGGCCATTGGAGCCGCAGGGAAGTGGTGTAATCTATCAACCGCTTCGAGACGAGGGCCGTCAGGTTGGCTCTCCTGCATTTCCAGCCCCTGGTCAAGGGCCAGGCGGTTTGAGAGTTTTCAGACAACGCCATGGCGGTGGCTTCTGTCAATTGGCAAGGCGGCACAAGGAGTACCAGGATAGCTCTGGAGATGGCTCTCTTGTTTGTCTGGGTGGAGAATAGCCTTCTAGCCTTGTCAGCTCAGCACGTTACCAGGGTGGAAACAGACTTCCTCTTCTGGTACTCTCTGGATCCTGGAGAGAGAGTGAGTGAGTGGGGCATTTCAGTTAATTCTGCACTGCTGGGGTCGCCCCAAAATAGATTTGGTGGCGACACACTCCAATGCCAAAGTTTGCCGCTTCAGTTGTCACATGGAGATGGGGTCAGATGGTATCTTGGGGCCTGTTGCAGAAGGGACTGATCGTCCTGCAGGACCCGACTCCCTTTCGCTTATGGCTTGGCTCTTGAAAGGAGATAGCTAGCACATAAGGAGTACTCTCTACTCTGCTCGGAGCCTAGAGGAGATTTACCTGCTGACACACACGTGGATCTGGTGCCTCTTTGAGCGATGGTGCAGTGCTCGGCAGTTGGTGCCTGAGGCAGCCAAGGGCCATCTCTGTTGGCCATCTACAGGATGGCCTGGAGGAAGGGCCTTCCTTTATCTCCCTGAAAGTTCAGGAGGCAGCTTTGGGTTTTTTTTTTAGATCTGGTGGCTGGTAAGTCTCTGGCCTTGCACCCAGACATCTTATGCTTTCTCCAGGTTGTCTGGTGTCTGCGTCCTCTTCAGTCTGTGATCCCTGTCTGGGATCTGTCTAGTGCTCAGGGTCCTGATGTCTGTGCTCTTTTTGCCATTGAAGGGTGCTACCTTTAGAGATTTGACGCTCAAGATGGTCTTGGTTGTGATTTGTTCTACAAGGCAGATTTCCGAGTTGCAGGCTCTGTTCTGCTGAGATCGTCATCTGTATTTATCAAAGGAGGCTGTTTCCATTTGGCTGGTGCTTTCCTTCTTGCTTAAGGTCCTTTCTGCCTTTCACATGAACCAGGTGGTCTGCTGCCCTCCCCCTCAAAGGAGCAGTGTCAGGGGAAGGATAGGGATCTGTGCCTTGTGAATCTCTGGAAGGCGTTTCCCAAGTGTTTCCCCAGTACTTGGAGGTTACGAATTCCTTTTGTAAGGCCGACCATCTTTTTGTGCTGTGTGCTGGTCCGTGCAAGGGTGATGCAACACCCAAGCCAGCTTGAGGTGCTGGATTAAGGAGACCATTGCCTTGGCATATCTGTTGCAGAAGTGGCCAGTTCCAGAGGGTTTGTGCACCTATTCTTCCCAAGCACAAGCATCGTTGTGGGCAGAGCAGGGCTCAAGTAGCCTCTGCAGACATTTGTCGTGCAGCAAGGTGGGTGGCACTTTCAACTTCTGTCAAGCATTATCACTGGGATGTTCACGCATGGGCGAACACAGCTTTTGGCTCAAGGGTTTGTGTCGTCTTCCCACCCAGTGGTGTTGTAGCTTTGGTACATCCCACTTGTCTGGACTGATCTAGTTGGACGATACAAAAGTGACATTTTACTTACCAGTTAATGTCCTTTCCTTGAGTCCTGCTGACCAGTCCAAGGCCTAAATCGATTTGCTCTGTTCTGCTGTAATATCCTTGGGTCCTCTATGATTTTTTTTTACTTGGTTCTGCAGATTTATCATCTTCGGACAGTTTTCAGTTTTCGATTTCTTGTACATACAGTAGTTGTTTACTCTTGATTACTCATTCTTGCCCATGATTGAGGTTGTTAAAGCTTGCCATGTTTCTCCCGTATGCTTTGGGACAAATACTGAAGTGACCTCTCTGGTGGCTGAGGCAAATAGAGGCATAGGAGTGATGTCATTGAAATCTGGGCTTTTCATTGGTTCTTCGTCTCCACCAATCTGTTGGTAGGGGAACATAACCCACTTGTCTACTGGTTTAGCAGGACTCGTGGAAAGGACATTAACTGGTAAGTAAAATGTCACCTTTTGTTCTATTGGAACCTACAGAAGGAAGAAAACCAATTTGGACTTCTGCAGAACTGCCCTTAGTTTACCCTTTCTAAGATATGGGGCATGTTCTTCCTTTTTAGTGGGTTCCACATGTTCAGGAGCAGCATTGGCAGCCAAGAGTCTTTGATCTACCTTTTTGTTTAGAAAATTGCCAGCGTAGTCATGCTTCTGTGCTGGAGATAAAGTGAGGGAAGAGCATATATAAATCACAGAGCACATGGATTTACTAGGTAGGTCCTGTGACTTTGTTCAGTGCTTGTCTAACAAAAGCTGTGGAGGTATATCAAAACAGTTTCTAGTAGTATCTATGTGCTTCTGTCTTTTACATATGTAACTGGTTTGGTGGTAGAGCACAAAGCTAAGCTACAAAGTCTGGAGATCTCTAGGTGTGCGCATCCCTTCTCTCAGGAATTCTGACCTTTGGACAAGTTGTTGGACTTCATGGGTTATTTGCATGTGACCTTGGGCAAGTTCTTGCACCTCAGCTTGTCTAGTTACCAGTGTTCTCTCTCTGTAGGTTTTTCCTTATCTTCTATACATACCCAGGTCACCTGCCCCAGAGGTGACTGCATTTATAAATCTGAAGTTAAATTTACAAAGATCTTTTAGGCTGAAGAGAGATCACATGAAATGAAAACTCTGTTCTCAGTTTCTCTCTGGCAGAAGTGACTGCATCAAGCCTGTTAAATTTTAGATATCTCAAACTGGAATTATTTGAAAAGGAGAAAAATCCAATCTAAGACCTTGTCAATTAGAAATTACCCCCTAAAAATAAAAAAATACTGTATAGTTGGAAGCAGGTAAGGAAAGGATATTGCATCCTTACTGGGGTAGGGGTGAGAATCACTTCAGGGGGAAAAAAAAAAAAGGTTCTTGCCAATTTTCTATCTGAATCATGCTGTGGTTTCTGCCTTGTTCAGCTCCATGGTATGGCAAGGTTGGTTCTCTGATTTGGAAAGAAATCAAACTGCAGTAATTTGAAAAAGTGTGGAGTAATTGCTTTAAAAATTTGACTAGTATTTTTTACAACAAAATGTGTTTTTTATTTTAATGTTTGATTTCATCTCAAAGGATCTTGTTGGGTCACACATGAATCTTAAATCAGGAATGCAACATTTATCTGTCCCCACACCTCTCACTTGAGCAATTGTGGATGCTGTGCTGATTATCAATGCCACTTCCCACCCAATTAGGATTTGCCATGTGGGAAGTTGGACAGCAGCATGGAAAGTTGAAAAGGAAATTCTGGAAAATATAATCCTCAAAACATTGTATGATATGACAGGCATTTGAATATCTCTCCCACAAAAATGTTGGATGTATTTACAAAACCGAAAAGGAAGGAAGCCTAGAAATAATACTGAAGGGGTTAATCAGTCTGAAAGATCTGCAGTGAATCTGCAAAAGGAATAAATCTACCTGTTACATTAACTGCATCAAAATGATCGTAGTATAAATGTAATGGCTGTATTGGAATTCAAACTTGTGAATTCAAGTGATAACTTTGTGTCTAACCAAAAGCTATGGCCAGGGAAGACGGGCAATCCTTAAGGAAAAAAAATAGTGTGAAATAAGAACTTGAAGATCCTTCATGTTGAGACAATGCTGCCTTCAGTATCTTCAAAGTAAGAGCAATCCTTATGATGCTGTCATGTGGACAGCCAGGCCTTGCTTTTATTGCATTGTTTGCATCATGTACATGCACCTTTCTTACCTGTAGGTACTGGAGCTCCATTAGGAACAGCTGGGAGAACTCTGCATTTAAAAAAAAATTAAAATTAAAATTCTGTGCAAATATTTACAAAATTCTGTACACACATTTTCAAATTCTGCATGTTTTTATTAGTATTTTTTGTGCAGAATTTCCCCATCATAAAGCCTAATAATTCCTCTAGACCCGAAATTCCCCCTGCCTTTTCCCTCTTCTCTCTCGCTCCAATCAAAGTTCTCTACCCAATTCCCAAGCATTCCTTGCTCACCAGTTCTCTTTCCTTCTAACTTCTAACAAGATCCCCACTGCTGTCTATCCCTAAGGTCTACCCTCTAATGCATACCTCCACCTCACATCCTTTCTCCCTTCCATATGCACCTACCCTTATCTCTCCCTTATCTCTCTATTTTCCCCAGGCACATACATACATCTTTTTCTCCCCATCCCCCAAGCATATACCCATCTCCAGCCCGGCCTCCCCCCGGATGTCGGCCCATTGCCAGCCCCAGCTCCCCCCTCCTAGACTCTTCAGCCCACCACTCACCATCAGCACATCTTCAGTTACCAGCCTCCCTGAATCACCATCAGCCCATCGCCAGCCACTAGCCCTTCCCCCACTCACCATCAGCCCATCTTCAGGCATTGTACCTCCATTCACCATTAGCCCATCTCGAGCCACTAGCCCTCCCCAACTCACCATTACTACTACTACTACTAATCATTTGTATAGCGCTACAAGGTGTGGGGTGGAGTTTTGAAAATTATATTTTCCAGATTTCCTGTTTAAACTTTCCATGCATCAGCCCATTTATAGCCACTAGGCTCCCCCCACCACACTCACTATCATCCAGCCAGCCACTTGCTTCCATTGCTGAATTGCAGGGGTATGATTTTAACACAGTTGTGGGAGTGTGTTTCCCTTCATTCCCATGGCTGTGCTACATTTCCAATGCTGGCACTGTAAGATTCCGCTTACCTAATTAAAACCTCATGATGCCGAGAGTGTGCACGGAGGAAGTGACATCATCGGCTTGGATGGCAGCCTAGGAGGAGAGCTCCGGAGTGCAATCCAGGAGTTGGGAAATATCCCCCTTCAGAGGTGGTAAAAAGTGAGGCGAACGCCCCGTGAGAGTGTGGAGCACATTGCCGACATCATGACGATGTGCAAAAAGGCAGCGGATTTGCGAGAATTCGCATATGGTGGAGGAAAGGATGTGGGAGCTGAGAAGAAGATGGCGGTGGAGAGCGCGGGAAGCGGAGATGTACTGGATAGAAAAGGAACGAGGAGCGTGGGGCAGGAGGCGGCGGAGATGGTTGTTCAGAACGTGACTCGGGAGGAGTTGCGTGCTTAGTTTGGTGAAATCAAGTCGGAATTGCTGGCGGTGAAAGCGGAGGTTGGAGAACTGTACAGTGAGCTGCGGGAGGAAGTGGGAGAGCTGACAAGGAGAGCGGAGGAACACGAACAGAAGTTGGAGCAGCTGGACTCAAAGCAGTCCGGGGTGGAGAGGTCGATGAAGGACATGGAGATTTGGAGGGAGCAGGTACTTTTAAAATTAGAAGACCTTTAGAATCGATCAAGGCGTAATAATCTGAGACTTCGGGGGATCCCGGAGGAGAGGGAATTTCTGGACAGTGAGAAAGTGGCCCAAGCTGTATTCAGAGGTATCTTGCACGAGGAGGGTAAGAAGGAGGGGCTGGAGATGCAGCTTGTGAGGGCGCACCGCGCTCTGGGGCCCAGCCGCCCGAATTGGCCAAGAGATATTGTGATTTGTGTGGCAGATTACAAGGTCAAGGAGAAAATCTTGCAAATGATGAGACGGAACAGTAATTTTGTGTGGCAGGGCTATCCCATACAACTGTATCCTGACCTGGCAGCAGGGACTTTGCAGCGCCGGAGAGAAATGCAGCCCATAACCAGCTTATTGCAGAAGGAGAATGTAAGGTACCGCTGGTTGTATCCCTTTGGTTTACCGTGGGCCTTAAAAACTGGACAGTACATACTTATGCAGCGGCTGTGAGAGCGGTGCACGAAGCTGGGCTGGGAAGCAGTCTGACTGGAGGGCCGTTGGGAGGCGCTTCCAAGGTGGATAAGACTGTGGCTGAGCGGCGAGAGGGGAAGAGAGGGAGGAGCCCCGAGAGTCTGGCATCGGTGCAGTCTGGACAGCATAATGAGGGAGAAGAGACCTGAAGAGAGAGCCGGTTCTGGACAACATCACTGCAAAGGACTCTGTGTTAAGGGTTCTGGTGTGGGTTTAAGGGATTCCTGTTGTTGACTGTGGGTTAAGTGTGTTATGCGGGAGGAGGGAGACGGGGTTAAGGGAGGTGGGGGAAGATGGGAGGTAATAGCAATACAGCACAAAATGGAAAAAAAACAAAACAAAAAAAAACAACAAAACACACAACAGGGGAAGAGCATAGCGGGGAAACTAGTAGCTGCTTGAGTGAGGCTGGTGGAGGAGATGGGTGCTTTCAGGTACATGTGGTATGTGGCAGGGGAATTAAGGGATATTAGGGGGGTTGGGGCGTCGGGAGGGGGTGACTAAAGGAGGTGGGGGCTGGAAGGGCATGTAGGGGGACAGGTAGTAGGGGGCTGGGGGGGTTAAAGGGGTGTAGTAGTAGGTTCGGAGGGGGAGTGATGCGGGAGGGGGTTGCATCAGGCTGATGGGCACTACTCTAGAGGAGGCCTCCGGGGGGCGGAGGGGGTTTGAGGGGGACGGGGAGGAGGGAGGGAGGGGTAGGGGGGGATGGGGGGAGTGGGGGGGAAGGGGGGGAGGGGAAGGGTGAAGGTAGGGGGGGTAGGATAAGGGGGCAGGGGAAAGGGGATAGGGACGGTGGAGGGGGTAAGAAGGTAGGTGCACAACATATGGGGGTAGCTACTCTAAACGTGAAAGGACTTAGAACTTGGAGGAAACGGAGATTGGTGGAGCGGGAAGGGGGAGGTTAAGGGCGGACGTTTTGTGTCTACAAGAGACGCATTTGAAAGTTGGGCAGGAGCGAATGTTGCAAACTAAAAAATATCCGAAAGTAGTACTAGCGGGACAAAGGGCAGAGTCACGGAAAGGGGGGGTTGGTATAATGGTGGGGGAGGAGTGGGTGGAGAGGGTGGTGGGGGAGTATAGGGATAAAAAAGGTAGAGCGGTGGGAGTGAAAATTCAGGTGGGGAGGGAACAGGTGTGGGTGGTGAGCTTGTATGGCCCTAATGAGAGGCAGGGGGAATTTTTTGAGAGGATGAAGGGGGAATTGGAGGGGTTGGGCACGACATCGCTAATTATTGGGGGAGATTTTAACCTGACGGTGAATCCGCGGTTGGATAATTGGGGGGGGGGAGTGGAGTGGGCAAACGCTTTGATCGGGGAAAGTTATTGAAAATGAGGGAGGGTTTGGGGGTGGTAGATGTATGGCAGTGTAAGAACCCGGGGCGTAAACAGTACACGTTCTACTCCGCACCGCATGGTACCTACAGCCGAATAGACATGCTTTGGGCGGGAGGGGGGTGGGTGAATAGGGTGGTGGAGGTGGAACAGGGTTCTATAACATGGTCGGACCATGCACCGGTAAGTGCTCGGTTTAGTTTGGGGTATGTGGATGAGGGACTTAAATTTTGGAGGATTAATGAATCTTTGTTGGAGGAGCCTGCTATAGTGGAGAGGATTAGGAAAGTAATACAGGACTATCAAGACTTTAATCTGCATGGGGAGGTGGGATTGGGGATGGTGTGGGATGGATTAAAAGCGGTGGTGAGGGGGCATTTAATCCAGGAGGCAGCAAGGGAACGCAGGAAGCAGGAGGCACAGGAAAGACGACTATTGGAGGATATTGGGAGACTAGAAAGGGAGCACCAGCGGAGTAGAAAAGGGGAGGTGCTGGGGGAGCTTAGGGCCTTGAGGGGTCAACTGGACCACTTGAGGGCGAGTAAAATAGCGCATGATCTGAATGTTTCTAAGCAGGCGGTGTTTGAGGGAGGGAACAGGGTGGGGAGATGGCTGGCGCAGAGGATGCAGGGGAGAGTGGCGCAGAATAACATTGTGAGTATACGTAATGGGGAGGGGAGGTTAGTTCATGGCAATAATGAAATTTGTTTAACATTTGAGGAATACTATAAAAAGTTGTATAGTAGTGAGGTAGCGGGGGGGAAGGACAAGAGTGCGGCATATCTGGGGGAGTGTACAGTGCCCAAAATAATGGGGGAAGAGGCGGAGTGGATCGATCGGCCTATAACTGAGGGGGAGATGGAGGAGGTGATTCGGTCCTTAAAGCGGGGTAAGGCTCCTGGGCTGGATGGCCTTACGGGGCGATTTTATAAAGTGTTCCAGCCAATAATACGCCCGCTGTTGGTGGAGGTGTTTAACGGGGTGTTACCGAAGGGAGCGTGCCTGGTCGATGCTGGAGGCGGGGATAACTGTTATTCCCAAGCCAGGTAAGGATCCTATGGTATGTGGCTCATACAGGCCTATCTCCTTACTGAATGTTGACACAAGGTTGTTGGCTAAGGTGTTGGCCAGTAGGTTGAAGGAGGTTATGCCCAAAATAGTTAATGCTGATCAGGCAGGGTTTATACCGGGAAGGCAAGGGGGGGATAATATCCGGAAACTGTGTAACCTCACATGGGAGGTACAGCGGACAGGTCAGAAGGCAGTGTTTCTCACTGTGGATGCTGAAAAGGCATTTGACAGGGTGGAATGGCCGTTCATGCTTAGTGTATTGGAAAAGGTGGGGTTGGACCCCCGTTTTATTCAGTGGGTGCAGGCAATGTATACGGGACCACGTGCGAGGGTTCGGGTAAATGGAGGGTATTCTAAAGCCTTTAGGTTGGAGAGGGGGACTAGACAGGGGTGCCCCTTATCTCCTCTCCTCTTTGCATTAGTAATTGAGCCTCCGGCGGAAAAGGTGAGGCGGATGTCAGATATCAAGGGGATAATTATGAGTGGGAGTGAAACTAAGATTACTCTCTTTGCGGATGATGTAATATTCACGATCAGGGAACCGTTGGTTTCTCTGCCAGTGTTGATGAGGGAAATAGAGCGATATAGTAGGGTGGCGGGTTATAAAATAAATATGAGCAAGTCGGAGATTATAGGGTTTAATTTAAGTGATGAATTGATCGCGAGTTTGAAGGGTGGTTTTGCGTTTAAGTGGGTGGAGCGAACCTATCGCTATTTGGGAATTAATATGGGGAAACGTATTGAGAATCTCGGGCAATGGAATTATGGGCCGCTGTTGCAGGCGGTGAGGAAGGATTTGCAAAAATGGAAGGGGTTATATCTAACGTGGTTGGGTAGAATAGCGGTCTTAAAGATGAATGTATTTCCTCGTTTTCTGTTCTTATTTGGAGCCTTGCCGTGTAGGCCACCCCGGAATTATCTGAAGCAGGTTCAGAGCGTGATGATGGAGTTCATCTGGGAGGGGAAGGTCTCCAGAGTGGCGCGGAGTACGATGTACAGAGGTACGAGGGAGGGTGGCTTAGGAGTGCCCTGGATGGAGAAGTATTACTTGGCATCGCAATTGCGGGCACTGAAAAGTTGGCATGGGGGGGGAGGGAGAACTGCCCAAGTGGGTGCACTTGGAGCAGGAGCAGCACCAGCAAGGTGGGCAGAGTTTTGGGGCGTGGGTCTGGGACCCGGGGGGGAAAAAAGAGGAGGGAGGGGGGGCTAATCCATTTCGGGCGTATACGAAAGAATTGTGGCTGCGTGCCAGGAGCCATCTGCTGGGGGGGAAGCGGTATACTAGGAATATGCGTATTATGGGGCTGGGGGAATTTCTGCCGGGGCAGGAAGGGGGAGTGTATAGGGGTTGGCAGGGCAAGGGGTTAGTAGCTATAGGGCAGTTTCTAACTAAGGCAGGGGGGTGAAGAGTTGGGAGAGTTTGCAAGCGGAGTTTGGGTTAAGGGATGTGGAGTACTTTGCCTACCTGCAGGTGGGGTCCATTATAAGTAAAAGAGGGGTGCGAGAGGATTTTCAGAGGGGGGTTACAGGCTTTGAGAAGATTAATGGAGAGGGGGGGTAGAAAGGGGGTCATTGCCCAATTGTATGCGGAGTTAACGTCCCCGGGAGGGGGAGGGGGTAAGGGAGGGACCCTAGCGGATATTCGGGGGGAGTGGAATGGGAAAAGGCCCTGGGTGGAAGTTGGGATAGAGAGAGGTGGCGTAACATTTACACATGGTCCAAAAGGCTGGCACCAGGCACATTGTATTTGGAGAATAGTTTGAAAGTGCGGTACCAGGTGTACTGGACGCCATGGAGGATGAGGGCTTTTAAACGGGAGGAATCGGGAGAGTGTTGGCGGGGCTGCAGCAGGAAAGGGGATTTAAAGCATCTCCTGTGGGACTGCCCGGCTATACAGCAGATGTGGAAGGAGTGGGAGGGGGTAATAAGGGCTATTACTGGGGTTTGGGTTACTCTTACACCAGCTATGGTGCTCTTGAATGAAATGGTGGAAGAGGGGGAGAGGGAGCTGCAGTTGCTGATAGGGTATTGTATAGGGGCTGCGAGGGGGGAAGTTATGGCGCACTGGAAAGGTCTTGCAGCACCATCAGTGAGCGAGATAGTGCACCGTTTGCATAGCTTGCGCACTATGTGTGAAATTGCTGCCTATCGGGATCATAAAGTGGTGGCCTTTAGGAGAGTATGGAAAGGGTATGATATTTGGTTAGGGGGAAGGGAGGGGGTGAGGGGGATAGTAAGTGCGGAGACGGATACAGCAGGGGAGGGTGGGGAGTACGGGGGAAGAGGTTCTATGGGGGGAGGGGTGGGGGGGGAATAAAGAGGGGGTATGCGGGGGTGAGGGAAATTCTATGCTTCTAACTGTGTACAATGGGTGATTACTGTGTTGCACCTAATGTTACTTCCTGGAATGAAACTTGGGGGTTTGTACTAGGGGGGTGGGGGGTAGTTGGGTTTGGGGTTAAGCATTGATAGTGTCTGGCTGTATACGAGCTAAGTCTGTTAGTAGTTGTGTAACTTGGTAGCTGTAATTGTTGGAGTCTTGGAGGTTTTGTTTCCTGTTGTACTTTGCTGGGTTCCTCTCTATCGGGGTATAATGGGGGACGGGAGGATCGTGCTGGGTGGAGGAGGATGGAAGGGATTGAGGTCTGCTATTGGACGAATATGGCCTATGTATCGCTCTGTATGGGAGTAGTTCCAAGGGGTACTGTGTCAATTTTGTTTATTGGTGGAAAACTTAATAAAATATATAAATTAAAAAACAAAACAAAACTCATGATGCCTGTGTCAGAAATGTAGCATAGCCACGGGAGTGAAGGAAAACTCTCCTGTGACCATGAAGTGACAGGCAGTAAGGCAGGTTTGAGTGCTCTTAAAGCTTGTGCTCTCTGAGCCTGCCTCATTGACTTGCTGATGCTGGTGCCTGCTCAAAATTCTGCATAGCAAATGTAGAATTCTGTGTGAATTCTGCATTGTATAGTTCTGCAGAATTGCCCCAGGGGTAGTTAAGGCACTCCCAAAAAGGGTCCCTTCGTGGTCTTTTGACATGGTAGGCTTTCCCTTCTATGATTCCCTTAATAGATCTCTAAAATGAATGCAGAATACATTCAGAATTGGAAACATTTCTCAAAACTGCTGGAGTAATCTGCTGCCCATCGTTTCACTTTCTATTCCTCTTCCTTTCCCTCACATTTATAATTTACTGTAGAATAGATCCAGACTCTACCTGCAGGAGCTGATAGATTATCTCCATAATGTGCAATTATCAAGCATGTTCATACATCAGAAGTTATGATTTATTATCAATATTCTGTTAATTAGGCTCATTGTTTCCTTATTTAATATAATGTTTTAAGAATTGTAAAATCATATTTTAAATTTTTTTTAAATCCAGCTTTAAAAAATGTATTCATACTTTCTCCAGGAACATGCAGGAAGTCAGTCCTCGCATATGGGTGACATTGGTGCTGACGGGGTCCTGATGGAAGCATCTCCCTAGCTTTCAAAGAAAGCCTTTGGGAGATGCACCATGCATGCATGGTCCCCTTCCTGCCCAAGGGTACCATTTTGCCTCAGTCTCCTTTGTTTTGCGGAGCCCTGCGGACATCTGTCCAGTTCCCCTGGAAAAAGTGTTTTTTTTTTTTTTTTAAAATATATTCCTGTCCAGTTTGCATACCCGTTCCTTCCACCTCCCCCCCCCCCCCCCGAAGCCAGCTCGCCTCTGCATCATTCCTCAGGTTTGTTCCTTTGCTTTTTTTTTTTTTACCTCAAGGTGTTCCTCAACCGGCATTTGCACCCTTTTATGGCTGAAAGCCTCTGACCCCTGCCGGATGGCAGGGGCCCCTTTTTTCTGATGGCCTCCAGCAGCTTCAAGAAATGCGATCAGTGCAGCAAACTGCTGTCCCTCACCGATCTGCATGACTGCTGCCTCCGGTGCCTCAGCCTGGAACATGGACTGCAAACTCTGCAGATCCATGATCTCAAAGGCCCCTAAAGAGCCATCACCAGCAGCAGGAGAAATTCTTCCAAAAGTCCAACTCCATGCCGGAGTCTCTGGTGACACCATGCTCCCTGGCCCTCTCCGGTACCTGTGTCCCACGAAGCCCGACCCCCCCCCCCCCCTCAAAGTCCTACGGCTGTGATTCTTCCGAGAGGGAATACCTGGAGGTGGAGCGCAAGAAGTTTAAACCCTCGAAGACCACCTCGGAGGATGGGTCTGGGAAGAAGGGGAAATCACACTCCAGGCCCCACAGTCCCCGGCATGAGTATGAGGAGCTGGAACAGTTGCGGTCTCATAAGCTGCACTGCAAGGAGTCGTTGGACCTGCCGACCGGCCTTGGGTGCTCGAGGCCATCCTTGTCGGACTCCCCCTCAACAGTACTGATGCCGGGCCCAAAATCCTTTGTGCCCTCGTTGAAGGCTGCAGAGCCAACTGGCATGGAGAACAGGATGGCTGCCCTAGAGAGCAGTATCTCTGCCCTCGTGGCCTTGCAGCTCGTGTTTGTCTGTTTCATCTGCCTCGACGATGGGACCCTTGACATCGAGGGCTTCTGCCAGACGTCGAGCCGATCCTCGAGTGCCACCTGCCTCGAGAGACCCAACAACTCCAGACGAGATCCCAGTCCCGTTCCTTGGGACACCGGTCCTCTCCAGGGAGCTCCTGCAGCTTGGACCTCAGATTCTCCAGAGGTCATGGATTGTCTGGCGCAGACCTTGACTGTGGTGATCATGGGGCCTCAGATTCATACTTGGACTTCGAGTTTGGATGGGAGACGGAGGACGAGGAGTCCCTGGATACTCTACAACACCAAGATGTGCCTTTGGACCAGTCTCCTCCAGTGTCCTGACACCGTTTAAGCCCGTGGATGTCACCTTCCTCAACTTTGTGCGGGATATGTCTAAGGTACTCACTATCAAAACTGAGGCTGAGGAAGATCCGCACACGGAGGAACTGGAGATTCTGCAGTATGAGGCCTCCTTTAAGGAAATCCTTACAGAACCGGTGCCTCCAATCCTTGAGCGCCGTCTCCTTCGGATGTGAGAAATTCCAGAGTTGTTGCCCATTGTCAGTAGGTGACTCAGCTTCATGTATAGTGTACGCCGAAGCCCTGGGTCCCAGAAGACTTAACTCCCTCACAGCTCTATGGTGGCTGAGCCAGCCATGCACAGGCTCAAGAGTCAAAAAAACTCATTCTTCGGTGCCACCCAGGAGGGAGGCCGGGACCCTTGACACCCTTAGCTGGAAGGCCTTTCAGGGCTCAATGCTGACTTGCCAGATCCAATCCTACCAGCTCTCTATTGGCATGTACCTCGAGCTGTCGAGGAAGCTTGGTGGATCCTCAGCAGGCCTCGATGGGAAGCCCTTGCAGAGATTTGTCTCTGGCCTTAGTGGTGAAAGAGTGCTCGAAGTTCTTATCTCGATGTTGCTCCATCTTGGGTCCAGTCCAGTATTGTCCATATCCACATCCAGCAAGCAGGTGTCTGGTAGTCCTTTCAGGTCTCTCCGGTGGTGGTCCTAGCTTAGTCCGCTCTCAAAGAAGAGTCCAGGAATGACTCCAAATCTGGCAGGTTATCCACCGGCTGATTACCCATGGGTGTTTCTTCAGGGACGAGCTGTAGCTCATTTCCCAGCTCCATCTCCTCCTCCCACTGGGGATATACCTCCATGGGGGTCTGGGCAAAGTCCCTCACCTCCCTTTCCACCTTCCTCTTATCCCATGTGTTGTCAGGGAGTCAGGCCCTGTGTCTCCTAGCCGGAGGGGAAGCAGGGGCTTGGACCCTTCCTTGGCCCCTGGGTGTTCTCATCTGCCGCTCCATGGGCCCCCTCCCAGATGGGTCCACACCACCAGAGCGGGGACTGCCTGAGGTCCTCCAGGACTCCGGCAGTGATGGGACATACACCCTGTCACATCCCCCCCCCCCCACTTGGGGGGACCCTTTAGATTGGGGTGTGATGGGGCCAACCAAGTCTGGGGGTCCTTCACCCTCCTGGGACAGGAAATTAGCATTTGCATGGGCTTTCCCAGCCCGGTGTTGGACTTCAAAGTCATAGGCCTGTAAGGCCATGTACCATTGGGTCAAGCAGGCATTGGTGTTTTTCATGGAATGTAGCCACCTTAGGGCTACATGGTCTGTTACAAGGGTAAAGTGCCTACCTAGCATATAGTACCTCAAGGCATCTACAGCCCACTTGACTGCAAGGCATTCCTTCTCTGTGACTGAATACCTGCCTTCCCTAGCTTCCGACTAAGGTACATGACCAGGTGTTCTTCTCCGGACACATTTTGGCTTAATACGGCTTCCAAAAATACCCCAGATGCATCCGTTGGTAACACAAATAGATCTTTGAAATTTACATTTCTTAACACCGGTTCTTTACACAGAGCCTGTTCTTCCCGTGTACCCTATTGTATCTGGTTAGGTGATTTATTTTTCAGCAGATCAGTAAGAGATGTGGCCAGTTCCTCAAAGTGGGAAATGAACCTGCGGTAATAGCCCACTAGGCCCAAAAATGCTCTAACTTGCTTTTTGGTTTTTGGCAGGGTCTTCCCTTGAATTGCCTGTACTTTGCTAAGGACGGGTCACACTACCCCATTTCCTACCCGGTGGCCTAGATACTGTACATCCCGGTTTGCTAAATGGCATTTCTTAGGGTTAGCTGTCAACCCGGCACACCTTAAGGACTTGCAAACCTTATGCAGGTGGATTAGGTGTTCCTCCCAGGTCTCAGAATAAATAACTACATCGTCCGGTAAATCCCTGTGTACCCTAGATGTGGCCTGAGTATCTTATTGATAATATGCTGGAATGTAGCTGGCACCCCATGCAAGCCAAAAGGGAGGACAGTAAACTGGTATTGCTCCCAGGGTGTTTGGAAAGCTGTTCTCTTTCTAGAGGACGGTTCCAAAGGAATCTTTTGTTAGGTCAGGGGTTGAAATATATGTAGCCCCTCCCAATTGCTCTACCAGTTCCTCTATTCTGGGCATGGGGTAAGTATCAAAAGTTGAGATGGCATTCACTTGCCGAAAGTCAATACAGAAAGTAGTGGTTCCATAGGGTTTGGGCACTAGGACTATCGGGCTAGATTATTCACTGCTGGACTCTTCGATGACCCCTAAGTGCGGCATATCCTCTACCTCTTTCTCAACTTCCTTCTGTTTGGCCTGGGGAATGTGGTATGGCCATTGCCTTACGATTTTGCCATCTCCGGTGATAATTCTGTGAGGGGTTCCCCGATGAGGCCTGAAGAGAAGCCCATCAACTCTTGGATGAGGCTCTTGAGGTACATGCCTATGTACAATTTAGGCCTGTATCCGACAGCCCAGCATGGATCCCTGGCAGCACTTGCACTCAAGGGCATCGAGGGCATCTTGCCTCTCTGCCCAGGGGAACAGGAGTAATTCATATGGCTTTTAAGCTTTTGCATAGCACAGGGGTGGGCAATTCCGGCCCTCGTGCACCACAATCCAGCCTGGTTTTCATGATGTCCCTAATGAATATTCATGAGATCTATTTGCATCCACTGCCTTCGATTGTATGGAAATAGGTCAATGAATATTCATTAGGGACATCATTAAAACTAGGCTGGATTGTGGTGCACGAGGGCTGGAATTGTCCATCCCTGGCATAGCGGACTCCATGACCATGGAGTTATATGGGAGTTGGGACTTTTGGAAACCTGATGCAGTAGATGGTGTCGGTGCCGGCTGACCACCAGCACGAGGCCGTGGTCTCCCACATCCACAGGAGCAGCCACTCAAGGATGGGCTGTACAAGCACCGTGAAACTCTCCTTTGGTGGGGACTCATGCTGGAGGATCTCCAGTTCTTCAGTGTGTGGGTGGTCCTCTGATTCGGTCAGCAAAAAAAGCATAAAACATAACTCACATAACAAAAAAAAAATACTCAACTCATGACAGAATATCCTACTTTGTTGTTCAGTGTATGAAATAACTGAAGAAAATATTCTCAAAGCCTAGCTTGCACAGTCAGCTGAAAAAAGCCACTCAAAAGCAATCTGCCAGAAAGAAAGCCTCTGAAAATAAATGCGTCTTTGATTGTATAGAACGCCTCAATTAGCCTGAAAGTATATCCGTAAAGCCTAGTTCACACCATCTGCTGGAAAAGGCAGCCAAAACAGATGCACCTTTAATTTTTATGAAACACCAAGATGTCAGATGTTGCGTAATTCAACAGGTTAGCACATTCCAAAGCCATGGAACTGCCATGGTGAACATTCTATTACAGAAGACTTGGAAGTGGACATGAAACAAAGGAACATCCAAAAGTGAGGTTTCCCCAGAGCGTAAAACATGAGGATGGCAGTAAACTCACAAGGCTGTAGACAAAGTGAGTGGAGCCTTATGATGTAAAGATCTGAATACCAATATAATAATCTTATATAGAATTTGCAATTTAATGGGCAACAAATGCAGGTAATATAAATCAGAGGAAATATGCTCAAATCTCCTGCGATTGGTAATCAAATGCTCTGCCGCATTTTGTATAGATTGCAAAGGCTGAATAACATAATATGGGAGACCAAGAAAGACTATTACAGTATTTTTTTTTTTTTTAGTGCTGTCAAGTCATTGCTGACTCCTGGCAACCCAGCAGCCCCTGGATTTTCTTGGCAGGATGTGACAAAGTAGATTTCCAGTCCTTTTCTTCTGAGGCAGTGGAGGCCCAAGGTCTCTAGGAGTGCCAGTGGGAATCGAGCCCAGATCTCCTGGGTGCTAGGCTGTTGCTCTAACCACTAGGCTACTCCTTCATACTACAGTAGTCTAATGATGATAAAATCAATGCTTGAACTACAGTACAAAGAATCTCAGATAATAAAAAGGCTTAAGCCTGTGAATCATATTAAGCTTATAAAAAGAGGCTTTGGTGATTCTTTGAATATAGGTCTGCATAGTCGGTTGAGTGTCTAAAGCAACTCCTAAATTGCAAGCTTAAGATCCACAGTTCTCGGTCCTTATAATAGTAGACATAGGATCAGGCAAAGTCCAAGACACAAATAAGATCTCAGTTTTGCCCACATTCAACACTAATCTGGTATGCGACATCCAGGCTTTTACAGTAGAGATACATAGTCATACCTGCTCCAATGCAGCCTTCATAGATGGAAAAACGGGTACAACAAACTGAATGTCATCTGCATAAATCCTAAACACATCTAGCCCATTGAAAATCCTACAAATAGGAGCAATATGTATATTAAATAATAACGCAAAAAAAAGGGTTGATCCCTGGGGAGCACCAGCGGTAATATTCTCAGTAAGAGCATCTTTACTTGAAACTGGCAATGAGCCAAAAAAGAAGAGAACCAGGCATAAATTTTACCACCAATCTCACGTAGTCTCGGCAGCAGCAGAGAATGATCGATTGTATCAAAGGCTGCTGAAATATCCAACAAAAGATAAGAATTAATTTTAGCAAAACCTGAAAGAAAAAGGTCCATCATTGACAGTTTCAAAGTTTTCTGTCTCATGGTATGGATGAAAGCTGAACTGAAAGACTGAGGATATCCTACTTATCTACATACCCTTGAAACTGTCGTAGAACTACTTTTTCCATTATTTTAGCTAGAAAGGGCGAAGATGCTATTGGATGGTAGGTCAAAGCGCAGGGGCAGTGGAATACCTTTTTGGTTGGAGGGGCCAAACAAACTAATCCCCAGTCCTGCTTCCAAGCTCTCTATTGCTAATGCTGTGTTGGGCAAAATTTTGGTGGGGCCATGGTCCCTGTGGCTCACTCCTTTCTGCTGCCTGTGATTCAAAATATCTGTCTTACTCAGTGAAGAGGTTTTTTTGATAATGAAAATACAGAAACTTTTTCCAGTACATCAGGAACAATACCATTCATAAAGGAGCTATTAATAGCCATAATAGATTTACACAAAGATTCTTTTAGTGACTTAAACAGCTTCATAGGACAACTATCTAGAGGACTAAACGTGTTGTTCAAAAGAGAAATAGCTTCAGAAATGTGGGCTTCTGTAACTAAATCAAAAGTTTCCCAGATCCTGTCATCGGGTACCTCAGAATCAAGGGTACTAATTGAAACAATATGGACAAAATCTTCTCTAATCCTTTGGATTTTACTACAAAAAGACATTAAAAACATTTGAGGATCAATGATTTCATGCTTAGAACCACTAGAGGCAGCTTGTGTTAATCTTTTTTAACAACTGAAAAATATTGAGTTGGATGACGAGCTCTAGTATGATCTGTGTATTATAATATCTCAATCACTAATTGTTGATACTTACATAATTGAATCGAATAATCATGCTGAGAAATCACATCAAGTTTAGATCTCCATAGTCTTTCCTTCCTACGTAATTCTTGTCTTTGCTCAACAATCTTACATTTACTCTAAGGGGGTCTAGAACTATTAGATTTAATCAATCCAGGGCACACTTTCAAAGGAGCCACTGAATTCAGGGTCTCCTGAAATGAGTTCATCCATTGTAAGTAGCATCAGTGACCACACTTTCAACCGAATCAGCTATGCTTTCTAGGTGTGGAAGCCAGGTTCTACTTACTTCATCTAATTTGTTCAATACACCTATGATATCAAGTGGGGGGCAGAAGCTTTTCCATTTATAATCTGACTCATCGAGATAGACGACAAATGAAGATCTGTCCATGGCAAAAGCCAGTGATTCAAAATAAATCCTAAATATGCCACATACATCGAGGAGCTGGTTTTAAGTGCAGTGTTATGGATGGCTGAGGGAATTTGAGTGGAAGTATGTGTATGAGACTGCATGAGTAGTATTTGGGGGATTTCTACAAGTGGGATCTGTATGTGCAAGGCTGTAATTAGTAAGCTGAGAGGCGGGGGCATGCAAGTGAATAGATTTGGGTTGATGGATGTGAGTGATTGCATGAGGAGTGAGTAACTGTTTGGTATTTTCTAAGAGGGAATATGTCTGCACATGTGTAGTTGGGAATCTTTGAGTAAGTGAGTGCAGGGGGAGTGCTTATGTGGGTGTGGGTTTTGTTGGGGCTACTTAACTCCTATGATTTGTGCATAAGGCAGGTGGCCTTTCATCCGTGTAGGGGAATGGGAGGCCGCTTAGCTTATTAGCATTTTATCTCATGACTTTCCAATAGTAATTCAAGACGAGTCACTTTCAGGCACAGTAGGTATTTCCCTATCCCCAGAGGGCTTACAATCTAAGTTCATACCTGAGGCAACGGAGGGTTAAGTGACTGCGTCCACTCATAAATCTGTGTCATCCGCAGACTGCTTCTTGCTGATCTCCCTCTGAATCATCTTTCTCCTCTTCTATCCATTATGAACTTGGTCACGAGGCTGATCTTCCGCCAGTGTTGCTAAGTTCACATAACCCCTCTCAAGTCACTTCATTGGCTCCGTATCTGTTTCTACATTCAGTTCAGAGTTCTACTGACCTACAAGTGCATTCACTCTGCTGCTCCTCATTACGCCGCCTCTTACAAGAGAGTGCTGATAAGTCTTTGGCTTTGTAAAGAAAACAAAAAGCTATGGGTTTGAAAATATTTACTCAACATATTCCCCCCCTGAGCTCCACACACTTATTACTTCGTTGCTCCAACATCTTCAAGCCCTCCAAAATAAAACTCTGGTGGTTGCTCTGCAAAACAGCTCATCAGCATTGTTTTGTGACATTCTGACTTCAGACCTACAGAAAAAAAAAGATGAGTTGCAATCATGAAATTTTGGCCAGTCACATTCAAAACAATGACATTCGAGATGATATGGTTATTTTTAGTTAAAAAGTAGGGGAAATAAGGAACGCCAAAGACTTCAGCAATCCTTCGGATCTCTCCCTAAAACTCCTTCTTGGGAACTGTGCTCATCAAGCAAATCCTTTCTATCTGTGTCCTTCTCTTCTACTACCAATTGCAGACTTTGTTTATTCTAGCTTGCAGCACCATATGCTTGAAACAGACTACCTAAGTTGGTACATCAGGCCCTTCAGATCAGGCTAAAAACCCACTTCTTTGAGGCTGCTTTTGGATCCTGACGTTTTACTCTCCTGTTTATCACCAAAATGTGTTAAAACTATCTCTTGTCCCCTGTTCGTTGTTTGTCTTGCTTAGATTGTAAGCTGTATTGAATTGCGACTGTCTTATGAGTAAATGTACAGCACTGTGTACGCCTTGTAGGGCTATACAAGTAAATAGTAGTAGCCTAGGGCCAGGATGTTTGCTAGTGGGATTCAAACCCTGGTTTTCAGAGCTCATAGACTGCTAGTGGCCCAAGACAACCAAATTAATAGTTTGAAGGGGGTTTTTTTGTAGGAGCCATGCCATGTCTTTTTAATGGGTGCATGGACAGGTGAGGGGCTTCATGGTTGGTTTTGCCCCCAGTAATTTTCTTTTTCATCCTCTTCCAGCTTCATTCAGTCAGCCCACTTACAGCAGCACTTTTGTCACTATGGTCCAATGTTCAGATCAGTATGACCTGCTTATTCTTTTGGCAGGAAGGAACGGAAGAATCCTAATGAGCCTCCCACAAATCTGGGACCAAGAGATCAATGTACTGAACTGAGCTGATATTAACACTAGTATTCAGATGCTTTATCAGAATATTTGTTTCATTAGCACAAATAACAGTACACAATATGCAGAGTAGGTAATGGGTTGCATAATATTGCAAATCAACTCATTACCTATGAACTCTGACTATTTGCAAAGAGCTTGACACCATTAACTTTCAGAGTTAGCTGGACAAGTCCAGAATGTTCAGATTTTCCCTGGTCACCAGCTAAATCTGGACAAATTGTTCATCCTGAACAAAATTTAATAGGCTAGAAAGAGCGGCACAGGAGGTGTACCCACGATGTGCTATATAGCTCTGGTCATTCGGTGCTGGACTTCCAGAATTACTTGAGTAACTCTGGTTTCTATCTTAAATCTAACCAGATAATTAACCTACTAAAGGCTATCTGGTATTAATTTCAATATCAGTGCATTAACTCAGGGCTTGACAAATCCCAGGCACCAGATCACCATAGCTACTAATAATTCAGACCTGGGGTTCAGAGCACATGGCCAGGACTGGCAATGTTTGCCCATGGGGATCCTATCTCCCACGGACAGAAGTGCAGTCCTGGCCAGTACCGGTAGTGTGTCCGTGGGAGATGGGATCCCTGCAGGGAGAAGTGCTGAAGGAGGCTGTGATCATCGGTGGTGTCTGCCTGTGGGAATCTCATTTCCTATGGGCAGAGGTGCAGCAGAAGGCCACAATCGTGGCCCCATGGGAGATGGGATCCCTGCAAGCAGAAGTGCAGCAGAAGACGTGATTGTGGCCAGAACAGTGTCTGCCTAGCCTGATTAAATAAAAAAAAAAAAAGAAGGGGGGGGGGGGGTGGCAGCAGATAGCCAACAAAATTTAAAGGGGCGATATTTTTTAATTAGTAATAAATGGTGCAGGGGGAAGGGGAGAGTGGGAAGGGAAACAGAATTGGGGGGTGGGGGAGGAGGGACAGCAAGAAAGGAGTTGAAGGCTGAAGAGATGGATGCTGGGAATTAAAGGGCACAATGTGTATGTGCAAAAGGCGCACCCCTCTTGTACCTCGCACACAGGCACCCCAGCTCCGCATCAAACACACACACACACAAGAGTAGCTTAAAGGGTCAGTGAGGGTGGTGGTAGAGGGAGGAGGAGTGGGGTAACTGCCTTCTGCTGGCACTGTGCAGTGGTCCATTAAGAGCCTAATTTTATTAAACCTTTTCCCATAAAAATGGGTAAAGTCTTGGTAAATCAGGCCCTAAAACCTAAAAAAGTAACTGAGGCACCTTTTTTGGGGAGCAGAGGTGTGCATTGTGACATAGATTTCGGCATCCAACTCTTATATTCTAAGAAAATTTGTCAAGGCCTGCATTAACTTTAATAAGAGGAGTTTACCCACAAACTGATTTGCAGATGATTAACTTGGGCCATAAATGCATGTTAACGGTTCATCTTCTTGCACTTTAGTACCTCAACCTCAAGGTGAAGTAGAAAATCTTGTTTGCATGCAGTACAATTTACAGTGGTCTGGGAGACCTATTTTGCATCCAGAAAGAATCACAGACAGTACAAGGCTGTTAATAGAGAGTTGATGACACTCCCTCTGATTCATGGGGGAGGGAGAGATTGGACAGATCTTGCTGCCATACCTGCATCGCATTAACTCTGACTCTGAGATCTTTGTCATGCCTCTCCCAGAGATCCAACCAGGATTGTTCAAGTTGCCCAAAAACCTTATCCCTCTCCCAGCAATAGGAGAGAAGCTGTGTGGCAGAAGAGAGGTTAATGCGCAGACAGCGGGGTGCATTGTACTGTGTGGGGCTCCACAGGGGAGTAGGAGGGAAACAGTTAAACTTCCTATTCATTGTCTGCTTCTGTGGGGCAGAGGTGGGAGGAGGGGCATGCAGAATGTGCAGGGTGGGAACAAGTAAAGAATGCTAGTTTTGGTTTCTCTGAACCTTTCTGGAATGTAACCGAACCAGCAATGGTTTCAGTGTCGGCGAACCACTAGCCTTATTTCTCTTTTGCACATGAGGCCTGTTACCATGGCCCTTGCAGCCAGAGAATGTTCACTCCTCTTTTGGTAGAAGGTGCACCTAACTATTCTTCAGGTCTTTTTTTAAATGTCATAAAGATCGAGACCAGCAATATGATTTATAGCACCTCGCTTAGAGATGCTGTCTTTTCAGCAGTTTAGCTTAGTTTGTTTAATTGTTTAATTTGGTAATGTTCATTAGATGCCATACTTGGTCTCTTTATTTCATTTCAAAGGAGTGATGGTTCAGTTCTTGGGGTTTTTTAAAGCTTTTCTTTCTTACCTGCTCCCATTGTTTTAGTAAGATAAGTAAATTAGAGTGCTGCAGTGCTGATTTTCACTGAAACAAATAAAGCATGACTACAACATGGACAGCTGAAGAGCTAGTCTTATCACAGATTAGTGCAGGTGTTGTACCAATTCAGTAAAGCATGAAGACATCAGGGAGATCTTAGGTGTGGATTTGAGGGAGTGGAGGAAGGAAAACGGGAGTGTTTTAAGTATGCAGGCAGCTTTTAATCTTTCTGATGTATAGCCTTATGCAACAGTGTGTATTGGGATAAAACAAGAGGCTTAGGAATAAGACCATAAGAATAAACAAACAAGTTGAAAAGTGCACACTTAGTGTGGCAAAGTGGCGCATTTCCCCTTCTGTTTGCAAACTCATGCATTTCTGTAGGGGAAATGAGTATAAAGACATGATAAAGTGTGTATGATTAGGTAGCAGTGGCTGTGGAGCTCCTCTCAGTGGTTTCATTTGTATATTTGTCTCTGTTTTCGGTATGCATACACGTGGTACATGTGTGTTTGTGTGGGGGGGAGGTTATACATGCATGGGGTTTGTGTATGGGTAGGGAGGAGGTGTAGAGGGTATACCTCCCTTGTCATTGTCACTCTGGTCTCCTTCCCAGGGCCAGCTCTTTTGGGTAAGTATAGTAGTGGAGGCGTTAGTCAGAGGGGTGCCATTGCTAGCTATCCCTTCCCAGGTAGGATGACGAGTGTGGCTGCTCCCGTGGGCAGAAGCTGTGCAAGGCCGTAATTGCAGCCTTGTACAACCTTCTGTCCATGGGATATGCTGCTCCTGAGGGCAGGCTTTGCCTCTTGCACATTGCAGGGCAGATGTTGGACAAGGTGGAGGAGTCGACATGAGGGGATTATGCTGGATGTGGAGGGGCACAGGGAGACAGAAGAGAGATGCTGGATGCAGGAGGGGAATAGGGAGGCAGAGGAGACAATCTAGAGATGGAGGGGCTAAGGAGATGAAGGGAGATACTAGACAAGGGACCAAGGGGAGAAGCAAGGAGGGGAGATAGTGGTGATGCTGGACACGGGGTTATAGGGAGACTCTGGGAAGATGCTGGACATGGGGGTAATAAGGGGAGGAAAAATTGCAGGACGTGGGGCTATAGGCAGCAGAATAGGATGGGCCACAGGAGCCATATTTTGCCCAATACAACATTAGCAACTAGAGAGCATGGAGGCGGGGCTGAAGATTGGTTTGTTTGGCCACTCAAACCGAAAAGACATTCTGCTGCCTCTGAATGGGAGTAAAAAACTGAAGGATGAAAGATTGATAGTTGCAGTCCAGGACAGCAGATTACGGACAAGATAGTTTATGGCAAGCATTGAAAAAATTGGCAAAACGGACACATGCCGATTCTGTAAGAAAGAGCTGGAAACGCTGATTCACCTTATAGCAGACTGTGAAGTTTATTTTTATTTATTTATTTATTTATTTATTTATTTATTTAACAGTTTTTATATACCGTCTTTCTACAAATCAAGACGGTTTACAGGGAACATAACAGTATTTTTCAATTTAATACATTGTAACATTAGAACAACATTTGCCAACAACATTAGAACAACATTTGCCACACTAATCAAAGTTCTGATGGCGTAAAATTTCTATATAGAAAGGCACAACAAATTAGCATGCCTCCCCCACTGGAAACTCTGTAAACACTACAACATCAGTATCCCTGAAAAGCATTGGGATCATAAGAGAATAACAGAAAATGCAGTTAGAGACCAAGAAAATGTGTTGGAAAGATACAGAAATATTTACCTTTGTACTGGGATCCACAGGCTTGATAAGAATTCCCAAGCACATCTTGACAAACTATCCATACATGTTACATCATACAAATTCCAGCAAGAGAATCTCTTTGGCATAATGCAAGTACCACACTGAACATTAGCAGTAAATTTGAGAGACTCAGATCATACTCCACATACCCTGGCTTAGAAGTGAGGTTCATGACTGTCATGGTATGCGCAAAACTAACCCATTCGGAGAAACTGCCCTTAGTAATAGGGAGAGCAGGAGAGAAGATAGACAAGGGGCAAATAGGTTGAGAAAGAGGCAGAGAGATGCTAGACATGGAAGTAATAGGGAGGGGATAGTATGGTATGGAGACAGGTGAGATGCTTGACACGGGGATAGGAAGGGAGAGGGCAGACATGGAAGGATAGTGAGAGTGTGAGCAAAGATATTGGATGGAGGGAAAGAAGAGTGAGAGAGACATTGGATGGGGGAGTGAGAGATGATGTTGATGGAGGGAAGAGAGTGTGAGTGAAAGACTGGAGAATAATGGACCAGGGAAGAAGTGGGGAATGGGGGGACTGGTGTGAAGGATAAAGTGTTGGGTAAATGAAATAAAAAAGAGGGATATTGAGGACTGGATAGTAAGGAGGAGTAGTGAAATCTGAGTGGACAGAACAAAAAAATAAATGAAAGAAAGCTGAAAGGAAAAGATCAATATCAAAATGGAAGTAAGTGAAGAAAACCAAAAGGGGAGACAAGAAACAATAGCTCTCTTTCTACGGTCTTTAGTCCATCTAAGAGAAGGAAAGCAGAAGCTTCAGATTGGGACCAGCATGATCACAGAATAAAATGGTCAGACAGCTTTGAGCTATCGTTGCATTTCCCCATACCGTGTAAAATATATCTTTTATTTCTCTGATGTTGCACTGCTTGCAGAGTCTGACTTTTAAGGGTTTCAGTTTAATTTTTGTCTATATTTTTATTTTTACTTGAGGTTGTAATTGCTTATTCTGTTCTTGGTGATGGTCTGGGTTCTATGTGTTTTGACCGAAGCCAATGTTTGTAAGTAGGGATCTGTACTGTAATCTCTTCCATATTTTCAAACAGATGTATCAGTGTTCTGGAGCCTGCTGCAGTACTTACAGTGCTGCTTTTTCCTGGGTAGGCTCCTTGTGTGAGTTTTGGAAGTTGATACTGGTATGGTATGGTAGATTTGCTCTGTAGATCCTCAGTGACTTTTGTAGGGTTTTATATTAGTTCACAATACGCTTGGTACTGGATAATGTTTTATTGTTAGCGACCCTCATGCTAAATGTAACCCTCCAGTTGTGCTGTCTAAATGTTGTTAAATACCCTCATGTTAAATGTTGTAAAGCACCCACGTGTTAAATCTAACCCCATTTGTGATGTCATGTAACCACTTTGATTGTAGGATAAGGTGGTATACAAATCTGTCTAAATAAAATAAATAAATATGACAAAAATCAGATGATTATTTAAATATATAGGGTTCTGTGGGTGAATGTCCTAGTTCTGCTCTGCACCCATTGTCAAAGGAGGGGTTTCTATGGATGGAGAATATATGTTAAAAAAAAAAAGAGCCATAATTCGGTTTCTAACCACAAAATAAAATGAGTTATAATTTTATAATGTGAGTGTTATAAACTGTGCTGTAGTTCTCGCTTTTTCTTTTAGTTCCTTGATGTGTGAACATCTTGCATTTCCTTTGTTTTTTTGCAGAATGTATATTTACATTAACCCCATGCTGGTCCAGTGCGCAGTTTCAGGTGTTTGTGGTGGGGTCACAAAGCCCCTCTTGCTTTTTTGAGTGGGAAGTGCTGTGTAGGGGCCACTGAGCCTCTTTTTTGTGAAGGTGGAAAATGCTGTGTTGCAACTGTCCAGTCACTCTTGGTTTTTTTGGAAGTGTGAGGTGCTGCGTTGGTGCTGTTGAGCCTCTCTTGATGTTTGTCATATTTAGCAGCATGTTTCCTAAGTTCTGTACTGATCACCAACATATGGATCGTGATACCAGCACGGGGCCGTAGGCTAACTGCAGGGAGGAAGTTACATCCCCCTGCAGGTACCACATTTCACTGTGACAAAATGGTTGCAGGTACAACCAAGCCCCCCCACTGAGGTGGCATTAGTTGCACCCGCGCTACTTGTACTGAGCCATTACGTTTCTGCCGACAGTGCAGATGCCTGCGTGTAAGAGTTCTTTCTCTCACTTCTCTGGAGGAATGTATAATTTTGGGAAAGAAATCCTGAAAACCTAAAAGTAATGGAAAAAGCACGGAACTTACTTCCTTAGCCCAGCTAGAAAGTGGCCATGTCCTCTCTTTTCTCTTGCTCCAATTTCAGTTCCCACTGCCAGTAGGACGTGAAGGTAGAGCAAGAGAGCGCCAGAATAACACATGCTTGATCAATAAATGAAAGCACATCCTGTGAATCCAGCAAGGGAAAAACATGGATTTATTGGGGAGATGAGGGCAACTGATTTTGCGACCCTGCTCTAGCTCCGGGAGCAGTTTCAGTGATACAGGATCAGGGTGGCCCTAAATCAGTGCTTTCCAAACATTTATCCCATATGACCCCCATTTTAGCAACTGAAAATTCACGTGACCCCAAATGGTGGTGAAATCAAAACAGGTCTCCAGCCTCTTTCCCCTCCCTCCACTCATCTAAAGCAGAAAGCAGCAGCAGTCAGCAGAATTCTTTGTGTCAGCGTGCAGTGTGCGCTTACAGACCCCAGTACTCAACATGGGTTCCTATCTAACAGGAAGCTTCCCCAGGAGGGGCCAAGGAATGTTCACTGGCTTACTGGCCATATGCTGACTGATAACTGCCACTACTTGGCATAGATCACAGCGAAAGTCCAGAGAGAAGGGGAAATGACCCTGTTTCTGTGACCCCATCCACTAATGATGTGACTCCATTTGGAATGCTGACCCCAAATTTGGGAACCACCACCCTAAATGATCACCTTTTGCAATACCAGTTGGCAGGGTCAGACTGAGGCTTTCTGCCACCCTAGGCAGATCCTCCATGCCACCCCACCTCGCATCCATCTTCTTGCCTGTGGGAGGGGGCGGCATGGCGATGCTTCCATTACATTGGGCCTTAAAGTGCTTGCGCAGGGGCGCTTACTTTAAAGTCCAATGCACTAGAGACCCTGGTGGGCAGCATCGCCCCCCCCCCCCCGGTAAAGTGGCAGTTTAGTGCTACCTGGCCCTCCATATCATGCCCTCCCCGGCATCCATTTTCTCGCCTGGGGGCAGCATGGTGATACCTCTGCTGCATCGGGCTTTAAAGTGAGTACGCAAGCGCAGACAATTTAAGGCCCGATTCAGCAGAGAGATTGCCATGACCCCCCTTCCCCCAGGCGAGAACATGGATGCTCAGGGGTGCAGCATGGCGGGCCGGGCAGTGCTGAACTGCCGCTTCACCAGGGGGCCAAAGTCGCCCACTGGGGCCTGCCACCCTAGACTATCGCCTAGTTTGCCTAGTGGATGGGTTGTCCCTGCTGATTGGGTGTTTAACGATGCAGCTTTCACACTTTGGAGTTTGCTGGAGGCTGTTTTGTCTTATTGCAAAATAGCACAGTAAAACATTTTAAGGAAAAATAATAATCAGATTGCTTTAACATATTTTATGGACACTAATATTTGGGTTTTCTGGTCCAGTTTATTAGCAGTAAATTACCTGGGCATAGCGAAGCATGCTGAAATGCTGGCATATGAATAATATATTCAGAGTATATTTTTTATTTTACAGCAGTCTGACCACTACTACTGATAATTATAATTTGTATAGTGCTACAAGGCATACACATTGTTATACAGAGACATGTAAGAGACATGTCCCTGCTCATCAGAGCTTACAATCTAGTCACGTGCTTGTATACTGTTGGCCTATTTTATTAATTATTCGTCAATGCCACAGCTTATTTCAATGAGTAAAATTATTTTTGAGCTGTCCGTACAGCTGAGTGTTTGTTCTTTGGATCCATATCTAAAATTTAGCTTGCACTTGAACTATCACAGTCTGTTCATATGATGCTAGGTGTTTATTTCTCAGTAGTTATTTTTATTCTGGCTATGCATTTGCCCCTTCACTGCAATTTTCTTATAACTCTGGATTTGAAGGAGAAGTTCTAGCATCATGTGAAGAGTTCACAAAGGAGTTTTGGGGAAAAAAGGGGGTAGGGTGTAGTAGTAGTAATGCGAGAGGGAATGCCGATCTATAGGTTGCAGGGGGTGTCAGAAACCCTAGCATCGGCCCTGCTCCCCCCTCTCCATGCAGTTAAATCTTCAAGACCCTGCCTTCTTGCACACTGCCCTCCCTTCTCTTCTCTAGCCCACTCTCCTATCCCTTTCATCTCACATAAGCACTCTCTCCCTTCCTTTCATCCCCCCTCCTGGAATCTACCTGAGCAACTTTCAGCATCAGCAAGACCACAGCTGCACTGAAGATCGGCAGACTTGCTCCTTTCTTCTGCTGCTGGTGCTTGGGTTTGTCCTCAGCAGATAGCGCTTCTCTTTGCTTCTACTGTGTCTTTATTTAGTTATTCTGCTGGTGGGGGATGGGGCCTTGCTCCTGTCCCTTGCAAGTGGGGCTTGGGGTTTCTGCTGGCAGCTGTTGCTCATTTTCACTGCCATGATCTTTGAGTTCTGCTGGTGGGGTTGGGGCCCCACTGGTACTTCTCGTCTTTGCCTCAGCTGTGGCCTTTTTCACTTTCTCTGTACTAGTTAAACCTAAAATAACTGCATTGCTTCTTCAGTGACTTGATGAAGAGAGGATAGCTCTTGAAAGCTTATCAGAGATACATTGTTAGGCCAATTTAAAAAAAAAAAAAAAAAAGCATCACCTGCAACTTAGAATTTTCTTAAAACTTAAAAAATAAAACTAAAGAGAAAAACGAGAGAGAAAACCTAGCTCCTATCATAAATAGTAATTATAATGAGCATGTTCCAAGAATATGTTGGAAGTTGAGAGCAGCATATGGAGATGAGATAACAGCTTGATCAGCTTATGCATGCACATACAGTTGAACCCTTAGCCCTTCTCTAAAAATATAAAGATAAAGGCAGTGATGCAGTAAGAGCACTGTGCTGAACTTCAGTGCAGAGAATTCTATTGCATGCAGTTAGGCTTACTCCTGATACAGCAAACTGACTTAAATTATCACAGCATTAAGGTACATGCTTTAAGAAAAAGAGCACACACTTCTGCAGTAATATGCAACCATTTGCTGCATCATGTCTCCCTTTCCTCTCAGAGCGTAAGATGGCATTAGCTCACATGCTTAACAGCAAGGGAGAAGAGATTTAAAAAAGTCTGCTAGAGTCCCATCTCCCACCCCATTTCCAAAAACGTGCCCTGGTGGCCCAGTGGGACCTGAACCCAGGTGCGTGGGAGGGTAAGAGGTTGCGTGCGAGGCTATGGGTGCTCTGACTGAGAGTGTGCTGCTGAATATCTCCACAGACTGCCTCAGCGCTCTCTGGTTAGTGTAGGAGCAGTCATGGGCAGAGCAAGGGCAGTGTGGTCACTCTAGATAATCATGGCACTTATCCGGATAGTGTGTTTCAGCCATCATCTAGACAGCATGAGCCGCAGAAGAAGCTGCCCAATGTTTCTATCCCGATGATTTACCCAGATAGCAGCTGAAAATTGCATCCACCATCTGGATATTCAGCGGGAGCCCTATCCAGATACTGGTGCTGAATATATTTAAGCACCATGGTTGACTGCCAGGGCTTTTAAATATCTGAGGCTTTGACTATCAGCCCATATGTTTCTGCACACCTCTTGCTATACACAAATGTATTCGCACAATCTTATAATAGCCATTTTAGGTGTATAAAACATGCTTTATAAAATTACCTCCATAATTTTATCTGCCAGAAGCTCGGTTCTGATGAGGTCCTAATGCAGTTTCTCAGTCTTTCAGCTACTTTGAATATTCTTGTCTCATCCGCAGATTTAATTATTTCATTATTGTTGCCCTTTCCAGGTTGTTAATTCAAGCCTCTGAATACTTCACTGCCCCAAGTGCTTTATGAGGCCAGATATATCCTAAATATTTACAGTGGTATGCAAAAGTCTGGAATCGCTTGTAAATTTGATGTTTTTTCAACTTCGTGACCTTATATCTTGATTTCTTTTTCCTCCCAGTGGCTTTTTCTGTGTATCTCATAAGTGATAGATTTGGCTATTAGGGCTAACTTTTAGTATTGGTTTGGCCCTTATTTTCTGAGTTTGTTCCCCATAGTTGTCCTGTTGATAGATTTTCTGTGAAAATTGCATAATGTACATCATCGGCCAATGATATATTGTTTTTTTTTGTGCCATCAAGTCAGTGTTGACTCATAGCGACCCAGCTACCTCTGGATTTTCTTGGCAATGTATCACCAGAAGTATATTGCCAGCCTTTTCTTCCGAGGCAATGGAGGGTAAAGTGACTTGCCCAAAGTCACAAGGAGTGCCAGTGGGCATCAAACCCTTGATCTTCTGGGTACTAGGCAGTTGCTCTAACCACTAGTCTACTCCTCCACTCCAATATTATTGTAAGTATGCTTTAAAAATATTATGGACGCATGCCAGGTTTCCTTCAAATTAATGTATGTGGCCTTGAAAAAGGCCGTTTTTGTGTGTCAGTGATGACTCAGTATTTGATGGGCCACCCTTTGTTCTTGATCATCTGACTGCACCTTGTCAGCATTGAATGAACCAGTCTGACAAGGTGATCGTTGGTGACAACGCGGTTCCAAGCTGCAATGAGTGACTCAGTCAGCTCTCGCTTTGATGTTGGATGCCTCTTGGATATTTCCAAGGCCACCTTGTGCCACAGGTTCTTGATTGGATTTAGATCTGGAGACTGGGCAGGCCAGTCCATTGACTTGATGATGTTCCGCTGCTTCCAGCTGATCACCTGTCTGGAACGATGGCAGGGTGCATTGTCATCTTGCAACAAGAACTGGCCAGGAAACAGCTGGTGTGATGATGGCACCATGCACTTTTGCAGTATGGTGATGTACTTGGCCCCGTTGACCATTCCATCGACGATGTGAAGACGTCCAATGCCACTGGCAGCCATGCAGCCCCAGACCATGACCTTCAAAGGATGCTTCACAGTGAGGTTGAGACACTCAGGCTTGAATTCCTCTCCAGGAAATCTCCTCACATAGGCGTGGGCCTGGTTACCAAACAGACAGAAGGTGCTTTCATCGCTGAATAGCACCTTTTCCCACATTTCAGTCGGCCAGGTTGAGTGCTTTCTCGCCCACACGATCCGGTTGCGCCTTTGTATGTCAGTCATCAGTGGCTTATTCCGTGCTTTGCAGCCCCGGAGACCAAACTGCAGGCACCGGCGACGAACTGTTGATGAGCTGACACTAACCTCACTCTTGTCTGACCACTCTCGAAGTAGCTGAGGAGAGGTCAACTTGCGATTAGTCAGTGAAATGTGTCGTAGTGCACGGTCCTGGTGTGATGTTGATGCACGTTGATGACCTGAATGAGGCTTGTCCACCACTGAACCCATTTCTTTCTTCTTCTGTACAATCTTAACAATAGCGCTCTGACTGCAGCCAACTTTCCTGGCTATCTGACGGCTTGAAAATCCTTCCACGCTCATAAAGGACACATGAACACGCTCCTCCAAGTCAGGGCCCAAGTCATCTTCATGGTCGATCCAGAAAGTGTATGAAGTTCAAAAATTCTGCACGTTTTTATAGCTGCACTGTTGGCTAGATATCTGCATTGTGATTGGTTAGTGAAACCAGCCTCCTGATTGGTCAGAAATAACATGTGCATATTGGATAATCTCGATTCAGTTTTGATGCAGGATCCACAAAAATTGCAGTAGCTATCTCCCAGTGTCTGTAAAGTATTTAAATTGGAAGCAAGGAATGCAAAAAAGTCAACTCTAATAGCCAAATCTATCCCTTTTAATGTGATAGAAAGATGAATATGCTGGGCTAACGCAAAATTTAAAAAAAAACTGTTAGAAAGTACGAAAAACGCGAAACTCACAAATGATTCCAGACTTTTGCACACCACTGTAGATTTTAGCCAATCCCCTCTATTTTTAGCTGTCAAACAGACCCTGATGGATACAAAAACACATTCTCAGTAATGGTGCTCATATCATAATAGTCTTACGAGGTACAGTCGTGCTTCTCTCAGATAGTGTCCATATTCAGTTCCTTTAGGGGTATTGCATATTAGCTGGGCTGTGATGTTTTTTTGGCTCATCATTATGGTCAGAAACAAAACTCTTTACTTGGTGAAAGAGCAGTCTAGTGGTTAGGGTAGCAATCGGGTAAACAGGAGACCAGGGTTTGATTCCCACTTACACTCTTTGTGGCCTTGGACAAATCACTTTACCCTCTGTTGCCTTAGAAGAAAGGCCTGGCAATTTACTTCTGGTCACACTTTGCCAAGAAAACCCAGGTGCTGCTGGGTCGTCAGGCATCAGCATTAACTTGATAACACGCATTGCATTTGTAAATTTAGCTGGTGATTGATTAAATGTTATAGATGTGACAATGACAAAAGGCCAGACCTAGAGTAACTGTTAGCAAGTCTAGTTTTCAGGATACCTACAATGAATATCCATATAAGAGATTCGTATGTGCTGCCTCAATTGAAGGCAAATCTATTTCTTGCATATTCATTGTGGATATCCTAAAAATCAGACTGGCTAGGGGTTACACAGGATCAGCTTAAACACTGCACCATTTGGACTGATCAGGCATGGGCACTACTAAGGTGGTGTACTCGGACCTGAGCGATTGGGATAGATATATGCCATTATTGTGGCGGTGTGCTCATTTCTCTGGTTTAAAGGGTTAATGTTCACTTGACCATACCATTTAGCTAGAGGGGTTTGACGATGGAAGGCAAAATAGAAGGGCTTCCACATCCATCTTGGCCCAGTTTTTAGACTTGTACAAACAACATATATATACCATATTTGAGCTAGTCTGGCTACTTGCAGCCTTAATGGTATCTTCATAGCAAGGAGTCGTGATACAAGATGGACGTGAAGAGGAAGTGATCAATGTAATGATGCATCTTTCCCTGTTTTCTGCTCTGACTTGTTGGAAGGGATATGGGTGGTGCTGTTGCTTCTAATTTCTTTTTTAGATACTTGAACAGTCTGTCAGTTAGGGTGTTGTCATCTGTCAGTGTGTTCTGTGTTATGGTTTCAAGGGGTAGGTTCCTGCCACAGAGTCCCATAGGAGAAATACTGGAAAATGTACTCCAAATTCTGTGTCTCGGGTATTTTTTTTTTGACAAGTGACCAGTGCATAGGTTGCTTTTGCTAGGTCAGGTGAGCTCAAAGAAGCTGTTGTAGCCAAAAAAAGCATCTTTCAGGAAATGGGAAAAGGAACCAAATGATGAAAACTTGAAACATAAGAACTGGCAAGTTAGATGCAAGGCATTGATAAGGCAGGCAAAGAGAGAATTTGGAAAAAAGCTTGCTATGGAAGCAAAAATGTATAATAACTTTTTCAAGTACATTCATAGCAAAATAAAAACAAAAAACCTATGAGAGTCAGTTTGACCATAGAGGGGTAAAAGAGGCACTAAGAGGGAACAAGGGGCACTAAGGAGGGGACAAGCCCATAGCGGAGAGACTGAATGAATTCTTTGCTTCTGTCTTTATTGAAGATAATGTAGAGAAGCTAGCCATAACTGAAATGGTATTTAAAGGTGATGCATCAGAAGAACGGAAAGAAATATTGATATTTTTGCAGAATGTATATTTACATTAACCCCATGCTGGTCCAGTGCGCAGTTTCAGGTGTTTGTGGTGGGGTCACAAAGCCCCTCTTGCTTTTTTGAGTGGGAAGTGCTGTGTAGGGGCCACTGAGCCTCTTTTTTGTGAAGGTGGAAAATGCTGTGTTGCAACTGTCCAGTCACTCTTGGTTTTTTTGGAAGTGTGAGGTGCTGCGTTGGTGCTGTTGAGCCTCTCTTGATGTTTGTCATATTTAGCAGCATGTTTCCTAAGTTCTGTACTGATCACCAACATATGGATCGTGATACCAGCACGGGGCCGTAGGCTAACTGCAGGGAGGAAGTTACATCCCCCTGCAGGTACCACATTTCACTGTGACAAAATGGTTGCAGGTACAACCAAGCCCCCCCACTGAGGTGGCATTAGTTGCACCCGCGCTACTTGTACTGAGCCATTACGTTTCTGCCGACAGTGCAGATGCCTGCGTGTAAGAGTTCTTTCTCTCACTTCTCTGGAGGAATGTATAATTTTGGGAAAGAAATCCTGAAAACCTAAAAGTAATGGAAAAAGCACGGAACTTACTTCCTTAGCCCAGCTAGAAAGTGGCCATGTCCTCTCTTTTCTCTTGCTCCAATTTCAGTTCCCACTGCCAGTAGGACGTGAAGGTAGAGCAAGAGAGCGCCAGAATAACACATGCTTGATCAATAAATGAAAGCACATCCTGTGAATCCAGCAAGGGAAAAACATGGATTTATTGGGGAGATGAGGGCAACTGATTTTGCGACCCTGCTCTAGCTCCGGGAGCAGTTTCAGTGATACAGGATCAGGGTGGCCCTAAATCAGTGCTTTCCAAACATTTATCCCATATGACCCCCATTTTAGCAACTGAAAATTCACGTGACCCCAAATGGTGGTGAAATCAAAACAGGTCTCCAGCCTCTTTCCCCTCCCTCCACTCATCTAAAGCAGAAAGCAGCAGCAGTCAGCAGAATTCTTTGTGTCAGCGTGCAGTGTGCGCTTACAGACCCCAGTACTCAACATGGGTTCCTATCTAACAGGAAGCTTCCCCAGGAGGGGCCAAGGAATGTTCACTGGCTTACTGGCCATATGCTGACTGATAACTGCCACTACTTGGCATAGATCACAGCGAAAGTCCAGAGAGAAGGGGAAATGACCCTGTTTCTGTGACCCCATCCACTAATGATGTGACTCCATTTGGAATGCTGACCCCAAATTTGGGAACCACCACCCTAAATGATCACCTTTTGCAATACCAGTTGGCAGGGTCAGACTGAGGCTTTCTGCCACCCTAGGCAGATCCTCCATGCCACCCCACCTCGCATCCATCTTCTTGCCTGTGGGAGGGGGCGGCATGGCGATGCTTCCATTACATTGGGCCTTAAAGTGCTTGCGCAGGGGCGCTTACTTTAAAGTCCAATGCACTAGAGACCCTGGTGGGCAGCATCGCCCCCCCCCCCCGGTAAAGTGGCAGTTTAGTGCTACCTGGCCCTCCATATCATGCCCTCCCCGGCATCCATTTTCTCGCCTGGGGGCAGCATGGTGATACCTCTGCTGCATCGGGCTTTAAAGTGAGTACGCAAGCGCAGACAATTTAAGGCCCGATTCAGCAGAGAGATTGCCATGACCCCCCTTCCCCCAGGCGAGAACATGGATGCTCAGGGGTGCAGCATGGCGGGCCGGGCAGTGCTGAACTGCCGCTTCACCAGGGGGCCAAAGTCGCCCACTGGGGCCTGCCACCCTAGACTATCGCCTAGTTTGCCTAGTGGATGGGTTGTCCCTGCTGATTGGGTGTTTAACGATGCAGCTTTCACACTTTGGAGTTTGCTGGAGGCTGTTTTGTCTTATTGCAAAATAGCACAGTAAAACATTTTAAGGAAAAATAATAATCAGATTGCTTTAACATATTTTATGGACACTAATATTTGGGTTTTCTGGTCCAGTTTATTAGCAGTAAATTACCTGGGCATAGCGAAGCATGCTGAAATGCTGGCATATGAATAATATATTCAGAGTATATTTTTTATTTTACAGCAGTCTGACCACTACTACTGATAATTATAATTTGTATAGTGCTACAAGGCATACACATTGTTATACAGAGACATGTAAGAGACATGTCCCTGCTCATCAGAGCTTACAATCTAGTCACGTGCTTGTATACTGTTGGCCTATTTTATTAATTATTCGTCAATGCCACAGCTTATTTCAATGAGTAAAATTATTTTTGAGCTGTCCGTACAGCTGAGTGTTTGTTCTTTGGATCCATATCTAAAATTTAGCTTGCACTTGAACTATCACAGTCTGTTCATATGATGCTAGGTGTTTATTTCTCAGTAGTTATTTTTATTCTGGCTATGCATTTGCCCCTTCACTGCAATTTTCTTATAACTCTGGATTTGAAGGAGAAGTTCTAGCATCATGTGAAGAGTTCACAAAGGAGTTTTGGGGGAAAAAAGGGGGTAGGGTGTGTAGTAGTAGTAATGCGAGAGGGAATGCCGATCTATAGGTTGCAGGGGGTGTCAGAAACCCTAGCATCGGCCCTGCTCCCCCCTCTCCATGCAGTTAAATCTTCAAGACCCTGCCTTCTTGCACACTGCCCTCCCTTCTCTTCTCTAGCCCACTCTCCTATCCCTTTCATCTCACATAAGCACTCTCTCCCTTCCTTTCATCCCCCCTCCTGGAATCTACCTGAGCAACTTTCAGCATCAGCAAGACCACAGCTGCACTGAAGATCGGCAGACTTGCTCCTTTCTTCTGCTGCTGGTGCTTGGGTTTGTCCTCAGCAGATAGCGCTTCTCTTTGCTTCTACTGTGTCTTTATTTAGTTATTCTGCTGGTGGGGGATGGGGCCTTGCTCCTGTCCCTTGCAAGTGGGGCTTGGGGTTTCTGCTGGCAGCTGTTGCTCATTTTCACTGCCATGATCTTTGAGTTCTGCTGGTGGGGTTGGGGCCCCACTGGTACTTCTCGTCTTTGCCTCAGCTGTGGCCTTTTTCACTTTCTCTGTACTAGTTAAACCTAACATAACTGCATTGCTTCTTCAGTGACTTGATGAAGAGAGGATAGCTCTTGAAAGCTTATCAGAGATACATTGTTAGGCCAATTTAAAAAAAAAAAAAAAAAGCATCACCTGCAACTTAGAATTTTCTTAAAACTTAAAAAATAAAACTAAAGAGAAAAACGAGAGAGAAAACCTAGCTCCTATCATAAATAGTAATTATAATGAGCATGTTCCAAGAATATGTTGGAAGTTGAGAGCAGCATATGGAGATGAGATAACAGCTTGATCAGCTTATGCATGCACATACAGTTGAACCCTTAGCCCTTCTCTAAAAATATAAAGATAAAGGCAGTGATGCAGTAAGAGCACTGTGCTGAACTTCAGTGCAGAGAATTCTATTGCATGCAGTTAGGCTTACTCCTGATACAGCAAACTGACTTAAATTATCACAGCATTAAGGTACATGCTTTAAGAAAAAGAGCACACACTTCTGCAGTAATATGCAACCATTTGCTGCATCATGTCTCCCTTTCCTCTCAGAGCGTAAGATGGCATTAGCTCACATGCTTAACAGCAAGGGAGAAGAGATTTAAAAAAGTCTGCTAGAGTCCCATCTCCCACCCCATTTCCAAAAACGTGCCCTGGTGGCCCAGTGGGACCTGAACCCAGGTGCGTGGGAGGGTAAGAGGTTGCGTGCGAGGCTATGGGTGCTCTGACTGAGAGTGTGCTGCTGAATATCTCCACAGACTGCCTCAGCGCTCTCTGGTTAGTGTAGGAGCAGTCATGGGCAGAGCAAGGGCAGTGTGGTCACTCTAGATAATCATGGCACTTATCCGGATAGTGTGTTTCAGCCATCATCTAGACAGCATGAGCCGCAGAAGAAGCTGCCCAATGTTTCTATCCCGATGATTTACCCAGATAGCAGCTGAAAATTGCATCCACCATCTGGATATTCAGCGGGAGCCCTATCCAGATACTGGTGCTGAATATATTTAAGCACCATGGTTGACTGCCAGGGCTTTTAAATATCTGAGGCTTTGACTATCAGCCCATATGTTTCTGCACACCTCTTGCTATACACAAATGTATTCGCACAATCTTATAATAGCCATTTTAGGTGTATAAAACATGCTTTATAAAATTACCTCCATAATTTTATCTGCCAGAAGCTCGGTTCTGATGAGGTCCTAATGCAGTTTCTCAGTCTTTCAGCTACTTTGAATATTCTTGTCTCATCCGCAGATTTAATTATTTCATTATTGTTGCCCTTTCCAGGTTGTTAATTCAAGCCTCTGAATACTTCACTGCCCCAAGTGCTTTATGAGGCCAGATATATCCTAAATATTTACAGTGGTATGCAAAAGTCTGGAATCGCTTGTAAATTTGATGTTTTTTCAACTTCGTGACCTTATATCTTGATTTCTTTTTCCTCCCAGTGGCTTTTTCTGTGTATCTCATAAGTGATAGATTTGGCTATTAGGGCTAACTTTTAGTATTGGTTTGGCCCTTATTTTCTGAGTTTGTTCCCCATAGTTGTCCTGTTGATAGATTTTCTGTGAAAATTGCATAATGTACATCATCGGCCAATGATATATTGTTTTTTTTGTGCCATCAAGTCAGTGTTGACTCATAGCGACCCAGCTACCTCTGGATTTTCTTGGCAATGTATCACCAGAAGTATATTGCCAGCCTTTTCTTCCGAGGCAATGGAGGGTAAAGTGACTTGCCCAAAGTCACAAGGAGTGCCAGTGGGCATCAAACCCTTGATCTTCTGGGTACTAGGCAGTTGCTCTAACCACTAGTCTACTCCTCCACTCCAATATTATTGTAAGTATGCTTTAAAATATTATGGACGCATGCCAGGTTTCCTTCAAATTAATGTATGTGGCCTTGAAAAAGGCCGTTTTTGTGTGTCAGTGATGACTCAGTATTTGATGGGCCACCCTTTGTTCTTGATCATCTGACTGCACCTTGTCAGCATTGAATGAACCAGTCTGACAAGGTGATCGTTGGTGACAACGCGGTTCCAAGCTGCAATGAGTGACTCAGTCAGCTCTCGCTTTGATGTTGGATGCCTCTTGGATATTTCCAAGGCCACCTTGTGCCACAGGTTCTTGATTGGATTTAGATCTGGAGACTGGGCAGGCCAGTCCATTGACTTGATGATGTTCCGCTGCTTCCAGCTGATCACCTGTCTGGAACGATGGCAGGGTGCATTGTCATCTTGCAACAAGAACTGGCCAGGAAACAGCTGGTGTGATGATGGCACCATGCACTTTTGCAGTATGGTGATGTACTTGGCCCCGTTGACCATTCCATCGACGATGTGAAGACGTCCAATGCCACTGGCAGCCATGCAGCCCCAGACCATGACCTTCAAAGGATGCTTCACAGTGAGGTTGAGACACTCAGGCTTGAATTCCTCTCCAGGAAATCTCCTCACATAGGCGTGGGCCTGGTTACCAAACAGACAGAAGGTGCTTTCATCGCTGAATAGCACCTTTTCCCACATTTCAGTCGGCCAGGTTGAGTGCTTTCTCGCCCACACGATCCGGTTGCGCCTTTGTATGTCAGTCATCAGTGGCTTATTCCGTGCTTTGCAGCCCCGGAGACCAAACTGCAGGCACCGGCGACGAACTGTTGATGAGCTGACACTAACCTCACTCTTGTCTGACCACTCTCGAAGTAGCTGAGGAGAGGTCAACTTGCGATTAGTCAGTGAAATGTGTCGTAGTGCACGGTCCTGGTGTGATGTTGATGCACGTTGATGACCTGAATGAGGCTTGTCCACCACTGAACCCATTTCTTTCTTCTTCTGTACAATCTTAACAATAGCGCTCTGACTGCAGCCAACTTTCCTGGCTATCTGACGGCTTGAAAATCCTTCCACGCTCATAAAGGACACATGAACACGCTCCTCCAAGTCAGGGCCCAAGTCATCTTCATGGTCGATCCAGAAAGTGTATGAAGTTCAAAAATTCTGCACGTTTTTATAGCTGCACTGTTGGCTAGATATCTGCATTGTGATTGGTTAGTGAAACCAGCCTCCTGATTGGTCAGAAATAACATGTGCATATTGGATAATCTCGATTCAGTTTTGATGCAGGATCCACAAAAATTGCAGTAGCTATCTCCCAGTGTCTGTAAAGTATTTAAATTGGAAGCAAGGAATGCAAAAAAGTCAACTCTAATAGCCAAATCTATCCCTTTTAATGTGATAGAAAGATGAATATGCTGGGCTAACGCAAAATTTAAAAAAAAACTGTTAGAAAGTACGAAAAACGCGAAACTCACAAATGATTCCAGACTTTTGCACACCACTGTAGATTTTAGCCAATCCCCTCTATTTTTAGCTGTCAAACAGACCCTGATGGATACAAAAACACATTCTCAGTAATGGTGCTCATATCATAATAGTCTTACGAGGTACAGTCGTGCTTCTCTCAGATAGTGTCCATATTCAGTTCCTTTAGGGGTATTGCATATTAGCTGGGCTGTGATGTTTTTTGGCTCATCATTATGGTCAGAAACAAAACTCTTTACTTGGTGAAAGAGCAGTCTAGTGGTTAGGGTAGCAATCGGGTAAACAGGAGACCAGGGTTTGATTCCCACTTACACTCTTTGTGGCCTTGGACAAATCACTTTACCCTCTGTTGCCTTAGAAGAAAGGCCTGGCAATTTACTTCTGGTCACACTTTGCCAAGAAAACCCAGGTGCTGCTGGGTCGTCAGGCATCAGCATTAACTTGATAACACGCATTGCATTTGTAAATTTAGCTGGTGATTGATTAAATGTTATAGATGTGACAATGACAAAAGGCCAGACCTAGAGTAACTGTTAGCAAGTCTAGTTTTCAGGATACCTACAATGAATATCCATATAAGAGATTCGTATGTGCTGCCTCAATTGAAGGCAAATCTATTTCTTGCATATTCATTGTGGATATCCTAAAAATCAGACTGGCTAGGGGTTACACAGGATCAGCTTAAACACTGCACCATTTGGACTGATCAGGCATGGGCACTACTAAGGTGGTGTACTCGGACCTGAGCGATTGGGATAGATATATGCCATTATTGTGGCGGTGTGCTCATTTCTCTGGTTTAAAGGGTTAATGTTCACTTGACCATACCATTTAGCTAGAGGGGTTTGACGATGGAAGGCAAAATAGAAGGGCTTCCACATCCATCTTGGCCCAGTTTTTAGACTTGTACAAACAACATATATATACCATATTTGAGCTAGTCTGGCTACTTGCAGCCTTAATGGTATCTTCATAGCAAGGAGTCGTGATACAAGATGGACGTGAAGAGGAAGTGATCAATGTAATGATGCATCTTTCCCTGTTTTCTGCTCTGACTTGTTGGAAGGGATATGGGTGGTGCTGTTGCTTCTAATTTCTTTTTTAGATACTTGAACAGTCTGTCAGTTAGGGTGTTGTCATCTGTCAGTGTGTTCTGTGTTATGGTTTCAAGGGGTAGGTTCCTGCCACAGAGTCCCATAGGAGAAATACTGGAAAATGTACTCCAAATTCTGTGTCTCGGGTATTTTTTTTTTGACAAGTGACCAGTGCATAGGTTGCTTTTGCTAGGTCAGGTGAGCTCAAAGAAGCTGTTGTAGCCAAAAAAGCATCTTTCAGGAAATGGGAAAAGGAACCAAATGATGAAAACTTGAAACATAAGAACTGGCAAGTTAGATGCAAGGCATTGATAAGGCAGGCAAAGAGAGAATTTGGAAAAAAGCTTGCTATGGAAGCAAAAATGTATAATAACTTTTTCAAGTACATTCATAGCAAAATAAAAACAAAAAACCTATGAGAGTCAGTTTGACCATAGAGGGGTAAAAGAGGCACTAAGAGGGAACAAGGGGCACTAAGGAGGGGACAAGCCCATAGCGGAGAGACTGAATGAATTCTTTGCTTCTGTCTTTATTGAAGATAATGTAGAGAAGCTAGCCATAACTGAAATGGTATTTAAAGGTGATGCATCAGAAGAACGGAAAGAAATATTGATAAACTGGGAAAGATGTATTTACAACTATTTGATAAACTGAAGAGTAGCAAATCACCTGGACCAGATGGTATACATCAGAGGGTGTTGAAAAAAACTGAAATATGAGATTGCAGACCTACTATTAGTTCACACATTACTATCATTAAAATAATTTGTAATACCTGAAGATTGGCGAATGGTCAATTTAACGCCAATTTTTAAAAGGATTACAGGGGTGATCCAGAAAACTACAGAACACTGAGCCTGATGTTTGTACTGGGTAAATTGGTAGAAATCGTTATAAAGAACAAAATTACTGAACATGTAGATAGCCATGGTAGACAAAGATGAGCCAGTCGATAGTATATGTGGATTTTCAGAAAGCCTTTGAGGTCCGTTATGAGAGACTCTTGGCAAAATTAAAAAGTCATGGGCTAGGAGGCAGTGTGCTTTTGTGGATCAGGAACTGGTTAAAAGATAGAAAGCAGAGGGTAGGGCTAAATGGCTAATTTTCTCAATGGAGAAAGGTGAATAATGGAGTACCCCAGGGATCTGTGCTGGGTCCGCTGCTTTTTAACATATTCGTAAATGACCTGGAAATGGGAATAACAAGTGAGGCTATAAAATTTGCAGATGACACAAAATTATTCAAAGCTGTTAAAACCCAAGAGCATTGTGAAAAATTGCAAGAGGACCTTGATAAATTGGAAGACTGGACATTCAAATGGCAGATGAAATTTGATGTGGACAAGTGCAAAGTTATGTACCTAGGAAAGACCAACCCAAACTATGATTACACGGTGCAAGTTTCCACATTAGGAGCCGCCACCACTACATTGAAACCCTCCAACCAGTGTGCAGCGGCGGCCAAGAAGACAGATAGAATGCTAGGAATCATAATGAAAAGGAATGGAGAATAAAACTAAGGATATTATAATGCCTCTGTATCGTTCTATGGTGCACCTTGAATATTGTGTGCAATTCTGGTCGCCATATCTTAAAAAGGATATAACAGAATTAGAAAAGATACAGAGAAGAGCCACCAAAATGGTAAAGGAGATGGAAGGATACCCCTCTGAGAGACTTAAAAGCTTAGGGTTCTTCAACCTGGAAAAGAGACGGCTGAGGGGGAGATATGATAGAGGTCTAAGACTAAGAGAAAATATTTTTTCACTTAATGCGCAATCAAACTCTGGAATTCATTACCAGAGGATGTAGTAAAAGCTGTTAGTGTAACTGGGTTTAAAAATGTTTTGAACAAGTTCCTGGAGGAAAGGTCCATAAACCATTATTAGAGGACTTGGAAAAGCCATTGCTTGCCCCAGTACAAGCATTGTGGATCGTGTGTGTCTTTTTAAGAAATTGTCAGGTACTTGTGACCTGGATTTGCCACTATTAGAAACAGGATACTGGGCTTGATGGACCGTGGTCTGACCCAGTATGGCATTTCTTATGTTCAAAATTGCAACTTGGCTCCCATGACAATCACACTGCTTGCATACATAAACTTTGTGGCAGCCCAGTTGCTACTTCTAAACATTTATATAGCGCTGTGTGCTTGGTACTATACAAAGACAGTCCTTTTTCTTTCTCATGTCTCTGCAGAAAGGCTCCTGGCACCAAATATGGGCTTTGCTGCCGAGTCATCCAGGATTACACCATCACCTGTTCGAACGCTCTTGGTAGGATTTTTGCTCTCTGCAGTGTAACAGGGAAAGTATCTTTAATCAAGTGTAATTGCTGGCAGAACATTGCAAAACTGACACTAACTTTTGATGGTGATTTTAAAATCTTTGTGCCACTGGACTGCCTTACCTGGAAACCATACAGACTGTATATTGATGATTGTAGTATATAAGCAGAATGTGAGCAACTGACAGTGTGACATAAGGACATTAAGATATGCCACACTGGGTCAGACCAGTGGTCCATTGCTCAATATCCTGTTGCCAAAGTAGCCAATCCAGGTCACAAGTACCTGGCAGGACCCCAGAAGGTAGATAGATTCCATGCGGCTTATCACAGGGATAAACAGTAGCTTTCCCCCAGTCCACTTCCATAATAGCTTGTGGACTTTCCTCCAGGAACCTGTCTAAACTGTTTTGTTTTGTGTTTTTTTTTCTTAAACCCAGCTACACTAACAGCTTTTACTACATCCTCTGGCAACGAATTCTAGAGCTTAATTACACATTGAGTGTGAACATTATTTTCTTAGATTAGTCTTAAATGTACTACTTTGTAGCTTCATTGTGTGTCCCCTAGTTTTTGTACTTTTTGAAGGAATAAACAACTGATCACGTTTATTCTGCTCTACTCCACTCATTATTTTCTAAACCTCTATCATATCTCCCCTCATCCATCTCAGCTGAAGATCCCTAACCTTTTTAAGCCTTCCCTTGTAGGCGGTATCCTTCATTTTGGTTGCCATTCTCTGTACCTTTTCCAGTTCCACTAAATCTTTTTAGATGCAGTAACGAGAACTGCAGGCAATACTCAAGGTGTGGCTGCACCATGGAGCGATACCGAGGCATTATAACATCCTTTGTTTTATTCTCAATTCCTTTTCTTATAATTCCTAGCTTTCTATTAGCTTTCTTGGCTGCCACTTCATGCTGAATAGGGGTTTTTAACTTATCTATGAAATCATACAAATCCTTTTTCTGGGTGGTGGCTCCTAATGTGGAAACTTGCATCGTGTAGCTATAGATAGTGTTGTTCTTCCCTAAGTGCATAACTTTGCACTTTTCACATCAAATTTCATCTGTCGTTTGGATGCAGTGTTCCCAGTTTCTCAGTTTGTCAAGATCCTCTTGCCATTTTTCACAATCCTTTTGCTACTTAATAACTTCGAATAATTTTGTGTCATCTGCAGATTTGATCACCTCACTTGTTCCCATTTCCAGGCTATTTATAACTGATAAAAAGTAGTGGGTCTAGCACAGATCCCTGGGGTATTCCACGTTTTACTTTTCCCCATGCAGAAAATTGACATTTACTGTTTTCCATCTTTTAACCAGTTCCCAGTCCACAATAGGACACTGCCTCCTATCCCACGATTTTTTTAAAATTTCCTCAAGAGTCTTCCATGAGTGATCATGTCAAAAGCTGTCTGAAAATCCAATGCACTATGGCTCACCTGTTCCTTCACCCCTTAAAAAAAATATTGGAGATTAGCAGGTCCAGTGTAAGGATTGGAGATGCCCTAGACAGGCCTCTCTATCGTGCCTTCCTCCCCACTGTGCCCTCCGCCTCCATAGCTGCCACTTCCACCCTTCTGCGGAAACACAGCGGCGACAATGGCAATGGAACCACAACGCCGCACTTACCAAAGGTTCCGGTGCTGCATCACATTTCCTGCCTGCTAGCATCGGCTGCTTCTGCCCCCTCCAGTGCATACTTCCACTTTATGCCAAACCAGAACCAGAAATCTGCATATGGGGGGGGGGGGGGGAGGCGCGGAAGCAGCAGATGGTAGCAGACAGGAACCACGACACAGCGCCAGAGCCTTTGGTTGGTGCTTCATAGCGATTCCCTTGCCATTGCCACCACTGCTGGCCCCAGAGAGGGGCAGAAGTAATGGATGCTGCCGAAAAGCTCACATTCTAGGCAACTACCTAATATGCTTAATGGTAGCACCAGCCCTACAAATTAGTGAGACAAGACTTTCTTTGGCTAAATCCATGTTGGCTTTGTCCAATTAAATTATAACTATATGTTCAATAATTTTGTTGTTTATAATGGTTTCTACCATTTTGCCTGACACTGACATCAGGCTTACTGCTCTGTAGTTTCCTGACTCACTCCTAGAACCCTTTTTAGGAACTGCTGTTATTTATTTATTTAACCAGTTTTCTATACCGCCTTATCCTTCAATCAAAGCGATTTACATTATGTAATCACTACAAACAGGTACTGCATATATTCCCTTGTCTCAAAGGACTCACAATCTATGTGTACCTGAGGCAACGGAGGGTTAAGTGGCTTGCCCAAGGCCATAAGGAGTGCCTATAAGACTAGAAACCCAAGTTACATTGGCTACTGTCTATTCTTCAGGTCATATAGACTATTTTAATGATAGTTGACAAAGGACTGATAGGCTGCAGTTTTATGTATGCAGTCAGATTCAACTGATTTGTTACTCTATTACTACTTCCAGGTTCACAAAGATTTGTTTGCTATGGTTTATACTGAAGATAAAGGGGAGATACCTTTAAATCTCATTTCAGCCATAAGCAATGAATCAGAGGAACAAAGAATTCATTTAGTGTCTCTGCTTTGGCCTTGTCCTCCTCTAGATGAAAGAGAAGTAAAACAAAATGGGTATTAACCCTTTCCAGGCCAAGCCCAAAACTCTCGGGATCCAAAATTCTGAATAAATATTCCTATCAAATGGTATATAATACATGGCCATAGCAGAAGGAAAATCACTATTAGAATATATTGAATAAGATGGGTACAATTTTCCTGAAATATGCAAAAATTAACCTGGCTGCAGAATGTGGATTAAAAATTTAAAGTAGGTCTTCAAAGGGTTAATGGTGCACCTGACTCCTTCACAGGCATTTTGCTTCAAATGTACCTGAAATAGTTGAGTTTTGCTTCCATGACAAGCTTCTTTTCAAAATCTTTGCCTGCCTTATCAGTGCTTTGAATCTAACTTGCTAGTGCTTATGCTGGTTCTGATTTTCTTCATTTGGATCCTTTTTCCATTTTTTGAAAGAGTTGTTTTTTGCTATAACAACCTCTTCAACCTCGCCTTTTAGCCATGCTGGCAGTCTTATGGCCTTCCTTCCACCAGTTTTAAAGCATGGGCTTCCAAAGTGGTATTGTTTTAAACAATATTTATTTATTTATCTATCTGTGTATTTTTTTTTTATTTTTTATACCGCCTTATCTGGAAATCAAAGTGGTTTACAGGGAACAGGAACTTAACAGGTTTACATAGAACTTTTAGATTCTTAACAGCATTTAACAGTATTACCACAAATGAGAACTATAGTTTATGGTTTTACATATTAACAGAACGTATATACAGGAATATATATACAGAGAGGGGAGGGGAAGGAGTGCAGGAAGGGGTGTGTAAAGGTGATAATATCCAGGTCTAATGTAAACTCTTAACCTTTGCAGCAGTTCCTTTTAGTTTTGTCTTAAGTTTTCCTCATTTGTTCATTCTCCTGTTTGAAAGTTAAGTACTAGTGCAGTATATTTCCTTGCCATTCTCCTTCCATTTATTAAATCATAATTTAATAACATCATGATCTCTATTGCCAAGTGATCCCAATATGTCATCTCTCATACCAGATCCTGTGTTCCACCATGAATTAGGTCCAAAATAGCTCCCCTCAGGTCATTTCCTGAACCAGCTGTTCTTTGAAGCAGTCATTTATTTCATCTAGAAACTTTATCTCCCTAGCATGTCCTGATGTGATGTTCCTCCAACCACTACCAGATAATTAAAATCTTCCATTATTATTGTTGCCAATTTTGTTAGCTTCCCTAATTTCTTTAGTATTTCATCATTTAACTGTTTGTTTTGGCCAAGTGAACAGTAGTACACTGCTAGTCCCTTCTCCTTCTCATGTGGAATTTGTCTGTAATGATTCCAAAGTGTAATTATTAGAACATAAGAACATAAGATATGCCATACTGGGTCAGACCAAGGTCCATCAAGCCCAGTATTCTGTTTCCAACAGTGGCCAATCTAGGTCATACGTACCTAGCAGTTTCCCCAAGGGACACAGGTTCCACAATGCTTGTATTGGTTCAAGCATTGATATCCTGGGTCCTTTCTTAATAATGGTTTATGGACCTTTCCTCCAGGAACTTGTCCAAACCTTTTTTAAACCCAGCTACACTAACAGCCTTTACTACATCCTCCGGTAACAAATTCCAGAGTTTGATTACACGTTGAGTGAAAAAATATTTTCTTTTATTAGTCTTAAATAGTTTACCCTGTAGCTTCATTGCATGTCCCCTAGTCTTTCTATATTCTGATAAGGTAAACAATCGATCTACGTTTACCCGTTCCACTCCGTTCATTAATTTATAGACTTCTATCATATCTCCCCTCAGCCGTCTCTTTTCCAGGTTAAAGAGCCCCAACCTTTTTAGCCTTTCTTCATAGGAGTAGCCTTCCATCCCCTTTACCATTTTGGTGGCTCTTCTCTGAACCTTTTCTAAAATTGCTATATCCTTTTTAAGATATGGCGACCAGAATTGCACACAATATTCAAGGTGCGGTCTCACCATGGAACGATATAGAGGCATTATAATATCTTTTGTTTTATTTTCCATTCCTTTCCTTATCATACCTAGCATTCTATTTGCTCTCTTGGCCGCCGCTGCACACTGGGCCGAGGGTTTTAACATGGAATCCACAAGGACGCCTAAATCTTTTTCTTGGGTGGTGGTTCCTAATGTGGAACCTTGCATCGTGTAACCATAGTTTGGGTTGTTCTTCCCTAGGTGCATAACCTTGCACTTCTCCACATTAAATTTCATCTGCCATTTTGATGCCCAGTCTTCCAATTTATCAAGATCCTCTTGCAATTTTCCACAATCCTCCTGGGTTTTAACAACTTTAAATAGTTTTGTGTCATCAGCAAATTTGATAACCTCACTCGTTATTCCACTTTCCAGGTCATTTATGAATATGTCAAAAAGCAGCGGACCCAGCACAGATCCCTGGGGTACACCACTATTCACCTTTCTCCATTGGGAAAATTGGCCATTTAGCCCTACCCTCTGCTTTCTATCTTTTAACCAGTTCCTGATCCACAGTAGTACACTGCCTCCTATCCCATGACTCTTTAGTTTTGCCAAAAGTCTCTCAGGAGGGACCTTGTCAAAGGCTTTCTGAAAGTCCAGATACACAATATCAACCGACTCACCTTTGTCCACCTGTTTATTCACTCCTTCAAAAAAACATAACAGATTAGTAAGACAAGATCTTCCTTGTCTAAAGCCATGTTGGCTGTCTCCCATTAGGTCATGACTATCTATATGCTGAGTAATTTTATTCTTTATGATGGTTTCTACCATTTTTCCCGGTACTGATGTCAGGCTCACCGGTCTGTAGTTTCCCGGATCACCCCTCGAACCCTTTTTAAAAATTGGTGTTACATTGGCGATCCTCCAATCCTCAGGTATTAGAGATGATTTTAATGATAGTTCACAGATTACTGATAGCAGGTCTGCAATCTCAAATTTCAGTTCTTTCAACACCCTTGGATGTATACCATCCGGCCCAGGTGATTTGCTACTCTTCAGTTTATCTAATAGTTGTAGGACATCTTCCCGATGTATCGATATTTCCTTCAATTCTTCCACACCTTTAAATACCACTTCAGTCGTGGGTAACATCCCTACATCTTCCTTCAAAACTTTTATCCTGTTTGATTCGATGCCCTCTAACATATAGCATCACCCCTCCACCAATATGATCTATTCTGTCATTGTGATATAATTTGTGCCCTGGTATCAGTGTCCCATTGGTTATTCTCCTTCCATTAGGTCTGAGATGTCAATTATATCGACCTCTTTGTTCGGTGCTATATATTCATTACAATGTAAACTGCTTTGACTGAAATGATAAAGTGATATAAAAAAAAGCCTGTGAAATAAATAAAATAAATATTCTAACTCTCCCATCTTATTTTTTTAGACTCCTAGCGTTTACATAAAGTCATTTCAAAGTAAGTATGTTTATATTGTTGTTAAGTGCTATCGAGTCGGTGTCAACGCCTGGGGACCTTCTGGATATTTGACCTAAACTTTGTTCGGTCTTCAGCCAAGTGGATCATTGTTGATAGACTGGTATCCATAGCTGCTGCTGTTGTATCGATCCTTTTCATTGCCGGCCTTCCTCTCTTACGATGACCACCTTCCTTGCCAAGCATTGTCTTTCTCCAATGATCTGTCTCTTCGCATGTTGTGTCCAAAGTATGAAAGTTGAAGCCTTGCCATCTGAGCTTCTAAGGAAAGCTTAGGTTTGATCTCCTCTAGTACTGACTGGTTTGTTCTTCTGGCAGTCCTTGATATACACAGTATGCATTGCCAGCACCCTAACATAGTAAATGATGGCAGATAAAGATCAGTATGGTCCATCTAGTCTGCCCAGTAAGATGGCCGGAGTAAGATGGCAGGAGTAGGTGCCACTCTGAGCAGGCCACCCCTCCCCATGTCTTTGTTTAGGGGTGAACCCACCGCTCCATGCAGGACACCCCTATTTGTTGAGAAGTTAGATGGTTCAGTTTATTTTGATTTTATTCTGTTGCTATAAATGGATCCATTGTGTCTGTCCCATGCCATTTTGAATTCTGTCACTGTTTTTACCCCCACCACCTCCATCGGGAGGGCATTCCAAGCATCCACCACCCTCTCAGTGAAAAAGTATTTCCTGATATTGCCTTTCAATTTTCCACCTTGCAGCTTCATGTTATGCCCTCTCGTTTTATAGCTTCCCCGTCTTTGGAAGAGGTTGGTTTGTTTATTATTTCTCCTTAAGTATTTAAAGGTCTGAATCATATCTCCCCTATCCCTCCTCTCCTCCAAAGTGTACATATTTAAGTCTTCAAGTCTCTTCTCATAAGGCTTCTGACGCAGGCTCCAAATCATTTTGGTCACCTTCTTCTGAACAGTTTCCATTCTTTTTACATCCTTTTGCAAGATACGGTCTCCAAAACTGAACACAGTATTCCAAGTGAGGCGTCACCAGTGACTTATACAGTGGTATTAGGACCTCTTTCTTTCTGCTGGTAATTCCTCTTCGTATGCAGCCCAACATCCTCCTGCCTTTTGCCACCGCCTTATCGCACTGTTTTGCCACCTTGAGATCTACAGAAATAATCACAGCAAGATCTTTCTCCTGATCAGTGCACACCAACCTCTCGCCCCCTATCGTGTACATTTCTCTTGGGTTTCTGCTACCCAAGTGCATGACTCTGCACTTCTTTTCATTAAATCTTAATTGCTAAGCATTAGACCATTCTTCCAGCTTTTGTAGATCTTCTCTCATGTTAAGGACTCCCTCTGGGGAGTCCACTCTGTAGGCATCAATTTTCTTCCTGTCTGTCATCTTCACTGTCCAAATTTCACATCCATTTGACATTATTTGAAAATACCATGGCCTGGACAAGTTGAATCTTTGTATGGAGAGAGACATCACTGTTCTTGAGAATCCTTCATTGCCATTCTACCAAGAGCAATACGTTGTCGGATTTTCTTGACTGTTAGTCCTTTCTTTATTGATTGTTGATCCAGGTAAGTTAAAGTTGTCAACTATTTCAACTATAACAATTTCTCCATCAATGATGAGCTTATTGATTTTGTCAGTTGTCAGGATCTTTGTCATCTTAACGTTAAGGTGGAAACCCATTTTAAAAGTGTTCCTTGATCTTGAGAAGCAAGGTTTGATTGTCTTCACTTTCAGCCAGTAATGTGGTATCATAAGCATAGCGAAGGTTGTTGTCTTCCATCATTCTCCATATAGTCCTTCTTCTCTGATTTTGTTCTACATATAAATTATAGGTAGGGGGAAAGTATGCAGCCTTGTCGTACACCTTTGCTGATTTTAAACCTTTCTGTTTCCCCTAGTTGACAAGGGTAATTTGGAATCTTTCAACTCTGTCCTTCACTTAAAGGCACTAAGATTACTTTTACCTTTATTACAATCTCTCTGTTGGGATGCCCTAACCTCCCTCTTCTGGTAGTATCGTTCAAAGATGCATTATTCCAAACTATGTGCTCCTGGGCGACTGTTGACTTTTCCCCACCTCAGAATGCAGCAGCATGAATACACATCTTTTATTGCCTTTAGAGGCAGATGTGTTCAGTGAAAGCAAGAGGTGGGACTTGAGAAAATAATCACCTGGGAGGGAACAAGTGGAGAGACTGTCTTCACAGTCTTGGCTAAACAGTATTTACTTTTGTGGCTGAGAGTCATGCTATAGTAGGTATTTTATTTAGTGAGTCGAGTCCTCTCCCTTCCCCCAGCCAATGTTTTAAAACTGGATGAGGCTTTCTAATTGCCTTATAAATCACTCCCGACTGGTTGAGATTATCCAGGCTTGAAGGAACCAGAGAATTCTACAACCCCCTTCCACCACCACCCTCAGCATCCTCTCCCTGTTCAAACTCAGATTCCAAGTTTCCTGATTATAGGAGACGCTTGTGAGCTCCAGACCTCCTTGGGGCCTGAGGTAAAATCCAGATGTGAAGCTGATTGATGGACTCCGGTCTTGTTGCACAGGAAGACAGACATCTGTTAAAGAGATGAATGTTGAAACTGCACAGAATTAAATGATGGCAAGAAGTAAAATGGAAGCCCTAGACAGAAAATTTAAAGGCTTCAGAATATAGGGGACACACGGAACTTATTGATGGCATGTTTAATTTAAAATGTATTTTGTACTATTAAGTTTAGTTTTGTTTTCTTTTGAAGCGTGTGCTCTGTAAGCTCTCTGTGCCCCTGGGAATACCTGTACTTGGCAGAGGGTTACATGTTGCCCTGCCTGCACTGATTGATTAGATTCATACAGGAGTTTTGACGTTCATTGTGACATCGCAGCTAGTGCAGACCAACCTGTTTGTTATGGTAACAAGTAAATTTCCCAAAGCCTATTATTTGTCTTGTCTCTGGGTCTTGACTAGACTTAGCTCCGTGGAGGAGGGGCAGTCTTATGTAGAGCAGCTGTACAGCACTGTGCAAGTCTAAAGTACTTTGGCAAAAATAACCAAGAAAACATTGGCAGTGACAAATATCACACACTTATTTCTGTAGAGTTAGGAATACCTGGAAGTAAATGTGCAACAAAATGCATTAGAAGCCTATTACTGTCTTTCAAGAAGTAAATTTTTGTGGCAGAGGTCTGTATTCTGCAGATGAATTTTGTGCAGAAATGAACATACTTGTAGTTCACCTTATGAGCTGACCCCTTTCTGTGCACCTTTTCCCATCCTGTCTGTACAGCAGGAGACTTTTTACTTTGCTTTTCATCCTTTTTTTTAATCCATGGCTTGCCGGAATTGCATTGAGGTACTTCCCACTAAACAAATAGTATAAAGATGACATTGACTTAATACTGTATTTTCTGACGTGTTACTGTGGAACTGTGCATAATTGTTCTCTATTTGCCACTGTATAACAGGTTCCACTGTTCCATTACACTATTACACAAGGTTACTGGATGGTTCAGTCATAGACAAATCAGAGCTGTCCTGCCTGAACTGTGATGCAGCTCCCAAACTCTGCAGTTTGGCTTTCTTAGAGAAATTGGAACCATGACTTCCAGCACAGCAGGGCAGAATCACAGCTGCCTTTAACCTGTCCTTGCTCACCTGGGAGCCATCTGGTAACCCTAGGGTCTCGCATTCTCTGGCCTCTTGGGTTCAGTATGGGGTTCATACAGATTTAAAAAGAAGAAAAAAACCTAGTTTAAACCCTTCACCCTCTTCCTGCCAAAAAATTTAAACTAAAAACTCTGTTACATCAAGTTTGATTATACTGTCATAAATGCATGAAAGTCAGAAATAATGTTTTTCTAGGGCAGCCCAGTGGCTCAGTGACATGAAGAAGAATCCCCAGTTTGATCCCTGAATTGGTTCTTCTCTTGGGAGTTGGAGTCTGGGAATAGTGAAGTTTGTGTTCCACTATCTTCAGGGGCTGTAGAGTGGTGTTACTATGATCATTACTGGACCAGGGCCCATGATAGAAGGGTGTCTGGAAGGATGCCGGATGCATGATCCACAGCCAAAGACTGTTGCTGCACTGACTGGATTGGATGTATCGGGTGGAGAATAAGTAAATAGGGAGCTGGAATCTCTGGATAGTTGTGAATGATGGCTCCTGGTTTCAGCATCTCAGCATTGGTTCTGAGTGAGCTGGCGACCCAAAGGAATAAGAGGAAGCTGGATTAAATAGATTTTCATGTAAAGTTAAAGTAGTCTAGAGAGTGACCACAAACTCCACAAAAACATCAGGTACTCAGGACTCATGATTTTGAATTTGAGGGGTTTTTTCTTTCGATAGATGTGAGACAAGCAGGCTCACTTTAATACCTGTGATTCCATCATTTACTAAAAAAAAAAAAAAAAAAAAAAAAAAAAAGTACATTAAGTATATAACTCTTAACTTGGAACAGAAGACATGTTTCAGAATTGCTAACATTTTCTCTTCTTGATGCCTTTTCTTGGGCCAGAAAACATGCAGCATGACTTCTAGGCATACTCTTTTTATCATGATTTATTTGGCTGAACTTTTATACCACTTTTCGCGAAGGTCAAAGCAGTGTACATAGAAATTTGAACAAGTTAAACATGGAACAATAACTATCTCCAGGAACAAGCAGGAATGTAGTCATCACATAGGTGTATCGTCGGTACCGACGGAGCCTGCGCGGGAACGCTCCCCAGCGTCCAATTAGAAAGCTTTTGGGAGCATCCCACAGCGCCTGCGTGCTGCCTTCCCGCCTTTCCCAACTGCCTCTCTCCAGTTCTTCTTTTTCTGCGGAGCCAGCAGGTCGTTATTCCTGTCACCGCAGAAGAATTCTTTTTTCTTTTTCTTTTTCTTTTTTGTGGTCACGTCTGCCTTCCTTGACGCTTTACTGGTACCGCCAGATTTTTTCTTCTTATTTCTGTCTTTAAAAAAAATAAGTATATATATATATATATATATATATATATATATTTTTTTTTTTTTTACTTTTTTCTTTTTTCTTCAGGTGCATGCGCCTTTTTGGGCCTGAGGCCCAAAAGCTTTTCCTTAAAATGGAGAAACCTGCCTCAGGTTTCAAAAAGTGCACCAAGTGTGGCGGTACCATTTCTGTCACTGACACCCATGAATGGTGTCTAAAATGTTTAGGTCCTGACCACTCCATCATGGATTGTATGTCCTGTGCCTTGATGTTTAAAAGAGGTCAGCAGAACCGAGGTGCTAAGCTCAGTACCCTGTTTCCCTCTGATGCAGGTTCGGTGGCATTGACGTCTTCCAGGACTGCTTCTTCCTCCCGTGGATCTCAGGTAACTAAACATAAGTCCAGCCGGTCCTCAAAGGGTAGATCTCCTTCTAAGCATCGAGATGCCTCTGGCATTGCCCTTGAGGATTCTGCACCGGCAAAATTGCCCCGGCGGGAGGCTTTGGCTTCCAAAGCATTATCGGGGCTCCAGGATGTTCTCGAGGCCTCGACCTCGGCAGAACTACTGGTGCCATGCTCTGGGGTACTGGCGTCTCCTCCGGTACCGACATCCAGGCATTGGCAGCGTCGATAGACCAGAGAGTCCTGGCTATTGAGCGCAGTCTGGCGGCTCTCCTTGCGGCATCGATGCCCTCGGAACCGCGACAGACAATTCTACCGGTACCAGCACTGGCCCCGGCATCGGTACCGGTACTGATAGCATCGGCATCGGTGTCTGCTTTGCCGGTACCCAGTCATCCGATGCCCTCCGATACCGATACCCCGGTACCGGTTACTCCCAATACCGACTAAGGTCGGCACGGGTATCAGGCTCTTCAAGAGCATCCGGACAGACGGTACTTCGAGTCCTCAGAAGAATCTGAGGATTCTGACAGTTCTGTCGATGCAGGAATGCTTCTCCCAGAGGAGCCCTCCTCCCCTAAGCACAGGATGTCTCCTCTAGAGGATATTTCCTTCCAGGATTTTATCAGGGAGGTGGCTCGGGGCCTGTCCATTACTGTGGCCCCTGAAACAGAGCCAAGGGCCAAGGAGTTGGAAATTCTACAATATCCCAAAACTCCTAAGGAGGCAGCTACCTTGCCCATTCATGAGATTTTATATGATCTCATGTTAAGGATGTGGGAGACACCTTTTACCACCTCTCCTCATTCTCGCAGACTGGATACTATGTATCGAGTCCCTCCTTGTCCTGGTTTCCAAAAGACTCAGCTTCCTCACCACTCTATTGTAGTGGAATCAGCTAAGAGAAGGATCAAGAGTGCAAAGAGGCATGCCTCTAATCCTCCAGGACATGAGTACAGAACCCTGGATGCTTTTGGACGTCGGGTCTTCCAAGCTTCCATGCTTTCTGCCAGGATCGGTTCCTATAGTCTCTACATGGGATGTTCCTGAAGGAGGTCACAGATGATTTAGAAGCTTTAAGTCCTATTCTTCCTGAGGATAGAAGACAGGATTTTCTCACTTTGGTCAAACATGCCCAAGATGTTTCTAAATTTGCCAACCGTGCAGCCTTTGACTGCTTTGAGTGCATAAGCAGAACCTCGGCTATTGCCATAGGTGCACGTAGAATTGCTTCGCTCCAGGCATATGATCCAGAGCTCTGGGTACAAGACAAATTGGGAAATATCCCTTGTACTGGTGAGAACCTGTTTGGTAAAGATTGGCAGGAAAAGGCCAATGAGATGGATGTGACAACTCCACTTTGGATAGGTTATCCAAGTCCACAGCTGATCCTGCTAGAAAGAAATTGTTCAAGAAACCATTCTTTTCTAAAAAGAGAAAATATTATCCTGCTTATGTTCAGCAGGGACGTTCTGCAGGTCAGTTGCCAGGAAAGGTCAGCAACCACCCAAACAGAAGAAAGCAAAGACTGCTAAGCCTCAGCCGGGCCAGCAGTCTCAGCCTCCACAGGGCCTTTGATTTTCAGCTAGAAAACTTAGCCTTCCTGGCTCTCAGGGGACCATAGCCTTCCACCATTCCAGGAAGGTTGTCATTTTGCCCCCAGATGGGGGCAGATAACTGCAGAGCATTGGACACTCTCCATCATAAAGGGGGGGGGGGGGGGTACAAGCTTCATTTTTCAAGCATGCCCCCTCACACAATAGTAAAGCAGTTCAATTCTCCGACCTCTCTCATCAACCTGCTAGGTCAGGAGATCGCTATCCTTCTTGCCCAAGGGGCAATAGAAGTACCCATTCATCAGCAGGGTACAGGGTTCTATTCCCCTTATTTCCTTATCCCAAAGAAAACAGGGGGTTACAGACCTATCTTAGACCTCAGAGAATTGAAGAAATTCCTTGTCAAGGAGAAATTCAAGATGATTTCTCTCAGATCTCTGCTGTCATATCTTCAGAGTCAGGATTGGCTTTGTTCTCTAGATCTCAAGGATGCGTACACCCATGTCCTCATCCATCCAACCCACAGAAAGTTCCTTCGGTTCCTTTTTCAAGGAAAGCACTACCAATACAGGGTGCTTCCTTTTGGCCTGGCCTCAGCACCAAGGGTGTTCATGAAATGCATGGCTGTAGTAGCAGCATTTCTCTGCACTCTAGGGATATTCGTCTTCCCCTACTTAGACGACTGGCTCATTCGAGCCCCAACAGAGTCAGAGGCCAGGACTTCTCTATCCTGCACAATGCGTATCCTTCAGTATTTAGGGCTGGTAATAAACATCCCAAAATCCAGTCTAACTCCCACTCAGTCTTTAGAGTTCATAGGAGCTTTGCTGGATACCAGAAAGGCAAGGGCCTATCTCCCCCAGGCCCGTTGCCTTCGCATGGTGCAGTTAGCTTTTCAAGCAGTGCTAAAGCCTCATCTAACTGCTCGAGAAATGTTACAACTACTAGGCCACATGGCATCTACTGTGCATGTGGTTCCCTATGCTCGCCTCCATATGAGGGCAGCTCAGTGGACTTTATCCACCCAAGGGACCCAGGCATCAAGATGCCTGTCAGACAAAATAGCAAACACAAGTCGCCTTATTTTGTCCCTCCAGTGGCGGACGTCCACTCAAAACCTGTTGCTGGGGTCCCCTTTTCAACAACCCTTACCCCAAGCAACTCTCAACAGATGCTTCTCCAATGGGTTGGGGAGCTCATCTGCAAGACCTCTCCACCCAAGGCACCTGGTCTCCACAGGAGAGTCATCTACATATCAATCTCTTGGAGCTCAGAGCAATCTTCCTTGCTCTGCAAGTGTTCCACACCCTGCTCAGCTGCAAGACAGTCCTCATTCATACGGACAATCAAGTAGCCATGTTCTATGTGAACAAGCAGGGGGGAACATGCTCTCTGTCGCTTTGCAACGAAGCTTTGCAACTATGGGCCCTCGCCAGAGAGCATCAGATTCATCTCCTGGCAGTGTATCTTCCAGGCATACAAAACTCTTGGGCAGACAGACTCAGTCGAGTTCTTCTTCCACACGAATGGTCTCTGCATGCAGACCAGGTAACCAAGATTTTTCAAATTCGGGGAACCCCGGACATAGACCTTTTTGCAAGTCCGTGGAATGCCAAACTTCCCCGGTTCTGTTCCAAAATTCTGGCTCAGAAGGCTCAGGCCATGGATGCTTTCCTCCTTCATTGGGTTCAAGACTTCCTGTATGCCTTTCCACCCATTCCCCTAATTTCCAAAACCCTGTTCAAGCTTCAGAGAGACAGAGGCCATATGATTCTCATAGCTCCACATTGGCCACGGCAAGTGTGGTACCCTCTGCTTCTACATCTCTCTCAAGCTCCCTCCCTGGAGTTAGGGTCTGCCCAGATCTCCTATCTCTGGAGGACGGAATGTTATGGCATCCCAATCCCCAGTCTCTGCATCTCAGGGCTTGGTTGCTGAAGGCCTTGATCTCCAAGATCTTAATCTTCCTCAGCAAGTAAAAGATATTATTTTTGCTTCCAGGAAACCTTCCACAAGACGCTCTTATGCTTTTAAGTGGAAAAGGTTTACCATATGGTGTTCGCAGAAGGGTCTTAACCCCCTTGCGATACCTCTGGAATTATTGCTGGAGCATCTCCTTCATTTATCCAATGCAGGACTTAAGACTAACTCATTAAGAGTCCATTTGAGTGCTATTGCAGCTTCCTTTAAGCCTCTAAATGGACAACCTATTTCCTCTCATCCTCTTATCCTCTTATAGCAAGATTTATGAGAGGCCTTCTTCTAACTAAGCCTCCCATTAGGCCACCACCGGTGGCATGGGACTTAAACCTGGTTCTTGGGCAGCTCATGAAGCCACCCTTTGAACTTTTAGCTACTACCTCCTTGAATTTCCTTTCTTGAAAGGTTATCTTTCTCATTGCAATCACATCAGCACGCCGCATTAGTGAGTTGCAAGCGCTAGTAGCTGATCCACCTTATACAAGGTTCCATTGTGACAAGGTAGTCCTTAGGACTCATCCACACTTTATGCCAAAGGTGGTCTCGCCTTTTCATCTAAACCAAGCGGTCTACCTACCTGTGTTTCTCCAGGACCAAGCAGGAAGTCAGTCCTCACATATGGGTGACATCGACGTCGATGGAGCCCCTGCGGAGCATTTCCCCAGCTTTCCATGAAAGCCTTTGGGAATGCAGGCACACATGCGCGGTTTCCTTCCCGCCTAAAGGTGCCATCTTGCTCGGTCTCTCTTTTTCCGTGAAGCCCGTCGGACGTGTGTCCTAGTCCTCCCGGAAAAGTGTTAGATTTTTTGGCGATTCCTTCGCTATTTTTTCTCCGGTTCGACGCCAGTTCCTCTCCCGCTGTGTTCGGTACGCTGGTATCGAACCCGATCTTCTTTTTTCGGTTTTTGCCCTTTGTGGCTGGCGTTCGCGCCCTTTTTTCTTTTTCCCTGAAAGGCCGGTCCTTTGACCTCGCGGGGACTCTTTTTTTCCCCCGATGGCTTCCAGTGGCTTCAAGAAGTGTGATTGGTGCAAGAAACTAATGTCTCTCACTGACACACATGACTGCTGTCTTCGGTGCCTCGGTCCAGACCACAATCTTGAGACCCGTGGACCATGTGGTAAAATGTCCACCAAGGCACTTCAAAGTTGTCAGCACCAAAAGGAAAGGCTTTTCTCCGACTCGGCCTCCGGCTGGGCCCGAACCTCGTCTGAGGCCTCGACATCTCGGGAATCTGATCCCGAGTACCGTCGGGGCTCCTCGGACAGAGGGTCCCCCGACTGGGAACGAAAGAGGAAGAAGCGGCTCGCGAGGGCGTCGTCAGAGGAGGTCCTTGGTTCCTCAAGAGCTAGGTCTCAGACCCCTGATCGCCGTCCCGGGCCCGTGGAACAGGAGAAGCAGCCAAAAGTACCTCGTGTGGAGCCGGAGTCTGCTGGACACGTAAGTCCTGTAGTCCTCGTGGACTCTCCTCCCAGAGAGCTGACGTCGGGCCCGGTGCCGCCGGGGCCCGAGTCGGTGGCTGCTGAGTCTTCTGAGCTGGGTCTCAGGCTGACAGCCTTGGAGAGCAGATTGTCTGCCTTCATGGAACAGCAGCGGGCGCTGATGGCCAGCCTGTCTGGCGCATCTGCCCCGACCACCGGGACGTCGAAGTCGACCCCGGAGACCGAGCCGATACTCGAGACCATGAAGGCTCGAGGTTGACCTCGGTCGCAGTCACCCTCGACCTCCCGTTCGGGACTGAGGGTGTTGACGCTGGTGCCTACGGCGTCGGGGTGGGTGCTCACAGGCCCCGTGCGGTTGGACCCCGATTCCTCATCAGACAAGTCCGCCTGGGAGACAGAGGACGAGGAGTCCCCCGACACCTTCCGGACTCGGTGCGTCCCGTCAGACTCACCACAGTCCGAGCCCCGGAGTAGAGCCCCCCCCGGAGGATACCCGGCTCTCGGAGTTCTTTCGGGATATGGCCACAGCGTTGGCAATCCCGGCGGATCCCAAAGAGGAGCCTCGAGCCGAGGAGCTCGAGGCCCTCCAGTATGACTCTCCTCCGAAGGAGGCCTTTACTGTTCCGGTTCCTCCGATGCTGGAACTTCTCCTCTTCCGGATGTGGGAGGCACTGGCCTCGGCACCGGTTCTAAGCAAGCTGGTCGATTCCATTTATCGACTCCAAAAGAGCCCTGGGTTTCAAAAGGCACAGCTACCACACCATTCCATGGTGGTGGAATCGGCCATACATCGTCTGAAAAGTCAGAAGAAGCACTCCGCGGTGCCCCCTGGCAGGGAGGCCCGGAACCTGGATGGTTTTGGTAGAAAGTGCTTCCAGGGCTCGATGCTTGCTTGCCGTGTCCAGTCTTACCAGCTGGAGCCACAAGAAGCAAGAAGCCAAATGTAAGGACAATTCAAATCCAATTTATTGAAAAAGACCCCGACGCGTTTCGGCAGTCAATGCCTTCATCAGGGGGTAGCAGCTACAATATAAATATGAATAATACAAATCATAACAAATAAAAACATAAAAATCAAATAATTACCCATAACATTTAAAATATATTATAGTATTATATGAACAGAAAGAGGGACTGGTAAAACTATCATCCATATAGTTAAACAAAAACAAGTGTATGGAAACGCAGGACATAAAATACAATAAGAAGTGATAATAATTATAAACATATGAATATTGTGAGAAATAACAGAATAAACGCTTACGGACAATTATAATGAAATATAAGTAAAACTCTTAGGACAATGAACTAAAATTTGTATATATCAAAAGTATAATAAATAAATAAACATAGAGAAAATTATTGTACTTACATACAACCATACAAGGCTGTCTAGGAAGACTTCTGCCCCTTCTCACAAGAAGAAGGGCTCAGGTAAAAAGCCCTTTTACCCAAGGAAGGGACCTGCCTACAAACAGTACCCACAGTTCCAGACCTCCCAAGCTCCCCCACAGGGTCAACAGGCCAAGGGGCAAGGGAATGGGCCCCCTAGGCAGAGGACCCCCAAGCCTCCGGCCCCTGCTACCACTCACCAGGGTGGGGGGTTTTGACTCCTTAGGCATAGCCTCTCCATCCCTGCTCTCCTAACCCTGCACAGGAGGTCGACTTACCCTGTTTGCCCACAGGTGGCCACTCATCACTGGAGACAGTTGGGTGTTAAGCATCGTCCACAAGGGCTATATGCTACACTTCCAACAGCTACCTTCTCCATACTTTCCAGGGGAGCCTCCAAGGCCTCCCCTGCACACAGATCTTCTCCTTCAGGAGTTCCAAGGTCTGTTGCGGGACAAGTCAGTTGGAGCCTGTGCCTCCCAACCTCGAAGGTCAGGGGTTCTACTCCAGGTATTTTCTCGTACCAAAAAGAACCGGTGGCCTCCGGCCTATTCTTGACCTCAGAAATCTCAACAAGTTCCTAGAGAAAGAGAAGTTCAAGATGCTTACTCTTGGAACACTGCTGCCCTACCTCCAGCAGGGAGATTGGCTATGCTCCTTAGATTTAAAGGATGCATACACTCACATCCTCATTCATCCAGACCACAGAAAGTACCTCAAGTTCATTGTGGGAGGAAACCATTATCAGTACAGAGTACTGATTTTTGGCCTCACCTCCGCTCCCAGGGTCTTTACCAAATGCCTGGCAGTGGTGGTGGCCTACCTGAGAAATCAGGGTATCTTTGTCTTCTCCTATCTGGACGACTGGCTCATCAGGGGTCAGACGTGCCAGGAGGCCAGACAAGCCACCCTCCGAACTATTGCTCTTTTTCAAAACCTGGGCTTTGTCATAAACTTCGCAAAGTCCACTTTGCTCCCCTCCCAGAACTTGGAGTTCATAGGAGCAAGGCTGGACTCTCTTCTGGCAAAGGCGTTCTTACCAGAAGACAGGGCCCAAAGACTGATAAACTTGGCAAACCAGTTTCTCAGCAGGTCACTGGTCTCTGCCAGACTCTGCCTGAGGCTTCTGGGCCACATGGCTTCGACAGTGCATGTGACCCCCAATGCCCGGCTCCATATGAGGCCTGCACAGTGGTGCCTCAGAAATCAGTGGACACAGGCCACAGGCAGCCTCAAGAGACGGAGTAAGGGTGTCCAGACCATTTCTGAACTCCCTCAGCTGGTGGCTGCACCCACCCAATCTCCTGCAAGGGGTGCCTTTTCAGATTCCTGGGTTCACAATCGTGTTGACCACGGATGCCTCCCTGCAAGGCTGGGGGGCCCATTGTCTGGGCAAGTGCACCCAGGGCCTGTGGTCTCCCTGGGAGGCCACACAACAGATCAATCTACTGGAACTCAGGGCTATTCGTTTAGCCCTCAAGACTTTCTCTCAAACACTGGCTCATCAGTCTGTCCTAGTTCAAACAGACAACCAAGTAGCCATGTTTTATGTGAACAAGCAGGGCGGAACTGGGTCCAGGCTCCTTTGTCAAGAGGCGCAGGACCTTTGCTTGTTTGCTCTCAGGCACAACATGCTCTTCAAGGCTGTGTATCTACCTGGCCAGGAAAACTACCTGGCAGACAGGTTGAACAGGATTCTGCAGCCCTGTGAATGGCAGTTCCATACCTTTGTGGTTCAGAAGATTTTCCTGAAATGGGGACTTCCAACTATAGATTTGTTTGCCAGTCCATCGAACAGACAACTGCCAAGGTTCTGCTCCAGGCAACCGCATCCTCTGCGACTGGCAGCAGATGCTTTTCTGATTTCCTGGTCCCAGGTCCTCCTGTATGCGTTTCCTCTCACACCCCTGGTGGCCCGGACCCTATTCAAAATTCTTCAGGACAAGGCCTCGGTCCTGCTGCTAGCTCCCAGATGGCCGAGACAGCCTTGGTTTCCACTTCTGCTTCAGCTGGCAGTGGATCCCCCACTGCCTCTGGGGTTGCAGCCCGACCTCCTCTCTCAGGATCAGGGGTCCCTTCTGCACCCAAATCTCAGCGCTCTCAATTTGATGGCATGGAGGCTGCAAGGGTAGTTTTGGCTCCCTGGGGCCTACCTCAGGAAGTTGAGGAGGTCATCCTAGCCTGTAGGAAACGGTCCACTAGGAAAACCTATGCCCTGAAATGGAAAAGGTTTTCTGTGTGGTGTCAGCTACGTACAGAAGATCCTTTCTCCTGTGCTGTACCAGTAGTGCTTCAGTACCTACTGCACTTATCCAATCAGGGACTTAAGTCCAATTCTGTTCGGGTCCACCTCTCAGCTCTAGCAGCTCATTACTCACTGGTGGAAGGACATTCTCTGTCGGTTCACCCCTTGGTGTCCAGGTTTCTCAGAGGCTTGCTCTTGCTAAAGCCTCCAATCCGTCCGCCAGCTCCTGAGTGGGAGTTGAATGTGGTCTTGCAGCAACTGACTCGCCCACCTTTTGAGCCGATGGCTACTTGTCCTCTCCACTTCCTGTTCTGGAAGACACTCTTCTTGGTAGCCCTAACCTCGGCCAGGCGAGTGAGTGAGCTTCAGGCCCTGGTCTGTGACAGGCCTTACACCCACTTCTGTAGGAACAGGGTAGTCCTTAGGACTCATCCAAAGTTCCTCCCAAAGGTTGTCTCCTCTTTCCACCTCAACCAGGAGGTGGTTCTTCCGACATTCTTCCCTAGGCCTCATGCAAGCCAGGCTGAAGCAGTCCTGCATACCCTGGACTGTAGGAGGGCCTTATCCTTCTACCTTGACCGTATGCAGGGGCATAGAAGGGCTACTCAGCTCTTCATATCTTTTGACCCTAATAATTTTGGGTTAGCTGTGTCCAAGCATACCTTGTCTATCTGGGTGGCTGACTGTATCACCTGGGCTTACAGGGCGGCTGACCTTCCTTTGCAGGGTCGGGTCACGGCCCATCGTGTCAGGGCAATGGCTGCCTCAGTGGCTCATCACCGCTCTGTACCGTTGGTAGACATCTGCAGGGCTGCAACTTGGTCTTCAAGCCAGACCTTTGCGGCCCATTACTGTCTGGAGAGGGAGTCCCGTAGGGACAGTGCTTTTGGCCAGGCAGTACTCCGCAATCTCTTCGAGGTTTAGGCAACTCCTGCCCTCCAGCCCTCCGTTGGGCTACCAGTGGAGGTTCCTTCAGTGAAAAGCCTTTCTTTGATGCTGGGACTAGAGGGAGTTCTCTTGTTCAGCCTGGGTTCCTGGTAGCCCAGAGCTAGGGAGTCACCCATATGTGAGGACTGACTTCCTTCTTGGTCCTGGAGAAAGAGTAGTTACTCACCTGTAACAGGTGTTCTCCAGGAGCAGCAGGAATCAGTCCTCACAACCCTCCCTCCTCCCCTGGGCGTTGCAGTTGTACATAGTTTAATTTTTACATTTTTGTGTACTGTTCTTAGCTATGTCATTTGACTGAGCAAGATGGCACCTTTAGGCGGGAAGGGAACCGCGTATGCGTGCCTGCATTCCCAAAGGCTTTCATGGAAAGCTGGGGAAATGCTCCGCATGGGCTCCATCGACAGCGATGTCACCCATATGTGATGACTGATTCCTGCTGCTCCTGGAGAACACCTGTTACAGGTGAGTAACTGCTCTTTTTTCCAAGGCCTCATGCATCAAATGCAGAGAGGAATCTTCATACCTTAGACTGTAAAAGAGATTTAGCCTTTTACTTACAAAGAACACAGCAACATAGAAAGTCCTCTCAACTCTTTGTTGCTTTTGATCCTTCTCATTTGGGACTTCCAGTCTCCATGAGAACACTGTCTAACTGGATTGCTCAGTGTATTTCCTTCGCCTATCAGAGTAAGAACCTTTCTCTGGAGGGCCATGTCACAGCTCACAATGTGAGAGCCATGGCAGCCTCAATGGCTCATCTGCACTCTGTGTCTATCGACGACATCTGTCGAGCAGTCACTTGGGCCTCGGTTCATACCTTCACAGCCCATTATGCTTGGACAAGGACTCCCGCTGGGATGCCTTGTTTGGTCAGGCTGTTCTCCAACATCTGTTTCATACCTAATCAACTCCTACCCGCCATCCCTGGTTGGATGCCAGAGATCCATGGGGGGAAGTGGAGCTCTGTTCAGGGACACACAACTTCTGGGGTCTCTCCCTGGCACCTAAAGCTAGGGAGTCCCCATATGTGATGACTACATTCCTGCTTGTTCCTGGAGATAGCATAGTTACTCACCTGTAACAGGTGATCTCCGGGAACAGCAGGAATTTATTCCTCACAACCCACCCACCTCCCCTAGGAGTTGTATCTCTCTATCTCTTTCCTTTCCCTCTCTCTCTCTTTGTTTCAGCTTTAAAACTCAACTGGAGAGAGGCAGTTGGGAAAGGCGGTACGGCAGCACGCAGGTGCTGTGGGATGCTCCCAAAAGCTTTCTAATTGGATGCTGGGGAGCGTTCTCGCGCAGGCTCCGTTGGTACCGACGATACCCATATGTGAGGATTAAATTCCTGCTGTTCCCGGAGATCACCTGTTACAGGTGAGTAACTATGCTTTATACAAGAGTGATTAAAGAACAGAGAATTATTGCCATGCGTTTAGGCAAGGGCCTGTTGCTTTTAACTACCAGGGTTATTTTTAAAGTAAGGTCCGATTGACTGTAGCTTTGTAAATTTTTTTCACCCTGTAGAAACAAGTATGCGTGCCAGCTCCCGGCATGCCTCGTGCAAAAGCAGATGCCATTTGCAGTCGTAGCGTCACTTCGTACGGTTTATACTGAGACGTTAAAATGTTTAAGACAATTGAGCGGCCCTCCGACTGTGAAATATGGTCTGTGATTCAGTTTTTGAAAGCAAGGACCATGTCATCAGCGGAATTCATCGCCAGATATGTGAGATGTATGGTCCCAATGTGATGAGTGACGACAAAGTGCATAAATGGGTGAGATTGTTCAAAGACATGTGGGACAATGTTCATGATGAACCACCATAGGGTCGACCTTTAGTAATCACAGAAGATTTGGTGTGCACAGTTGACGCAAAAATTCATGAAGAACGGCTATTCACGATTTCCACTTTGTCACTGAAATTTCCACAAGTTTCAAGGTCAGTGCTATACAAAATCATTTCTGAAAAATTGCAGTTCAGAAAACTGTGCTCGCAGTGGGTTCCCAGGCTGCTTTCCGAGGAACACAGCTGCCATAATCTTGCATGTTGAGATTGTCTGTTTGGCTTTCACTTTGACTGGAGATGACATGTGTCTCCATTCCATCGACTGCCGCTTTGATTCTGGAGTCATGTGAGAAACCCATGTCTCGTCCCCTGTGACAATGTGGTCCAAAAATTCATCTCATTGTATCGGATCAAAAATGTCAGAGCACTAGCCATTCTCCTTTTTTGGTGTTCCTCGGAAAACAGCCTGGGAACCCATCATGAGCACAGTTTGTCCTGCCCATCCTTGAACAATCTCGCCCATTTATGCACTTTGCTGTCCCTCATCGTATTGGGGCCATACACCTCACATATCTGGTAATGAATGTCAGCTGATGACACGGTCCTTGCTGTCAAAAACCGAATCACAGACCGTATTTCACAGTCGGAGGGCCGCTCAATTGTCTTAAACATTTTAACATCTCAGTATAAACCGTACAAAGTGACGCTATGACTGCAAATGGCATCTGCTTTTGCACGAGGCATGCCGGGAGCCGGCACGCATGCTTGTTTCTACAGAGGGAAGAAATTTACAAAGCTACAGCCAATCGGACCTTATTTTAAAAATAACCTTCGTATATACAGTGTTTTCTTTGTGATGGGGGAGGTTATAAAGGGTGGGGGTTAAGTGGAGGTGGTTCTGAAGTGGAGGATGAACAGGTGGGTTTTGAGTTTGCGGAAGGTGCTGAGGTCCTTGGTGTGTCTTATGGAGTCGGGGAGAGATTTCCAGATTGTGGGAGCATAGAGCTCAAAGGATCTGGCGCATGCTTGCTAGGTGCTTTTTGTTATTGATTGGGGGTGGCTAGAGTGTTCCTTGTGGAGGATCTTTGAGGTCTGTTTGTCTGTGGAGGGGCAATGAGGTTTTGAAAGTAGAGGGATGATTGGTGGTTGACAGTTTTGTATATCATTAAGAAGATTTTGTATTGGATCCTGTTCTGCCATGGGAGCCAGTGAAGGTGTTTGAGGATGGGGTGATGTGTTAGTGTCTGGAAACGCCTTGGATTACCCAAGCGGTCGTGTGGAGGGCTGTTTGCAGAGTTATGAGCGATGATTTTGGTAGTCCATGGTATATTGAGTTGCAGTAGTCGATGTGAGGTACGATGAGAAGTTGTAGGGCCGAGCAGAAGTCTGGTGGAGCAAGGAGAGTGTGGAGGTGCTGGAGGGTTTGGGGTTTGTAGTAGATTGCTCTTGCTGTGTTCATTATTTGTGTCTTGAGGGTGAGGTGACAGTCAAGGATAATGCCCAGGTATTTTACTTCAGGTTTGATTTGGGTTTGTGTGATTGAGGGTGATGGATGAGGGAGGGGTGAATGATTCATTTTTGGTGATTACGGATTCAAGTTTCTTGAGATTTATGGATAGGTGGTTTGTGGCTAACCATTTCGAGACGTCTGGGAAGCATTATATCTCCATGTATGATGGTGTGTTCAGGTTGAATAATGCATATAACATGATGTTATCTGCTTAGATGTGATAGTTGATGATGTGTGATTCGATGACGTTGCAGAGGGGTTGCATGTACATGTTGAAGAGAAGTGCTGAGAGGGTGGATCCTTGGGGGACACCTTGGGTGTGGGTGGATGGGGTGGATGACAGTGATCCAGCCTTATCTGCTGGAGCCTGTTGTGTAGGTAGGCTTGGAACCATCTTAATATGGCATCTTGAATTCCTATTGACTGTAGGCATTGTAGGAGGATGTTATGGTTGATGGTGATGAAGGCTGTTGAGATATCAAGAAATATGAGTATGGAAACCTTGGTGTGTGTCCTGAATTCCTTTTATGAGGTTGTTCAGAAGGGAAGTTAGGAGGGTTTCCACTCTGTGGTGCGGTCGGAATCCATGTTGTGGATCAAGCAGGGCATGGATGTCGAGGTATTCTTGCAGTTGGTTTTGGATGGTCTTCTCGATTACTTTGGCTATAAATGGTAGTCTTACTTATGGATCTGTAGGAGGAGGGGGTCGGAAGGGGTCATTATTTTATTATTTAAATGTCATTTTGTGTATTCTTACAAGCAAAATTGCAGCAACAAAGTAAGAATATAGCAAATAAAACCTATTAATATCGCAGTATAGCCATAACATTAGTAATACATTTGTGTATTTATATTACGTTAGACCACCACATGTGAAGAGGAGCCAAAATCTTCAAAGCAGAGGGAAAGGGAAAAAATATAATTAGAATAAGCCAACCAAACTTCTCAAATGCACATATCAACCATCCTACATACACTTCATCACTTCTAGGGCTAGTCATCTTCTTAGAAACGATGAAAAAATGCAACTGAGAAGGCTCATAAAAAGCACATTTAACTGCAGAAATCACTACAATACATTTTCAAGGAAATCCTGATTTAAAAATATAGTCCCAAGACCCAGTACTTCCTAGTGCATGATGTTAAATTTCTTCCGCTGATACTGTTAAACAGCATAGATCAGAAAAAATCAAAATATTGGAACCTATAAATATTTTAACTTGTTTTCTAAAATAAAAAGTCACTTGGAAACAGAGTGGCCAGGAGAGTAACCCCTTTTAGCCATAACTTCATAAGATCTTTCAAGAAAGGATGTTAAGGCCAGACTGTTCTTTGTCACATCCTGGTCACTTCTTCCTATAGCCTCCACTCCTTGTGTTCCTGGAGCCTTAAGTACATGCTAAACATTGCTTAATTGTGGCATACCCTCATTTTATGGTCAAAAACATCCTTAAGATATTTCTGAAAGTTCCAAAGTAAATTTAATATTCACACACTTAAAAACTCTTCATGAAGTTCTTCAAATTTTCTGGTCACCAGTGGATTACCAATCTTGTTTGGAACCACACACATTTGGAGCATGTTACTCTGCTTTATGTGGATCCCTTTCCAGTTGAACAAAGGCCTGCTGAATGATTTGGAATCCTCCAGAGAAATTCCCATTATGGGTTTCCAGCATCAATAAAGCAGAAGAGGAATTGGTGGTTCCATAGAGGAGATTGTTCTCCAAATGGAATCCAGGGTCACATTGGCTGAAGGAGCCAATGGTACCTTGGATCTGAGCCCCAAAATTGCCGTGTTTATCTCCATGGAGTTCACTGATAAAACTTTAAAGAACTGAGATCATACTCCACATAACCTGGCTTAGAAGTGAGGTTCATGACTGTTAAATGTGTAAAACTAACCCATTTAGGGAAGCTACCCTGAAAACTTTCTACAGGAATAATTCCATCACCTATGGAGGGACTCGGCATAAGCACTGGAAAATTTGATGCAAAGCATTGATAAAGGCAGAAAGAAAATCTGAAAAGAAATTTGCCATAGAGGTACAAACTTATAACTAAATGTTTCAAGTACGTTTGAAACAAGAAGCCTAGGGGAGAGTCAGCTGGATCATTAGATGGTCATGAGGTAGAAAGGGCACTTAGATGGGACAAGGCCATTGAAGAGAGACCAAATGACTTCTTTACTAAAGTTTTTACTGAGGAATCTTTAAAGGAACTACCAATGCTGGAATTGGTATTGAATGTGGTTATTTGGAGGAACTGAAATAAATTGCAGTGAATCGTGAGGATTTGATAGGCCAAATCGACAAAGTAAAGAACAATGAATCACCTGGACTGGATTGGATACACCTCAGAGTCTTCAAAGCTCAAAAATAAAATTGCAGATATACTATTAGTAATCTGCAACTTTTCATTAAAATTCGATATGGTACCTAGAGATTGGAGGGCAGCCAATGTATAAAGGGATCAAAAGGTGATCCACAAAAATACAGATCAATGAGCCTGATGTGCAGTGCTGGGCAAAATAATAGAAACTGTTATAAAGAACAAAAATATCGAACACACAGACATAGTTTAATGGGATGAAGTTAACATGGATTTAGCCAAGGGAAGTTTTGCCTAACCAGACAACCTTTTTTTTTTTTTTTTCTTTGAAGGCATAAATAAAGGTGAGCCAGCTGACATAGTGTCTCTAGATTTTCAGAAAGCCTTTGTCAAAGTACCTCATGACTAACTCCTGAAAATTTGAAAAACCATGGGATAGGAGGAAAATGTCCTATTGTGAATAAAGAATTGGTTAAATGAGAAAATGGAGTAGGTTTAAACGGCCAGTTTTCTCAGTGGAGGAAAGTGAATAGTGGAGTACGCCAGAGCTTTCTAGTGGCATTGATGCTTTTTAACATTAATCAGTGATACAGAAATGGGACCAATAAACAAGGTCATTAAATTTACAGATATCACCTAATTTACTCAAAGTTAAGTCATGTGTGGATTGTGAGAAGTTGCAGGAAGACCGCATGAGACATAATGGTAGATGAAATTTAATATGGACAGGGTCAAAGTGATGCACATAGGGAAGAACCTAAACTATAGTTGCATGATGCTAGGTTCTACATTAGACGTTACCGGTCAGGAAAAGGATCTTCTAGATGTTGAAATCTGCCCATTGTGCAATGCAAGGGGGAGGGGGTGCTAAAATGGTAAACAGAATGTTAAGAATTATTCTTTGTTTTATTCTCTATTCCTTTTCTAATATTGTATTGCCTCTGTATCACTTAGTGATGTGACTGCATCTTCAGTACTGTGTGCAATTCTTGTACTGCATCTCAAAAAGATATAGCAGAAGTAGAAAAGGTACAGAAAAGGGTGACCATTTCTCCTATGAGGAAAGGCTTTTCTTCTCGTTTCTGGGCTATCTTCCCTTCCTTCTTCCTTTCACTATCTCTTTCCTGTCTGTAATATGGCGTTCCTTTCTTCCTTTCTCAGCAGTACCTCTTTGGTTTTATTGTAAATCGCCATATGCCTATGGTTTTGGCGGTATATTAAGTTTTTAAATAAAAGATAAAGATAAAGGGGTTAGGATCAGGGCCGGATTTACCTATACGCCAACTACGCCGTGGCGTAGGGCCCACAGCTGGCAAGGGCCCACAAAAATTGAACAAATTGTTAGCTTTTTTAAAATTAAATTTAAAAAAAAAACCGCTGGCTGCTGCCGTGGCAGCATGGACTGTGCCGCGGGGCCCCCTCTGCTGCCGCGGCAGCATGGACTGTGCCGCGGGGCCACCTCTGCCCGGCTGAGCCCCTCCGTGCCGGCTTTGAGAGGCGCGAAGGGAGAGTGTCTCCCTCGCGTCTCTGTTAAGCCCGCAGGGGCTGATGGGAATTTTTTTTTTTTTTAAAGTTTACTTGAGCCGATGGGGGGGGGCTGGGACTGGAAATGGGCTGAGGGGGGGTTAAGACTGGAGTTGGGCTGACACAAAGAAACCAGAAGAAAGTGGCTGGAGCAATTGCAGCTGAAAAAAAAATGCACAAAAGGTAGAAAAATATCTCTTTATTTTGAATTTATTAATTGGAATATGTCAGCTCTGGTAAATGTGCATCATTAACGTCTGCACTTTGTTTAGTACAAGAGCAAATTAATGTATAGTTTTATTTCTACAGTGTTGTACATTCCAAGTTTGGCTTTTGGGATTCCCAGTTTAATTATGACGTCAGGGCCAACAGCGCGCAGCTGATCCGGCGTGCTCGTTTTTATCTTTTCTGGGGGCCCACAATTTTTGTTGGCGTAGGGCCTCACTCAAGGTAAATCCGGCCCTGGTTAGGATGCTTCAGCTTGGCGACGAGATGGCTGAGAGGAGATATGAGAGAGGACTATGAAATCCTGAGAGGAGTGGAATGGTTCAATGTGAATTGATTTGTTTACTCTTTCAAAAAGTACAAAAAACAGAGGGGACACCATGAAGTTGCAAAGTAGTAGATTTAAGACAATTAGAAGAAAATTATTTATTTTTTCTCTCGATGCATAATTTAGGCTTTGGACTTTTTTGCTGGAGGATGTGATAAAAGCAGTTAGTGTAGCTGGTTTTAAAGAAGGTTTGCACAGAGTATTGGAATAAAGTCTGCCTGCGGCGTCCCAGCACTTTCCTGCCTGCCTGTGTAGCCGCTTGTGCTGCATCCAGCCATCACAGCTCCACCCCTGAATGCGACATAATCGCGCACAACGCGATTGCGCAACAGTCAGCCCTTACTTAGACATGCTGTCTGCGGCGTCCCGCGCTGTGGTGCCGCACCCAAGGAGCAGGTCGTGCTCCTTGGGCGAGCTCCTTGGGGCGACGACTTGGGGACATTTCCCCTCCCGTCCTCGGCGTCTCCTCTCCTCCCCCTCCCCACACAGACTGTCCTGCATTCTTCACACCCTCTAAACCGTCCTTCGCACCTATTTATAAGCCTTCATCCCTTTTTTCTGGCTCTTATCTAGCCCTTTGTTTTTTGTTACTCTGCTTGCTATCTATGTCGGCCATTCCGGTATTTTGGGGTTGCCGCCCTCTGCCCTCTCTCTCCTCAATTTCCCGCTTCCAGACCCCCTCTCGCGCCCATCTATGCTCCGTTATATTAGCCCCTCCCTCTCATGTTCCTGATTGTCCCCACAATCTGTCACACTCTATTTCTGCCCTCCCAGCGCCCCTCCGACTGAGTCTACTCAATTGTCGATCCCTGCGCTCAAAAACTACGTTAATTTACGATCTTCTGGACCGAGAGCATATCGACATTCTTTTCTTGGTTGAGACTTGTCTCAAAGAGGGAGAGGAGTCTCTCCTTCATCGTTGCCTTCCCCCTAACTACGAAGCCATATCTATCCAGCGTCTGACTAGGTCAGGTGGGGGGGTTGCGGTGATTTACCGCTCCTCGGTCCCCCTCTCCAAGATTTCCTCTGCTTCACTGACTTATCCCGAGTCTCTCTTACTCCAGTTGAATAGCTTGCCTGCTCTCCAATTCCTTCTAATTTATTCCCCCCCGTCCTCTTCTCCCTCCCTTTGGGATTCCCTCCTGTCTTCCGTTTCTGATTTGGTTCTTCAGTTTCCTCAGCTTCATTTACTAGGTGATTTTAACGTCCATTTTGATTCCCCTACTTTGGCCAGGGACGTTGCCTTTTCCTCCTTACTCCGTGATCTCTCCTTATTGCAGCATGTCTCTTCCCCCACTCATGTTGCGGGGCACATTCTCGACTTAGTCATCTCCCCACTATCCTCTCCGTATTCTATTTCTTCTCCCTCTGCAGTTCCCATACCCTGGTCGGCTCATTTCTACCTCCTGTTCACTGTTCAAGCCCCTCCCCCTGCTCCCCCTCTCCCTTCTCCACCTGCTTGTCTTTCCCGGTGTCTTAACCCGTCCACTCTGCAAGCCTTATCCGCTGCTCTCCACCCTCCCCCGTGCGATTTCTCTTCCCTCTCACCCTCTTCCCAGGTTAAAATCTGGAACTCTGAGCTTTCACGCACCCTTGACCAAGTTGCCCCTACCAAGTTTTTCAAACCCCGGCGCCGTACTCACCAGTCATGGTACCACGCTGGGCTTTCCCTGCTCCGTTCACATTTACGAAGAGCCGAGCGACTTTGGTGCACAAGGCCCCCTCTGCATCATCTTATCAAAAATTTAAATCTTGCCATGAGTACTATCAGTCTGCTATTCATCAAGCTAAATGTTCATTTTACTCCTCCTCGATCATAGCTGCCCCAAACAGATCTCGTCAGCTTTTCGCTACATTGAGCACTCTCTCTCGTCTGCAGTCTTCTTCTTCTGCTCAGGCTTCTCTTCTTCCCAATAAGGCCCCTAGCCCCACCTCTCTGGCGACATTCTTTTCCTCCAAAGTCCAGGACCTCCGCTCCTCTCTCCCTCATTGCCCCCAGGCTTTGATGTCTCCCCCTCCTGTCTCTCCCCCATCCTCTCCGTGTCTCTCCCATACTTGGTCCACCTTCTCTCCCGTTTCATCCCCAGAATTGCTTCAATTACTGTCTACTACCAATGTTCCCTCTAATTTTCTGTAGGCTGTGTGCGCATAAAATATCAGCTGTGCAGCTTTTGAAGGAAGGTTAAATTTTTGTGCGCCACATAATGACACTCGGAGTTATATACGTTAAAATTTGACTACACATCAGAATACAGTATGTACACCACATTGATTGCACTAGAAAATATTGTAAAACTTGTGAAAACTGGAAATATACAACAACTTTTCAATTTTAAGATGTCTGTGTTATTTTCTATCAGAATCAGAACCGTAATTTTTGTGCGCTCTGTTGTAAAGTATGTGCGCTCACTCGGCGAGGTGTGTGCGCGCGCACACGCGCACAGCTTAGAGGGAACAGAGTCTACTACACGGAAAACTACCTGTGATCTGGATCCTATTCCTCCTTCTTGGTTCTCTGAACCTCCTGTCACTCTATTCCAACCCCTTCTGACTATCATCAATTCTAGCTTGTCATCTGGTATTTTCCCTACCCCCTGGAAACATGCCACAGTCCGCCCTCTCTTAAAACAGCCTACCCTTGACCCTTCCGTCCCTGCTCACTATCGCCCCGTCTCCAATCTCCCTTTCTCTTCCAAACTCTTGGAGAAGGTAGTATTCTCACAGCTCTCTCATTACCTTGCCTCTACACTTTTCCTTCACCCCAGGCAATCTCCAGGAACAAGCAGGAATAAGTCCTCACTTATGGGTACGTCGGAACCGACGGAGCCTGCGCGGGAAAGCTTCCCAGGAAGGAAGCTTTTGGGGTCTCCCACTGCACATGCGCGCTGCCTTCCCGCCTTCCTGACCAGCTCTCCTCAGTTTCTCTTTTTCCGCGGAGCCAGCAGGTCGTGTTCCTGTCACCACTGAAGAAATTATTGTTTTAGTTTGTTTCTTTAGACCGCGTACCTGCCTTCCCCATACCGAAACCGGTACCACCGGTCTCTCTTTTCTTTTCTTTAAAAAAAAAAAAAAAAAAAAAATCTTTATCTTGCACAACTTGGTGACTTCGGTTAGGCCTCAGGCCTCAGGCCTACACAAATTCTCCTCATGGAGAAACCAGCCCCTGGTTTTAAGAAGTGTACCAAGTGTAGTGCTGTTATTTCTGTCACAGACACCCATGAATGGTGTCTTAAATGTTTGGGACCTGACCACTCCATTCCGGACTGCCCATCCTGCTCCCAGATGTCTAAACGTGGTTTGCAGAACCGGGCCAACAAATTCCATGTGCTGTTTGCTTCAGATAATCCAGCATCACAGTCATCCAGGTCTTCCTCTCCGGATGGATCTCAGGTAACCAAACCTTCTTCGGGCAGGTCCTCACAGAGCAAATCTCCTTCAAAGCATCGAGAGGCTCTCAATTTTGAATCTGAGGACCATGCCCCAGCCAAACAACCCCGGCGGGAAGTTCTGACTTCCAAAGCACCATCTATGGGGTTACAGGTTGACATCGATGGCATGGCCTCGACTGATCACCTGTTAGACTGCTCTGGGGTACCGGCCCATACCGGTACCGACATCCAGGCAGCAGTGGCGTCTATGAGCAATACTGTTCAGACCATGCAGCAGGCCATGCTGGCTTTTATTACAGCTGCGACGCCCTCAGTACCGCGTTCAGCGGTACCGGGTCCGGTTCCGGTATCGTCTCCCATACCGTAACCGAGACCATCCACTTCCAAACGCAGATCGGTTCCACATGCCGGATCCGGGTTTTCACCCGATACCGATCCCATACCCGGTACGCCCGATGTCGATACCGATCGGTATGCGTATCGTGCGTTGGAAGCAAGTAGAGAATACTCTGATTCTTCTGAGGATTTTGACTCCTCTGAGGACTCTGATGAGCTGTCTCTAGTTCTTCAGGAAGACCCCTCTTCCCCAAAGAGGAGAATGTCTCCACCAGAGGATTTGTCCTTTCAAGACTTCATTATAGAGCTAGCTAAAGGACTTTCTATTACCACATCCTCTGAAAAAGAACCTAGGTCAAAGAAATTGGATATTTTAGGATACCCTAAGGTTCCTAAAGAGGCAGTCACCCTGCCTATCCATGAAATCCTTCAAGAACACTTGATGGACTTATGGGAGGCTCCTCTGACGTTGTCTCCTTACTCTCATAGGTTGGACACCATGTACCGGGTCCCTCCTTCTCCTGGGTTTCAAAAGACTCAGCTGCCTCACCATTCCATTGTGGTGAAGTCTGCGCTGAAAAAGATTAAGAGCACCAAAAGGCACTCTTCTACCCCTCCAGGGCGAGAATGTAAGACCCTCGACACTTTTGGCAGAAAAATTTTCCAGGCTAGTATGCTTATAGCCAGGATTAATTCTTACAGTCTGTATATGGGCATGTTTCTAAGGGAACTTGCCCTAAAGGTAAAGCATTTTGCCACCTTTATCCCTGTGGATAGAAAGGAGGAGTTCATTTCTCTGGTGAAACAGCTTCTAGATGTTTCTAAGTTCTCCAACAGAGCAGCCTTTGATTCCTTTGAAGGTGCCGGTAGAGCTTCGGGCATTGCCATTGCAGCCCGATGACTTGCTTGGCTCCAGGCCTCTGACCTAGAACCCTGGGTCCTGGATGGCTTACGGAATCTGCCCTGTACAGGTGAGAACTTATTTGGTAAAGACTGGCAAATTAAAGCCACTCAAATGGACGCAGAAAATGCTACATTGGATAGACTTTCTAAGTCTACCTCTACTCCTGCCAAGAAAAAGTCTTTCAAGAGGCCTTACTACAAGAAGGCCAGATTTTCCACAAATACTGGCCAACAATCTTCTCAGCCTCGCTTTGCTGCTAAACGTCAGCAACCTAAACAGGCAAGGTCAAAGCCTGCAGCGTCTGCCACTCCTCAGCAGGCTCAACCCCTCAGGGGTTTTGACTTGCCCCTAGAGAACTTAACATTTCTGGCTCTAGAACAACCAGAGCCCCTCACCATTCCCGGAAGGTTAGCTCACTTTGCTCCCAGATGGGGGCAAATTACATCAGAGCAATGGACCCTCTCTATCATCAGAGAGGGCTACAAACTTCATTTTTCCAACCTTCCTCCACATACCATGGTGAGGCACTTCAATTCTCCCCCATCTCTCCTGGGCCTGTTGGATCAGGAAGTCTCTTCTCTCCTTGCCCAAGGGGCAATAGAAGAGGTTCCTCTTCTTCAACAAGGGACAGGATTCTACTCCCCTTATTTTCTCATACCAAAGAAGACACGGGGATTCAGACCTATCCTAGATCTGAGAGAATTGAACAAATTTCTGTACAAGGAGAAATTCAAAATGCTTTCTCTAGGCATTCTCCTTCCATACCTTCAGAGTCAGGATTGGCTTTGTTCTCTAGATCTCAAGGATGCGTACACACATGTACTCATCCACCCATCCCACAGAAAATATCTAAGATTTCTGTTTCAGGGAAAACATTTCCAGTACAGAGTACTTCCCTTCGGTCTGGCCTCTGCTCCAAGAGTGTTCACCAAATGCATGGCAGTTGTTGCCGCATTTCTAAGAGGTCTGGGAATTTTTGTATTCCCATATCTGGACGACTGGCTCATCCGAGCTCCATCTCAGTCAGAGGCCCAGATTTCCCTGGACCGCACAAGGCACATTCTGCAGTATCTGGGACTGGTGATAAACCTTCACAAATCTCAACTTATCCCTACTCAGTCTCTGGAATTCATAGGGGCCCAGTTGGACACCACCACTGCAAGGGCCTACCTACCTACCTCAAGTCCGGGGCCAACGTCTGGTGTGCTTGGCCTCCCAAGCTCAGTCCAGCAGTCACTTGACAGCCAGAGAAATGCTGCGACTTCTGGGCCACATGGCCTCCACGGTTCACGTGGTGCCCTACGCTCGTCTTCACATGAGAGCAGCTCAATGGACCTTGGCCACCCAGTGGACTCAAGCATCAGGAGCGCTCTCCGACCAAATCATCACCTCAAAGCGTCTGTTTTGGTCCCTCCAATGGTGGATGTCCACCAAGAATCTGTTGTTGGGGGCCCCCTTCCAACCTTTGTTGCCCCAAGCAACCCTCACAACAGATGCCTCCCAAACAGGGTGGGGAGCCCATCTACAATCCCTCTCCACTCAGGGTACTTGGTCTCCACAGGAGACCACCCTTCACATCAACCTCCTGGAACTGCGAGCAATCTTCTTTGCCCTCAAAGTCTTCCATACCTTCCTTGTCAACCTGACTGTCCTAGTTCAGACAGACAATCAGGTGGCCATGTTCTACGTAAACAAACAAGGAGGGACAGGCTCTCTGTCGCTGTGCAACGAAGCTCTCAGATTATGGGCCTTCGCCAGAGAGCATCAAATTCATCTTCTGGCAGTATATCTTCCAGGGGTTCAAAACTGTCGGGCAGACAGACTCAGTCGAGTTCTGCTTCCACACGAATGGTCCCTACATATGGACCAGATAGGCAGAATCTTTCAGGAATGGGGAACCCCGGACATAGACCTCTTTGCAAGTCCGTGGAATGCCAAACTTCCCCGGTTCTGTTCCAGGACTCCGTGTCAGGGAGCTCAGGCCAACGACGCCTTTCTCTTGCATTGGGGTCAGGAATTCCTATATGCCTTTCCACCCATTCCTTTGATTCCCAAGACTCTGTTCAAACTCCAGAGGGATCACGGATCGATGATCCTCATAGCTCCATGCTGGCCACGCCAAGTGTGGTTCCCTCTACTTCTGCATCTCTCCCAGGGACCCTCCCTGGACCTGGGAGCTGCGCCAGACCTTCTCTCTCAGGAGGAAGGGACTTTGTGGCACCCAAACCCCAAGTCTCTATACCTCAGAGCTTGGTTACTGAAGGCCTAAGCCTTCATGACTTCAATCTTTCTCAACCAGTGAAAGATATCCTTCATGCCTCTAGGAAACCCTCCACGAGGCATTCCTATGCTTTCAAATGGAAACGCTTTTCCATTTGGTGTGCTCAACAGGGTCTTGACCCTCTAGCACTTCCTTTGAATTCTCTACTAGACTATCTCCTGCATCTTTCTAATGCAGGCCTTAAGACGAATTCAGTAAGAGTCCATTTGAGTGCTATTGCAGCATCCTTAAAACCTATAAATGGACAACCTGTCTCCTCTCATCCGCTTGTTGCAAGATTCATGAGAGGCCTGACTCTAACTAAGCCTCCCATCCGACCTCCTCCGGTAGCATGGGACTTGAACCTAGTTCTGGGTCAGCTTATGAAGCCACCTTTTGAACCGTTGGTTTCTACCTCCTTGAAATTTCTTTCCTGGAAGGTCCTTTTCCTTATTGCATTCACTTCGGCTCGCCGCATCAGTGAACTACAAGCCTTGGTGGCTCATCCACCTTATACCAGGTTTCATCATGATAAGGTGGTCCTTAGGACGAATCCCCACTTTATGCCCAAAGTGGTCTCGCCTTTTCATTTTAATCAGGAGGTATATCTACCTGTCTTTTTTCCAGCTCCTCATGCATCCAGTGCAGAGAGGAACCTTCATACTTTAGATTGTAAAAGAGCTCTTGCCTTTTACCTCAACAGAACTCAGCCATATCGAAAGTCTTCCCAGCTTTTCGTGGCTTTTGATCCTTCTCATTTGGGACTTCCAGTCTCCAAACGTACACTTTCCAATTGGATTGCTCAGTGTATTTCCTTTGCTTACCAGAGTAAAAATATTCCTCTGGAAGGCCATGTCACAGCTCACAATGTGAGAGCCATGGCCACTTCTATGGCTCATCTTCACTCTGTATCCATTGATCAGATCTGTCGAGCCGCCACATGGGCCTCGGTTCATACCTTCACAGCCCATTACTGCTTGGACAAGGACTCCCGCCGGGATGCCTTGTTTGGTCAGGCTGTCCTCAAACACCTGTTCCATACTTGATCAACTCCTGCCCACCTTCCCAGGAGGGATGCCTGAGATCCATACGAAGATGGCGAACCCTTGGAAGGGGATCTCCCAGGCATCTTAGCTAGGGAGTCCCCATAAGTGAGGACTTATTCCTGCTTGTTCCTGGAGATAGCACAGTTACTTACCTGTAACAGGTGATCTCTGGGAACAGCAGGAATTAGTCCTCACAACCCACCCACCTCCCCTAGGAGTTGTATCTTCTATCTATCTTCCTTTCCTCTCTCTATTGTCTCAGCTATAAACTCGAACTGAGGAGAGCTGGTCAGGAAGGCGGGAAGGCAGCGCGCATGTGCAGTGGGAGACCCCAAAAGCTTTCTTCCTGGGGAGCTTTCCCGCGCAGGCTCTGTCGGTTCCGACGTACCCATAAGTGAGGACTAATTCCTGCTGTTCCCAGAGATCACCTGTTACAGGTAAGTAACTGTGCTATCTGGTTTCAGACCCGGATTTAGTGTTGAGACCACAATTACAGATGTCTTAAATGAAATCCATACTTCTCATGACCAAGGCAACATCACTCTAGCAGTATCACTTGATCTCTCCGCAGCATTTGACCTGGTGGATCATGCCCTTCTCCTCTTTCGCCTTAGGGATGCGGGTATTCGTGGTTTGGTGTATCACTGGTTTCATTCGTTTCTGTCATCGGTCTTTTGCTGTTTCCTCCACCCTCTCTTCCTCTGATCGCTTTCCACTCCCCTGCGGTGTCCCTCAGGGATCAATTCTGGCTCCCTTATTGTTTAATGTCTTTCTTGCCCCCCTGGCTTTACTCATCCAGCAATCCGGGATCTCAAGTTACTTCTATGCTGATGATATTTTTCTGCTACATCACACTTCGTCATCTCACCCTGATATCTCACCTTTAGAAGACTGTCTGTCCACTATTTCTTCCTGGCTCTCTTCTAATTGCCTGGTACTCAATATTAAAAAGACTGCTGCAATTTGTTTCCCGCACACCTCTCCTATTCCTTCTCTTGCCCCATCGCTCGCAGATTCCATCATTACTTTAGTCCCTAAGCTTCGCTACCTTGGAGTATTCCTTGACAGCACTCTTATTTTTCACGACCATATTTCTCACATCTCTCGGTGCTCTTTTCTGCGTCTCCGACAAATTCGTGCTATCCTCCCCTTCTTATCCATTCAGGCCATCACCACTCTTCTCTCTTTAATCATAACTAGATTAGATTTCTGCAATACTATTTTTGCCGGACTCCCCCAATATCAAAAATGCCGTCTCCAACTAATTCAAAATACAGCTGCTCGCATTATCCTCCACGCATCTCCCCGCGACCATGTCACCCCTCTGCTGCACCACCTTCATTGGTTGCCTATTGACTTCCGGATATCTTTTAAGATCCTCACCTTAACCCATAGAGCCATTTATCTTTCTACACCCGCCTACCTTTCGGATCTACAGACCTACCATACACCCTCACGCAGTCTTCGGTCCATTCATATTAACCGCCTTCACCTTCCAGCACCTTCCAAAGCCCATCTGCAATCTAACAGGAAATCAGCATTCTACTATTAAGGACCCTCTCTCTGGAACTCCCTTCCTACCAACCTCCGCACAAAAGAATCATATCCCAAATTTCGCTCTCTCCTTAAGACTCATCTGTTCTCCCTAGCTTTCCCCCCCTGACTTTTCATTTCTCTGTCTCATATCTTATGGTCTATCTGTTGTTCTGTCCTTACTCTCTTCTCTTTCTATCATTTATGGTAACTTCTTTTTCTCTTTCTATAATTAATTAGTCATTTTATTTTGTAAACCGCTCCGATGTTATGGGGGGCGGTATATTAAGTGTGAAATAAACAATAAACAATAAATGGTTATTAATGTAGACGTGGAGAAAGCCTCTGCTTATCCTTAGGGATAAATAGCATGGTATATCCCAAAGTAGCCAGATTCCAGGTACTTGTGACCCGGATCAGCCACTGTTGGATTCAGGAAACTGGACTTGATAGACCTTTTGGTCTAACCCATTACAGTCAAACCTCGGTTTTCATGATTAATCCGTTCGAAAAAGTCTGACTAAAACCAAAATGTATGAAAACTGAAGCAATATTTCCCATAAGAAATAATGTAAATCCAATTAATCTGTTCCAAAAATATTCACAAAAAATACATTTTATTGAGAATAACTATATTTTTACATACAGAAAACAATGAGAAATAAACATAAATGACTAATGAAATGGATAAATGAACATTTAACATCACACTTACCTTTATTGAAGACTCTTGTTGGCAAGATGCAGCCAGACACCCAGAGTGGAGATCGGGCACAGGAATTTAAAAAAAAAGAACAAAACAAGAAGGATCCACAAAAAAAAAAGCCTCCAGTAAAGGCGCCAGCCACAGCCACCGGAAACACCACTCTCCCGCTCAGGCAACCTGGAACGCAGAGCTGAGCATGTGCTCCAGAGCCATGTGGCAATAGCTGCAGCAGCATGGGCCCCCGAAGTCTCAGCCAGGCAGCAGAACACTTCTCTCACCTTCCCGATCCTCACAGGACAGCACACACACAGGGATTCTCTGATCGCCGACTCTCTCCCCCGCCTCCGATTCTCAGCAGCAGCAGGACTGGCAAGTTTGGAAGACCCCTTTCAGCAGGGAGTCCCAGCAGGGAATCCTAATTGAGCATCGGAAGAATCAGACCAGCACAACAGTTCCCAGCACTTCTCTCACCTCACCGGACAGCACACACCTCTGATCGCTGACTCTCTCCCCACCTCCGATTCTCAGCATCAGACCGGCAGAACAGCTCCCGGCACTTCTCTCACACACCTCTGATCGCCGACTCTCTCCCCCGCCTCCAATTCTCAGCATCAGCATGAGCAGAACAGCTCCCGGCACTTCTCTCACCTCACCGGACAGATCCCTCAAAGTTTCGCCATCAGCAGGGAGTGTCGGAAGCCACACTCTCACAGTACAGTACTGCAGGATCGCTGAAAGCAAAGAGCTCTGGATCGCAAAAACAAGTACTGTACTGTACTGAGCGCCCCCCCCCCGGACCATTTTAATTGTACGAAAACCGAGCGGATGTACGAGAACCGGGACAAAATCGCAATGAAAAAAGTCATTGAAAACCGAAGCTAACGAAAAATGGGGCATACGAAAACCGAGGTTTGACTGTATATCAGTTCCTATGTTCTCTCAATCGCAGGTCCCACAGTCAGGGTAACTTTCAAAGCTGGCGTTCCAAGACCTTCAGAAAATGAGGCACCACTAAACTACCTGACACTACCAGTTTTAGGCACATGTGGTGTAGTAGACATCTGAAGCTTTGGGAAACCTCTGCCCCAAGGTTGCGGATATGCTCGTCAGGCCAGAGGCTGCCAGCACCTTGCAACAGAAGAAGCTGTAACATGCTGTTCCAGCATTATCTGGCTAAAGGAGTCACAGCAGGAGGCTGAGAGATTTGCCCAAATGTGCCTTTCCTTTTGCCCTTGTTATAAAATAAAGGAAAAAGAAAACTCAAATACACTAAGAGGCCCAGAGCAGCACGCCTTATCAACTCAAGCCACCATCTCGACTCTCTCTTGACATTCTCTCTTTTAAAACTGTCTGCCTTCTAGTGCATTTCAGAGGGAATTTAAAGCATCTTTTTATTCCTCCACTCCAAAAGAAAATTCAATGTTTGGATCAGATGTCATTCCCTTGTAGAATGACCAAGTTAGTTTTTGAAGCTGAGGGAGACCTTTGTAGGTGGATAGTATTCTTATAATAGGCTGCCTGTGAGCAGCAGAAACTGCTGGTAGGATGACAAAGACCTTAAAGCAGGGGTTGCCAAATCCAGTTCTTGACGGCCATAAATTGGTCTGGTTTTACAGCTTTCTACTCTCAGTAATTATGAGAGATGCTTGCATACAAAGGAGGCAATACAAATAACTCTTGTTCAATATATATGGATGGTGGAAATCCAGAAAACGCTGATTTGTGGTCATTGAAGACGAGATTTGTGGACCCGTGCATTAAAAACATAGAAGAACATTCATAGTGCTGTGATCTGATGGTAGATGGCATGTGAAGGAAAGGACCCTTTAACCAGCCTATGTTTTTTGACTTTGCTGAATCTGCACTGTGTATGTTGGCCAATATTTTCCTAGTTTACTGTAGCTGAGTGATGACGACAGTGGCCCTGCTGTAGGCATAATATCTAGTTTCTTTGTAAAACTGCTTTACTGGAAGTGCAAGTGTCAAGTCCTACTACTCAGCAGTTGAGACTGGAGCTGTACAGGGGCCAGATCCTGGGACTTCCCCGCATCAGCTAAACTGCTTTAATCTGGGAACCTGGCGAGAAGATCAAAGGCAGCCTCTTAGGAAACCTTCCACTGTACTGGAAGCAGAGTTCAGGGATGGAGCTAGTGAAAAGTCAGGCGGCCAGGAAAACATCAGGCTCCTTTATAGAGGTGTGCCCTGCTTTCACTTCAGCCATAGTTCTCAGCCTTACGGGCCTTGCCTTTTCCTATGTTTAATTATCCAAAGATAACATTTTGGTAGATAGGCAATGAGTCACATCCTACAGCATTTCTTTTAAACCTTTTAGAAGGCAGTTTTAAGAAGACTTTTCCGCAGATAAATCAATCTTCATTCAACTTAATATTAGTTGCAAAAATTACTCCACTCTCCAATATAGGGGTGTTTTTATTTTAAAGCTTCTGTTTGCTGCAAACTCTTCAATCACCTATGCTCCTGTGAGCCAAGAAAGATTATAAGGGGAACTCCCCAGGGTATAGAGTATCAGTAGGCCTGCATGCTTTGCAGGAAGACTGAAAATTGACCCATTAAACTTTGGCTTCAGAGAAGCATTAAGAAATATCGCAACCCCAGAGAGCCTCATGCATTGCTCAATAGCAACACCTGCTGACTAGAATTGAGATTAATGTGTTTAAGGGAGCCCTGGATGCCTGTGGTCTGTGAGGCAGGGATAGGTATGTTATCAAAGGTGGACACAGTGTTCTTAACCAGTGGGTGGTGCACACAGAGGCACGACAATGGAATGCATGGGTTCCTGTCAACCTGAAAATTAGTACTTCCACTTCAGATGTTAAGCTCCCAGTTGGTTCATTTGTCAGGGAGCTTCATCTCAAGCGCTGTCATAGTTCTACAAAATATTACATCGCTTTTAACAGCTGTGATAAATGTTGTTAGAGAGTTGCATAAGAACACAGGAGTATATGTTGCAAGACTAGGCTAGCACTGTGCTTCTGGGTATATGTGGAAGTGATTTTAATTTAATGTAGTTTATTATATTTTGCACCAACCCCACTGTAAGAGCTCAGGGTGGATAACAAATTTAGCAATGAAATAAGATCATTGAACAAATTAATTAATACAACTAGATCACAAACAAAAACACTTAAATGTTGTTATGACAAAATATTTCTGAAAGAACCATATTTTCAAGTGATATTTAATCATCTTATTGATCAGTCATGTAATGATTTGAATTTGCTGTATTATAAGTCTTTCCTAAAATATGCATGACATGTCATGCATGGACCTAGGGGTAAAACATTCCAAACTGCTGGAGTTGGCCCTAGAAAAACTTTTCTCTAAGTGAAACTTTTAAACTAAGAGTGGGCATTTATTGCACTGCTAATGCAATTTAACTATAACAAACTGACCCATTTTAGTGCAATTAAAAAATTGTTTTAACAGCACCAGTAAGTTTAACAAGTCCACAAAATTTAAAGTGTGCTGGGCCACAGACGATTGAAAACGTGTCATTAGCAATTGCCAAATCACAAGAAGCCATGGTCAGACCTGGTGCTCAGGAGCCAAAAAACCTGTAGCAAATGCAAGGCAAGAGGAAGCAATTCAAAGGTCAGCTGTTGCTGAGCAGCCCCGCTATCTATCATGAGGTTACCTAGCAACGATGGACCTTTAAATCTCTCCCTTGGGTTTTGCATGGATTTACAGGCTCCTCAATACAGGAACAGACAGTGGCTCCAAATCATCAAATATGTTTCAGCACAAGGTGTTAAGGAGTGTTGGGTGGCAAATATGAACAAATACAAACTGATTCTACCCTGATCTCGGTGCTTTGGCTGTGGTTTAAAAAACAAATTACACTAGGCCGTGGCATTTAAAGGTGATCACAATGCTTTTGGTGGATAGCCCTGTGGAGTTAGGGAGCCGTGGTTTGCAGCTGCAGCACTGGCCACATTTATGTCAGAGGCTGGGGACCACAAGGAAGAAGCCGGGGTGGTTCACTGCACGCTCGAGGCATATGAAAAATTTTAAATTGTTTTTTAAAAAGTACCACAGCCGTAATTTGCAGTTTGAAGCAGGCACTGCTGGGGATGAGGTTATGAGCAGCGCTAGGCCAGTAAAAGCCCCAAAGTGAGAGACTGAGTTTTCCCCAGATGGAAGAGAAGAAAAGGTGTAAACGGCCGACATGTTTAAAGGGCCAGTGCCTATTTAAGGAGTGGCAACTTTATAAAATAAAACAATGATAGCTCTGTGTGTCTGCAAAATAAGAGAACCATCTACTCTCACTTCATGATTCTGGTGGCATATAGAAACATTAAGTGTTGGAATGGCAAACAGGTCCATTTGCCTTAAGAAATTAACATTTTTGACTCACGGAACATGAGACTATATGGATCAAGGTTATAAAAAAATAAATAGTACCTTCTGCAAGTTTATCCACACTTAATAGGGATTGCTCACATAAAGAGCTGGCGCTGAAGAAAATGGGTGTTTAATCCACTGCCAAACTCCGACAATGAATCCGTGCTACGTACAATGTTGAAGGCAAAATTACACACTACTGGTCAGAATCTATCATTTTGAACTGGTAGAAATGCCGGACTTCTGAATATCTTGCCTTATTTGCATTAAGAGAATATTTCTAGGAACATCTGCAACAACAGTGCCTGCCTTGTGCATGTTTATTCTCCATGATTTGTCACATATTAAGTAAACACAGAGCCTCAGTAACGCTGGAAAATGCAAACAAGCTATTATATTTATACAATTGGTTGAATTGAGAGAGCTTGCATTTTTGGATACATTCCTGCAAAAATGTGTTAAATTGTTTAAAACGTGCCAATTTTTTTTATAATCGTATTGCATTTCTTAACAGAATTTTAACCTCTCGGTAGCCAAATAAACACAGTGATTAATTGTGTTGCATGATTAAAATTTGAAATTGAATAGTAAATTTCAAACACAAAATTTCATAGATGCCCACCCTACTTTAAATGAAATTGTTTGTTAAGGAGTTATAATTCTATATGCCTCTTCAAATTTAAGTGCTCAAGAGGGACAGCAGTTATGAATCAAGTTGGACATACATGCTGGTGTCAATACTAAATTAATATTAAAAAGAAATCAATTTTAAATAGATTCTAGCAGGGATAGCCAGTGCAGCTGTCCTTATTGTCCCTCCATTCCAGTCCCACATCTCTGGGTAGTGTACCTTGGAGCATGTCATCTTTTGATGACACCCGGTACTTACACAGCCTGCAGTCTACCAGCCCCAGTATGCTCAGTCTCCAAGCAACTGGAGGAGGTAGTGAGCCAGGGTGCTGGACTCACTGAAGGAACAAATAAGGAGCAGTAGGTTAGGGCATAGGAATTTTGCCTTTTGGTTTTGCTTGGGTTTTCCCTGTCTTTACAGGGCTGTTTTTTTTTTAAGCTTATTAAAAAGAAAAGGCAGCATTGCATCCAGTGTTGGAAGGACCCCCCCCCCCCCTTCCAGGAACCCAGTGATAGTTGAGAAGGGCTTCTCAGGTGGCTCCCGATCCTGTTGACAGGTGAGGAGCTGCCACGTGTTACCACAGCATGACTGGCAGCCCGGGTCACTCCCCCCCCCCAGTGCCGAAGCCCAGAGTGCAAGGCTGAGCGCAGGGGAGGAGAGAGACGCCGCATGGTAAGGAGGGGGGGGGAACTGAAAGGGGAAGCGGAAAAGAGAGGCAAAAAGTCTGTACAGTGCCAGATAGACTGCAGGCACAGCACAGCGTGCAGGCTAAGAGGGTGGCGGGTGCAACAGACAGCGAGATTTAGGGGGGGGGGGTTCTGGCTAAGAGGGCCAGAGGCCTTGAGGAGTGGCAACCCTCCCCAGGGTTGGAAGGACCGGAGGGTGACAACCTGGACATGGATCTGGACCTCCAGGAGGAGCTGTCAGGAGAGCCGGCAAAGCTAGAGTCGGGGGGGGGGGGGGGTCGTCCTATCTGGTGGACACCCATTATGATCTTATCAGGGGCCTTTCTAAAAGTATGGCATTGATGGTTGCGGCCTGCAACTACCTGAGGCTTTGGAAATGGGCGGTGGATAGTTCCTCCAAGTCCCGGCTCAGTAAACTACCCGTTAAGGGGAAAATTCTCTTCAGAGGACCTGGATAAGTTGGTCTAGGAATTGGGAGTCCAAGGGGGGTCAGTTAGCCAAGGAGCAGCAAAAACAGGCCTGTAGCTCTTCCTCGGCTTAGAACCAGTGTGTTTGTACCCCTTGCTTCAGCCAAGCCCAGAGGGTAAGGGTTTTGTGGTTTCCGAGATGCAGGCAGGGGCTTTGCAGCCACCTCTACCTCAGGACACAAGAAAGGACAATGAAGCGAGGGGGGGCCCAGGCAGGGGTGTTGCCCGTGGGAGGTTGGCTACGGGAATTTTACCCTGCCTGGGTCCAGAAAACATCCGACCAATGGGTCCTGGAGGTAGTCAGGGAGGGCTACGCCCTCGAGTGGATTTGCCCTGTGAATCAAATTTTCATCCAGTCTCCCTGCAAGGCACAGGGCAAGATGGCGGCAGTACAGGACACCTTGACGCGACTCCTTGGCACCTGTGGTATGCCGACTGGTCTGGCTGCTGGCAAATCAGCCGTGGCGACTCCCGATGCACAGAGACCTGCTGATTCAGGGGCCAATGCATGCCCCAGGTGGATCGATTCTCACTTATGGCATGGCTTTTGAGCGAGGTTGAAGGAGGGATACTCGGGCGCAGTGATAGCGACCTTGCTGCAAGCCCGTAGGAGGTCTACCTGTCTGGCCTACATCCAGATCTGTTGCATCTTCAAGGCTTGGTATGGTGGCAGGCAGACGCGGCCATCCGTGACTTCTGTCTCGGACATCTTGGTGTTTTTGCAGGCCAGCTTTGATAAGGGTCTGGCTGCCAGCTCCTTGCGCATGCAGTTGGCAGCAATTTCCTGTTATCATGGAAAGATCCACGGGGTGCCACCAGGTTCTCATCCCGACATACTCAGATTCCTGAGTGTGGTGACACACTGTCCACCGAGGAGGGTAGTGGTGCTGCCTAGGAATCTGTCTTTTGCTGATGGCCTTGGCAGAGGAGCCCTTTGAGCCTCTGGGCCGTGCTTCCCTGAAGGACCCGATGCTGAAGACTGTTTTCCCGGTGACTATTTGTTCGGCACATAGGATTTCTGAGTTTTGGGCCTTTTCCTGCCAGGAACCTTTCCTTTCCTTTTCCAGGGAGAAGATGGTAGGTGTTGCGTCCGGTACCACCACCTTTGCCCAAGATGGTGTTGCCTTTTCATGTGAACCAAGTAGTTTCATTGCTGGCTCTCGCAAAGGCAGAGGATGACTCTGCATTGCAGCAGTTACGCTGCCTGGACGTCAAGAGGGTCCTTAGGAAGTATTTGAAGAAGACAGCATCTTTTTCTAAGGCTGATTGTCTATCTTTCTTGTTTGGGGGTCCACGCAGTGGGAAGGCTTCAGCAAAGGCCTCAATCTCTAGGTGGATCCGAGAAGTGATCATGTCTGCACACATTCTGAGAGGCAAGCCGGTGCTGGCGGGATTGAGTGCATTCCACGAGAGCGCAAGCGGTCTTGTGGGTGGAGTATAGTTTGGTTCCACCAGTGGATATCTGCAGGGTGGTGACTTGGTCGTTTCTCCATACCTTCACTAAGCATTATTGCCTGGATGTCCAGACAGCGAGGGATGCTCGTTTTGGAGCAACAGTGATCCAGGCCAGCTTGCGGGTCCCTCCCGTTAGTTAATTGCTCTGATACATCCCAGAGGTGCGGGACTGGACTGGAGGGACGATAAGGAAAAAGAAATTAGACTTAACTGCTAATTTCAATTCCTTGAGGAACTCCAATCCAGTCCCGAATCCCTCCCTGATTCAGTTTTTGTTAGGTGGTAAGCACTCCGGGCCTGGACCTTGTTGCCTTGGGAGAGGAAGTAGTCTGAAGGTGCGGGGCACTAAGGTGCAATCGGCATGGTGGAGGGCAGACTGGAAGAGCTGTCGGTCTCTAGTTTCCCGTGGGTTGCAGTTGTTGGGGTAAACATCATGTAAGGCTGCTCATCCTGGAGGGGAGGGGGGGAGAACAGGCCTCCCTTCCCAGGGAAGAAGGGTTAGTTGTTTAAGCATAGAACTGTTTTTTTTATGAATACTTAATTGCTGCTTCTGTGAGTCTGCTTTGTCAGTAGATTACTGGGGCTGGTGGGCGGTGCCAGCTGTATAAGTACCGGGTGTCATCAAAAGATTTATTTTTATTTAACAAGATTTTTATATCGCTTTATCATACAATCAGAGCGGTTTACGTAGAACTCAACTTATTACAGAAAACACATTGTAAAATTTAGGTAAGGATGGCATGCGGGAGGGAGGTGCCTGAAGGCAGAATTTATATTTATATATATATATATATATATATATATATATATATATATATATATATATATATATTTATATATATTATATATATATATATATATATATATATATATATATATATATATATATATATATATATATATAGCAACATAAACGGGCTCAGTCTCCAAGCTGCTGGAAGAGGTACACTACCCAGAGGTCCGGGACTGGACTGCTTAATGAGTCACAGTTAGCAGGTAAGTCTAATTTCTCTTTTCTAGATAAATTGAGGCCTTTTTGCATATTGAGCCTTATAAATCATCTTAATGGCCATGTTTTGCAGACTTCTTGCGGTCACACAATTTGACATTTTGCGAATCTCAAATAGACAATATCACAGAAATCAAAGTTAGATTGCTTGCACAAATTTTCAAGAATGATCCATGAGAAAAATCTTATTTGATGCAACAATTTCCTAACCATTGATGAAATTTGAGGATCCATAGTAGGGTTAGAATCGATAAAGATGCTTAACAATTTGATTTTCATACTGTAATTTATTTTGGAACATCCTAATAAAGGATTCTCCTCAGAAATTTCTCTAGAATTAATCCACAGCAATCTTTTCTAGGTATTAAAGTTGTTTGTGGGCTGATATCCAAAAATGAATTAAATCAAGGTAATGAGACAGATACACGTGGAAAGGCTAAATCAAGCATAAATGGCATAAATGTTCAGGGAGAGAGCCTCTTTCAATTGAAAGCAAGTTCTGCTACGAGGGGACATGGGATGAGGATGAAGGGGGATAGATTCAGGAGTGATATGCCAAAATATTTCTTTACGGAAAGAGTAGTGGATCCATGGAATAGTCTCCCAGTGAGGTGGTAGAGATGAGGACAGTAACTGAATTCAAAAAAGCATGGGACAAACACAGAGGATCTCTAAAGGTAAAAAGGGGACTTATAGTTGTTGATATGGAAGGGCAGACTAGATAGGCCATGTGGTCTTTTTCTGTCATCATATTTCTATGTTTCTAAGCTGTTAACTGGGAGTAGCACTATATCATTTGTGTAGGTAAAAGAAGCTGCTATTCTCATATTCTTGAAGAAATTTCATCAAAGAGCTCTAGAATACATTGAATAAAACTGATAGCTGAGAACCGAGGGCACTCTACAAGTCATTAGCCAAAGTTTTGACATTTCACCTTTCCAACAGTCACAGATGTCCAGTAGTAGTTTAAGGGTTCTTGAAGATACAACTTTTCCAATCAAACTGAATGCGCTCAATTTTTCTAGTAAGTAGTAATGGTTAACCATATTAAAAGCTGAAGTCTGATTTATCTGCAGTAGAATTGCTCAGTCACTGCTATTCAGAATAGAGCTGAAACCCTTATTGATTTATTAGATCACTCTCAATCTCGATAAATGTAACTGATTAGCTATGATTGACCCTAACTTCACCAGAATTGGAATCCTTGCTGTTGAGGAGTGATTTAGAATCCGTGGATTTAAATCGCTACTTTTCAAAAGAGGAGTCTGTCAAACGTCTTAAGAGCAGTTTGATAGAATCACTCTTGCAACATTTGGTTTGTTGATCTAATTAAGCATCAGTCTAGTTCTTGGATACCCTTCGAGTACGCAAAGCTTTTTTGCATATTTAACTGTTCTAACGATTTCCAACTTGGAAATTAGGGTACATTTGGCCCATAATCTGCTAAAATAGGCCTGCTGTTATGGGTGTTACTAATGACACATCCCTCGTTCCCTTACTCATACAGCAAATACTTGATTGATTTTTAATTCTTTCTTACAGAGAGACTGAACTTTTTCCTGAAAATCTGAAGCAAAATCATCAGGCAATAAATTGGAAGATTTGAAATGTTCTGAAGCCAAGTTGGGTTTTAGCCAATAATTTAGCTTCAGATAGCCCAGTCTCATTCTAATTAGTGAAAGGAAACACAGAATATCCTGGGGCACAAGCAGAGACTATGCATGTATTCCATTTTAGTTTTTTGGAGTTTTTTCCATTGCATTTTTTCTTTTCTAGTACATGGTCTTCTTACGTCCTGTGCTGTGCAGGCAGCATGTGTAGGAATTTCTTCCACGCCCTGAGTAAGTTGCTCCCTCACATTGTGCTCCGTAGAGGCAGCCTTATTCCTTTGGCTTGCTGTACAGTAATATTTATGCTCTTGTCATTATAAGTAGTGTACGTTTATCTTTTGTTTGTGAGTGTTTGTTCTACAAGTGAGCCTCCGGAGAGGACATGAGCTGGTTATGTAGCTCCTTTCTCCACAGTTTACCTAGCTGATGATTAATGCCTTCTCCTCCCTGCGAGGCTTGTTTACAGAGGAGTGGCTGTGAGGTGCCTTAGGGAGCACCATTGGCAGGTTATTCTTGGCATGACTGCTGATTTTGTCTTAATTAGTAGAATTGCCAGTTCTAATCAGTATGGCCAGAAACATTTCTGCAGTTTTCTTCAGGGTCTTCCCCAATCTGAGCTTTCTGGCTGCAGGAACATGGAGGGGAGATGAATGCATGGTGAAGTGTTGAACAGTATTTTTTTTTATTTTCTAATTTTGCATATACATACCTTTCAAAAGAAATAAAATATACAACTCTGAGACAAACAAAGAAAATCACAAAAGTTAAAAATAGAAGGAATAAAAATAGATTTTACAATGCTAAAATGAGACATGAAATAATAATGGAAATCTGGGATCCCAATATTTAGATAAAACAGGATAAGTAAACAGGAAACTCAGTAGTACAAAGGCAATTACTTAAAATTAAACGTACATAGCAATCAACAGGTCTATCCTTCACACAGTTGGGTTTGCTTTAGCTGCAATGTCGTCACAACTTACCATCAAGAAAATTTAACAGCTCTGGTTCATCGAAATTTAAGAATCAGACTGCAATTTAACATATCAGCATGGAAATCTCAATAGGAACGTAGCACCAAGCTCTAAAACCTGCTGCTTCATATTCAGACATACTTTACACCTCCTCTGTGTTGTCTGGCATAGGATTTGTGTATTTCTATACTTATTACCAAAGAAAGAAGCATCTTTATAATGGAAAATCAGCTCCACTATCCATTTTGATCAACCACAATTTTTCCGGTAAATCCCTGAGATTTAAACTATCCTTAGAAAGTTGTTGATGCTCTCCCTGGGCCTCATTTCCCTCTCCATTCTCTCCAGCCCTTTCAGATGCTATGTAAAATGCTCATGCTGTAGGAAAAAATATATCTCCAGGAACAAGCAGGAATGTAGTTTTCACATATGGATATCGGTACCAACGGAGCCTGCGTGGAAACGCTCCCCAGTGTCCAATAGGAAAGCTTTTGGGAGCATCCCACAGCGCCTGCATGCTGCCGTCCCGCCTTTTCAACTGTCCCTCTCCAGTTCTTCATTTTCCGCAGAGCTGACAGGTCCCATATCCTGTCACCGCAGAAAATTTCGTCTTTAATCTTTGTTTTTGTGGTCGCGTCTGCCTTCCGTCGACGCCATACCGGTACCGCCGGTTCTTTATCCTTCTAAACACCCCCCCCAAAACTATAGTTTCTTAAGTGGTTCACTTCAGAAACTTTTTTTCTTTGGTGCTAGGCGCCATTTTGGACGCTAGGCCCAATTTTTCCTCAAAAATGGAAAAACCTGCTTCAGGTTTTAAGAAATGTTCTAAATGTGGCGGTACCATTTCCGTCACCGACTCCCATGATTGGTGTCTCAAATGTTTAGGTCCTGACTACTCTATTTCAGAGTGCCTCTCCTGTGGAATGATGTAAAGAAGGGGCCGGCAGAACTGAGCTGCTAAACTTAGCACCCTTTTTCCCTCAGACGTGGCGTCTGTTGCATCAATGTCCTCCAGGGCTTCATCTTCCTCCCATGCATCTCAGGTAAATATACATAAATCTAGCCGGTCCTCAAAGGGTAGATCTCCTAAGTATCGAGATGCCCCTGGCATTGCCCTTGAGGAATTTTCACCGACAAAACTGCCCCGGCGGGAGGCTTTGGCTTCCAAAGCATTAACGGGGCTCCAGGATGTTCTCGAGGCCTCAACCTCGGCAGAACTACTGGCGCCATGCTCTGGGGTTCCGGCTGCTTCTACCGGTACCGATACCCAAGCATCAGCAGCGTCGATAGACCAGAGATTCCTTGCTATCGAACGCAGTCTAGCGGCTCTTCTCACAGCTTCGGTACCGTTGAAACCGCTACAGACACCTCAACCGATACCGGTACCGACTGCTTCGACATCGGTGGGTATGCCACCTGTACCGAGTCATGCGTCTCTCTCCAGCATCGACAGATCGTACCTGAACAACCCGATACCGACTTCAATCGATACCGGTACCATGCTTTGCATGATCACCGAGATATTTTGAATCCTCGGATGAGTCTGAAGACTCTGCCGATACCAGAGTACTTCTCCCCGAGGATTCATCTTCTCCTCAGCGCAGAATATGTCTGCCAGAGTATATGTCCTTTCAAGACTTATCCGTGATGTGGCCCGAGGCCTTTCCATCACAGTAGCTCCTGAAAAATAGCCTAGGGCAAAGGAGTTGGAAATCCTCCAATACCCTAAGGCTCCCAAAGAGGCAGCTACTCTGCCTATTCATGAGATCTTACATGATCTTATGCTAAGGATGTGGGAAACACCTTTAACCATATCTCCTCATTCTCGAAGACTCGATACCATGTATCGAGTTCCACCTAGTCCTGGCTTTCAAAAAACTCAATTACCACACTATTCAGTGGTGGTGGAATCAGCCATGAGAAGGATGAAAAGTGCAGAGACATGCATCTAGTCCTCCAGGTCGTGAATGCAGGACTCTCGATGCCTTTGGGCGTCGACGCTTCCATGCTCTCAGATAGGATCAGTTCCTATATCTTGTATATGGGAATGTTCCTTAAAGAGGTCACAGGAGATTTGGAGCTTATGAGCCCCCTTCTTCCTAATGACAAAAGAAAAGACTATCTCACTCTTGCCAAACATGCTCAGGATGTTTCCAAGTTTGTTAATCGTGCAGCCTTTGACTGTTTTGAGTGCATAAGCAGAACCTTTGCTATTGCCATTGGTGCACATCTGATTGCCTGTCTTCAGGCCTCTGACTTGGAAATTTGGGTACAGGATAAATTAGGAAACATTCCTTGCACAGGAGAAAATCTCTTTGGCAAGAATTGGCAGGAGAAGGCTAATGAGAGAGATGCTGACAATATCACCTTGGATAGATTGTCCAAATCTACAGCCGATCCTGCAAAGTAAAGATCCTCTAAGAAACCATTTTTCAATAAGAAAAAAGTTTTATCCTTCCTATACCCAAGAGGGACACCGTCCACGTCAGACTGCCCAAAAGGGACAGCAGCAACAGCCTAGACAACAAAAGAAGCCAAAAGCTGCAAAACCTCAGCCAGCTCATCAGGCTCAGCCTCCTCAGGGGCTTTGACTCCTTTCTAGAGAACTTCGCCTTCCTGCCCCTGAAGAGTCTAGAACCACTGTTCCCTCTAAGCTGTGCGCGTGTGCGCGCGCACACACCTTGCCGAGTGAGCGCACATACTTTACAACAGAGCGCACAAAAATTACGGTTCTGATTCTGATAGAAAACAACACAGACGTCTTAAAATTTAAAAGTTGTGATTGTAATTACTAGAAATTTTCTGCTTCATTTAGTAATCATCTATTTTCATTTAATTTGATTTAAAATCAATGTGGTGTACATACTGTATTCTGACATGTAGTCAAGTTTTAAAGTATATAACTCCGAGTGTCATTATGTGGCGCACAAAAATTTAACCTTCCTTCAAAAGCTGCACAGCTGATATTTTATGCGCACACAGCCTACAGAAAATTAGAGGGAACATTGTCCAGAACCCTTAGCCATCCCAGGCAGGTTATGTCATTTTGCCCACAGATGGTACCAAATAACAGCAGACAATCGGACTCTGTCCATTATACGAGAGGGGTACAAGCTTCTTTTTCACAGCCTGCCCCCTCCTACAATTATAAGACAGTTCAATTCTCAGACCTTTCTTGACAATCTCTTAGGTCAAGAAGTCACAATGCTTCTTACTCAAGGAACAATAGAGGAAGTACCCATTCCCCATCAGGGTACAGGGTTCTACTCCCCCTATTTCCTTATTCAAAAGAAAACAGGAGGACACAGACCCATTTTAGACCTCAGAGAATTGAACAAATATCTGTTCCGATAGAGGTTCAAAATGGTCTCTCTAGGAACTCTGCTGCCATACCTTCAAAGTCAGAATTGGCTTTGTTCTCTAGATCTCAAGGATACGTATACTCATATTCTCATCCATCCAAATCACAGGAGATTCCTCCAATTCCTGTTTCAAGGAAAGCACTACCAATACAAGGTTCTTCCCTTTGGCCTGGCATCTGCGCCAAGAGTGTTCACAAAATGCATGGCTGTGGTAGCAGCATTTCTCCGCACTCTGGGAATATTCGTCTTCCCTTACTTAGACAACTGGCTCATTCGAGCCCCTACAGTGCCTGAAGCCAGCTCTGCTCTCTATCGCACATTGCGAATCCTTCAGTATTTGGGACTGGTCATAAACCTCCCAAAATCCAATCTTGCTCCCACTCAGTTCCTAGAGTTCATAGGAGCTCATCTGATACCAGACAGACAACGGCTTTCCTTCCGCAGCCCTGCTGTCTTCGCATAGTACAACTAGCTTCCCAAGCAGTGCTCAAACCTTGTCTCACTGCTCGTGAAATGCTACAGTTGCTAGGCCACATGGCATCCACCGTGCATGTGGTTCCTAATGCTCGCCTCCATATGCTCGCAGCCCAGTGGACTTTATCCACTCAGTGGACACAGGCCACAGGTTGCCTGTTGGACAAAATAACAAACTCAGACCGTCTTATTTCGTCCCTCCAATGGTAGCAGTCACCCAGAAACCTTCTGGTGGGGTCTCCTTTCCAGCAATCCCTATCCCAAACCACCCTAACAGATGCTTCACAGGTGGGATGGGGAGCACACCTGCATGATCTCTCTACCCAGGGTACCTGGACTCCATAGGAGGCATGTCTTCACATCAACCTCCTGGATCTCAGAGCAATCTTCCTTGCTCTTCGAGTATTTCACGCCCAGCTCAGCTACAAGACAGTCCTAGTTCAAACGGACAATCAGGTAGCCATGTTCTATGTGAACAAGCAGGGCGGAACAGGCTCTCTGTTGCTATTCAACAAAGCTTTGCGACTATGGGCCCTCGCCAGAGAGCATCAGATTCATCTCCTTGTGTATCTTCCAGGCATTCAAAATTCTTGGGCAGAAAAACTCAGTTAAGTTCTGCTTCCACACGAATGGTCTCTCCATGCAGACCAGGTTGCCCAAATATTTCAGATTTGGGGAACCCCGGACATAGACCTCTTTGCAAGTCCGCTGAATGCCATACTTCCCCGGTTCTGTTCCAGAATTCCGGCTCGATGTTGTCAGGCAAGGGACGCTTTCCTTATTCACTGGGGTCAGGACTTCCTATATGCCTTCTCTCCCATTTCCCTCATCCCCAAAATCATATTCAAGCTTCAGAGAGATAGAGGTCATATGATCCTCATAGCTCCACGTTGGCCACAGCAAACGTGGTACCCTCTGCTAATACATCTCTCGCAAGCTCCGCCTCTGGAGTTGAGATCCGCTCCAGATCTTCTCTCCCAAGAGGACAGGATGCTGTGGCATCCCAATCCCCAGTCTCTGCATCTCAGGGCCTGGTTGCTGAAAGCCTAGAACTTCAGGATCGTAACCTTTCCCAACAGGTAAAGGATATCCTTCATGCTTCTAGGAAACCCTCCACAAGACGCTCGTATGCCTTTAAGTGGAAAAGGTTTACCATATGGTGCTTGCAGAAGGGTCTTAACCCTCTTGCGATATCTCTGGAATCGATACTGGAGTATCTCCTTCATTTGTCAAATGCGGGTCCAAGACAAATTCAGTAAGAGTCCATCTTAGTGCAGCTTCTTACAAGCCTCTAAGTGGACAATCTATTTCCTCTCATCCTCTTGTATCAAGATTTATGAGAGGCCTACTTTAACAATGCCTCCCATTAAGCCACCACCAGTGGCATGGGACTTAAATCTGGTACTCGGGCAGCTCATGAAACCGCCCTTTGAACCATTAGCCATTACATCTTTGAAATTGCTTTCCTGGAAAGTCATCTTCCTCATTGCAATCACATCAGCACGTCGCATCAGTGAATTGCAAGCGTTAGTGGCTGATCCTCCTTATACAAGGTTCCACCATGATAAGTTAGTTCTTAGGACTCATCCACACTTTATGCCAAAGGTGGTTTCGCCTTTCCATTTAAACCAACAGTTTACCTTCCTGTATTCTTTCTGAGGCCTCATGCCTCCAGTGCAGAAAGGAACCTTCATTCCTTGGATTGTAAAAGAGCTTTGGCCTTTTACTTGCAAAGGACACAGGAACATAGAAAATCTTCCCAACTCTTTGTTGCTTTGATCCTAGTCATTTGGGACTTCCAGTTTCCAAACGAACACTGTCCAACTGGATCGCACAGTGCATATCCTTGGCCTTCAAGAGGAAGGTTCTTACACTCAAAGGCAATGTCACTGCTCACAATGTGAGAGCCATAGCAGCCTCAATGGCTCATCTTCACTCTGTGTCTATTGACGACATCTGTCGAGTAGCTACTTGGGCTTCGGTACATACCTTCACAGCCCACTACTGCTTAGACAAGGACTCCCGCCGGGATGCCTTGTTTGGCCAAGCTGTTAAACACCTTTTTCAGACTTAATCAGCTCCTACCCGCCGTCCCTGGTAGAATGCCAGAGATCCATGGGGGGAAGTGGGGCCCTTTCACAAGGGCACACAACTTCTGGGGCCATCTCCCTGGCATCTGCAGCTAGGGAGTCCCCCATATGTGAAGACTACATTCCTGCTTGTTCCTGGAGATGGCGTAGTTACTCACCTGTAACAGGTGATCTCCGGGAACAGCAGCAATTTAGTCTTCACAACCCGCCCACCTCCCCTAGGAGTTGTATCTCTCTCTCTCTCCCTCTTTCTCTCTCTCCCTCTCTCTTTTGTCTCGGCTATAAACGCAACTGGAGAGGGACAGTTGGAAAGGCGGGAAGGCAGCACCCAGGCGCTGTGGGATGCTCTCAAAAGCTTTCCTATTGGACGCTAGGGAGCATTCCCGAGCAGGCTCCATCGGTACCGACGATACCCATATGTGAAGACTATATTCCTGCTGTTTCCGGAGATCACCTGTACAGGTGAGTAACTATGCTTTTCCAGTGTTATTTTTAACATTTCCATAAATTCTTTATCACATCGAATAAACATTTTGGAGATGTGGGGGAATTCAAAAACCTCAACTTTAATCTTCTGTCATGATCTTCTGGCATCTCTTTCTTCCTAGAGGACAAACTGATTTTTCAATACAGAGCTCAAACAAGTTTACATAACATCTACTTGTTTAACCAACTCCTTACCGTGGGTTTTTGCAGCACAAGTCTTTGGCTGTGGTCTTACAGTTGGGACCTAACTTCGAAGTTCACCCCAAAAAATGGATCAATTTGGGAGGAAAGTGACTTCTCCATAGCTACCACTGCATGCCATAGTGAGTCCAGTGTCACATACCACATCATCTAGCATCTGCTTACTCTGTGATGCATCAGTTACCTTTCTTGAAGGTGATTAGTTCCTCTCATTACCAGGCCCCTTCAAAAATCAATGGACTTGCAGACGCCAGAGAGTTTGCCGCCTCAGAGGCTAAAGCTTTCACCACTCCCCCAAGCCCTGTTTCAACTCTAGGTTTCCTCAAGTTTTATGGTGGCTGCCAGGGACTGCAGAACATCTCTTTGGTTGGTGGGGCCAAGCTCTACCCCAAAGCTTACGAAGCTGATTTTGATGATGATCATTATTCAATACATTCTTCATAATACACAATACAACCTGGAAGGACTATATGGAAAAACGCAATGATTTCCTGACGGTAAGTCTTAACCAAAAGAAGCCCCCTCCTCCAGAAAAGCTCTCAACCCAGGTCTCTAGGCACAGAGACAAGAGTTAGAAATGATATGTGGCATTAAAAACAAAATTATTTTTTTTTGTGGGAAAGATTGAAGAGAACATATACGCTTAATTGGAAGATCAGGACAGAACATACAACTTTACCATGTTTTGTCCTGATCTTTACAGCAAAGAATACAGGCCCAGGGCAGCAACAGCATTTGGCAATTCTTCCAGATGGTCTCCACAATGGGGAGGGCAGGCTCAGGCAGCAATGGGGAAGAGAACAGGCCATGATTATGATGTGCTGGTATTACACACCAGAGAGGTTGCATAAGATGTTTCCAGGGGCATCTCCGCAGTGTTGGCAGGGTTGTGGGGAGAGGTGTCCTGGCTTATATGGTTGGGGTGGGGGGGGGGGGAATTGCTCAGTGATATGGGAATACTGGAAGAATATGCAGAAGTGGATGAGACAGTTGACTAGCGTGAATCTGACAATGGATCCGGGGATGTACTTGTTGGCTTGACAGGGGCAGAAAGGGAGGAAGGGAAAAGGTATAATAGCATATCTGTGTGGCAAGATGTGAAGTGGCTGCACACTGAAAACAACGGGAAGCTCCACAGCTTTCCCAATGTGAAACCTGTTTGTGGCAGGTGTTGGTTATGGAGCAATTGACTGCCTACAGGTGGCAGCATTTGAAGAAGTATGAACAGGTATGGGCAGGACTGTTTTGGGCTCTGGGGGGGGGACGGGACAGAGAAAAGGGAGGTGGGGAATGACTACATGAAGAATAGGGGGTATGAGGGGAGGGAGGGAGAGGGTAGTTAATTAGGATGCTTGTTAATGTAAGGTGTGGAATGGTTGTAATGTTCCAGTATTAGAATAAAAACATTCAAAATTTAAAAACAACAACAAAAGAAAAGCTTTGAATTCATGGGGGAGGAAGTGATGTCACAAGGCAAATGGCTGCCTGTGCTATGCATCGGGCCACCAATTAATATGCCATTTCGTGCATTCGCTCCCCCCCTCGCAAATGCCATTGCTTGGCAGTGGTCGAGAACATTTTGGCTCGAAAGAAGCTGGATAAATTTAAATTTATAAGTGATATGGGACTGCGTGGCTAGGGCTGCACTGTGTGACTGCCCCATGGTGACAATATGGTGGCGAGAAGCTCGGAGTCAGACAGTGGCGAGAGCAAAGTTGAAGGAGAGCCTGTTACTGGTGGAGAGATGAGGATTTGGTTCCTGGAACTGAAACATAACTTCTTTAAGGAGCTGGGAGAGGTGAAATCTGAGCTCTTGGGGGCTGTTACTGCCCTGCAACAGGAAGTCGGTGCCATGGGGAAAAGACTGGCTAAGCTCAATGAATAGGCTGACGAGCAGTAGTGCCTTCAGGCTGTAAAAAAAAGTAAGTATCCTTGCTGCATGAGTCGCATAGGGACTGCCTGGACAAACTGGAAGATTTGGAAAACAGATCCCGACCCAGTAATATAAGAATACATGGCCTTCCCCTGACTGAGGACCATAATGTAACTGGGGCGGTCCATGCCATTTGTAGCATGCTGCTGAGTGGAGATAAGGCAACCAAGAGAGAGCCCAATAAGATTAAAGTGGAGAGGGCGCACCAGAGCCTGGGGCTGAGAAGAGCCAACCAGCCCTGGGACGTGGTGACCTGCCTGCCTGATTTTAAGGTAAAAGAGCTGGTGATAGCATGGAAGAAGGGCCGCTTTGAATGGCAAGGGGAACCTCTGGAACATTTCCAGGACTTGGCAACTATAACCCTGCAGAAAAGGTATGATGAGCAGGAAGTTACCCACTATTTGAGAGCCAAATCTGATATCGCTGGCAGTTCCCCTTTGCTTTTCAGTGCTTTTTCAAAGTAGTTTCCTTGCAAGTTACATTGGCTGAGGAGGCCTGGCGTACCCTGTTGGAGGCTGGTGCTAAGGACTTGCCAAAGGCAGCAAAGAAAGTACAGAAGTGAGCAAAGGGTTTCCAGATGGTGCGCGGTGACAGAGCATGGCTGGAGGTGGGAAGTGTCTGAGGTGGTGGCCATCTTGGAACTGGACCAGCTGCTCCAGAGCGAGATGCGGTGGATCATAAACACAGCAGACCTACCAGAGTGTGGAGTGAGAGGATATAATGACCGATAGTGTGCCAAGCGGTAGGAGAGGGGCTCAGAGGAGCCTTGATATGTGGGCTATGGATGTGTGCGGTTTGTGTGGGGATTGCTGGGATGAAGGGCAAAATGATTAGGTGAGTGTGGCAACTGTTTGTGTAGAGGGTGGACATGATGGTATGGCATGCTGATTTGCCCAGTGACCACTTTCTCCTTAATCACAACATGGCACGTTTCTGTGGGGGGACAGATGGGGCTGGGATAGGGATATAGGATTTAGGGTTGAGTGGAAGCAAGGGTTGGGATAGAGGGTAATAGGGTGCTTGAAATTAATGACTTTTAATGTGAAAGACTTGAATTCGCCCTATAAGTGTAATATGCTAGTTAAAGAACTAGCTTGGGCTAATGTGGATATAGGGTTCATGCAGGAGACTCATTTCAGAAAAGGGGCGGAGGGTCTACTGAAATGTAGGGAATTTCCTGAGCAACCTTTTGCTTCTAATGCTCGGGGTAAGAAAACAGGTGGGGTGGACATTCTGTTTGCTCGAAAGTGGTTCGGGATGTAGAAGGAAGGTACCTAATATCTAAAGTACAGGTAGCCCAGGATGACTTTATTATGGTCAACATTCTCCTATTGGGGCCCAGGGGAACTTTTGTAGAGAATTAGGGGATAAGTTGCTGGACATTGGGAATGGGACCCTAATGGTGGGCAGGGATTGCAATAATGCTATGCATCTGGGGTTAGACAACATAGGTGGGTGTATGGGGAGGCCTGGGATTAGAAGAAAAGTAAAGGGGTTCTTGAGGGCTTGGAATTAGAGGATGACTGGCATGTGCTGCACCCTCACATGAGGGATTATACCTTCTTTTTGAATCTCCATGGTACTTATTCCCATATTGATAATATATTTCTGCCTCAGCCAGCTGTGGGGAGGGTAGAGAATGTAGAGATTGTTTGACCTGGTCAGACCACTCCTCTGTTTGGAGTTGTGGTAGCTGGAGGAGGACCTGGTTAGAAGGTTCTGGCATATGATTGATAGTCTGTTGAGAGATGTGGGGGCATGAGATGCATTTAAAGTTGTGGTGAAGGGTCAGTTGGTGCATTGGGGTGCCCAGAAAAAATGGGAGAGGGAGAGGAAGGCAGAGGATCTGCACATGGAGGTTGTAAGACTAGAGCATTGTCGGCTACAGGAGCTCAGGGGGAGGCTTAAGTTGGAGCTTATGGAGAAGGTGAAGTGTAGTCTGTGGAGAGTCACTACTAAGAGTATAACAATAAAGCAGGATGTCTATTAGCTCTCAAGTTAAAAACGTGAGCACAGCCATGTGAGAGCTGTTAAGGGAAAGCAGGGAGAGGTACATGGGGGGTGGGGGAATGGAGATACATGAGCGATTTTAGGAGTTCTTTGTGGAACTTAATGCGGAGGGGGGGAAGAGTAGAAAGGAGAGGTTAATAACTATTTGGCCTCTGTATCTCTTCCTAGGATGACACCTGAGGCAGTAGAGCGCTTATATTGGGATATTGAAGAGGAGAAAATTTGAGATGTCATCCGTTCGCTCCATAATGGGAAGTTCCTGGGCCTCGATGATTTAACGACTAAATTCTGAAAGACCTATGTAGAAGTGTTGATGAGCCTACTTTTGCAGCTCTTGAATACGGTTAGAAGTGGGGGGAAGTTGGCCACATTGATGGGATGGACAGGCATATCACTCATTCCAAAGGAGGGTAAAGACCATGTTGATTGTGGGGGGTACTGCCTAATATCCCTGCTCAGTCTGGATGTCAAGTCCTGGCAAAAATGTTAGCTCAGCGACTAAATAAAGTGGTCAAATTTTTGATCCATTCTGATCAAGTTGGCTTTATGCCAGGAAGGCAGGCTGGGGACAATATCTGCAAGATTGAATCTGATGTGAGTGGCGCAGAATCGGAAGGAATCCTCTCTCCTGCTGGCCATTGATGCAGAGAATGCTTTTGACCATGTGAGCTGGGAGTTTCTGTTCCGAACATTAGAAATGATGTGGTTTGGAGAGTCCTTTGTTGATTGGGTTAGGGCAATGTATGCAGCGCCTCAGGTCTATGTCAAGGTCATTGGCTTGTATTCTGATATTTCTCCCCCTTGGGAAAGGGCATTCGCTAGGAGTGTCCCTTTTCTCCCCTGCTGTTTGCTTTTTCTGAGTTGCTAGCTACTTGCATTCCTATGAGTGCTGACATAATAGGGATTAAAGTGGGGGAAGAGATTTCGCTCTTTGCAGATTTTATTTTTGCAGTCAGGTCGCAAATCTTGCTGCCTATGATTCTTTGGGACGTACAGGAATATGGTAGACTGGCGCATTTTAAAATAAACATGCAACCTTCACCAGTGTTCATGAAGAGCAAGCTGGGAGAATCTCCAGGTTGGAAGAGGATGTGGGGCAGCTTTGGGACGTGGTCGCTGCTCAGATTAAGGACAGAACTGTGTCTATTAAAAAAATGGAATATCTGGAAAATCAGGCCCGTCGGTGTAATCTGCGGTTCCTGAATTTCCCTAGGTCTTCTTTACTTTCACCTATGGAGATGGTGAAGAAGTATTTCGGGGAAATCTTGATTCCCCCAGAACAGTTCCCACCTATGACTAGGGCTCAGTACCTGTCTTTAAGGGATCAGGTATCCAGTACCTCCCCTACTCCTGGGGTGGGAGACCTCACAGGGTTCCTGGAAAGCTCCCTGGATGTTATAACAGATAAAGCTACCCTTCTTGTAACCAAGGCTCTGGAGTCGGATAAATTTTATGTTCTTAGATTGTATTTCAGGAACATTAACAAAGTTTTTCTGGGATCTAATGTTAGAATATTTCCTGATGTTTCTTGTGTTACGCAGCTGAGAAGGAAGGACTTTTTGGCCCTTCGCCCCAGGGTTTTGGCCCTAGGGGCTGCTTTTCAGCTTAAATTTCCAGTTAGGTGTTGTGTTTCATTTAAGCAGAAAATATATATGTTGTTTGAACCTAGGCAACTTCAGGAGTTTCTGGAGGCTAGGGAGGCTGTATTAATTTAAGTTTCTATGCCTTCTCATTCGGCTGACGTATGAGTCTCCACCTGCCTTAATTGATTTATAGTTTAGGTAGTGTAGGACCCATTGGGTTCCTTACTGTCTGTGAAAGTTATTTTTCTTAGTACTTCTCCAATATTTCCTCACTTGGGGTCTAATATTGTAAATGGGGGGGAAAATTGTTTTTTTCTTTTGTTGTATATTTCTTACATGTATTGATCGCCCATTTTCTTTTTTCATTCAATGTAATTTTTGGATGTAACAATTAATAATAACACAGGTACACTACCAAAAAACTGCCTCCAGTTTTGCAACTGATTCCTATAGATTTTGGGGTGCTGAATCCAGGAAAAATAGCCAAAATGTTCCATCACGTCACGTTTTCTTGCAAAATTAGATTTCTTACCCATATAAGGAATGTTCACATAATTTCTTTTTAGCCGACTGCAGTTTATTTTCTTGGCCCAAAATAGAGGGTTGTAATGGTTAACTAACTAGAAACACTCCCTCATGATATTTTAGAGTGTTTTGTATTCATTTTATACATTAACAGGACAATTGGGGAGGCGGGGGGCTAAATCCAGTACTCACGCTGGTGCATGTTCTTTCCTGTTCGCCTCGCCTCGTTCGCTCGCTCAAACACGGTGGTTGCGACATGAACGTTCCTGTCAAATTTCAGTTTCTTGCAAGTTCATTATTACCTTTTGTTTGCTCAGTCGTAATCCAGCTTTATTCCGAAGTGGTTCACTACAGTTGTAGTTTGCAGTGCTGTGTATTTGTGATGGCTCACAGAGCCAGAGGTTGCGTCAACTCTCCGGACAGTTTTTGTTTTATTTGTGGGGAATATACCGTGAAAAAGCGGCAGAGGAACATTTCTGCATTCATTAAAAAAGTATATTTCGCCTATTTCGGTTTGAAGTTAGGCGATCAAGACAAACCGTGGGCTCCTCACAAAATGTGCAAGACATGTGAGGAAGATCTACGCTTATGGATGAAAGGTAAAAAACAAGCATTTCGTTTCGGAATACCTATGATGTGGCGTGAACAAAGAGACCACAGCAGTGACTGCTATTTTTGCTCTTGCATTGTGAAGGGATACAACTTAAAAAATAAGAACGTAATAAGTTACCCCAACCTTCCCTCAGCAATTAGGCCTATGCCTCATAGCAACGAAGTACCTGTGCCTGAACCACCAAAATCTTTGGATCATATTTGTGTGGACGGTTCTGATCATGATGACTCATCAGATGGCTTTTCCCGATGAGTCCAGTACTTCCGAGTTTGAAACTGAACCAGATCCGAAACCTGAACTTTTCTCTCAAGCTGAATTGAATGATTTAGTCCGGGATTTAGGACTCCCAAAAGATGCTGCCCAACTGCTAGGTTCTCGGCTTAAACAGAAAAATCTATTGTCACCAGGAACAACTTTTTATTGGTACCGCAACCGCGAGACACAATTTTTGAAGTATTTCAGCAAAGAGGAAGATTTGGTATTTTGCAACGATATATACGGAGTGATGGAAAAGTTTAAACTCAAGTATGATCCTGCTGAATGGCGGCTGTTCATTGATTCGTCAAAAGACAGCATAAAAGGTGTTCTTCTTCATAATGGCAACACATTCGCTTCAGTTCCTATTGCTCACTCTGTTATTCTCCAAGAAAAATACGAGAATTTGGCCCTGATTCTTCAGAAGATTCGTTATGATGAGCATAAGTGGATGATTTGTGGAGACTTTAAAATTCTATCCATGCTATTAGGGCAGCAATCCGGTTTCACCAAATATCCCTGCTTCCTTTGCTTGTGGGATAGCCGGGCCCGCGACCTACACTGGGGGAAAACAGACTGGCCAATTCGGGAGTATTTGAGACCCGGTGAGAAAAATGTTCTTCATGAGAGCTTGGTACCTCGTGATAAAATTCTATTACCACCTCTCCACATTAAGTTGGGTCTCATTAAGCAATTCATCAAGTCCCTTCCAAAAGATGGTGAGTGCTTTCGGTACCTTTGCTCAAAGTTCCCCCGACTTTCTGAAGCAAAGCTAAAGGAAGGAGTGTTTGTTGGCCCTGATATAAGGAAACTCATTTCAGATGGAGCATTCGCTGAAACGATGTCTGAGAAGGAAAAAGAAGCCTGGGATTCCTTCAAGGATGATGTTCTCAAATTCTTGGGGAACAGGCGGGATGAGAACTATAAGGATATTGTTGCCAGGATGCTCAATGCCTTCAAAGAACAAGGCTGTAACATGAGCCTGAAAGTCCATTTCTTGCACTCCCATGTGAGCTACTTTCCCGAAAACTGGGGGCGTACAGTGAAGAACAAGGTGAAAGGTTTCACCAGGACATCAAGGACGCAGAGAGAAGGTACCAAGGAAGATGGAACACCACTATGATGGCTGATTTCTGCTGGTTGCTGCTGCGGGAAACCCCAGATGAAAAATACGCCAAGCAGCGCACCAAGAGAAGCATTCGGGGGAAGAAGAAACGGGCCCACCAGGAGATTGATTGACCCAAGAATGACTTTAAAATCTAAACTGTGTTGACAAATATCGTGTTTTTACTAAACTTTGAAATAAAAATTTGCTAGTTATTACCACAGTGTCGGATCTCATTTATTAGAATTTTATTTTCACACCATCGGGTGTTTGTCTTCATGTATTGCAATGGTGCGGTTTGCGTTTTCTATTCTTACATACATACCTGTACAACATTTTTTGCACATTGCTTTGCTTTGCTTTGTGTCTAACCTCGCTCTTATATGCTCAATGTTTGTGCACATGTATGTGGCTGTTTTAAGTGCAGACAATTTTGTTACCATCACAGTGTGTTTTGTTGACATTACTCTATTCTTATGTGCTGCCTTGTTACAATTTTCTTTATTCTTATTTGAATAACTACTAAACAATTAGTATAAAGAATTCATCCAAGAAACTTTTATCTCGATCGCACTCAATCTGAAACGTTCACCTCAAACTGCTAACCCAATGTAGCAAAAAATCTGTACGTGATGGAGCAAATTGGTTACCAGATTTGGATTCAGCGCACCAAAAAACGTAAAAATCAATCGAAACATTAGAGGCAGTTTAAAAAAATTTTTTTTTAGTGTACCTGTGTAATTGATAAATAAAAAGTTAAAAAAAATAAACATGCACAAGTTTGAGGTTTTTTCTTTTTAAACGTAGCTCTTGACTTGGAGGTGAGGCTTTGCACATGATTCCCCTTCCGCTGGTCCAAAAAGAGGTAAAAATACCTGAGGATGCAGCACACGCCAGACCCAGGGTAAGGCTTTGAGGCTAATTATGGGGAGCTATGGGTGAGCCTGGCTAAGGACTTGGAAAGGTGGTAACGGATCAGTCTTTCCTTGTTGGATCGGATTGCCACAGTTAAGATGGTGGTGCTCCCTAGGCTCCTTTACCTGTTCCACACACTGCTGGTGCTATTCCATTGGGTGCATTTCTGAAATTGGAGTGTAAAATTGATAGGTTTATTTGGAAGGGGTGGCCACCGAGGGTGACCCGCAAGACGCTGGATCTGAGTAAGGCTCAGGTTGGGGGCTGAGTCTACCTGATTTTAGACAGTATTACTATAAAAGTAAGAGTTATGTGGGAGTGGACAAGGGAGTTTGGGAAGCAGTGGATGACTATTGAGCAGACTCTTGAAGTGGGGGGACGCCTCTGGGGTATAGGATCTGGATGACAAAGGGGGAGGGTTTAGGGAGGTTAGTAATCCCTTGACTCGATAATCCTTGGAAATCTGGAGATGAATGTGGAGTCGCTTACTGGAGGGGAAGCAGGTTTTGTTTCTGATCTCCGCTGGGTGGAATGGGGATTTTCCTCCTGGACTGTCCGCATGCATGGGTGTAGGAGCTGGGAAAGGAAGGGGCTGACACTCATGGGACAGGTATATGATTAGGAGAAGCTAAGATCCTTTGAGGATTTGAAGGAGAGGCATAATCTGGCTTAGAATGACTGGTTTGGTTATTTCCAGCTGAGGCATTTCCTTTTGACAGGGCATTCTGGAGAGGATATAGGTAGGAGGAAGACTTTTTTTGAAGTACTCTTCAAGGGCAGATGGGGGGATAGAGGGATTATATCAAAGTTCTGTAGAGGCCATTGGGACAGTCCAGTGCAATCAGCTGCTTTGGGAAAAGGGGAGCTGTGAAATGGCAAAAAAGTTTCTTTAATATTTGTAAGATCTCCACTACATTGGCAGATATGGAGAATAGATTGAAATTATTATATGTTTAAGTCATAGGGGAGGAGTATCCAACTTCCATTGGAGGGTTTGTGGGCAGAAGGCTACCTTCTATCATATGTGGTGGCTGTGCCCCAGTGTGACTAAGTTCTGGGAGGAAAGTGTATGGAAGAGACAGTGGGCTGTGATCCCAAGGTGTTTCTACTACATAAATATGACCCCAGAGTGGGGTGGAAACTGAGAACTCCTGAAGTATACTATTGTAGCAGTGAGGGGGGACATTGCTCTACACTGGAAAGCAGTGAAGCTGTCGGACTTATCAAGGTTCCACTGTTTACATTGATGTTATGGCCTTCAGAGTTGGCGAAGGGAACAGATGGACTCAGCATGGACTCTTTATTGGAACTGGGGTGGGGGGAATAGTTGGATAAGGGGATGGGGAGGTCTTTAGGGTGGTATCCCACTTTGGTATGTATGCAGATTGTTGAGTAATATTATTATTTGGAAAACGTATAAAAAAATAAAGTGAAAAAATAAAGCTTTTAACTTATATGGAGGGAAAGCTATCTATAGGTATGTATATATAAAATAAGTTGAAAAGTGTGTATTTGCAGTGTGACACAGTGGCACATTTCCCTCACTTGCAGAATCAGGGGGGTGCAAGTGAGTATGTGTGTGATAGGAAGGTGTGGTCATATATGTTTGTCCATAGGACTATCAGAGGAGGGTACGTGCATATGTGTGTGTCCATGGGTATATCTAGAGAGGATGGGTGCATATGTGTATGTCCGTGGGGGTATCTGGGAAGGGAGCATGCATATGTGTGTGTCCATGGGGGTATCTGGGGAGGGTGCATGTGTATGTGTGCCTTGGAAGTGTCGTCAGGGCTGGTGGGAGTGCATGCATGTGTGTATGAGGGGAGTTTACTATCATTACCCTTCCATACTCTTTTCTGCACTCTTTCTCCTTCCCCTTACCCACCCATACATGCTTGCCTTTTCTTTCCTTCCCTCCTCTCTAGCCCCACCTATTCCCTTATGAGTTCCCTGTCTCCTTCCTCTATACTCCACTCCTTACCCACCCCATCCCTGCTATCAGGCAGCCAGGCCTCTGTATTGCTCTTTACACTAGCGGGACATGGGACTCCTGGTGATTTCTCTTCATGTTGACAGGACTGGGACTTCTACCAGCTCTTCAACCTGCTGCTTTGGGAGGGGGGGGGGGGGCATACTCATCTGCATGTGCATTCTTTTGCAGATGCAGACAGATAGGTACACCAACTACACCCATCTGGCTAACACCCCACTAATGGGCGCTATTGCTTATGCAAAAGCACCTAATAAAATTTGGGATGTTGACACAATGGGATAGAAACATAGAAACATGATGACAGAAAAAGACCACAAGGCCCATCTAGTCTGTCCTTCCATAACAACAACTACAACAGTCCACTTTCTACCTTTAGAGATCCTCTGTGTTGGTCCCATGCTTTTTTGAATTCAGTTACTGTCCTCATCTCTACCACCTCCACTGGGAGACTATTCCATGGATCCACTACTCTTTCCGAAAAAAAATATTTCCGCATATCACTCCTGAATCTATCTCCCTTCACCCTCATCCCATGTCCCCTCGTAGCAGAACTTGCTTTCAATTGAAAGAGGCTCTCTCCCTGAACATTTATGCCACGGAGGTATTTAAACATCTCAATCATATCACCTCTATCCCGCCTTTCCTCTAAGGTGTACATATTAAGATCCTTACGTCTGTCCTCATATGCTTTATAATGAAGCCCATTAATCATTTTAGTAGCAACCCTCTGCACCGACTCCATCCTGTTCACATCCTTTTGAAGGTGCGGTCTCCAGAATTGCACACCATACTCCAAATGAGGTCGCACCAAAGACTTATACAGAGGTATTATCACCTCCTTTTTTCTGCTAGCCATTCCTCTCTGTATGCACCCAAGCATCCTTCTAGCTTTTGCCGTCGCCTTTTCTACCTGTTTAGCTACTTTAAGATCATCAGACACAACCACGCCTAGGTCCCGCTCTTCTTTAGTGGACAAAAGTACTTCACCTCCTATACTGTATTGCTCCCTTGGATTGCTGCAGCCCAAATGCATGACCTTACATTTTTTAACATTAAATCCCAGCTGCCAAATTCTAGACCATTCTTCAAGCTTAGCTAGATCCCTCCTCATGTTATCTACACCTTCCTGGGTGTCTACTCTATTACAGATTTTGGTATCATCCGCAAAGAGGCAAACCTTACCCAACAGCCCTTCCGCTATATCACTAACAAAGATGTTAAAAAGAATCGGACCAAGGACAGATCCCTGGGGCACACCACTGGTAACATCCTTCTCCTCAGAGTGAGCTCCATTTACTTGTACTCTTTGTCGCCTCCCACCCAACCAATTTCTAACCCAAGCAGTAACTTTAGGGTCCATCCGTAGGGTGCTCAGTTTGATTATAAGTCGCCTGTGAGGAACAGTGTCAAAGGCTTTACTGAAATCTAAATACACCACATCTAGAGCTCTCCCTCGGTCCAACTCCCTGGTCACCCAGTCAAAGAAATCGATCAGATTTGTCTGACAAGACCTGCCTCTGGTGAATCCATGCTGCCTCGGATCCTGTAATCCGCCGGACTCCAGAAACCTCTCTATTTTCTCTTTCAGCAGTGTTTCCAATAATTTACTCACCACTGAAGTTAAACTAACCGGCCTGTAGTTTTCAACCACATCCTTACTTCCGCTTTTGTGTAAAGGCACCACATGAGCCTCTCTCCAGTCCTTTGGCACCACTCCCGACTCCAACGAGGCATTGAAAAGGTCAGTCAGTGGAGTTGCTAGAACGTCCCCAAGTTCCCTCAGTATTCTAGGGCGTATCCCATCCGGTCCCATCGCTTTGTCTACTTTAAGTTGTGCTAGTTTCTCACGAACACAGTCTTCTGAAAATTGTTCAAGATGTCCCTCGCTTCTGTTCTTATTTGTGGGTGTTTTCTGAGGTCCTGCTCCTGGTTCTTCATCTGTGAACACAGAACAAAAATATTTGTTAAGCAATTCCGCTTTATCCTTATCAGCTTCTACATATTCCCCCCCTGCACCCTTGAGTCTGACAATACCACTTTTGCCCTTCCTCTTCTCACTAATATATCTGAAAAATGTCTTATCCCCCCATTTTATTGCATTGGCTATTTCCTCCTATTGCCTAACAACCTTACCTAAAGAGCAGAACACGTTCCTGAGTGTTTTACACTATTTTTGTCATGCAGGAATTAAATGAAACATAGATGTAGCTCATAGTAATGGAAGGATCCACACAAAGCAAATAATGTCTTCAGCTGGCGTTTCTGTGACGCAGAATGTTCATAGTGCTATGGGGCAGCTTGTGTGCACAGAGGTAAATGCCCACTTCTCCAGTAAGGTTGTACTGAAAAAAATATGGCAAGAAGAATGGGAAGGATTGCAGGGTTGTTTGTACCCAGGATGAGAATTTGCAACTGGATAGTTGATGTGCTCAGGAAGAGTAGAGGGGAGAAGTGAAGAAGTCCTGGCACTGGGGAGGGAAGAGATCAATCAGTGATCAAAGCTTCTCTGATAGAAAACCCAAGGGATGAGGCAGTGGTAAACAGTTATCATGGATTTTCTAGACTGATGAGATCACAGAAATATTTGCTCTGTCATTGTGTGAATCTGAGTTGGCTGGCTGTGGTTTAGAGGAATATGAAAAACCAAAGATGCAGAGTTTGTAACTTGGGGAATAAAACAACCCTTGGAAAGGAATGAAGATCATTTAACAAGACTTCTCTGCTTCTTCTTCTCCAATGGTGATGCCATCCTTGGGATTATCTTGGTTCAGTCAAAACAAAACAAAAACCCCTCTGCCCTTGTTGGCACACCGGGGGTCAATGTGATGTGCAGAAATCACATTTGCATTTCCATTACGAGCTGCTCCATGCCTCATCCTGAATTAAGTGGAATTGTCAGGATCTGAATCTCTCTGTTAACTTTGGTTGCTTCTGGAAGAGGGGGCATATCTCAACTCTGTCAAATTAAGCATTTCCAGCAATCTGTTATGTGTTTGCTTGGTTCATCTTGCATCATCCAATTCCTTTTGGCTTTCAGAGCAGCTAATGATAAAACCAAAAATCCTGCTTTATGAAAATGTATTAACATACATGTACATAGTAATGCTGCTTAAAGTTGCAATTTGGAACAGGGATATTGGGGGGGGGGGGGAGGGAGAGATGATATGGTTGGTATACATCCAGGAAATTGTGGCATACTTTGTTTCTTCAACAAGACATTTTATTTTAAAACCATGTAGCCATGGGCCATTATTACCTGACTGGTTCATTGATGTTGACTTGCCCCTTGTAACACAGGTCACGACTGGAAAGTTGTTGAAGGTATGACTCTGCAGCTAGGTGCTTCACAGTAATCACATAAAAGGTCAACTGAAAATTAAGGTCTTAAAATGGCATGGGCAGAACAGCTATAATGTTAGGGCTTGGATGGGTGGACAGTCACAGCTATGCCAGCCCTGGCTATAGGTTTTGAGCAAACTTTCAAGCCAATGCCGAAACCTTGCGCTAGAGCCCAGTGCATAAAGCTGTAGTGCAGGGTTTCATAGCACAACTTTTAACGCTGATTCTTTGTGCTGGAATGTAATAATCCAATTACCCAGTGTGCAAAAAGTCAGAGCTAAACAGGAGAGCAAGCCAAACACATGCGCACAGAAGTTGGTGCAAGTTTGGCATGCTGTCCCGGAGAAACAGGATTATCTGAGTTGAAGTTTGACACATCACATCAGATGGTACTGGAAGAGGGGTGGGGGGCTTCAGGGGCCACCAGGGATTTTTTTTGGTGGGTAGATGGAGGGAACAGGGCTGCTGGGCCACCATGGATTTAGTTTCTGTCGGAGGAATTGGTGTCGGGGGGGAGGGGGGAACACTGGCTCCCTGACAGTGTTCTGATGGCATCAGGGGCTTTCCCTGATGCCTGGATCATCTGAAGTGGTGTTAAACTTCACCTCAGATGGTACATTTTTCTCCTGGGTGGATCTTTGCTCCTGCCTGAAGCTGGCGTGAAGATCTAGCAGTAAAAACAGTGTAAAAAACTGTGCTAAGTACAGTGCAGTTTTTTACATTGGGCACAATTACTTATGCAGCGATTTGCATGCCAAGTGCGCTTTAATGCAGCTGGTTTTTTGGCATTTTTCTGGCATTAGCATGCTTTCTGCATCAGAGAGCAAGCCTAGCGTGAGGAAAAACGCCAGAAAATGCGCTAAGCTTTTCTTCATTGGCCCGTTTTTAAGTAGTTACTGGGTGCAAGTCCTTTCTGCACAGTCATAGCTTATATAAACCAGACACTTCATTTGCTAAAAAGGGCAATTAATGGTGACTGCATCTCTTAAATTTACGTTTCAGTTTCTACCATTTTTCCCGGTATTGACGTCAGGCTTACCAGTCTGTAGTTTCCTGGATCACCTCTGGAACCCTTTTTAAAAATTGGCGTTACATTGGCCATCCTCCAGTCTTCAGGTATTACAGATGATTTTAATGATAGTTCACAGATTACTAATATAGGTCTGCAATTTCATATTTCAGTTCTTTCAACACCCTTGGATTTATACCATCTGGTCCAGGTGATTTGCTACTCTTCAGTTTATCAAATAGTTGTAATACATCATCTCCAGGAACAAGCAGGAATGTAGTCTTCATATAATGGGTATCATCGGTACCGGCGGAGCCCGCACGGGAACGCATCCCAGCGTCCAATAGGAATGCTTTTGGGAACATCCCACAGCGCATGCGTGCTGCCTTCCCGCCTCTGTACCTCTCACGTCAATTCTTCGTTTTCCGCGGAGCCGACAGGATGTGTACCCTGTCACCGCAGAAAATTTCCTTTTATTCTTCGTTTTTTGTGGTCGCGTCTGCCTTCATTCGACACCTACCAGTACCGCCGGTGGTTCTTCTTTCTTTAAAAAAAGAATCAACCCCCCCCCCTTGTATTTTCTTCAGGGATCTTTCCCCTGTTTCTGGTGCTAGGCACCATTTTTGGGCATTAGGCCCACTTTTCTTCAAACATGGAGAAACCAGCTAGTGGTTTCAAAAAATGCTCAAAGTGTGGCAGTACCATTTCCGTCACCGACACCCATGATTGGTGTCTAAAATGTTTAGGTCCTGAACATTGTCCAACGGAGTGTCTCTCCTGCACAAGGATGACCAAAAGGGGCCTGCAGAATAGAGCTGCAAAACTCGGTACCCTTTTTGCCGCGGATACAATGTCACTTGCATCGACGTCTTCCAGGGCTTCATCTTCCTCCCATGGATCTCAGGTAACTAAACTTAAGTCTTCTAAGACTGGCCGGTCCTCGAAGGGTAAATCTCCTTCAAAGTATCAAGATACCATTGGCGTTGCCCTCGAGGATAGTTCACTGGCAAAACAGCCCCGGCGGGAGTCTTCAGGCTCCAAAGCATTAATGGGGCTCCAGGATGTTCCAGAGGCTTCCACCTCTGCAGAACTACTGGTGCCATGTTCTGGGGTTGTAGCCGCTTCCACCGGTACTGACACCCAGGCATCGGCAGGAGCGATGGACAAGAGAATCCTCGCTATTGAATGCAGTCTAGTGTCCCTCTTAGCAGCTTCGGTACCGCTAAGACCGCTATAGACTGTTCAACAGGTATCGGTACCAACACCGACAGTACCTGCTTCGATAGGACTGCTTTCCTCCATGCCGAGCCTTGAGTCTATCTCGGGTATTGGGTATCAGGAACCAAGACATTTCAGTACCGACTTCGAACGGTACCGATACCATGCGTTACGGGAGCACCCGGTACAAAGTGCCTTTGAGTCTTCCGATTCCGATGACTGACAATTCTGCCGGTACCAGAGCAAACCTACTAGAGGATTCAACTCTTTCGCCTCAATGCAGGATGTCTCCTCCAGAAGATATGTCCTTCCAGGATTTCATACGTGATTTAGTAAAGGGTCTTGCAACCACTGTGATTCCAGAAAAGGAAGCTAGGGCGGAAGAATTAAGAATTCTACAATACCCTATGGCTCCCAAGGAGGTAGCTATGCTTCCCATTCACAAGATCTTACATGATCTGATGTTGAGAATGTGGGAAACTTCTTTAATGATATCTTCACATTCCCGATGCCTTGACACTATATACCGAGTGCCAAGTTGTCCTGGTTTTCAAAAAAACTCAGTTACCACACAATTCAATGGTAGCGGAATCAGCCATGCGAAGAATCAAGAGTGCTAAACCACATTCTTTTAATCCTCCAGACCGGGAATCCAGGACACTCGATGCCTTTGGGCGTCGATGCTTTCAATCCTCCATGCTATCAGCCAGGATCAGTTCCTACATTCTTTATATGGGAATGTTGCTGGAGGAAGTCACAAAAGACTTAGAGCTCATTAGCCCTTGTGTCTCTGAGGAAAAAAGAGCAGACTACCTTATTCTGATCAAGCATGTCCAGAATGTCTCTAAATTCATGAACCATGCTACCTTTGATTGCTTTGAATGTATTAGCAGAACCTCTGCTATATCCATAGGAGCACGTCGTATTGCTTGGCTTCAAGCATCAGACTTAGAACAGTGGGTGCAAGAAAAGCTGGGAAACATTCCTTGTACAGGAGAAAATCTCTTTGGCAAGGACTGGCAAGACAAGGCTAATCAGCTTGAATCTGACAATACTACTTTAAACAGATTGTCAAAGTCTACAGCCAACCCAGCAAAGAAGAAAACATTCAAAAAACTCTTTTTCAGCAAGAAAAAGTCTTACCTATCTTACACCCATCAAAGCCACTGTCCGTTTCATGTTCCCCAGAAGGGGCAACAACAGAACAGACAGCAAAGAAAGCTGCAAGCTCAAAGAGTTCAACTGGCCCAACAGACCCAGCCCCCTCAGGGTCTTTGACTTCTACCTAGAGAACGTAGTCATTCTGCCCCTGAAAGGTCCAGAACCCTTAACCATTCCAGGAAGACTATGCTATTTTGCCAAAAGATGGCAACAAATAACATCAGAAAATTGGACTCTGTCCATTGTACGGCTGGGGTACAAGCTTCATTTTCTCATCTTGTCCCCACCTACAATAATAAAACAGTTCAGTTCTCAGCCCCTGCCACCAACCTTTTGTGGCAGGAAGTCACATCACTTCTCGCTCAAGGAGCAATCAAAGAAGTACCCATACCCCAACAGGAGACGGGGTTTTACTCCCCCCCTATTTTCTTATTCCAAAGAAGACAGGGGGACAAAGGCCTATACTAGACCTCAGAGAATTAAACAAATATTTGTTCCGAGAAAAGTTCAAAATGATCTCCCTCGGGACACTTCTACCATACCTTCAAAGTCAAGACTGGCTATGTTCTCTAGATCTAAGAGATGCGTACACGCATATTCTCATCCACTCAGATCACAGAAAGTTCCTTCATTTCCTGGTCCAAGGAAGACACTTTCAGTACAGAGTTCTTCCTTTCGGACTGGCCTCTGCTCCAAGAGTCTTCACAAAATGCATGGCAGTGTTAGCAGCATTTATGAGGACTCTGGGAATATTCGTCTTCCCTTAGACGATTGGCTCATTCGAGCATCGACAGCTCCAGAGGCCAGCTTCGCTCTTTCTCGAGCAATCAGGATTCTTCAATACTTGAGACTGGTCATAAACCTCACAAAATCTCATCTCACCCCCTCTCAATCTCTCGAATTCATAGGGGCTTGTCTAGACACACAGCAGGCAAGGGCTTTCCTGCCACAGCCACGCTGTCTACGAATAATACAGCTGGCATCTCAAGCATCTATGAAGGTGTTCCTTACTGCTCGAGAGATGCTTCAACTTCTGGGACACATGGCATCCACTGTCCATGTGGTTCCCTATGCTCGCCTTCACATGCGAGCAGCCCAGTGGACCCTATCCTCTCAATGGTCACAGGCCTCAGGTCACTTAATGGACAAGATCAGAAACATCACATGTCTGATTTCATTCCTGCAATGGTGGCAATCTCTAGGAAACCTCCTCATAGGCTCTCCTTTCCAGCAGCCTCTATATCAGGCCACCCTAACAGATACGTCCAAGATGGGTTGGGGGGCCCACTTGCACGATCTCTCCACTCAGGGTTTTTAGACCTCACAGGAGGTTTCCCGTCACATAAACCATCTAGAGCTGAGAGCCATTTTCAATGCTAGTCATGTCCTTCAGACCCATCTCAGCAACAAAACCATTCTGGTCCAAACCGACAATCAGGTAACTATGCTCTATGTGAACAAGCAAGGTGGAACAGGCTCTCTGTCGCTATGCAACGAAGCTTTGTGACTATGGGCCCTCGCAAGAGTTGCAAATTCACCTGTTTGCGGTATACCTTCCGGGCATTCAAAACTTATGGGCAGACATACTCAATTGAATACTGCTGCCACACGAGTGGTCCCTCCACTCATACCAACTTGCTCAAGTATTTCAAATCTGGGGAACACCAGATATAGACCTCTTTGCAAGTCCACAGAATGCCAAACTTCCCCGATTCTGTTCCAGAATCCCGGCTCACAACTGTCAGGCAAGAGATGCTTTCCTACTCCACTGGGGTCAGGACTTCCTCTATGCCTTCCCACCCATTCTCCTCATTCCCAAAACTTTATTCAAACTTCAGAGAGACAGAGGTCGTATGACAAAACATGGTATCCTCTTCTTCTGCGTCTCTCTCAAACCACTCCTCTGGAGTTGGGGAATGCTCCAGATCTTCTGTCTCAGGAGGACAGATGCTTACTGCATCCCAATCCGCAGTCCCTACATCTCGGGGTCTGGTTACTGAAAGCCTAGAATTCCAGAATATTAACATTTCTCAACAAGTAAAGGATATCCTTCTGGCTTACAGAAAACCTTCCACAAGACGTTCCTACACTTTTAAGTGGAAAAGGTTCTCTGTCTGGTGTTCACAAAAGGGACTTAACCCCCTTTTGGTACCTGTAGAGTCGCTACTAGAGTATCTCCTCCAATTATCAACTTCTGGTCTAAAGACCAATTCAGTGAGAGTCCATCTTAGTGCTATTGCTGCTTTTCATAAACCTTTCGATGGACAACCTATTTCCTCTCATCCACTTGTATCAAGATTTATGAGAGGCCTACTCTTAACCAAACCTCCCATTAAACCACCACCGGTGGCATGGGATCTAAATCTTGTTCTTGGTCAGCTTATGACACCGCCCCTTGAACCTTAAGCCACTTCAGACCTAAAGTTTCTTTCATGGAAAGTTATTTTCCTAATTGCCATCACTTCTGCAAGACACATTAGTGAACTACAGGCGTTAGTAGCTGACCCTCCTTATACAAGGTTCCACCATGATAAAGTAGTCCTCAGGACTCATAAGAACATAAGACATGCCATACTGGGTCAGACCGAGGTCCATCAAGCCCAGTATCCTGTTTCCAACAGTGGCCAATCTAGGTCATACGTACCTAGCAATATCCCCAAAAGACACAGGTTCCACAATGCTTGTACTGGGTCAAGCATTGATATCCTGGGTCCCTTTTTAATAGTGGTTTATGGACCTTTCCTCCAGGAACTTGTCCAAACCTTTTTTAAACCCAGCTATACTAACAGCCCTTACTACATCCTCCGGTAACAGATTCCAGAGTTTGATTACACGTTGAGTGAAAAAATATTTTCTCTTATTTGTCTTAAATAGTTTACCCTGTAGCTTCATTACATGTCCCCTAGTCTTTCTATACTCTGATAGCGTAAACAATTGATCCACGTTTATCCGTTCCACTCCATTCATTAATTTATAGACCTCTATCATATCTCCCCTCAGCCGTCTCTTCTCCAGGCTAAAGAGCCCTAACCTTCTTAGCCTCTCTTCATAGGAGTAGCCTTCCATCCCCTTCACCAATTTGGTGGCTCTTCTCTGTACTTTTTCTAATAACGCTATGTCCTTTTTAAGATACGGTGACCAGAATTGCACACAATATTCAAGGTGCGGTCGTACCATGGAGCGATACAGAGGCATTATAACATCCTTTGTTTTATTCTCCATCCCTTTCCTTATGATACCTAGCATTCTATTTGCTTTCTTGGCCGCCGCTGCACACTGGGCGGAGGGTTTTAACATGTTATCCACGATGACTCCTAAATCTTTTTCCTGGGTGGTGGTTTCTAATGTGGAGCCTTGCATCGTGTAACTATAGTATGGGTTGTTCTTTCCTAGGTGCATAACTTTGCACTTGTCCACATTAAATTTCATCTGCCATTTGGATGCCCAGTCTTCCAATTTATCCAGATCCTCCTGCAGTTTTCCACAATCCTCTTGGGTTTTAACAACTTTAAACAGTTTTGTGTCATCTGCAAATTTGATAACCTCACTAGTTATTCCCTTTTCCAGGTCATTTATGAATATGTCAAAAAGCAGCGGACCCAGTACAGATCCCTGGGGTACTCCACTATTCACCTTTTTCCATTGGGAATATTGGCCATTTAGCCCTACCCTCTGCTTTCTATCTTTTAACCAGTTCCCGATCCACAATAGTACACTGCCTCCTATCCCATGACTTTTTAGCTTCGCCAAAAGTATCTGATGGGGGACTTTGTCAAAAGCTTTCTGAAAGTCCAGATACACTATATCAACCGACTCACCTTTGTCTACCTGTTTATGCACACCTTCAAAAAAACATATCAGATTAGTAAGACAAGATCTTCCTTGTCTAAAGCCATGTTGGCTGTCTCCCATTAGGCCATGACTATCTACATGCTGTGTAATTTTGTTCTTTATGATGGTTTCTACCATTTTCCCTGGTACTGACGTCAGGCTCACCGGTCTGTAATTTCCTGGGTCACCCCTGGAACCCTTTTTAAAAATTGGTGTTACGTTGGCGACCCTCCAATCTTCAGGTATTACAGATGATTTTAATGAAAGTTCACAGATTACCAATAGCAGGTCTGCAATCTCATATTTCAGTTCTTTCAACACTCTGGGATGTATACCATCCGGTCCAGGTGATTTGCTACTATTCAGTTTATCAAATAGTTGTAATATATCTTCCCGGTGTAGCGATATTTCTCTCAATTCCTCTGCAGTATCACCTTTAAATATCACTTCAGTCTTGGGTAACATCCCTACATCTTCCTCAGTAAAGACCGAAGCAAAGAATTCATTCAGTCTCTCTGCTATAGCCTTGTTTCCTCTTACTGCCCCTTTTACCCCTCTATCATCTAATGGTCCAATTGACTCTCTCACAGGTCTTTTGCTACGAATGTACTTGAAAAAGTCTTTATTTCGTGTTTTTGCTTCCGTAGCAAGTTTCTTCTCAAATTCCCGCTTTGCCTGCCTTATCAATGCTTTGCATTTAACTTGCCAGTGCTTGTGCTGTTTCCAGTTTTCATCATTTGGCTCTTTTTTCCATTTCCTGAAGGTTGCTTTTTTGGCAGCAACAGCCTCTCTGACCTCACCTTTAAACCATGCTGGCAGTTTTTTGGACTTTCTTCCACTTTTCCTAATGCGTGGAATACAGCTGGTCTGGGCTTCGAGGATAGTATTTTTAAATAACACCCAAGCTTGCTGTAAGTCTTTAACCTTTGGAACCGCTCCTTTTAGTTTTTTCCTAACTATATTCCTCATTCTATCATAGTCTCCCTTTTGAAAGTTAAAAGGTAGTACTGTGGATGCCTTTACTATCTGTCCTCCACTAATTAAATCAAACATGATCATACTATGATCACTATTGCCAAGTGGTCCCAACACCCTTATTTCTTGCACCAGATCTGGCGTTCCACTAAGGACTAGGTCCAGTATGGCTTCCCCTCTGGTCGGTTCATGAACCAGCTGCTCCAAGAAGCAGTCATTTATTCCATCTAGAAACTTTATCTCTTTAGCTTGTCCTGCTGTGACACTGACCCAGTCGATACCGGGGTAATTGAAATCACCCATTATTACTACTCTGTTGTGACTTTTGTTAGCTTCCTTGATTTCTTTGAGCATTTCATCATCCATTTGTTCATTCTGGCCAGGCGGTCGATAGTATACTCCAACTGCCATCACCTTCCCCTTCATAAATGGAATTTCAATCCATAGAGATTCTACAGCAAATTTTGTTCCCTGCAAAACTTTAATCCTTTCTGACTCGATGCCCTCTCTAACATAGAGCGCAACCCCTCCACCAATTTGATCAGCTCTATCATTACGATATAGTGTGTATCCAGGTATCACAGTGTCCCACTGGTTATCCTCCTTCCACCATGTCTCAGAGTGCAATCATATCTAACCTCTCATTTAGTGCTATATATTCTAACTCTCCCATCTTATTGTTTAGACTTCTAGCATTGGCATACAAGCATTTTAGAGACTGTATTTTATTCATATTAATCTGGCTATTGGTAGGCAGGGGTAATTTGGAATCTTTATGCTCTGTCTGCTCCTTACTCAAGGGCATTTGGGCTACTATATTCCCTTTTGGAACCTCACTGCTTTTGGTAGTATCCTTCAAGAATACCTTTGTCCGAACTATGCACTCCTGGGTGACTGTCGGCTTTCCCCTAATTTCTAGTTTAAAAGCTTCTCTATCTCTTTTTTAAAGGTTAATGCCAGCAGTCTGGTCCCATCCTGATTAAGGTGAAGCCCATCCCTTCGGAAGAGCCCCCCCCTTTCCCCAGAATGTTCCCCAGTTCCTAACAAATCCAAAACCCTCATCCTTGCACTATTGTCTCATCCACGCATTGAGACTCCGGAGCTCTGCCTGTCTTTTGGGTCCTGCACGTGGAACAGGAAGCATTTCGGAGAACGCTATCCTGGAAGTTCTGGATTTCAACTTCCTACCTAAAAGCTTAAATTTAGCCTCCAGAACTTCCCTACCACATTTTCCTATGTCATTGGTACCAACATGTACCAAGACAGCAGACTCCTCCCCAGCACTATCTCATCCTCACTTTATGCCAAAGGTGGTTTTGCTTTTCCATTTAAACCAGTTGGTTTATCTTCCTATATTCTTCCCTAGGCCTCATGCCTCTAGAGCGGAAAGGAATCTTCACAATTTGGATTGTAAAAGAGCCTTAGCCTTTTATCTCCAAAGAACTAAGCCACATAGAAAACCACCTCAGCTTTTTGTGGCATTTAGGACTTCTAGTTTCCAAAAGAGCTCTGTCAAATTTGATTGCAGATTGTATATCCTATACTTATCAGAGTAAAGGACTTTCTCTCGAGGGCCATGTCACAGCTCACAATGTGATAGCAATGGCAGCCTCAACTGCTAACCTTAGTTCTGTGTCCATTGATGACATCTGTAGAACAGCCACTTGGGCTTCGGTACACACCTTCACAGCCCACTACTGCTTAGACAAGGACTCCCGTCGGGATGCCTCTTTCGGCCAGGCTGTTCTTCAGCATCTCTTCCATACTTAATACAACTCCTACCCACCTTCCACGGTTTGGATGCCAGAGGTCCATGAGAGGAAGCATGACCCATATCACCTGGGTTCACAGCTTGCTAGGGTCACCCCTTGGCATCTTTCAGCTGGGGAGTCCCCATATGTGAAGACTACATTCCTGCTTGTTCCTGGAGATAGCGTAGTTACTCACCTGTAACAGGTGATCTCCGGGAACAACAGGAATTTAGTCTTCACAACCCACCCATCTCCCCTAGGAGTTCTCTCTATCTTTCTCTACTTTTCTCCTTTGGTCTCAGCTATAAACTCAACTGAAGTGAGAGAGGTACAGAGGCGGGAAGACAGCATGCATGTGCTGTGGGATGCTCCCAAAAGCATTCCTATTGGACGCTGGGGAGCGTTCCTGCACGGGCTCCATCGGTACCGATGATACCCATATGTGAAGACTAAATTCCTGCTGTTCCCGGAGATCACCTTTTACAGGTGAGTAACTACGCTTTCCAGGTGTATCGATATTTATTTCAGTTCTTCCGTGGCATCTCCTTTAAATACCATTTCAGTCATGGGTAACGTTCCTACATCTTCCTCAGTAAAGACCGAAGCAGAGAATTCATTCAGTCTATCCGCTATGGCCTTGTCCCCTCTTAGTGCCCCTTTTACCCCTCTATCACCTAATGGTCCAATTGACTCTCACAGGTTTTTTGCTACAAATGTACTTGAAAAAGTCTTTATTATGCGTTTTTGCTTCCACAGCAAGCTTCTTCTCAAATTCTCTCTTTGCCTACCTTATCAGTGCCTTGCATCTAACTTGCCAGTGCTTGTAGTGTTTCCAGTTTTCGTCATTTGGCTCCTTTTTCCATTTCCTGAAAGATGCTTTTTTGGCAACAGCCTCTTACCGCACCTTTAAACCATGCTGGCAGTTTTTTGTTCTTCCACTTTTCTTAATGTGTGGAATATAGCTGGTCTGGCCTTCCAAGATAGTATTTTTAAACACCCAAGCTTGATGTAAACCTTTAACCTTTGCCAACTGCTCCTTTTAATTTTTTCTTAACTATTTTCCTCATTTTATCATAGCCTCCCTTTTGAAAGTTAAAAGGTAGTACTGTGGATTTCCTTACCCTCCCTCCTCCATTTATTAAATCAAACGCAATTGTGCTATGATCACTATTGCCAAGTGGCCCCAACACCCTTATTTCTTGCACCATATCTTGAGTTCCATTAAGGACTTGGTCCAAAATGGCTTCCCTTCTGGTTGGTTCATGAACCAGCTGCTTCAAGAAGCAGTCATTTCATCTAGAAACTTTTTCTCCCTAGCATGTTCTTCCGGGACACTGACCCAGTCGATACCAGGGTAACTGAAATCACCCATTGGAGTCTGCAACTCCAAAAACTGACAGAATGATTGTTAGGCTGGCTTTAAAAAATCGTAAATCTGCCAAGGACATCAATCAGGAACTTATGGATCTTGGTGTGTCTGTTACTGATCGAACTGTTCGTAACAGGCTACTCAACGCCAGTCTGAGGGCAAGAATTCCAAGGAATTCCATGCTGTCACTCCATGCCACTCCAAGGAATTCTTGCCCTCAGACCGGCGTTGAGTAGCCTGTTTCGAACAGTTCGATCAGTAACGGGGACACCAAGATCCATAAGTTCCTGATTGATGTCCTTGGCAGATTTACGATTTTTTAAAGCCAGCCTAACAATCATTCTGTCAGTTTTTGGAGTTGTAGACTTTTTCCTTCCTCTTCCATTCTGAGTTGCAACCCTTTTAGTGACTTTGAAGCGAGCACACAACTTTTGTACACCAGATGCTGTCACTCCATGGCCCATCTTCTGAGCGATTTCACAAAAGCTGTACCCCTCATTTCTCAAAGTAATGGCTGTTACTCTCTTTTTAGGAGACCAGTCAACCCTCTTTGTTGCTGCCATCATTAATCTACAAAATACAACAACATATTCCAAATTGGAAACTTTTTATTAAGCATTTGTCATTTTTTTTAAATATTTTCGCTAATAAAATAAATTTGTAAAAATAGCAAAAGCACAAATATGACTTCGATACAGCTTGTATACACCTGGCAGTATAGCACACATTATCTGAAGCGTCAGCTTATACATGAGATTCTGCATAAAACCTGCTTAAAGTGGATCGACAGTTTCATGAAAAATATGATTCCAAATCGAATTTTTTTCTGATAAATGTTGATATTTGTTTGTAATATATTCCCAAATGTTATAGCAACACTCTGCATAGTGTCTAATACTTAATTAATGTAAGACAGATATTATCGCGGAGAGCTCAAATTTTACAGGTGTATCCACAATTTTTTCCAGCCTGGTTTTTATGATGTCCCTAATGAATATTCATGGATATATTTGCATACAATGGGAGGCACTGCATGCAAATATATCTCATGAATATTCATTAGGGACATCATGAAAACCAGGTTGGAGCATTCATGACATAGGGATGGTACATGAGGGAGAGGGGAGAGAGAGGCGAGGGAGGCTGTGGATATTGTGTGTTAGGTGGTCATGCTATGTCCTCAGAGAAATGATCTGTCAGCAGTTAAGTCATGAGGCTCTTTTCTGAAGGATAAGTCCTTTGTAGCACGTAGGTTGTCTGGGATGGAGTTCCATAGGGACAGTGCAAGTGGGGAGAAGGCCCTCTTTGATGTAGTGGAGCTGGTTTTGGCGTAAAGTGCTGGTATGCATAGTGTGTTGAGGGAACTAGTTCTTCTGTTTCGGTTTTCGGGTGTCTTCTGTATTAGCGACTGGAGGTGGATTCTTGATAGGCCATTGATTTCTGCAGTCCATATTAATAATGGTTTATGGACTATTCCTTAATAAACTCCGAATTCACTGCCAGAGATTGTAGTAAAAGCTGTTAGTATAGTTGGATTTAAAAGAGGTTTGGATAAGTTTCTAATGAGTTGGGTAAAAAAATATTTCTCTGATTAGTCTTAAATGTTCTGGCGTGTACTTCATTGTGTATCCCCTAGCGTTTCTACTTTTTTGAAGGAATAACCAACCAAGCTGCCCATTCCATTCCATTTTTTTTGTATACTTCTATCAAATTCAAGTTATCAGTGTCCCTGTTTAATGTACATTACCAAGTTTAAGTTACAGTGTGAACCGCTTTGACTGAAATGATAAAGCAGTATAAAAAACCTGTTAAATATCTCCTCTCAGCCATCTCTTTTATAGGATGAAGAACCCTAACCTTTTAAGCCTTTCCTCATAGGAGTATCCTTCCATCCCCTTTATCATTTTTGTTGCTCTTCTCTACTTTTTCTAATTCTGCTACATCCTTTTTTTAAGATATGGCGACCAGAATTGCACTCAATCTTTGAGATGCAGGCTGTACTATAGAGCAATATAGAGGCATTATAATATCCTTGGTTTTGTGCTTCCGGTGACATCACTGATAGAGATGGAGGCATAAGAGAGGAGCTCTGCAGCCCTCTCCAAAAAGAAATGAAATTTGAGCGACCCCCAAAAGCAGTAGAGAGAGATTTGGATCCTAGACACTCCCCCCATGCCCCCCCACCCCCCCAGCAAGAGTTGGAGTGATGGCAGGGAAAGAAACAATTAGATCTGGTGGAATATGTGTTTGAACACTCATTCTGCTCAAAGGGAAAGATAGCAAAAATGGTGCTGGCAGAGTCCCCGAGGAGACGAACATGAGGACGAAGCCACAGAACGAAAGGCCTGTCTCCTGGAGAGTTGTAATAATGGTTAAGCAAAATTAAGGCCGAAATGCAATACTTAAATGATTTTGCAATGCTGGCCACAGACCTTCGGTTGGAGTTGTCTGACTTTGGGCGCAGAATAAAAGATGTTGAAAACCAGGTTGAACTACAAACAGAAACCTACAATAAGTTGGAGGATTACATAAAAGAACTGGAGCAGTCTAGAACAGCAATGGAAGGCAAAATAGAGGATATTGTGAACAGAAGCAGGTGTAACAACTTAAAATTCGGAGGAGTTCCAGAGGAGCCTATATATAAGGACAGTGTAGAAGTGGCCATATCCATTATTTCTATCTTATGGGTCGATGGAGAGTTGCCCTCTTTCACCCTGGACAGAGCCTGTATAGGGCTTTGGGACCAGTATGAGCAAATATTCCACGGGACATTGTTGTGTGTATACACCAATATTCTGTAAAAGAACAAATTACGACCCAAGCCTGCAAACACGGGCCCCATCAAATGGAACACACATACAGTAGAGATTTTTGAAAATCTAGCTCCCACTATGTTACGACAAAGTAGAGAGATGAGACATCACCCAACAATTATGAAATGCAGGACTGAAATATAAATGGCTCCAAAAGATGGTTGCATCATGAGGGCCTGAACTAGGGCAGTAGCATTGTCAGCATTGATGGAACTGGGAATTGCAGGAATGGAGACTTTACCAAAAGAACAGCCAGTTGCATGGGGAAAGGAAGCCATGTGGCAGATAGTAGATGTTGCAGCAAAAGATTGAAAAGGCAGCGAGACCACACTCAAGAGCCCCAATCTAGAGATCAAAATGACTGATGGAGTGATTTCCTATTAGGGCTGGACTGTGAACAGACTGGATATGCCTATGGTGCTAATAGACTTATGAAAAAAGAACCTGATATGGTATAATTGTCAGAAATGCAAGTGGGGGAAAAGGAATACATGAGCAGAAGAGGATAAGTGGCGCGAGGATATGGGGAAGAGAGAAGATTGTGGGTAAGGAAAAGGCATGTTTAATGTCATGAAGGGCAAAAGGGTGTGAGAGAATGAAAGGTCTATAAATTAATGAATGGAGCGGAACGGGTAAACGTAGATCGATTGTTTACGTCATCAGAATATAAAAAGACTAGGGGACGTGCAATGAAGCTACAGGGTAACCTATTTAAGACTAATAAGAGAGAATATTTTTTCACTCAACATGTAATCAAACTCTGGAATTTGTTGCCAGAGGATGTAGTAAAAGCTGTTAGTGTAGCTGGGTTTAAAAAAGGTTTGGAGAAGTTCCTGGAAGGAAAGATTCATAAACCATTATTAAAAGGGACACAGAATATCACTGCTTGACCCAATACAAGCATTGAGGAACCTGTGTCTTTTGGGGAAACTGCTAGGTACTTATTACCTAAATTGGCCACTGTTGGAAACAGGATACTGGGCTTGATGGACCTTGGTCTGACCCAGTATGGCATATCTTATGTTCTTAAGGGGTGTGAAAGTAGGGGCAATGAGTACAGGTGAGTTGAAAGAGAAATGGTTAATAGTATTGGATGGAAGGGAGGGGTATACAATGGTATGTAAAGGGGTTGAGAATTTTAAAAAATTAAAAAAAGGGGGGAGCTGCAAAGGGACGGGTGATGTCTCTGTAGCAGATAAAAGTACTGCTAAGGGGAGAGGGGCGGAAACTCCATCATGACCAGAAGAGCAGGGGAAAAGGAAATGAGCCCAAATGGGAAGTTTAAAAATAGGATCTATAAATGCAAAAGGGTTAAACACACCTCGTAAGCACCAACTGCTCTTTAAAGGGCGAGTAGACTGCAGCTAGATGTGGTCTACGTGCAGGAGACTCACCTCAAGGTGCAGGATCGGGGGCTTTTATTGCATCCACAATATTGGCGTAAATATTGTGCTTCAACTGGGGGGATGGGAAAATAGGAGGGACAGCCATATTATTGCGGAACACAATGTCTTGGGAAGAGGAGGGGGTTATAAAGGATATAGGGTGTCGGTATATAGCAATCAAAGGAAAAGTGCAAGGCAAAACACTGACATTAATATATATGCTCCCAACACAGAACAGGGGAAGTATTTTGAACAGTTAAACACGGACTTAAGTGGTTTTATAGATGGTGCTATAGTGACGGCAGAAGATTATAATATCACCATTAACCCCAAACTAGACAATTCACAGGGGGAGGATATGGAGGGAAAAGGTACCGACTGTGTCTGGTGGAATTGACGAACAATTGGCAAATATTAAATGCTTGGCATGAGAAAACCCCCAAAAAGCAAGAGTATACTCATACTATTCCCCACCTCATCAAACTTATTCTAGAATAGACTTGATCCTGGTGAGCTCTCATCTCCTCCGTGGTGTTAAGCATAGATTATGAACCAATCATGGGTTAGAGTGGGTAGACTTGAGCGGATGGGGGCCTGATCCAGGAATATGGTTCTGGCGTATGAATGACAGTCTTTTAAAGAATCTTAGTGGTGGATGAGCTAAAGGATATCCAGGAATATTTTGAAATTAATGTTGATGGGATAATAGAACTACCAACTATTTGGGATGTCTTTAAGGTCTTTAGGGGACATTTGATTAAGTGGTGGGGGGAGCAGTAAAGAAAGAAACACAAAAAACAGGAATTAAATATAACCTATACCACCTTCAAAGAATTAGAGGTGAATCATGGCAGAGGAGATCCAGACTCTAATATGGTACTGGGAGTGGCCAGAACCCAACTGAGAGAAATACAGCTAAAATCCTTGGCCTTTCAATTGCAGTGCGCTCGACAGAAATTTTATGAGCATGAGAACAAGCTAGGAAGATTGCTGGCCAGAAACCTAAAGGAACAACAAGCGCAATATGCAGTCACAAAAATTGTTCCTAGAATTAGAGAGTTGGGGAAAACTTCCATTATCATGGCTGGGTGTTCCATCACTCTACTACTGTCTATTCTATCGCACTGTCTATTACTGCTATCCCTTTCTGTAAACAAATGGCGTTCCTTTCCTGTTTTCCTTTTTCTCCAGTAGCATCCTTTGTTTTATTGTAAACCGCCGTATACCTTTTGGTTCAGGCGGTATAATAAGTTTTAAATAAAGATAAAGATAGAGTGGCTTTTATTGAATGATAATATTGCCAAAGGTGCTTTATCTCTACCAAACATTGTTGATCGGGATTCCCTGAGGAGACATTAAGAAGGCACAATGCAAGGTTTTTCACTATATCTGGAGATATAGACCATCTCGAGTGGCAAGGACTGTGCTTTATCGCCCTAAAGCGGAGAGAGGATTAGCAGTATCTAATCTATGGTGGTACAATCCAGTAGCTCAGCTCACAAATATAGTGGGTTGGCAGGATGGAAATGCGAGGAGATGGGTGCAAATAGAAAAAGCGCAGTTCGCAGGGCCCCCCTCAGATTTCTTCCCTGGATGATAAGGCAGGATAGGCAACATTATAACCCCATACTGAGGCAAATGTTGCATAAATGGAAAAGAGTGGGAGTGGTTCAAAAATTACGTGAGGAATATTCCTGTTGCAACCTTTAAGGTACAACCCTGCTTTCCCACCAGGTCTGGATGATCCCTTCTATTGTAAATGGGAAGAGTGGGGCCAGGTGGTGTTATATCAGTTTTGCAAGGAAGGCCAGGTGGTAACCTTCAAGGAACTGGTAGATAAATATAACTTCCCCCACAAGACACTTACGGCTACCTTCAGGTGAGGCATTGGCTAGCTGGTGAAAAGTGGGAAAAAAGCGGTGAGAGGAGGCATATCAGCCTTCAAAAGTTTGTGTTGGAAAGAAGGGGTACGCAGGAAAGCACTATCAAAAAATCTACCAACAATTAGTGAATGCCCATACTCAAGGGAAGGCATGTTTTCAAATACAATGGGAAGAGGATTGGGCAAGGAAATAGAAGAGCAGATATGGAGTAATATCTTTCAAGGGTTGCTAAGAGTGTGCGGCTACACAATACAAAGAGAACCAGTACAAAATGTTGTTTTGAATGGTATATGACTCCGGCACTCCTACATACCATGGCCAGAGAGTGTCATGAACAGTGCTGGAAGGGTTGCCCAACAGCAGGAGACTACCGCCATATGTGGTGGACTAGCCAATATGTAGCCGGATTCTGGGAGGAACTGATGAGAGAATTGGAGGACATGATGGGAGATAAAATAAGCTGGACCTATAAGAATGAATGCTGGGGATAGAGGGAAAAGGTTAGGGAGGTCAAAGGGATAAGCTATTATGATTGTGTGTAATTGCGGCAAGATGTAAAATAGCATCAGGCTGGGAAGCTAGCAAAACCAACGAAGAACTGGAGATTCTCCAGTATGAGTCCCCGTCAAAAGAGACTCTCACAGTGCCAGTGCAGCCCATTCTTGAGCGCTTGCTCCTGCAGATGTGGGAGACCCCAGCCTCAATGCCGGTGGTCACCTGGTGCCTCGACGTCATTTACCGCGTCAAGAAGGGCCTGGGTTTCCAGAAGTCCCGCATATCTCCATGGTCGTGGAGTCCTCGATGAAAAAACTCAAAAGCCAGAAGAACTACTCTTCTGTCCCCCTGGGCAGGGAAGCCAGAGCCCTTGATGCCCTTGGGTGCAAGTGCTTCCAGGGATCCATGCTGGGCTGCCGGATACAGGCTAAGGAGTTGTGCATATGTATGTACCTCAAGGACTTTATCCAAGAGATGCCAGGCTTTTCTGCGGGCCTTGCCAGGGAACCCCCTTCAGAGGTTCCAAATCCTGACCACCGGGATCCGGAACTGCTCAAAGTTCCTCTCCCGCACTGCCTACGATGGCTTTGAATCTGCAGCAAGAGTAGCAGCAGCGAGCATCGGGGCCCAGTGCCAGGCCTGGTTACCAACCTCCAACTTCGAGCAATGGGTGCAAGAAAAATTGCTGGACGTCCCCTGCACTGGGGAAAACTTGGCAAGTCCATGGCTGACAAAGTGGCCGAGATAGAGACCAAGGTTGTAACCAGGCAAAGGCTGTCGAGGAAAACCTCAACCCTTTCCTGGAAGAAGCCGTTGGGAAAGAGACCACTCTTCCTGAGGAAGAAGGGCTTTTCCACCAGGGCCACTACCAGCCCTTCTCGGGGCAACAATAACAGGGCCCCCAGCCCAAGAATCAGGGCCATGAGCCGAGGAAGCCAAAGGCTTTGAAGCCCCAGGCACCAGCTCCCACCCAGCCTGGGGGAGGCTTTTGACTCTCCGGGCAGGGCCTCCTCTCCCCCAGGAGACCCTCCCCAGCCCACAGGGAGCCGCCTGGTGCTTTTTGCTCACAGGTGGGCTGGGGTCACCATGGACCAGTGGGTCCTACAAGTACTAAAGGAGGGCTTTTTCCTCAGGTTCCAACAAACACCCCCAGGGTTTTTCCCAGGAGAGCCAGTACAGCCTCTCCTTCACCAGACTTTGCTCCAGTCAGAGCTCAAAGGTTTGCTCACAACAAATGCGGTGGAATCTGTATCCAGACAACTGTGGGGAAAAGATTTCTACTCGGGGTATTTCCTTGTCCCCAAAAGAAATGGAGGTCTCAGGCCCATACTTAGATCTGCGAAACTTGAACAAGTTTCTGGTGAGGGAGAAGTTCAAGATGCTCTCCCTTGGAACTCTGCTGCCCTACCTCCACCAGGGAGATTGACTGTGCTCCTTTAGACCTGAAGAATGCACATACCCACATCCTGATCCACCCCTCCCACAGACTCTACCTAAGGTTTTTGGTGGGAGGAGAGCACTACCAGTACAGGGTACTCCCATTCATCTTGGCCTCCTCTCCCAGAGTCTTTACAAAGTGTCTGGCGGTCGTGGCTACCTACATATGCTTGCAAGGCGCCTTCATCTTCCCCTGTCTGGAGGACTGGCTCATCAGAGGCAGCCCGGCCCTCGAAGCCAGCCATGCCGCAGGGCGAACAATCTGCCTCCTGCAGAGCCTGGGGTTTGTCATAAACTACCCCAAATCCCACTTCGCTCCAACCCATAGCTTGGCGTTCATAGGTGCCCAGCTGGACATGTTACAGGCCAATGCCTCCCTTCCACTGAAGAGGGCACTTGCTTTGTGCAGCTAGCGAGAGAGATAGACCCAGTTGATACCGGCTCGCTGCTGGGCCACATAGTCTCAACAGTTCATGTCACGCCTCTAGCTCGCTTACACATGCGGGTGGCCCAGTGGTGCCTCTGCTCCCAATGGACCCAAGCCACAGGGTCAGAGTCACCCGCCAATTGGTGGACTCCCTCAACTGGAGGCAGTCCCTATGTCAGCTCCAGGAAGGGATACCATTCCAGGCACCTGCACCGCAGATGATCCTAACCACGGATGCCTCCCTTCTGGGTGGGGGAGTGCACTGCTGAGGCCTCCGCATTTAAGGCAGCTGGTCGCAAGAGGAGTTGCTCCTGTAGATCAACCTCTGGGAACTCTGGGCCATTTTTCTGGCCCTGCGAGCATTCTGCCACCTCCTGTGCAACCGCCCTGTGCTGATCCAAACAGACAACCAGGTCACCATGTTCTTTGTGAACAAGCAAGGGGACTCAGGTTCATACTCCCTCTGCCAAGAAGCGGTGGTTCTCCTTGCCATTCCATGGAATGCTCCTATGAGCAGTATACCTTCCAGGCCAGAACAACTGCTTAGCGGACAAGTTCAGCAGAGTCCTCTGCCCACACGAATGGTTTCTGCACTCCAAGGTGGGGCAACGACTGTCTCCTCTGGGGCAGGCCCGAGATAGACTTATTCACCTCCCCGGACAACACGCAGCTGCCCTGCTTCTGCTCACGTCAGCCACACTCAGAGAGAGTAGCAACGGTTGCCTTCCTGATCACGTGATCCGAGGACCTCCTCTATGCCTTCCCACTAACTCCTCTGGTGGCCAAGACTCTCTTCAAGATCCAGAGCGAGCAGGCATCAGTGATTCTGATCGCCCCCAGATGGGCCTGACAAATCTGGTTTCTTCTGCTGCTCTCCTTGTCAGCAGCACTCCCAGTCCTGCTGGGTCAGGATCCGGACCTTCTGTCCAGGAGGAGGGCTCCCTCTACCCCAACCTAGGGTCGCTAGCATTGACGGTGTGGCTGCTGAAGGGGTAGCCTTGGCTCCCATCAATCTTCAGGAGAAGTCGAGGAGATACTGCTTGCCTCCCAAAACCCCTCCACCAGATGGGCGTAAGCCTTCAAATGGAGGAGATTCTCCATATGGTGTGCAGAGAGAAGGAAGAACCCTTTCTCCAGCCATGTGCAACTAGTGCTACAATACTTGCTGCACCTCTTGCACATTGGCCCGAAGTCTAATTCAGTGAGGATACATCTGAGCACCATAGCCGCTCACCATCACCCTGTAAAGGGGAAATCCCTCTCAAACCAGCCCCTGGTCTCCAGGTTCCTCTGGGGTCTCCTACTATCGAAGCCCCTCCTCTGCCCTCCGACAGTGGAATGGGATCTTAATGTGGTGCTCTCCCAACTCACCAAGCCACCGTTCGAAACCCTGGCCACCTGCCATCTGAGGTACCTCTCCTGGAAAGTAGCGAACTCCAGGCCTTGGTGGCAGATCCACCATATACAAGGTTCTATAAGGACAGGGTAGTGCTCTTCACACATTCCAAATTCGTCCCCAAGGTGGTATCCCCCTTCTACCTCAACCAGGAGGTGGTCCTCCCCACCTTCTTCCCACGGCCCCTCGCTGGCAGGGAGGAACTTATCTTGCATACGCTAGACTGCAAGCAGGCCCTGTCCTTTTGCCTGCAGAGGACCCAGGCCCACCACAAAGCTCCTCAGCTCTTTGTATCATACAACCCCAGTAGACTGGGGCTCCCAGTAACGAAGCGGACTCTGTCCACGTAGGGGGCAGACTGCATTGCCCTTGCCTATGAGTGAGTGGGCCTTTCCCTTGAGCACTGGATCACTGCACATCACGTGCGGGCCTTGGCTACGTCGGTGGCCAACCTATGCTCCGTGTCAGTGCCAGAAATCTGCAGGGCCACCACATGGTCTTCGATTCATATGTTTGGCGCTCATTACTACCTGGAGAGTGAGTCCTGCAGGGACAGTGCCTTCAGGCAGGCAGTACGCCGTAATATTTTCAGGCTGTAGGCAACTCCTACTCTCCGACCCTTCTATGTTCAGGCTACTGAAGTGATAGTATTGCTGGATGCTAGGGTCTTGCAGAGTCTCTCAGTGGGGACTCATCTTCTGCAGCTCACAGCTACCTGATGGGTTGTCGGTGGTACTGTCCTGGCTCAGCCCTCAACAACCTGGAGTTAGGGAGTCCCATATGCAAGGACTGACTTCCTGTTTGTTCCTGAAGAAAGTGTAGTTATTCATTTGTAACAGGTGTTCTCCAGGGACTACAGGAATCGGTCCTCACAACCCTCCCTCCTCCCCTTGGAGTTGCCTCTGTACATTAAGTCCTTTTTTGCTATGTCATCTGACTGAGCAAGATGGCACCCTTGGGTGGGAAGGGGACCACGCATGCATTGTAGCATTCCCAAAGGCTTTCTGTGAAAACTGCGGAAATGCTCCACGTGGGCTCCATTGGCACTGACGTCACCCATATGTGAGGTCTGATTCCTGCTGTCCCTGGAGAACACCTGTTACAGGTGAGTAACTACGCTTTCTCTCTCTCCAGCAGATGATGGATGCAAGTTTTTCAGCTCTGGTGAAATCTGATCAAACAAAAGAAGTTTGAAGAAAAGATTTATTTTTGCTTTTGAACAACCACCCTCATGTGACTCCCTCTCTACAGCGCAATGCAGGAAGCTCCACTAAACACCCTTCAAACCAGTGCTTTTTCGGAAGCCATAAGGAGGATGGGAATTGGTTCAGCTCCACATCCTTATGTTAAGGACCTCTTGAGCAGCCAGAAAATTGGAAAAGGAGTTTGGAAAAGATTCTTCACAACCTCACACAGCCTCAATGCCCCCTCCCCACTCCTTCTCCATGATCTCCCCCGAAAATTGAAGTAAGTACCAAGACAGAGTGTCTGTGTGTCTGACTGCTTTTGTTGGATCTCCCGACCTAGTCTGTTAGTGAGGCTTGAGTTGGGTTGGGCCACTTGAGCATCCTTGGTGTAGCACTGGTGTTTCCTGCCTTGACCCAACTGCCTGCATGCAGTGATTGCACGACATGTGTCTCCCCTGGCATGCATCTGCAGCACACAGTGTCTTGCCCGCATAGCCCTAGTGTGTGCTTTTCTGCCCACATGGATCTAGAGCACGCAGGTACTGTTTAAACAGCCTTAGCATGCCAATTGGGCATGCCTTGAGCCTGTATTGAACCAGCGGTGGAGAATCATATGCTGACTTCTAAGCAGCACTGTCTGGTCTCTGGAAAGCAGAGAGCCTTGGCTGGATTTCAGTATCTGCACTTCTTGCATGGAAGCTTTCAAGGTGCCCTTGGAAGATCTGCCCCCTCTTTCAACAAAGGGACATGAATGACCCAGCCTTATTGTCCTCACTGCGAGAGGCAGCAAATGGCACCATGACAAAGGATGACCAACAGACTTTGAGCTGTATCGCTTGTTCTTCTGGCTGCTCACCTTCTCGTAAGGGTCTGGTGATTGCTGTTTCCCCCGAGGTTGGGGCCATAATTCTGGCAGGGAGCTCCCAGTCTCCGGGTTGTCCTCCCCAGAATTATTCTAAATCTCTAGGAACAAGCAGGAATGAGTCTTCACATATGGGTACGTCGGTACCGACGGAGCCTGCACGGGAACGCTGCCCAGCTTCCAATCGGAAAGCTTTTGGCAGCATCCCTCGCGCCTGCGCGCTGACTTCCCGCCTTCTCCAGAGCCTCTCTTCATTTTTCGTTTTTCCGCGGAGCCGGCAGGACGTCCTCCTGTCACCGCAGAAACTTTTCTTTTTACTTACTTTAATTACTTTAGTTTGTGTTTTCTTGTGGTCGCGGCTGTATTCCCCGCTGCCACCGGTATCGCCGGTGGATTTTTGACTAAATTCTGAGAAACTTTTTCTTCAGTTTTTTGCCTTAACTTGTTGGGCCTACCAGGCCTTTTCATTATGGAGCCTTCTTTTCCTAAGAAGTGCTTTCGATGTGGAAACACCTGTTTCTTTTTAGACACCAATAGTTTGTGTCTCAACTGTGTGGGTCCTGACCCTTTTTCCCCTGACTTGTCAGGGGATAATTTTGTGAGGAAACCTTCACTTTTTAGAGTTTCCCTCAATACCGTTTTTTCCTCGGCAGTGAGGGTACCCGGTTTCTCCACTTCACAGGATCAGGTAACCCACAAACAGTCTGTTAAGACTAGTCAATGCTTGAGTGGTATGTCCCATGCCCAGCATGGTGACGGCTCCGGCCTTACCCTCAAGAATTCATTGGCATTACCCCTGCGGGAGTCTTCAGGCTCCAAAGCGTTAAAGGGGTTTCAGGTTGTTCCTGGGGCTCACCCCTCACAGAACATACCTGAGCCATGCTTGGGGGTGGTATCCGCTTCGAGCGGTACCGAGCCTCCAGCATCGGCACCGGTGTCGAGTGTTCCACTCTTCACCAGGGATCGTCATCGGGCATCCTCGGTACCTTCGGGACCGATCGATACGCACCGGATTGACTTCCCTCGATCCCAGTCCTGTACGGTGCGGGTATCCGCTTCGAGCAGTACCGATACCCTGGCATCGGCTTCGGTGTCGAGTGTTCCACTCTTCACCAGGAATCGTCCTCTGCCATCTTCGGCGCCCTTGGGGCCGGTCGATACGATACCGATGGACATTTCCATATCTCAGCCATGCTCCGGGACGGTACCGGCGTCGATTGGTTCCGATACCCTGGCATCGGCATCGAGGTGGACCGCCTCACCCTTTGCAAGGGGTGGTCATCGGGTATCCTCGGTACCGTCGGTACCGATCGATGTAACCCAGGCTGCCTTAGTGGTATCGGCATCGCCGATACTGCCACCGGTGTCGGAACCCTCGCGACATGCATCGATAGCCTCGCTTTCTTCGATGCCGAGTCTTGAACCGATATCTAGTCTCGAGGACTGGGTACCAACGCGTCCCGGAAACGACTCCTGTCGTTTCCAGATAGGCAGTTCCGAAGATCCTAGACATAACTCTCTCATGCTCTCGGTACCACTGCAGCAGTCCCCGATGGCAACTTCAACTGCTGGTCCTGTATCAGTATCGATGTCGATGCCTGTTCTTGCACCGATTCCACCGATGCCTAGTTTGGAACCGATACCTGGCTTTGATGCAGTACCCACTGCCTCTAAGTTAACATGCCAGTATCCCTGTCCATCTACTAGGTTTCTTTCTTCACACCACTGTACATCCTCTGGTGCTCAGCCTCTTTCTTTAGCCTTACCAGGAATGGTTCCCATAGGAGATCAGTCTTTTCAGGCTTTTCTCCTGGATATGGCAACCTTTCTTAATATCTCTATCCCTGGTTGTGATGCTACTCATGGCTCACCAGCACAAATGGAAAATATGATGCTTCCTTTACATCCTGCTCTGCAGGATCTCCTTCTGAGGGTCTGGAAATCGCCCTTACGACTTCCTCTAGTTTCTACAACCACTGAGGTTCGGTACTGGGTGCCACCCTCTCCAGGGTTTCAAAAGCCTCAACTTTCTCATCGTTCCCTTGTAGTGGAATCAGCACTACGGAAAGTTAAGAGCAAGAAGAAGCATTCTTCTTATCCGCCAGGTTGTTCTTCAAGAACACTCGATGCTTTTGGTCGTCAGGCCTTCCAAACCTCTATGCTGGCCTCCAGAATTCTTTCATATATTTTTCACATGAGTCTAACACTCCAGGAAGTCACATAGAAATTGTCTCTTTTGACCCCTTTTTTACCAGAGCCCAAGGCTACTGATTATTCCTTGCTCGTCAATCACAGCCGGAATATATCCTGGTTCCTGTCTCGTGCTTCTATAGACTCTTTTGAGTCCGTTAGCAGATCCTCTGCTATTGCCGTTGCAGCACGTCGCAGAGCCTGGCTTGAAGCTTCAGACTTGAGCAGATGGGCACAAACTATACTGGCTCATTCTCCTTGTACAGGAGAAGGTCTCTTCAATAAGGAGGCTTTACGTCAGGTTGCTCAATGCTCCACTGACTCTCCTTCCACTAAAGACCAATCTAAGCCACCTCCTTCTTCAAGGGGTAGGAAATATCCTACCAAACCTTCTTTCCCTAAGAAAAGAAAGTTTCATTCATCTCCTGCCCATCATTTGGCTGTACCTAAACAAGGGACGCCTCAGCCTAGCCTGAAGTTCTCCAGCTCTGGCCAGTCTCAGCATTCCCAGCAACCATAGGGGCCGGGAATTGTAATCTACAGTTCACTTCTACCCATTAGAAGTTTATTCACTGTGCTCCTCTTTTTCAGTGTACTAACCTGTCGGAAAAGTTTTGTTCAGGGACTACAGACTTCTCCTCTTCTTACTCTCTAGAAGAGCAGTTGCAACTATCCCCTGATAGTTCTATCCCAACTTAACATTTTTTCCTTCAGTTGACTTACCCTATGGGTATGTCACCCTCCAATTACTTACTCTACCCTCTCAACCGGGTTTTTTCCCTGACTGAGGGGTACCATGCTGAAAAGCTTCTCTAGCAAGCTCGTTCCTCAGACAAGGAGAGGGGATATCTCCTTTTTTTTCTTTGTCTGTTTTTCTTTATTGGACACAGGACAATCTCTCTGCTGTTTCCGTCAGCAGCTGTGCCTGCAGGAGTTACAGTAATTGTATTACTGGTACTTTTTCCAAGTTCCAGTCCCTTGTTCAAAATTTTGTCTAGCCTCAGTAGTGATTCCAAGCTATTCGTCATCTATCTTGGATCCTCCTACTCCTTTAGGCTTTCTCACATTATTCTAACCATCTCCTCTCCTAGGATATGGCAACACACCTGACTTCAGTCAGTTTGTCTCATATCTCTCCTGCACAATGCTCTCTGCAGTCTTCAGAGAAGCTTTCTACTATGAGGGCCTTGCTATAGAGCATTGACCTTGTCTCTGAAGCTTCTCTATTAGTAGGGAAAAGCTTATAAACCCCTCCCATGCCTGTGAGGGTTCTCCACACCCTCTAGCCTGGGGTGTTAACACGAGATATCAGTTCTTCTGCGTGAAAATCCAAGGCTGATGTTTACGCATGCTACCTCTGGGTCCCTCCAGTAGGTCCCTCTGGTATCTTCTCTGCGTTTCTGCACATCTGCCATGTCAGTGTTCTGTGGAACTCCCGCCTTGTTCCTTACAGATTCATATGATCATCTGTTCTCACGCGAACATCACGGTTATCTGGTTGGATTGCCTTCCTGCATCCCTCAATCCACGGAAATAGATTCTCTATACATATCCCAAGTGGGTTCACCCTCTTGTAGAGCGCAGAATCTTTTTCTTTTATATTCCCCATGTGCAATTATGGGGCTGGGTGGTAGACATGTATCTTCAACCTGTTGTCTTGTATGTAGCATCTCCATATATGTCTACATACCTATATCATTACTCTGGTGGTGCAAAACCATGCCCCACAAATGTATCTATATTTACATATATTCTATCTATCTATCTATCTATATACATTTCTCCACCCATATCCTAATATACACATCTGGACATATGTATTTATATTTATATATTTATATATTTATATATATTCCAGCAACATATATATATCTGTATATATATGTGTCGGGGGGCTTCTTAAGGGTTGATATGTCTTACACACTATCACCCTTACTGTCTATACTAAATGTTTTACCTCCTAGAGGTTTTAGACAGTCTATCGCCCTACTTCGCATACCATCTTACGATGCAGAAACTGTTAGGCACCAATAACCACTATGGTGCTAACATCTTCCATTTTTTCTTTAAGTCCTTGAAGCATCAAGCTTCAATATTTTTCCTATCTCTCGCCAGCTAGGAAAAACAGTGTACATCTTTATCTTTGAGTACACAGCTGTTCTCCTTGGGAATAGGGGTTTTCCAGTCCCCCTCTTCCCGCCAGGACTGGGCTAGTTCTCCAACTCCGTCAGTCTTCTTCCTTTAGTCCTCAATGTTAATGACCGTATGCCTAAAGGAGTTTTCAGCTTTTTCCCATAAAGCTTTATATTGAAGACCTGACGTCTAATCCTACCCAGTTGACACCTGGATCGTCGTCTACCTCCAGGTCTGGACCTTCATCCTCACTGCTGGGAGGTCACCTTGAAGATTCCGCCACTGCTTATCCAGTAGACTCCATCATGCTTTCTACTTTCTACAATACAGTAGGTAAGCTGCATATTTTGAGTGTACATTAAATGTTTTAATGCTACTCATCATATATGCCAAGGACTCCTGTAGTCTGTAGGACCCTCTAGTCCTTGGCTATGCTGTTTCTTTCCTCACAGCTCCTTTATTGTCAACTCCTACCCTCTATCCCACATCGGATGCCGGGGATTCCTGGAAACAAAATGCACCCCTTCTCCAGGCTCCTGCATTTTTATGGGATCTCCCCCTGGCATCTCCAGCTAGGGAGTCCCCATCTGTGAAGACTCATTCCTGCTTGTTCCTAGAGATAGCACAGTTACTTACCTGTAACAGGTGATCTCTGGGAACAGCAGGAATTAGTCTTCACAACCCTCCCACCTCCCCTAGGAGTTGCATCTCTTTATCTTCTTCTTCCTTTTCTCTTTCGCCTTTATCTCAGCTTTGAAACTCAACTGAAGAGAGGCTCTGGAGAAGGCGGGAAGTCAGCGCGCAGGCGCGAGGGATGCTGCCAAAAGCTTTCTGATTGGAAGCTGGGCGGCGTTCCCGTGCAGGCTCCGTCGGTACCGACGTACCCATATGTGAAGACTAATTCCTGCTGTTCCCAGAGATCACCTGTTACAGGTAAGTAACTGTGCTTTTCTGCAGCAAGCTTGGTCTTTCTGATGTGGTAGCTCAAACCCTAGGGCCTAACTAACCCAGTTAGACATTAAAGTGAAACTTCTGTTTGGGGCTGATGTGGAGAAGTTGGTTAAGGACTTGGGTGAGTCCAAGCCTCATCACCTCCTGGATGATAGGCCAGGGGAAGTGTACAGGAGTGTTGTCCTCCATGATGTATGCCAATTTTATCTCGTTCATGCTATTAGGTGTCCCAGGGATCCTGGAACTTCGGTAGGTACTAACCCCAGAAAGACCCCCTTCTCTTCCTCTTCTGATTTTCACTCCTGGATTCTGCCCTTTTGCAGGGATTGTTCAGCCCTACGGCAGATTGGGGGCCCATTCTCGGATGCCTCCAGTGGGTGGGAGGCTGCAGCTTTTCTACCAGGTGGGGCCAGGTCACTAAGGATTCAGCATGGGTTTTATCTTCTGGAATGCAGAAAGTCTATCCTGGATGCCTTCGTCTCACCATGTTTGGCGACCAAGAGAATCTCCATTCAGATCATGTTGAAAAGGTTGTTCTGTCTACAAAAAGTGGTGCCAATTCCTGCCAAGCGGGACGAGCTGATTAATTGAATCTACTTTGTGGTGCCAAAGAGACTATTCTTTTTGACCAATCCTCAACCTGAAAGGAGTCAACGCTCACTTGCATGCCCTACACTTTGATATGGAGACCCTACGGTCAGTGATCTGAGCTGTATGCCATGGGGAGTTTCTTGCGTGTCTCTGCATTTAGCCGAAGCTTATTTCCACATCCCTTTCAGAGAGGATCAACAAGCATCTTCTCGGTTTTGCCATGCTTGGCTGTCATTTTTAGTTTACTGCTCTTCCCATTGTCCTTGGGGTAGTGGAGAGGCCATTCTCGAAGGTCATGGTGGTGGCAGCTGCTGCACTGGGGCACCAAGGGATCTGTGTTCACCCGTACCTGAATGATTGGCTCATCCAGGCCAGGTCACAGTCTGAAGCATCCGACTCGTATGATATACTTTCTAGAGAATCTCTGCTAGGTGTTCATTTGAGGAAAGAGCCATTTGGAGCCTTCCCAATTGCTGGAATGTCTCAGAGCACATTCCGATACTCAGGTAGGAAGAATTTTCCTGCCCAAGGAGAGAGTTAAAGTTGTTGGCCCAGCTGGCAGCTTTGCAGTCTCAGCAGGCTCCCAGGGTTTGGGATTATCTGCACCTTGTCATTTAGCGGTGGGAATCAAGATGGTGCCATAGGTGCAAGCCCATATGAGGCTGCTCTAGAGGTCCTTGCTGACTTTGTGGTATCCAAGTTCTCAGGAGTTCAAGGTCAGGCTTCCTCTCCAGCTGAAAGTGTTATCCGGTCTCAGATGGTGGCAGCAGCCATGGCACATGAAGAAAGGTATGCCACTTTATGACCAATTATGCTTTCTCTGGTCAACAGATACCAGCCTGCTTGGCTGGCCAAGCCTATTGTGAAAATTAAACAGCTTAGGGCCGTTGGAACCACCAGGAGGTGGCATAGCCCATCAGCTATCTCAAGGCAAGGGCTATTTGTCTAGCCCTTTTGCACTTCCAGACAGTAGTTAAGAGCAGAGCAGTCAAAGTATACTTGGACAACGCCATGGTGGTGGCAAAGGGGCACAAATAATGCCAGAGTGGCCCTGGAGATGACTCTCTTATCCTCCTAAGTAGAAAGGAATTTCTTAGCTCTGTCAGTGCAACACATCACTGGAATAGACAGCATGGAAGCAGATTTCCTCAGTTGCCACTCCCTCGATTCTAGGGAGTGGGAGCTAAGTCGTGTGGCATTTCAGGAAATTCTGCATCTCTGGGGCAGTCCTGAGACAGATCTGATGGTGACTCGATCCAATACCAAAGCACACATGTTCTTCAGTTGCCTTAGATCAGCCATGACTAAAGCACTGCCTGCTGTATGTTTTTCCTCCATGGCTGCTCATGGTATGTGTACTTTCACACATAGAGTGGCATCCAGATTGGATTGTCCTGGTGGCACCATCTGGCCACTGAGACTGTATTTAGAGGACCTGATCCAGCTCCTGCAGGAGCCCCCTCTGTGGCTGCTCATATTTTGGGGGCTGTTGCATCAAGGGCCAGTCCTTCTGGATGACCTGCCTTCTCGATGACCTGCCTTCTCTTGAGAGGTGTTGATGCGTAAAGGCTATTCTCCTGCTATGGTTTCTATCTCTTCAGGTCAATTAGAGGTTCTACTCGCCTGGTCTAGGTGCATGTCTGGTGTCTTTTTGAGCATTGAACTAGACCTAATATGGTGGATTTACCATCCCTGCTTTCCTGCCTTCAGGATGAATTGGACAAAGGTCTTCCCTTTAGCTCCATGAAAGCTCAGGTTGCATCTTTATCCTTCTTCAGAGGACCAGTGAGGGTGGTGCATAGTCTTGTATCCAGATGTTTCTCATGTCCTTCAGGAGGTTTGACACCTACATCCTCCCCTGTGTTCTACTGTTCCATTGTGGGATCTCTGCCTGGTGCTCTGGGCCTTGATGTCAAAGCCCTTTGAGCCCTTAAAGTGGGCTACATTTAAAGATCTAACTCTTTCTTCCTGGTTGCAGCCTTCTTGTCTAGATGTATTTGCAAGCTACAGGCGTTATCAGACAGGGATTCCTTACTTAATCTTCTTGGTGGAGGCCTTGTGTATTCAGCCTAACATTTTGCCCAAGGTGGTATCTTCCTTCCATATTAATCAAGTGGTTTGTCTGCTCTCCTTTTTCTAAGGAGCAATGCCATGGCAAGGACAAGAACCTTTACCTGGTGGATGTCCAGAGAGTACTTCTCCAGTACTTGAAGGTTACTAACTCTTTGCAGGTCCATGTAAGGGTGATGAGGCAGCTAAGTCTACGTTGGGGTGCTGAATCAAGGAGGTCATTGCCTCAGCATATCTGTTGCAGAATCAGTCTGTTCTAGAGGGTTTGCGTATGCATTCCACTTGGGCACAAGCATTCTTGTGGGCGGAGCATAGCTTGGTGTAGCCCCTTTGGACATTTGCCAGGCAGCAATGTGGATATCACTTTCTATCTTGGTCAAGCAGTACCACTTGGAAGTCCACACTTGGGCAAACATGGCCTTTGGCTCAGAGGTCTTAAAAGCTACCATGTCTTCGGCCCAGTGGAGGCATAGCTTTGGTAAGTCCTACTTATCTGGACTGGTCTAGCAGGGCGATATGGAAGGTGACATTTTATTTATCAGATAATGTCCTTTCCTTGAATCCTGCTAGACTAGTCCAGGACCTGCCCCAGGACCAGACTGGGGCCTGTATTGGTCTGCTGTACTCTCATTGGTTGGCTCTGTAGCCTCACAATCTTCTGACAGCCTTCTCTTGAAGGTGGTCCTGTACATAGTTATGCCTCCTGTTCTGTTGAACCTTGTTTCACTGAGGTGGTGTGAGGCCAAAGATCTTTTGCCATAAGCTTGGGTATGAATACTGAATCATGCCTCTAAAGGCTTAGGCTGATAATTGCATGGTGATGTCATAAGAAGCCTCTGGAATGTTTTCTCTGTCTCCACATCTGCTAGTAGAGGGACTCAATGGACCTGTCTGGACTGGTCCAGCAGGACTCGAAGAGAGGACATTATCTGGTAAGTAGAATGTCACCTTGCATTGTGTAAGCATAGTTTGGGTTGTTCTCCCCTAAGTGCATGACTTTGCACTTGTACACATTAAATTTCATCTGCCATTTGGATGCCCAGTCTCCCAAATTCTCAAGGTCCTCTTACAATTTTTCACAATCCTCTTGTGTTTTAACAGCTTTGTGTCATCTGCAAATTTGATCCACCTCATTTGTTCCCATTTCCATGTCATTTATGGCTATGTTAAAAAGCAGCGGGCCCAGCACAGATCACTGTCTCATCGTGGATAATACGCGAAACCCTCCGCCCAGTGTGCAGCGGCGGCCAAGAACACAAATAGAATGCTAAGAATCATAAGGAAAGGAATGGAGAATAAAACAAAGGATATTATAATGCCTCTGTATCGTTCCATAGTCGACCACACCTTAAATATTGTGTGCAATTCTGTTTGCCTTATCTTAAAAAGGATATAGTGGAATTAAAAAAGGTACAGAGAAGAGCCACCAAAATGGTAAAGGGGATGGGAGGATACCCCTATGAGGAGAGGCTAATAAGGTTAGGGCTCTTCAACCTGGAAAAGAGAAGGCTGAGGGGGAGGTCTATAAATTAACGAATAGTGGAACAGGTAAATGTAGATCGATTTGTTTACGCCATCAAAATATAGAAGTAACTGTACTGTCTAAATGTTTACACGTACCCTAATGTTAAATGTAACCCTCCAATTGTGATGTGACGTGATCACCTTGATTGAAGGATAAGGTGGCATACAAATCTGCCCAAATAAATAAATAGAAAGACTAGGGGATATGCAATGAAGCTACAGTGTAACCCGTTTAAGATTAATAACAGAAAATATTTTTTCACTCAACGCGTAATCAAACTCTGGAATTCGTTACCAGTAGATATAGTAAAAGCTGTTAGTGTAGCTGGGTTTAAAAAAGGTTTGGACAAGTTCCTGGAGGAAAGGTCTATAAACCATTAAGGGGACCTGGGGAATCCACTGCTTGCCCCAATACAAGCATTGTGGAACCTGGGTGTCTTTTGGGAAAACTGCTAGGTAGTTGTGACCTGGATTGGCCACTGTTGGAAACAGGATACTGGGTTTGATGGACCTTGGTCTGACCCAGTATGGCATATCTTATGTTCTTAAGTTCCATTATTCATCTTTCTCCATTGTGAAAATTGGCCATTTAGTTCTACTTTGTTTTCCATCTTTTAACCAGTTCCCAATCCACAATAGAACTCTTCCTCCTATCCCATGACTCTTTAATTTCAATATCTGTCTCATGTTGGACTTTGTGAAAGGCTGTCTGAAAATCCAGATATACTATATCAACTGGCTCACTTTTATCTACCTGTTCTTGTTTTCAAAAAAAATATAGCAGATTAGTGAGATAAGACGTTCCTTGGCTAAATCCGTTAGCTTTTTCTCATTGTACCATGGGTATCTATATGTTAGTAATTTTGTTCTTTTAATGGTTCTACCATTTTGCCCTGTACTGATGTCAGGCTCACCAGTCTAGTTTCCTTGATCACCCCTGGAACCTTTTTTAAAAATTGGTATTACGTTGGCCACTTTCCAATCATAGATTACTAATAATAGGTTTGCAATATAATTTTTGAGTTCTTGGAGCACCCTGGTATGTATTCTATCCAATTCAGATGATTTGCTACTGTTTAGTTTATCAAATCGCTGTACTACATCTTCCAAGTTTATTAAGATTTTTTTTTCAGTTCCTCTGATATATCACCTTTAAATATCATTTCTGGCATAGGTAACTTCCCTACATTGCCTTTAGTAAAGATTGAAGCTAAGAATTAATTTAATCTCTCTGCTTTGGCCTTGTCCTCCCTTAGTGCCCCTTTTACTCCTTTATCTTCTAATGGTCTTACTGAGACTCCTGCAGATTTTTTGCTACAAATGTACTTGAAAAAAAATATATTATGTTTTTTGCTTCCACAGCAAGCTTCTTTTCAAATTCTCTCTTTGCCTTCCTTATCAATGCCTTGCATCTATCTTGCTAGTGCTTATGTTTCCTGTTTTGTCATTTGGCTCCTTTTTCCATTTCCTGAAAGATGCTTTTTTTTTTTGCTACAATAATCTTTGACCTCACCTTTAAACCATGCTGGTAGTCATTTGGCCTTTCTTCTGCCTTTCTTAAAGCATGGAATACATCTGGTCTGTGCTTCTAAGATTAGTATATTTAAACAATGCCCATGGTTGATGTAAACCTTTAACCTTTGCAGCTGTTCCTTTTAGTTGCTTCTTATTTTCCTCATTTTAATATCATAGTCTCCTTTTGAAAGTTGAATCTTCATCTTTTATCTTTATTATATTGCTTGATTGACTGTCCACGCAAAAAGCGTCAGGGCAGTTTACAATAAATGACTGCGACTAGAAAAGGAAAGGAACGCTATTACATGACAGGAGAGATAAGAGGATAGAGCACACAGAAAAGCAAAGGACAGGCATATAAGAGTACTGGTGGTTAGGGAGAGCACATAGGGAGGTAGTGAGGGTTAGGTCAAATCCATAGTGGAATAAATGAGTGGACTTAAACTTTGTATATGAATGCTCAGCACGAAGAGGAGCTGGGAAGGAGTTCCAGAGGGTTGGACCAAGAATACTAGCGCTGACGATTTCCTTGCTGTTGTCCTCCCATGTATTAAATCAAATGTAATCCATGTTATGATCACTATTGTCAAGTGTCCCAAACACCATTAACTTTGAGGCCTCTGTGACCTGACTACCTCAGGGCTCCTCCAGCCATAAGACCTCGTGGCACCATTTATTTTGCTTGGCGTGTTGTCAGGTCTTAGCATTTAGTCGAATGTAAGGGAATCTTTCCAAGTTACAGGGAGTCTTCCTCCCTGTAACTTGGCAATATTTTTGCCAGCTACTGGGATTTCAGGTCTGTTTGGCAAACTCCTTGCCAGGTCCCCCGTAGGGATACTAGCTGCTTTCATACCGTCCCAAAAAAGGACAATTTAATTCTGTGTTTAAAAAAAAAATCCTATAATGAAATGCTTTTTAGTAGGGTCTTGACATGCCTCTCATTCTCGGCACACATCCCAAAAATATCCCCCTCAGCATTTGAAAGTTATTCAAAGTTCCATCATATTCTGAATCAGGTTTTGGGTGGAGAGGCAGCTAAGTGGGATATTTTTTTAAACATACGTTTTTTCTGTTCTTGTTTGTTTTTCTTTAAATTTCTGATGGTAAAACCTTTAACACACAATTATGATCTCAAGTTCTTTTGGCTTTCTGGGAGTTACAGGGTCACAGCTGCTCAGATGAGTAATAGCAGCAGATGTGACCTGGAAGTTGCAGAAAGCCAGTGTACATGCAACATTCCTGAATGTGGTGTGTTTGTGTGAGGAAGGGAGATGGGGGACATCTGGGAAAGGATCATTGGAGATCTCCCTACCTGCTGGAAGGCAAATGGTTAAACTTTCAGTTGGTTCATTGGCTGTGCCCTGAAATGGGGCATGCTGGGATTTCCTCCCAGCTGTTTTCTATCTGTGATTTATGTGCTAGGGACATTCCAGTCCACAGCTGCTGCTCAGTTCATGTATTTCACAGTCACTAGAGTCCAGATTTAACAATTGCCTACCCCTGTGTTCAGCCCTCTGTTCTTTGAATTGGGGTCTGCTGCCTCCATTTAAACAACTGACCTGTACAGGATTAGAACAAGTGATCCTTTTAAGGTTGCAAAGCTGATCCGGCTTTAAAGATGACCAAGACAAGTAAATTTACCCAATTCTTAGCTCAAATATATGCTAAAATGTTATGAATATTCATAGTGTCTATCCTGAAAGCTCGTCTGGTTTGTGGGCCCATATCGCCTTCCTTCAGTGCTGGTGTACTTAATGCAGTTTACTCCGATACTCCTGGAACAGATCAATAGTGTGCTTTGCTCCCTTCTGTTTTAGTCACTCTGAATATCCAAGTCCATTAAAAATAAAATTTCATTTTATTTTTATTTAAAAAGAAACCACGATTTTGTTAATGGGGAAAGCATGTAGAGTGTGGCTCATGGAATTCTTTTTAATCGCTCTGGGTGTGTACATGCGCATGTCCATCTGCATTTGCATTGCGTGTGTGTGTGTGTGGTTTTTGAGGGTGGGGCATTTGCCAGAGTAGTAGCAGTTTGGGCTGGGGAATGCTGTAGGATGGATATCTTGGGGAAGTTGGGCAGTAGATTTTAGGAGTTGGAATGGTTGGCAGGGGGTTGTTTTGGGGGCTGCGAAGGTTCTGGGAGTATTTCTTGGGGTTGGGGCAGTTTGCAGGGTGATGAGGTAATTGCAGGCATTAGTTTTTGAAGGTGGGGCAGTTGGGAGGGAGGTTTTGGAGTTGGGGAAAGAGGGTGGGTGGGGCCGTTTGTTCGGTGATGGGGCAGCTTTGGGGTAGTTTTGGGGAGTGGGGCAGTTCCATGGGGTTCCTGGGCTGTTGCGGGTATTGTTTTGGGGCTGGGACAGTTTGCAGGATGGTGAGGCAGTTGCATGGGTATTTGGTTTGTAGGAGTGGGGTACTTAAGGAGTCATAGGTCATTTGCAAGGGAGAGTTTTTCAGAGGTGGGGCATTGTGTGGTTTGATGGGGCAGTTGCAGGGAATAATTTTTTGGGAATAGACCAGTTGGTAGGGTGGTGGGTCAATTGCAGTGTTTTATTTTTGGGTATGTGGTATTTTGTGGGATGGTAGGGAAGTTGTGAGGCAGTATTTTTTGGTGGTGGGACAGTTGTGGGAGGTTGTTTTTTGGGTAGAGCAGTTTGCGGTGTGGTGGAATAGTTGAAAGGGTGTAGTTTTTTGGGTAGGCCAGTACATGCAGGGTGGCGAAGCAGCTGTGTTTTTTTTTTAATGCTGGCAGTATATAGCAGGTTGGTTGTGCAGTTGAGAGCATATTTTTTAGGGGTGTGGGGGTTAGTGGGGGTAGTTGGTGGGGTTAGGAGTATAGAAAAGGAGCCAAGTCCCTAATTGTTGTTTCACTGTGGGGGGGGGGGGGGGTTTCCCTATGTTACGGAAGCTGGAACTCCTTCTCTCACTGAAATAGTGTGCTAGTTATTTAGGGAGCTTATTTCTCTGGAACCCCCAGTCCAATTTGGCTCATTTTCAAACTCTGTTTTACCTGTTTTTCCCACATGCAAAATTTCATCCCATTCCATTAAATATTTGGAGAGTTATTTTGCCGACTGATGGAAAGACACACAGACACACATTCTCAACCCCTTTTATATAATCGTTTCCAACTTCCATTGGGTTGGAAGGAAGAATAAAAAACACCAGTTACATGATTTGATTTGTCTGTCACAATATTTGCAGGACTGCATATGGTTTATATTTTTGTCCCTAATGTAGTGGAACCAAGTCTTCAACACACTGCTCCCTGAATGGTTCTGTGTTTTAAATATGCAAATGAAACCTATTAGACCAAATTGTGTGCAGCAATATTTGCATGTGTATCCTAGAAGCCAAGCCTGTTTTGAGGAAGTCCTCTAAGTTTATAGGGTGCATAGGGAGAGGAATGGCCAGCAGAGGAAAAGAGGTGATAGTGTCTCTGTATTAGTCTTTGGTGCGACCTCATTTGGAGTTTTGTGTGCAATTCTGGAGGCTGCACCTTCAAAAGGATATAAACAGGTTGGGGTCGGTACAGAGGGTGGCTACTAAAATGGTTAGTGGTGTCCATTATAAAGCATATGAAGACAGACTTAAGGATCTTAACATGTATACTTGAGGAAAGGTGGGACAGAGGTGATATGATTGAGACGTTTAAATACCTCCATGGCATAAATGCACAGGAGGAGAGCCTCTTTCGATTGAAAGCAAGCTCTGCTACGAGGGGACATAGGATGAGGGTGAAAGGGGATAGACTCAGGAGTAATATGTGGAAATATTTTTTTACGGAAAGAGTGGTAGATGTGTGGAATAGTCTCCCAGTGGAGGTGGTAGAGATGAGGACACTGTCTGAATTCAAAAAGGCATGGGACAAACACAGAGGCTCTCTAAAGGAAAAAAGGGGACTGTTGTAGTGATTGATATGGAAGGGCAGATTACTGTAGATAGGCCTTGTGGTCTTTTGCTGCGTCCTGTTTCTGTGTTTCTATATTTCTGTGTTTCTATATTTCGGAACCAGTGACATAAAGGTAAAGGTAGATATCTTCACAATGAGGTATGGGGTACTCTTTGAATTTAGGGCACTTAATTGTTAACTAATTGTTTCTAAAGGGGGAGAGGTTTGAGATTGTTGCCGTGTGTGACCTGTTTAACCCTCTTAACTTTTCTATTTGGTGTCTTATTGACACTAAGTTTTGAAGATATATATAAATGAGGATTCTGATGGGGGTAGGTTTTTTCAGATCTAAGTATGCGAATGGAAAGTGCGCTGGGATAATTCTGGGTGAATTTCTTGTTTCTCGTGGGCAGGGGCAGCCTCCTTTTGAATGTCTGAAATGTTAGCTGAGGAAGACAGGTTAATTTGGTGGTGTTAAACTGCAGGGACACAGAGGCTGAGTATTTTCTATTATGTTGTATTTTGATGAAGGCAGATGCAGAGCAGGATTACAGTATGTTTGTTTTTTTGCTTGTTTGTTTTTAATGTAATTGTTTACTAGTAGGATGGAAAGTTTCTCCAGATTATTTAAAGTTTTGTTGGTTGTTGAAGACCAGATTGTTTATGGCTGTCTGGGAAGGGAAGAATGGATAAAGTGGACCTCATGGGATAAGTGTGGGGTGGGTATATGTGGAGTATTATTTTATTGAATGAGTTTATTTCTATTTGTCTTTATTAATTGTTTTATTGTATTTTCTTTTGAATTTGTGTGTGTTAAATTGTAATTTGCTTTGTATGGTAAGATTGAAATGCCAGAATATAAATTTTTAAATTAAATAAAGGCATAGACAAACTAGGCAAACATCTAGCACCTAAATGTTTATAAGAACATGCCATACTGGGTCAGACCAAGGTCCACCAAAGCACAGTATCCTGTTTCTAACAGTGGCCAATTCAGGTTACAAGTACATGACAGGATCCCAAAAAGATACATAGGGTCCACTTTGTCCTGGGGTAAGCAGTGTATTTCCCGGGGCCTCTTTAATAATGGTTTATGGATCTTTCCTCCAGGAACTTGTGCAAACTTGTTTTACACCCAGCTACACTAACAGCTTTTACTACATCCTCCGGTAATGAATTCCAGAGTTTGATTGCACGTTAAATAAGAGGCCCTCTCAGATGTACTAATCATAGAGGCTCCCAAGGCAGATTTTTGTTCTGGTTAAGTCAGCTGCTAGCAAAAAGAAAAAAAAAAGGGGGAGGGGCAGAGGTACCACAGTCCACAGTGTTTCCCCCACCCTATGCATTGTTCTTTAGTCAGCAGGAGTCAGCGAGCCAGCACTTGTATCTTCCTCTGCCAGTTTTTCTCTGCAGTCAGAACCACAAGGGGCTCCATTTGTGGGAGTTTTAAAATGTATTTATTATAATGGGAGGCTCATCAAAGGCTTAATCCATCTTTAGCTGATGTTAGAGCTAGAAGAAGATATGAGACTTATGAGAGTGGCAGAGAGGTGCTAATGCATCTGTGTTGGTCAGAATTAGTTCTGATTATATCCAAACTTTGTCACCAGGATAGAAGTAGGGTTGGGGGTAGGACTTGGGCTTGGGTGAAGGAGTGGCTTAGTGTGACATAATGAAACTTCTTAAGGTCCATTTATAGTCCAAACCCCTTGGTACTGCACCAGATTATGATCTTTATTCCAGAGAGATTGTGAAAATATTGGCTGCTAGTGCTTATGTCAAAATTGGATTTTTGCAAACTTTGCCCGTCATTGAAAAGAATTCCAATTTGGAAAATAAACATAGGGAGGTGTGGGAGAGATACTTTTCCTGCTGATTTTGCATCGGGCTGTGCTGAAGGAGGTAACAGCAGCCTTGGAGAAATATAGAAGTCTCGCCCATAATCTATGGGAAACTAGCTGCCTGAAATAGCAGGGTCTCTGGCGTCCTGAAATGACTTTAGCCATGGATGGCACATTCCCAGATTAGATTACATCAGACAAGTATGCAGCCCCAGTGTAAGTGAAGAGTACCACAGGGCTAGGGAGCGAGGTTTAACCAACAGTTAAGAAATGTGTCCCCCCTCTGTGGCCGGGTGGCCTAATCACTTTATACCACAGATTTTTGGGCAGGTGGTTTTGCTTGGGATGATATTTTTCCTTTCCCACAAATGTTGGCAAGTTGTATTTTGTTGGGTTTTCCCCCTCATCCCATTCCCATCCCGTATCCCTATAATTTTATGAATCATTTGATCATTCTGTGGTAGAAAAGCAGTATAGAGCAATGCGAGGTCATTCTTGCCAGAAGTGATGTCCGTGCACCGACTGTCTCATGAGCACAGTCAGTAGTGAATCACAAGGATTACAGACAGGGCTGGCCCCAGAGTTGGTTTAAGGTGTTGATGCCCTAGTCAAATCTTTTAATAGCTATAAAATAAGGTAAAGATAAATGGTAAAGATTTATTCTATGCAAGCCAAACAGAGTGTTGGAAAGAAATCATACACAAGCGGATGGGGGACACTGTCTGATGGACAGAGGAGGGTAGCAAAAATACTCTGAAAACATAATGAACTTCATGGAACCACACCAGATTTGGTGTGTCTGTTGTGGAGAGGGAGAATCAAGGAAAACATATCTTGAACCCCTGGTCTGATATGGCTCATTTTTGTTGAAACTAAAGTATCAAAAACCTGGTCGAATTCATTTTTATGGGAAAGTAGTTTCAGCAGCTGCAGCATAAACATTGATATATAGCAGGTGGGGAATTGCTCCTTTCAAATTACCTCAAACCTCTTCTGATCACACACATGGCAAGGGGTTGGAAGTTAAGGCATGGTTTGCTTGCTTCTCCCCCTGTAAATCCCCTACTGCCCCTACACCCCTTAATGATTCTGAAGTATATTTAATTTTCTTGATTGTAAATTCTAGGTGAAACCTAGTGAATGAACTGTATAGCTTGTAATGTTTGCTATGCAGAGTGACAGCTAGTGACTGAACAATGTTTTTTGCTATAGGTTGCTATGGTAATGGTGGAGGAGCATGGCACCTCAGACGTCACACAACAGTGGTCTTCAGACAGTGACACCTCATGGTTAAACTGTAAAATTCAGACTAGAGCAACCTTCAATGATATCATCTCTTCTGTTTGCACTTTGCAGCACTGAAAGAAGCCAGTATTGTTAGCCTCCCGCATGTGCCTAGGTGTGTGGACTGATGCAGATAGGCTTGTCTCCCTTGACCCAGATCATGGTCTTGTGGCCTGTGTGATTGAGACCTTTGGCCCAACATTTGCTCAGAGCTTGGGCACATCCATTGTCTCCTTGAGCTGACATTAGCCCTGTGTCCAGTGCTGTTATCCACAGGTTCCAGCATTGATGGGCCAGAGAGCGAGCAGGAAGGATCTCTTGGGGCCCCTGAGTGGGGTTGGTAAGTCTGGACCCAGGCTCCCCTTCCTGTTTCTGCCTGTTCTGTTCTCCTAATTTGTTTCTAAGTTTTTATTTTGGTTCTATTTAATTAACTTTCTTCTGTACTACTTGAATGAAGCAGCTTCAAACTTTAAAAAAAAAAAACCACAAAACCCTCCCTCTGAGGCTGCCAGACTTTCCCATGTTTCTGGGGGTAGCTGGGGAAGCAGGGAGGCCCTCTCAGGTTTCTCTGGCCAGCCTGACAGGTGCAAGGATTTCCTTATGATTTGGGGGTTCCTTCTTCACCATGGTTTTGTTTGTTGTGTTTTCTTTCTCGCCTTTTTTTATTCCTTGACTGCGTTTGAGCTCAGCCATGATGCTGGATACACAGGAATGTGCTGCATGAGTGCATTCCTTGGCTAGCACTATTGTGCTCTTTATCACAGTTGCAGCAATTTTGTTGACAGTGTTGGGCCCCCCTGCTGATTTTGCTGCCTCTGCCATGTATCTTACGATCTTCCAGCCCATGGTAACAGTGGCTATCTTGGATGACCACATGGCTCTGGCAGAGGGAGGAGCATGATGAGAAGGCCGCAGCCTCTGGCTGTCAGTCAGTTTTGAGCAGAAATTCCTGAAATAGCTCCTGGGAGGGTCTGGGGTCCTGGGGGAGAGAGGTCTGGGGTCCTGGGAGGAGGGGGGGGGGGGTCTGGGGCCCTGCTGTCCCCTAGGGAGGGAGACCCGGAATCTTCACCTTCTGATGTCAAGGGAGTTGAATGTCCCCCGGTCAGTCATTTTCACCTGTCTTCCTCTGAGAGTATAGTCTTGTCCCCTTTGGGGGATGTCTGGGAGAAAAGCAGAATTCCCTTTCTCAAATGGGTAAGTTAATGGAGGAAGAGGATCTTCCTTGGTAGGGGGAGAGGAGCCTGTTGTCTTTTCACAGGGAGGATTTCTCCACCCTTATTCAGGATTCCATGTCTTGCGGATTTTGGTAGACTAAGGTAGCTGTTTTGTACCCCAGAGATATAAGATTGACCTTGCACTGCACCAGACAGACTGTGACACTTGGAAGGAAATTAAATCTTTATTATGCCCAATCAGTTACAATCTTAGCTAAAAAGCCAAAAGCAGCCTTATTTTTTTTAAACAATACTGTTTGCCTGAGTGCTGGGAGGTTAGTGGACAAAGAGCAGAAGCTGAGTTATCAAGGACAGATTCTCTGTATGGATCCTGTTTGTCTCCTCCCCACCACCGAATGATATTTAGTACTTTTCTTATATACATTATTTCAGCCTATCATCTAGCTACGGCTGGGACTTTTTACTGTAACATATTCCTATTGGTAGATCTAGCTGTCTTTCCGGTGCAGGCAGTTCAGACTTCCAGACTTCCACAAATAACTAGAGTTTGTGTTATCAGTTCTCCTCCAACTCGTCTCTACCTTGTTTCTACCCCCATTTTCCCTCCCCCTGTCTAGTCCTGTGATGGGCATATTTCCTGTTTCTGCATGTCTTGTACTTGACCACTTGCCGTAAGTTCTCTGCAAACAGTCTGTGCTCTCTGAAATCTGCCGAGCAACCAGAAAATGGCCATATTTAGTTAGGCTCTTGCTACAGGTCTACTTGGGGCCACTCTGTTAGTAGCCACAGGACTGCTTTAGGACATGGTATGAAGTGGGCTTCAACCTGCTTCATCCCAACACATTGCTGAGCCCTCTCTGATTTATTTATTTATTTTATTTATTTGCACAGTTTTTATATACCGCTGCTTCCAAGGATCAGCAGCGGTTTACATTACAACAAAAATCAAACAGATACATATAACTTTATGGAACTATATTACAATATTACATTATAACAAGAATTATATAGTACTAGAATTACAAATTAGAACATAACATAAGAACATTATTGAACTATATTACATTAAAACTGTATAACAGGTATAAGAGTGAACATAAACCTAATATAGGAGATTACACTGATTTTTATATATGTGTGAAGAATCATTATAATGTTGGTTAGCACTTACAGTAGCGTTGTTTCAGTTGCATATATACATTTGGAATGGGGTAAGTATATTCAATTTACGGTGGTTGGGAATCTATATTTGTTTCTCCATTGGTGTAGAAACATATGATGAATATTTCAGAAGTAGCCCCATCCTGCAGAGGCTCCATCATCCCTCTGGCTGCTTTCCCTATCTGAGCCATTGCAACAGCTTTTGTCCTTTGTGTACGACACTGGGGCTGAGGGGCATTAAGGTGCTGACTTGGCTATATCCTGTACTCCTGCAGGAATTCTGCAAACAAAATTCAGACTTCCATGTCAAAAGGTCTGAATTATGCCAAATTCTGCATGTTCAGTCAAAATAACAAAGCATATGGTTTTGAGTGATAATTGAAAGTACAATACAGAAAAAAAATCAAGAAAAAGTGCAAATTTTTGAATTACTGTATGCAACTTGGTCACCACCTGATCACCCATCTTTTTCTCCCACTCACACACCCCTTTCCCCTGAGACTGTCAGTGGAATGCTTTTGTGAATCACTTATATATTATGGTATTGTCTTCTGTTGCTCATACTGTCCTGAGCTGAAGAAGAAGGGTTTTGACTTTCAAAAGCTAGCCCAAAAATGTATTTGATAAAAAGGGTATTGTCTTATTTTCCTTTCTTATTGTCCTTTTTATTTAACTACTATCAAAGTTGTAAAACAGATCCATCCACCCATGCGGCTGGTGGTGCCACAGTGGAGTCTCTCTGGTCTTGAAAGTGCTGATAGATCCCACCTTTAAGCCCCTTCAAGGATTTGACCCTGAAGGTGGAGTTCCTTGTGCCTATTGCATCTGCTGCCTTATCCTGCTAGCTCACTCCAGACATGTTATGCTTCCTTGCCAGCAGATGGAGGCAGATTTTCAAGAGGGCTCTGCAGTTCAAGAAACTTAGGAGTGAATTTTCAGTGGCATCTTACCCAGCTAAAGAGATATTGATAAGTTATCCATATGTTTCTATCCTCCTATTTCTGTAGGTGAGATGTATGGATAAATTTATCCATATGGCTGCTGAATATTGATGCTATATGAATAAATTGGGGCTCCACTCTCGAACAGCCCTGGCTCTCCAAGATAAACAGATGACTTATGGCAACATATCAACTTGTACAGCCAACTGTATCTATGTATTCGCCCAAAATTTAAAAAACAAACAAACACTTCTGAAGTCAGTGCCTGATGCTGACCATGTAAGTGGTTTTCATTGTCAACCCTGTAAAGCTTTTGGGTGCCATCCTGGAGTCCATTTTAACTACCAAGAGTGCATAGCCATTCTCATCCTTCATATCATGTATGCTAGGAACCTGGCTAAGTTGGAGCCTGCTTGAGCCAGTGCTTCCCTCTTCCATCCCCTCTTTTCTGGACATAAATGTATCTCTCCACTGGTGCTGCTGCTGCTCGTCTCTACCCCCAAGCCATTGTCAGTTTGTCCCCAAGACCGTGAATCTTGTTGCAGATTGAGGAGGTGGCAGAGGGAGGGAACAGGAAGTACTCTGTGAGAAAGTTCTGGATGGAAGCTGCTGGTCTCCATCGATCTATGTTGTGGTGGTCGTGAGTCTTCCCTGAAGGCATTAATGCAGCAGAAAATAAGTGTACTTGACTGTAAGGCATGGGATGGCCATAGCATGCCACATGAAACCTTTTAAAGGACAGAGACAGCATATCTTTGTTACTGCTCTCTTTGTCCAGTGGAGATGAAATGACTCAGACTTTGTCTGCAGGCACTGATGATGACTGGGATTGTAAATCTTACGTCCTGACTTTCCATTCCCTTCTGAACCTTCTCTCTCCCTGGGACTTCTGAACAAGATAACTACTCCCTGGACTGCTTTGACTCCTTTTGTGGTTTCTGTATCAACCTGATTGTATCTTTTATTTGAGTTTATTTATTGCTGTATCTGAAAAATGCTGCCTGCGGTTTACAATACCATTATGAAAACAAACACATTAAAACCACTATTCACAATATAGCAAAAAACAGGTGTTTCCCTAAAACCATATTCTAAAAACTACCTGACCCCCATATCCTTGTTTGTCACACTAATAAAATTATGAAGCTTGAAACTGGTGACATTTGAATTTCAAGGAACTTAAAGAAATGGTAGTGTTTTGGGGTGGAGACGGATAGAGGAGGGAATGACTATTTCACAAGTATTGGCTTCACTGCTAGTAGAATGAATCTTGTGAATATCAAATAGCATATTTTTATTGTCAGCAGTAACTGTTTACATGCCTTTTCCCATGTTCATTTGCAGCTATTTCTCCTCATCCCATTTGGTAATAAATGTTATCCTATTTTTTTTTCAGTATCTACAGATGAAGTGGCCACTATTAGATGTCCCAACCAGTGCTGGACTCAAAGATGCCAGATCTCCTTCGCCTGCACATTTAGTGAGTACTGATGCGCTTTACCTAAGTCTTATCACTTTCCAGAAGAGAGCTTTATGTTCTCTTTGTATCTTTAGTTCTTGCTGGCACTGCTGCCTCGCTCCCCCCCCCCCCCCCGAGGAATAAATATTTTTGAGATGTGAATAGCATTAAAACCATGAACCAGCACATGTTCCTCCTGTAAAGCACGTTTCCATTATCTTCTTTGTACATTATTCTCCCCCTCTTGTTCTGTTTTTCATTCCTTCTTATGAAGGGGCTTAAGCTGGAGAGGCTTCTTTGTTTCCAATGTAGAACCGGAGATCAGAGGAACAGTGCGCTAAGGCCATACAGCCAGAAGATGCTGATCTCCAGGAACAAGCAGGAATGTAGTCTTCACATATGGGTGACGTCAGTACAGACGGAGCCCGTGCTGGAATGCTCCCCAGCGGGAACGCTCTCCAGCGTCCAATAGTAAATCTTTTGGGAGCATCCCACTGCACCTGTGTAGCTGCCTTCCCACCTTTCCCACTCTCCCTCCTCAGTTCTTTGTTTTCCGTGAAGCCGGTAGGAAGCAAATCTTGTCACCACAGAAAATTCCTGTTTTTCATATTTTTGTGATTTGCGTCTGCCTTCCTGTCAATGCTGGTATAGAATCCCTGTTGTTTTTTTCTTTATTCTTTCTTTAAAAAAAAAAAACACACAAAGAGGAAGAGTTTTACTTTCTTCATGCGCATCAACGCCATTTTAGGCCCAGGCCCTCCATTTTGTCACGACACAATGGAAAAACCAACTAGTGTTTTTTAAGAAATGTTCCAAGTGTGGCAGTACTATCTCGGCCACCGACACCCATGACTGGTGTCTAAAATGCCTAGGTCCTGACCACTAACCATCAGAATGTCCCCTCTGCAGGAAGATGACGAAGAGGGACCTACAGAATTGGGCTGCAAAGTTAGGCACCTTCCTTGCCTCTGACGCCGTCTCTAGCATCGATGTCATTGAGGGCATCGCCGCCTTCCCATGGATCTCAGGTATCAAAACATAAGTCTTCATCGAAGACTGGCTGCCCCCCTAAGGGTAGATCATCTCCTAAGCATCGAGATGCCATGAGCGTTGCCCTGGAGGGGGATACACTGGCCAAACAACCCCAGCGGGAGGACCTTTCCTCCAAAGCCATTAAGGGGTCCCAGGATGCTCCCGAAGCCTTCACCTCCACTGAGCTCCTGGTGCCATGCTCAGGGATCGTAGCCCACAATTCCGGTACCGATACCCAGACATTGGCAGGCTCCATGGATCAGTGCATCCTGGCCATTGAGCAGAGCTTAGCGGCCTTACTTGGCAATCTCTGTTCCAGTAAAAACTTTACAATCTGTGTCGCAAACGCCGGCACCTTCTTCGGTGCCGGTGCAAACCACATCGGGTTTGCCCATGCCTGCCCTCGAATCCATTTCTGGTACTGAGGTTCCGGCTAAACAGATTCCAAGTACCAACTTTGATCAGTATAGAGTTCTGATGGAGTGCAAACACCCCACCCGTCGATACTTCGAGTCTTCTGAATCAGATTCGTCGGATGATAAATCAGCCGATACTCAAAGCCTACAAAGTCTATGGAGGACCCATCTCTGTCTCTGAAGTGTCTCATGTCCCCGCCAGAGGACATGTCTTTTCAAGATTTTATACGTGATGTTGCCAGGGGCCTTCCATAACAGTAACATTGGAGGAAGAGCCTAGAGCTGAAGAATTGGAAATTCTCCAATACTCAACAGCTCCTAAGGAAGTGGCTACACTTCCCATTTACTGCATTCTCCATGACCTCATGCTCTTTATGTGGGAGACACTCCTTACCGTTTCTCCGCATACTCGGCTGCTCGATACCATGTACCGGGTACCAGAATGTCCCGGTTTTCATAAGATACAATTGCTGCACCATTTAATGGTGGTGGAATCGGCAATGTGTCAGATCAAAAGCGCAAAGACACATTCCTCTAACCCTCTGGGTAGAGAATAGAGAACCCTCTATGCTTTTGGTTGACGTTGCTTTCAGGCTTTCATGCTATCAGCCAGAATTAGTTCCTACATATGGGTATGTTCCTCAGAGGTAACTAGAGATTTAGAATCAATGGCTCCTCTTCTCCCTGATGTCAAGAGAACAGACTACCTCACCCTAGTCAAGCATGCTCAGAACGTCTCAGTTTGTGAATAGGGCAACTTTTGATTGCTTTGAGTTTACCAGTAGGACTACATCGATCTTAATCGGTGCACGCAGAATTGCATGGCTGCAAGCATCGGATCTTGAACAGTGGGTTCAAGATAAGTTGGGTAATATTCCTTGTACTGGTGAAAACCTTTTTGGTAAGGATTGGCAAGACAAAGCATCTCAGTTAGAATCTGAGAACATTACCTTGAAGCGGCTTTCTAAATCTACTGCCAACCCATCTAAAAAGAAGGCAGCAGCAAAGAAAGTCGTCTTTAATAAAAAGAAGTAGTAGTATTCTTCTTACACCGCTGCTTCTCAATGTCAGCATCATGCTCCTCAAAAGGGACAGCAGCCTCCAGAACAGCAAAGGAAGTCGCAGACTCCTAAGACGTAGCCAATTCAGCAGACTCGAGCTGCTCCTGGTTTTTTACTCCATCCTAGAGAACATAGATGCTCTACCTCTGGAGAACCCTCATCCTCTTCACATTGCAGGCAGACTGTGCCATTATGCCCACAGGTGGCATCTGATCACCTGAGAACAGTGGACATTAAAGATAGTGGGAGAGCGGTACAGGCTTCATTTGCAAAGCCTGTACCCCTTTGCCTCAGTAAGAGAGTATTGTTCTCAGCCCCCTCTCACTGCTCTGCTGTTGCAAGAGGTCACCTCCCTTCTACTACAGGGCACAATAGAAGAGGTTCCAACATGCAGCAGGGAATGGGCTTCTATTTTCCATACTTACTCATCCTAAAGACGACAGGAGGATATAGGCCCATCCTGGATCTCAGAAACCTAAACAAGTTTCTCATACGCAAGAAGTTCAAGATGGTCTTCTCCCTTATCTCCAGAGTCAGGACTGACTCTGTTTTCTAGACTTGAAGGAAGCATATACTCATATCCTTATTCATCCAGAACACAGAAAATTCCTATACTTTATGTTCCAAGGAAGGCACTGTCAATACAAGATCCTTCCATTAGGACTGGCCTCCACCCCAAGAGTCTTCACAAAGTGCATGGTGGTCGTAGCCGCATTCCTAAGAACTCTGGGGATATTTGTCTTTCCTTACTTAGACGACTGGCTTGTAAGAGCAAGCACATCTCAAGAAGCCAGCCTGTCTCTCTCACGCACCATGCAGGTGTTAGAGCACTTGAGATTTGTCATAAATCTTCCAAAGTCCCAACTAGTTTCCACTCAGACTCTAGAGTTTATAGGGGCACTTTTAAACATTCAGCAGTCGAGGGCATATCTGCCCCAACTCCGCACTCTACTCAATCAGCTGGTGTGTCAAGCATGCCTCAAACTCTCTTACTGCCTGGGAAATGCTGAAACGTCTGGGCCATATGGCATCAATGGTTCATATAGTCCCATATGCCCGTCTCCACGTGCACACAGCCCAATGGATTCTGGCTTCCCAGTGGACTCGAGCCTCAGGCCGTCTCGGGGACAAGATACTAGTATTCCTCCCCACCCTGATGGTATCTCTCCAGTGGTGGTCTTCCCCAGAAAATCTCCTGATGATGGATGCATCCAAACTGGGCCGGGGAGCCCATCTAGGGCATCTTACCACTCAGAGCCTCTGGTCACCATAGGAGTCAGGACTCCAAATACATCTCCTGGAACTTCAAGCCATCTTCAATGTTCTCAAAGTTTTTCAGGAACATCTTTATCACAGAGTCCTGGTCCAAACTGACAATCAAGTGGCCATGTTCTATGTGAACAAGCAGAGAGGGACAGGCTCTTGGTCCCTCTGCAGGGAGGCTCTGCATCTCTGGTCCTTTGCCATTGCTCATCACATCCACCTACAAGCGGTGTATTTTCCAGGCAAACAAAATGTCTTAGCAGACAAATTGAGTCAGATCTTTCTTCCCCACGAGCGATCTCTCCATGTACACCCAGTATCCTATATCTTTCAGACCTGGGGAATTCCAGAGATAGACCTCTTTGCCACCCCACAGAATGCCAAGCTTTCACGCTTCTGCACCAGGGCTCACATTGGACAGTCATCAGGTGGATGCTTTTCACCTTCACTGAGGACAAGGCCTACTTTATGCCTTTCCCCCATTCCCCTGATTCCCAAAACTCTGTTCAAACTGCTGGCGGATAGGGGCTTCATGATACTCGTAGCCCCACGCTGGCCCCACCAACCGTGGTTTCCTCTCCTCCTATGTCTGTCTCAGACTCAGCCGATAGATCTCTGATCTGCTCCAGATCTTCTCTCTCAGAGGGAGGGGACGCTGCTTCATCCCAATCCGTAGTCTCTCCACCTCACAGCATGGCTGCTGAAAGCATAGCTTTTCGGCATCTTAACTTTTCTCAGGAGGTTAAGGACATCCTTTTAGCTGCCAGAAAGCCATCCACTAAATGTTCCTACGCCTTTAAGTGGCATAGATTCTCACTCTGGTGTTCACAAAGGGATCTAAATCCCTTCTCAGCTCCAGTGGAGGCACTTCTCCAGTATCTCCTCTACCTTTCCTTCTCTGGTCTCAAGACCAACTCTGTAAGAGTGCACCTAAGTGCAATGACAGCCTATCTCCTCACAGCCGCTCGTCTCACGCTTTGAGAGGACTTCTGTTAACCAAGCCTCCCATCAGACCACTGCCAGTGGCATGGGACCTTAATGTTGTCCTGGGGCAACTTCTCAAACTGCTCTTCAAACCTTTAGCCACAACCTCACTCAAGTTTCTAACATAGAAAGTCATCTTCCTTATTGTCCTCACTTCAGCATGATGCATTAGTGAGCTTCAAGCCTTGGTGGCTGACCCGCCTTACACTCGCCTCCACCATGACAAGGTTGTGCTTGGACTCATCCTCACTTCATGCTGAAAATGGTTTTGCCTTTTCATCTGAATCAGGCAGTTTACCTTCCTATCTTTTTCCCTAGACCGCATTCGTCTAGGGCAGAGGCAACCCTCCACATCTGGATTGTAAATGTGCTTTAGCATTCTACCTTCAGAGGACTCGAGCACCAAAAGGCTTCCCAGTTGTTCATCTCCTTTGACCCTAGTCACTTAGAGTTGCCAGTATCCTATCATACCCTCTCCAAATGGATAGCAGATTGCATCACTTTTGCTTATGATGGGGCAGGCCTATCCCTTGAAGGTCATGTCACTGCCCATAATGTTCGGCCATGGCCACCTCAATGGCAAACCTACGCTCTGTGGCTGACAAAATCTGCAAAGCAGCAACTTGGTTTTCAGTCCATACCTTTGCTGCTTGCTACTGTCTAGACAAGGACTCCTGCCAGGATGCCATGTTTGGCCAGGCTGTTCTCCAGCATCTCTTTCAGACTTAGAGCAACTCCTACCCTTCGTCCTGGAATTTCGATACCAGACATCCATAGAGGATCCATGACATCTTTTAGCCTCTCCTGAGGAAAACCACTACTAGTTCCAAGGTCTGTCTCTGGTATCTTCCAGCTAGGGAGTCCCATATGTGAAGACTACATTCCTGCTTGTTCCTGGAGATAGCATAGTTACTCACCTGTAACAGGTGATCTCCGGGAACAGCAGGCATTTAGTCTTCGCAACCCACCCTCCTCCCCTAGGAGTTGTAGGTTTTCTTTTTCTGCTCTCCTTTTATCTCAGCTACAAAGTCAGCTGAGGAGGGAGAGTGGGAAAGGCAGGAAGGCAGCTATGCAGGCGCAGTGAGATGCTCCCAAAAGCTTTCCTATTGGACGCTGGGGAGCGTTCTCCCACGGGTTCCGTCGGTACCGATGTCACCCATATATAAAGACTAAATTCCTGCTGTTCTTGGAGATCTCCTGTTACAGGCGAATAACTATGCTTTAAAGCTCTCCTCTTTCTACGGGTTTTGTGTGGTGGTGTTGCTTAGACTGAACAAGAACCAGAAATGTCAGGTTTCTTGCCCTATGAATTTTTGTTCTGGTGTGTTTTTAGGTATGAAGAGGGTTTGGCTGTATTTTTTTCCTTGGGGCTTCCAGCTCAATTGGAAACGGGGCTGAGATTTGGCATCAGAAGGCTTCATTTGCAGCTGCTCAGATTATTTTACATGTCCCCTACCAGTTTACCCAGCTTTGTCATTGTATCGAAAGTATGTGGCTGGGAGTTGCGCATCAGTGTTCAGTCCAGAACCCTGCAGTCCTCTGCCCTAAACCCAGCCCTCGGGTGCCTCTATTACACAATGACTTGGTATACCTCCTCCCGTGGTCTGTGAATACTGCCTCCACAGCATCTCCAGCTCACCAAAAGAGCAGAAGAGACCTTGCTTAGGAGTCAAGCCCAGGTTCTTCCTTGTGATAGTACACTGCATTCTACTAAGTCACTGGGGAGGCCTGGGATTTTGAATCCTAAAGCAGCATTTTTTTCTGTCTGTTTTCTTAGAGTTCTGGCGCGTGCTCAGTTTTCCCTCCCTAATCTTTCACTCCAGGCTGGGATTTGCCCCCTCAGGAGTTATTTTTTTTCAGCAAATGGATTATTAAGTTGTTTTCAGGGACTTTTTTCCATTCCTCCTTTGTTTATTTTCTAGCCCGTGAAAGGCAGACTCCCTGGCTTCCTGCACGTTTCGGCTGTCTTGAAAAGTCATTAAAGTCCCCACTTTGTGTTGGATATCTCCTGCCTTCATCACAGGCTGTCAAAATCCAACTGGAGTACTGTCAGTCACCGCTTTGGAAGACTGCTCTGAGACCAGCTAAAATGTTTCCCAGAAACCCAGGAAAGGCCAGGATGTCTTAAATTCTCACAGAGTGACAGGGCAAAAGCACTGCAGTTTTTCTCCCCCTAGATTTGTTCCCACCCTAAGGAAAATTGCACAAATGTATGGTTGGTTTATAGTTTTATGGTAGGCATGGACAGCTGGAGGGTGGGAAAAGGGTTATGTCTCAACAGTCCTCAAGGGCCTTAAAAAGGGGCCTGGGTTTCAGGAGCAGCCAAGATATGGAAATGAACCAGCTTCTAGGATCAAATGCACACAGTCTATCTGGTGAAGGTTCAAAAAGGTAATAAAGTAAGAGTAACTTAATGGTTAGAGCAGCAGACTGAGACATCAGGAAGCCAGGGCTCAAATTGTACTTCTCCATTGATGCTTCTTGTGACGTTTAGCAAGTCATTTCACTCTCTATTGCTTCTGATACAAATTAAATTGTAAGCCCTCTTGGGCAGGGAAATGAGTTATAAACAGATACACAACTTATCTTGAACTTGGCAAACTCCCCTATCACTTCCTATCTCTGAAAATGTTTTCATGTAGAAATATCATTGACCATAGCAGTGGATAACTCTCTCTATAAAGTGGTTCTATTTTTTTTAGATAAGCAGTAAATTGATGCTTGAACTATAAACAAGTTTGTCTATTTTTGTCTTCATTCTGGGAGACACTAGGTGGCACAAGTTCCCATATATTATGCAAGCTCCTGATTAGATCAATTATTTATTTTATTTATTTATTTATAGACTCTTATATACCGCACTATTAGGCATCAGCGCGGTTCACAAAAAACAGTGAGATACACAATTCAACAGTACTTTGTGTTTACAGAAAACAGGAGAATATAACTCGGATAACAGGGTATATAATTAATAAACATAGTCATAATATCATCATGGCTTCAGTTTTGTGTGTATGTGGTCTGTGGGGTATCTGTATTGTATGTGTATGAGTGGAAGGTCTGTGGGTTGGTTGAGATGTCTTTATTGTTTACTGGATAAGATAAAAGGAAGAGGTAGTGTTTCAAAGCTTTGCGAAACTGCAAAAGGTCTGGTATTGCTCGGATGTTTTGAGGGAGGCTATTCCAACACCTTGGTGCACAGAATAAAAAGGCCCTGTCTGAAGTAGTTTTGGTACACTGTGATATTGATTTAGGGACTAACAGAGTATTGAGTGTTACTGACCTTCTGTCTCTATTGAGGGGTGGTGTTTGGATCAAGTCTGATATTGATGAAGATGAGAGTTCTTTGAAGGCTTTGAATGTAATTAGTAAAATTTTGAAAGTGAGTCTACTTTGAATTGGGAGCCAATGAAGATGTTTTAGAATAGGTGAGATATGGTCTTTCCGGGAAGCTCCATGAAGGACTCTAGCTGCAGCATTCATAGCCATTTGAAGTGGGTGTAAGGTGGTTTGTGGAAGACCTTGTAAAATTGAGTTCGCATAATCAAAATGAGGTATGATTAGCGCCTGATAGATGGTTCTAAAATCGTCTGGCTCTAGCAAGGATCGAAGGTGTCTAAGGGAGCGTATTTTGTGATATACTGCTCTTAGTAAATGATGATAGGAAAAAAGTCACCATCTTGTCCACGCTGATACATCCCAGTTGTCAGTCAGAGTATAACAACCTGCAAGATTTCTCTTTATTCAGGGCATATGAGACTCGCACTTAATGCCCACCACACCTTTCCCATGCCTAATCAGAGGGCTTTGTGATCGAAATGGTCAGTACTACTAGCTTGTCTTTGCTCATCTTTCTAGGTTCCTCTGCGTAGCTTGCCAGATAAGCCCAGATGCTGAGGAAATGATTATTCTCCAGGAACAAGCGGGAAGTCAGTCCTCTCATATGGGTGACGTCGGCACCGATGGAGCCCGCGCAGATCATTTCTCCAGCTTTCAAAGAAAGCCTTTGGGAATGCTACTATGCATGCGTGGTCCCCTTTCTGCCCAAGTGTGCCATCTTGCTCAGTCTCCTTTTTTTCTGCGTAGCCCAATGGATGCTTGTTCTGTTTCCCTGGAAAAATCCTCTAAAGGTTATCCTAAAATTGTATTTTTTCCCGGCTTGCATACCGGTTCCTCTTCCTGCCTTGAGCTGGTACTATCTCTGGCGCGATTCTCAGCTCTCTTCCTTCTTTTTTGACGAGGCTTGCTTCAACTGGCATGCGTGCCCTTTTTCGCCTGGGGGTTCCTGAAATAAAAAACTATTTGCACCAGTGTATCTGATCTTCGCCTTTTTGTGTTCTCTGAGATTTGTGCGGAGGTCACGCTCCCTTGTTGTTCTTGGCCCAGACCACGACAGTGCCACCTGCGACCTGTGCCAGGCTATGACTCCGAAAACCAACAAGAAAGGTTGGAGTTGCAGGAAAGGATGTTCCCATGGTCCAACTCAGCCCCGGCTTCCCCGGAGCTGAGCCTCAAGCAGAGCACTCCCCCCCCCCCCCCCGGCGAGGCTTGAGTGTCTTCGGAGTCCCACGGTGGTGGCTCCTCCGTAAAGACGCCAGACCCTGGGAAGAAAAAGAAAAAGCCTTCGAAACCAGTTGAGGCTCCACCAGTAAGGTCCTGTGGTGGAACTCGGGTGACTACGAGAAGCACCCCCTTAAGGTCTCTAAGAAGGAATCCTCAGCTGGCTGTGACCATGCGAGGCTCCTTGAGGCTGTGGTCCTCGTTGAGGATGCACTCACTAGAGTGCCAGCATCTGGCCCGAGGGCCTCTGTGCCCAAGCTGACAGCTGCGGAGCCTTTTGGCATCAAGACCAGAATGGCAGCCCTGGAGCAGAATCTCTCTGCCATCCTGGCCCTGCAGCAGGCGATGATGTCTCCCTTGTCCATATCATCTGCCCCGACAACTGGGTCCCCGACTGCGGGGGAGTCCCTGGGCATTGAGCCAGGCCCCGAGCGCCACTGGCCTCGGGCGAGTCCTCGACACCGCTTGAGGTCACTGTCCTGATCCTCAGGAGTCCGGTCCTCCCCGGCTAGTTTCCGGGAGTCTTACCCGAGACCCACCAGGGGACCCCAGTTCCTTGGGGCTGGCCTCAAGGCATGGGAATCCCGAACCTTGGAGTCCTCAACGCCCTCCCGCTCTGACTGGGAAACGGACGTTGAGGCCTCTCCTGAGATCTCTCGACACCGAGACATCCCTTTGGAGCTGGCTCACTCGGAGCCCCAGCACCATTCTACCCCCAAGGACATGGCCTTCCACAACTTCATCTGAAACATGGCCCAGGCTCTCTCTGTCCCAACCGAATCAGAGGAGGACCCACGCACCGAAGAACTGGAAATCCTCCAGTAGAAGTCCCCGCCAGTGGAGACTCTTACGGTGCTGGTCCAGCCCATTCTTGAGCAACTGTTCCTGCGGATGTGGGAGACCCCAGCCTCTGTGCCGGTGGTCATCCGACGCCTCGACACCATCTATCTCATCAAGAAGGGCCACGGCTTCCAAAAAGCTCAACTCCCACTTAACTCCATGGTCATGGAGTCCTCAATGCAGAAGCTCAAAAGTCAGAAGAATTGTTCTGTTCCCCCTGGAAGGGAGACCAGAGTCCTCGACACCCTTGGGTGCAAATGCTTCCAGGGCTCCATGTTGGGCTGTCGGATACAGGCCTATGAACTATACATAGGCATGTATCTCAAGGGCCTCATCCAAGAACTGGCAGCCTTCTCTGCAGACCTTGCCGGGGAACCACTCTAGAGGTTCCAAGCCCTGACAGCTGGGATCTGGGACTGCTCAAAGATCCTGTCCTGCGCTGCCTATGACGGCTTTGAGTCTGCAGCCCAGGTAGCAGCAACGGGCATCGAGGCCCGGCGCCAGGCCTGATTGCAAACCTCCAACCTCGAGCAGTGGGTGCAAGAAAAACTGCTGGACGTCCCCTGCACTATGGAAAACTTATTTGGCAAAACCATGGCCGACAAGGCGGCCAAGATTGAGGCTGAGATCATGACCAGGCAGAGGCTCTTGAAGACCTCGACACTCCCCTGAAACAATCAGGGAAAAGAACACCTTTCCCAAGGAAAAAGGGGTCTTTTCACCAGGGCCATTACCAGCCCTTCTCGGGGCAGCAACAGCAGGGCCCTCAGCCCAAGAATCAGGGCCACAGACCGAGAAAGCCAAAGGCTCAGCAGCCTCAGCCCCCAGGTCCCACGCAACCTGGGGAGAGCTTTTGCCTTCCTGGGCAGGGCCGCCTCCCCCCCTGGGAGACCCTCCCCAGCCCACAGGGGGCTGTCTGGTGCTCTTCGCTTATAGGTGGGCTGGGGTCACCACGAACCAGTGGGTCCTTCAGGTGGTAAAGGAGGGCTATTTCTTCTGTTTCCAGCAAACACCCCAGGGTTCTTCCCAGGAGAGCTGGTGTGGCCTCTTCACCAGACCTTTCTTATCTCAGAGCTTGCAGGCCTGCTCAAGGACAGGTTGGTAGAAAGTGCACCCAGACATCTGTGGGGAAAGGGTTCTATTACAGGTATTTCCTTGTCCCCAAATGAACTGGGGGCCTCAGGCCCATTCTGGACCTGCGAAACCTGAACAAATTTCTGTTGAGGGAGAAGTTTAAGATGCTCTCCCTTGGAATACTGCTGCCTTACCTCCACCAGGGAAATTGGCTGTTCTCCTTAGACCTGAAGAGTGCATATACCCACATCCTGATCCACTCCCCCACAGACAATACCTAAGGTTTGTGGTGGGAGGAGAGCACTACCAGTACAGGGTACTTCCATTGGGCCTGGCCTCCTCACTAAGAGTCTTCACAAAGTGCCTGGCGGACATGGCTGCTTACGTGTGCTTGCAAGGGGCCTTCATTTTCCCCTACTTGGGCGACTGGCTCATAAAGAGGCAGCATTACCCCCAAGGCCAGCCAGGTCACAGGGTAAACAATCCGCCTCCTGCAGCACCAGGGGTTCATCATCAACTACCCCAAATCACATCTCTCTCCAGCCCAAAACCTTGAGTTCGTAGGGGCCCAGTTGGACACACTACAGGTCAAGGCCTTCCTCCCAAGGTCTGAAGCTTTTGGATCTTGACTCACCTGATCTTCTTTTTTCTTTTCCTTTCCCTCTTGTTTTATCCCTGTTTACACCTTCTGTGTTGTCTGTCTTGACTAGATTGTAAGCTCTGATGAGCAGGGACTCTCTCTTACATATCTGTGCAGTGCTGCATAACTTGTAGCACTATACAAATGCTCAGTAGTAGTAGTAGGGCACATTGCCTTGTGCAACTGGCAGGAAAGGTGCAGATTCACCAGTCGTTATCAGCTCATCGCCTCCTCCGCCTACTAGGCCACATGGCCTCAATGGTCCACATCATACCTCTAGCCCACTTGCACATGTGGGCAGCCCAGTATGTCTCTGCTCCCAGTGGACTTAGGCCACAGGCAGGTTGGATAACAGGGTCGCCCGCCAACTGACGGACTCCCTCAACTGGTGACAGTCCCTATGCCACTTCCAAGCAGGGATGCCATTTCAAGTGCCTTCACCACAGAGGGTCCTGACCACAGACGCCTCCCTCCTGGGTTGGGGACTCACTGTGGAGAACGCTGCACTCAAGGTACCTGATCTCAGGAGGAGTCACTCTTATAAATCAACCTCCTGGTACTCAGGGCCATCTTCCTGGCCCTGCGAGCATTCCACCACCTGTTGTGCAACTGACCTGTGTTAATCCAGACAGACAACCAGGTTGTCATGTTTTATGTAAACGAGCAGGAGGGCACAGGCTCGCACTCTCTCTGTCAGGAGGCAGTTGCTCTGCTCTCCTTTGCTGTGCACCACGGAATGCTCCTGCAAGCAGTATACCTCCTGGATCAGGATAATTGTTTAGCGGACAAGCTTAGCAGAGTCCTGCATCCGTACGAATGGCATCTGAACCCCAGTGTGGCGCACAGATTCTTCCGCCTCTGCGGCAGGCCCGTGATAGATTTTTTTTTTGTCTCCTCGGACAACATGCAGCTATCCTGCTTCTGCTCACCTGCCACACCCAGGGAGAGTGGTGGCGGATGCCTTCCTGATCCCGTGGTCAGAGGGCCTCCTTTATGCCTTTCCACTGCCCCCTCCCCCCCGGTGGTCAAGACCCTCTTCAAGGTCCAGAGTGAGCAGGCATCAGTGATTCTGTTCGCCCCCAGATAGCCCCGGCAACCCTGGTTCCCTCTGCGGCTCTCCTTGTCAGTGGCACTCCCAGTCCCACTGGGTCAGGATCTGGACCTCCCAGGAGGAGGGCTCCTTCTAGCACCCCAACATGGGGTCACTAATGTTGACAGCATGGCTGCTGAAAGGGTAGCTCTGGCCCCTTTCAGTCTCCCAGGGGAAGTTGAGAATCCTGCTGGCCTCCCAAAAACCTTCCACCAGGCGGGCATATGCCTTAAAATGGAGAAGATTCTCCGCCTGGTGTGCGAAGAGAGAAGAGAATCTTTTTTCCTACCACGTGCAACTTATACTGCAGTACCTAATGCACTTCTCGCACACCGACCTGAAGTCAAATTCGGTGAGGGTACATCTGAGTGCCTTAACCACGCACAATCAAGCTATAGAGGGAAAACCCCTCTCAAACCAGCCCCTGGTCTCCAAGTTTCTGCAGGGTCTCTTGCTATCAAAATCCCCTCTCTGCCCTCCTGCAGCAGAATAGGACCTGAATGTGGTGCTCTCCCAACTCATCAAGCCGCCGTTCGAGCCTCTGGCCACTTGTCCTTTACAATACCTATCCTGGAAAGTGTTTTTTCTGGCGGCCCTCACATCTGCTCAGAGAGGGAGCGAATTCCAGGCCTTAGTGGTGGATCTGCCCTATACCAGGTTCTATAAGAACATGGTGGTGGTCCACGTACACCCTAAATTCCTCCACAAGATGGTATCCCCCTTCCACCTCAACCAGGAGGTGGTCCTTCCCACCTTCTTCCCACAGCCTCATTCCAGCAGGGAGTAACTCATACTGCATACACTAGACTGTAAGCGGGCCCTGTCCTTCTATCTGCAGTGGACCCAGGTGCATCGTAAAGCTCCTTAGCTCTTTGTGTCATATGGCCCAAGTAGGCTGTGGCTCCCGGTAATGAAGTGAACTTTGTCCACTTGGGTGGCGGACTGCATTGCTCTCGCCTATGAGCAGGCTGGGCTCTCCCTTGAGCACCGGATCACTGCACCTCGTGTGCGGGCTATGGCATCTCAGTAGCCAACCTCCACTCTGTGCCAGTGACGGAAATCTGCAGGGTCGCCACATGGTCTTCGATTCATATGTTTGTAGCTCATTACTGCTTGGAGAGTGAGTCCTGCAGGGACAGAGCCTTCAGGCAGGCAGTACTCTGTAATATTCTTGGGATATAGGCAACTCCTGCCCTCTGACCCCTCTGTGTTTAGGCTACCAGAGTGAAATTGTCGCTGGACGTGAGGGTCTTGCAGAGCCTCTCTGTAGGGACGTACCTTTTGCAACTTACGGCCACCTGTAGGGTCGCTGGTGGTGCTGTTGTGGTTCAGTCTTTGGCAGCCTGGAGTTAGGGAGCCCCATATGTGAGGACTGACTTCCTGCTTGTTCCTGGAGAAAGTGTAGTTACTCACCTGTAACAGGTGTTCTCCAGGGACAGCAGGAATCAGTCCTCACAACCCTCCCTTGTCCCCTTAGAGTTGCCTTCCTACATTGTTTTAAGTTCCTTTTTGCTGTTTCATCTGACTGAGCAAGATGGCATCCTTGGGTGGGAAGGCATCCACGAATGCGTGGTAGCATTCCCAAAGGCTTTCTTTGAAAGCTGGGGAAATACTCCGTGCGCACAGACGTCACCCCATATGTGAGGACTGATTCCTGCTGTCCCTGGAGAACTCCTGTTATAGGTGAGTAACTACATGTTTCTTAATTTACTTTTGCTTATTGGCTGCACCTATATGCTGCACTTGTTGCTTACAACAATACGACATAATCAAATAGAAATACATTCAAAACAGTCAATAAACAATCACAGTATGATCTAAATATCTACCACAGGGCTCAACAAATCTTGGTGCACCAGGATTTCAGAGCTCCTAATTTTTGATTTTCTTGGTACTTGCCCAAGAAATGGTAGATTTCCTACTTCTCCAGCGCAGTTCAGCTCTGCAAGTTTGAGCCGCGTTGTCCAGGAAGCTTAGGTTAGTCTTGCAGTTTCAAGTCTGAAGAAACCACCAGACCAACCCATACTTCCCATGCCACACAACTCAAGCTTACAGAGCCAAATCCAAGGTGAGTCCGGAAAGCTACTGTTTCTTGGGAAGCCAAAGGTGGCAGAATGAGGGGAATAGGTGGCAGACTCACAACTCTATTAGTTGCCTTGGAATGGGGTCATCGGTGAAGGCTGGGGGGGGGGGGCATATGAAAGAACAAGACTGGTAGCAGTCAAAACTATGGTGATAGTGATTCATATTTTGGTTTCATTGATTCATATTTTGGTTTCACTTGCACAAATCCAACCCTTCTCAACAACCTGAAAATCCTTCTGAGTGGAATGTTCACTTTGGGGAAAAAAAATGTTTTCTGCATTCAGAAGGCAAAAGCAGATTGATAGGAGATACGCAGCAGAACTGGAGTTGAGTAACCTGGGGCTGGGAGGTTTTTGTAGCGGAGATTATTCATTTACCATCTTCATACAGAAAATGAAGTTAAGCATAGGGCAGGCACTGCATAGAGTAGTAATTCAGATTTTCCCCTGTTAATGACAGATGAAATTTAATGTGGACAAGTGCAAAGTTATGCACCTAGGAAAGAACAACCCACACTATGGTTACACGATGCAAGGTTCCACATTGGGAACCACTACCCAGGAAAAAGATTTAGGTGTCATTGTGGATAACATGTTAAAACCCTCGGCCCAGTGTGCAGCGGCGGCCAAGAAAGCAAATAGAATGCTAGGTATCATAAGGAGAGGAATGGAAAATAAAACAAAGGATATTATAATGCCTCTGTATCGTTCCATGGTATGACCACACCTTGAATATTGTGTGCAATTCTGGTCGCTGTATCTTAAAAAGGATATAGCGTTATTAGAAAAGGTTCAGAGAAGAGCCACCAAAATGGTAAATGAAGAGAGGCTACAAAGGTTAGGGCTCTTAAACCTGGAAAAGAGATGGCTAAGGGGGGAGATATGATAGAGGTCTATAAATTAATGAATGGAGTGGAACGGGTAAACGTAGATCGATTGTTTACGCTATCAGAATATAGAAAGACTAGGGGACATGTAATGAAGCTACATGGTAAACTATTTAACATAAATAAGAGAAAATATTTTTTCACTCAACGTGTAATCAAACTCTGGAATTTGTTACCGGAGGATGTAGTAAGAGCTGTTAGTGTAGCTGGGTTTAAAAAAGGTTTGGACTAGTTCCTGGAGGAAAGGTCCATAAACCATTATTAAGAAGGGACCCAGGATATCAATGCTGGACCCAATACAAGCATTGTGGAACCTGTGTCTTTTGGGGATACTGCTAGGTACGTATGACCTAGATTGGCCACTGTTGGAAACAGGATACTGGGCTTGATGGACCTTGGTCTGACCCAGTATGACATATCTTATGTTCTTAAAATACAGGCATGTCTTGCCACAGAGCAAGTAGCAGTAGTACAAGGCATGCATTGGACCGAGGGAGAGCCCTAGATGTGGTGTATTTAGATTTCTGTAAAGCCTTTGACACCGTTCCTTACAGGCGACTTATAAACAAACTGAGCATCCTAGAGATGGACCCTAAAGTTACTGCTTGGGTTTGAAATTGGTTGAGTGAGAGTTGACAGAGAGTACAGGTAAATGGAGCTCACTGTGTGGAGAAGGAAGTTAGCAGTGGTGTGCCCCAGGGATCTGTCCTTGGTCCGATTCTTTTTAACATCTTTGTTAGTGATATAGCGGAAGGGCTTTCAGGTAAGGTTTGCCTCTTTGCGGATGATACCAAAATCTGCAATAGAGTAGACACCTAGGAAGGTGTAGATAACATGAGAAGGGATCTAGCTAAGCTTGAAGAATAGTCTAGAATTTGGCAGATAGGATTTAATGTTAAAAAATGCAAGGTCATGCATTTGGGCTGCAGCAATCCAAGGGAGCAATATAGTATAGGGGGTGAAGTACTTTTGTCCACTAAGGAAGAGCGGGACCTGGGCGTGGTTGTGTCTGATGATCTTAAAGTAGCTAAACAGGTAGAAAAGGCGACAGCAAAAGCTAGAAGGATGCTTGTGTGCATACGGAGAGGAATGGCTAGCAGAAAAAAGGAAGTGATAGTGCTTCTGTATAAGTATTTGGTGCGACCTCATTTGGAGTATTGTGTGCAATTCTGGAGACCGCACCTTCAAAAGGATATAAACAGGATGGAGTCAGTACAGAGGATGGCTACTAAAATGGTTAGTGGGCTTCATTATAAAGCATATGAGGACAGACCTAAGGATCTTAATATGTACACCTTAGAGGAAAAGCGGGATAGAGGTGATATGATTGAGATGTTTAAATATCTCCATGGCATAAATGCACAGGGGGAGAGCCTCTTTCAATTGAAAGCAAGTTCTGCTATGAGGGGACATGGATTGAGGGTGAAAGGGGATAGATTCAGGAGTGATATGTGGAAATATTTCTTTATGGAAAGAGTGGTGGATCTGTGGAATAGTCTCCCAGTGGAGGTGGTAGAGATGAGGACAGTATCTGACTTCATAAAAAGCATGGGACAAAAAGCATGGGGCAAACACAGAGGATCTCTAAAGGAAAAAAGGGGACTGTTATAGCTGTCGATATGGAAGGACAGACTAGATAGGCCATGTGGTCTTTTTCTGTTGTCATTTTTTTATGTTTCTATATATACACCAGTAGTACAAGCAATGAAATAGCTCAAGCCTGAACACCTTTTTGAAGGTGACCTATTTGGATTCTGGTATCTTCTTCTATCCCACTGCTATTCTGCTCTCTGGGATGCCTCCTTTCAAGCCCGCAGCCATATAGAATCTATCACTGTCCATTATGATCCTCCAGAGAGAGAGTGGCGAAAGTACCAGAGTCATTCCTCCTTTCCTCATGTCCAGTGAGATTTTTTTTTTTTGCATCCAGGTGCATCTATCCTGCTTCTCCCAGGCAGGGCTTTCTTGCCATTAAATATCTCACAGGAGTGCTGGAGTAGAGAGAACTGTTCAGGCTCTGGGAAATCTCGAGATCTAGGTGTGGTTCAGACTGTGGAGCTTCTTATTGTCTATTCCATGAGGTCAAGAGAGCAAAGCAAGCAATAATTAATTCTTTAGTGGCCCTCTTTAACCTCCAAGCATTTCTGTTCCAGAGTCGTTTTCTGATCATGAGCAGGTATGGTGCATGCTTCTGTTCACAAGGCCCCATGCATTGGCTTAACAGTAGGGGCACAATCATCATGATGGCATGCTATTATGAAATGCTGAACAGAAGAGTCTTAAGTTCCTTGTGCTCCCTTCTCCCCCACCCCCCCAACTGTTAGATTTGGCTGTTGGTCTAATGTTATAAAGATGTTTTTTGGAACAATGATTGATAAGAAGTGAAAAGTGAACTGCTGCTGGTTCTTCCCCTGGTTTTGCTCTCAGCCTTTTCTATGCAAGGTACATACAGTTCACATGTTTTATATATGTGTATGTCGTTAATTTCTTATGTTCTGTTTTTCTCCAAGGGGGTAAGCCAAATTAATTTTGAGTGTCTGCACTGAGAGCAGACATGTTCCACTACTGAGAATGACATGTGGCAGTTGAGACACCTGTGATCACTCAGCACTATACTGTGACGTGTGTGTGCTTAAGAAGATCTGAGAGAGCTGCAGTAAAAAAAACACAAACAGAAAATAAAGACCATATGACATATTCACCTTACTTTATTGATTATTTATTTTAAAAATTTATATTCCACACTATCATAGTAGACGGAGAACAAAAACATACATACATAAAACACATATATCCAGCACCGCATACATACACATCACTAAAAACATTACCCAGTAATCATAAAATTATCATAAGCTGCCCCATCCATACCAACTACTGAACTCCTATAATCGCTTCCTCTCCCTTGGAGATTTTCTGTATTTGTCCTATGCTTTCTTGAATTCAGATACAGTCTTCATCTCCACCACCTCTGCTAGAGGCTAGTCCATGCATCCATCATCCTTTCCATAAAGAAATATTTTCTTAGATCATTCCTGCGTCTGAACCCTTTAACCTTCATCCTATGTATGCCCTTTCATTCCAGAGCTTCCTTTCATTAAGAGGTCCACCTCCTGTGCATTTAGGCCATGGAGGTATTAAAATGGTTGTCTCCCCTGCTACACCTTTTTTTCCCAGTGTACATATCTCGGTTTGTCTCCCATATGCTTTGACTAAGACTACTGACCATGTCAGAAGTCTTTCTCTGCATCAAGTCCATCCTGTTTATATCTTTTTGAAGGTGCGGTCTCCAGAATTGCATACAGTACTCCAAATGAGGGCTCACCAGAGACTTATACAGAGGCACTATCACCACCTTTTCCCCAGTGGCCACTCCTCTCCCTATGCACCCCAACATCCTTCTGACTTTTGCTGTCCCTATAGCACTTCTGCAAATCGCAAAAATATTGAAAAGAACCAGACCAAGGACTGATCCCTGCAGCAGATCATCAGGAATGTCTTATTCTGAGAGTGAACTCCATTTACTGCTGCCCTTTGTCACTTCACTCAACCAGTTTCTAACCCAGTTAGTCACTTTAGAGTCCATCCTAAAAGTTCTCACTATATGTTATCTATGTGGAACTGTATCAAATGTTTTGATGAAATCTATGTACACTACATCTAGTGCTCTTCAGTGACCCGGTCAAAAAACTTTATTGGATATTCTGATGAGGCCTACCTCTAGTAAAACCATGCTGCCTCACATCCTGCAATCCACTGGATTCCAGAAACTGCAATATTTTCTATTTTAGCAGTGTTTCCACTAATTTACTCTCCTACAAAGGTCAGAATAACCAGTTCAGAGTTCCCAACGTTGTCCTTTTTTCTCCTTTTGTAGAGAAGGGAACACATCTTCCCTTCTCCAGTCCTCTGGACCCACTCCTGCCTCTAAGGAAGCATTGAAAAGGTCAGATGTTGGAGTTTTCAGAACATCCCTAAATTCCTTGGATGTATCCCATCTGGCCCCCATCACTTTGTCTACTTTTGGTTTAGCCAGCTCCTCATGTATAGGGTTGTCTGAAAATCATTCAAGATCTGCCTCACTTCATTACTATTTGTTTTCTGAGGTCCCACTCCTGTCCCTTCATCTATGAATACAGCATAGAAATTTGCTAAGCTTCTCCTCAGCTTCTACATACTTCTTCCCTTCACCCTTGAGTCCATCACTTTTTCACTTCCTCTTATCACTTGCATAGCTAAATGTCTTATTCCCCCATTTTACTTTATTGCCTATTTTTCTATCTGTATCTTTGCTTTGCTGAACACTTTCCCAGATTCTCTTAGCTTCAGATTCATGTCTCGAGTGGCCTATGATGGGTTTGAGTCGGCGGCTCGAGTAGCGGTGGCAGGCATCGGTGCACACCGCCAAACTTTGCTACAGTCATCTGACATCGAGCAGTGGGTTCAGGACAAATTGGTCGATATCTCCTACCAAGAAGAAGAATCTTTTTGGCAAACCCATGACCAGCAAGGCTGCCGAGCTGGAGACCGAGTTCATGACGAGGGCTAGGCTCTCCAAAAAGACCGCTGCTCCTCCCCAATGGAAGGGCTCGGGTAAAAAGTCCTTTTAACCAAGTAAGGGAGCTGCTTACAGATACTACCCAGCTTTTCAGTCCTCCTCAGCAGGCCAAGGGACACAGGTATGGCCCTCGTAAGCAGAAGGCTCCAAAACCCCAGGCTCTGGCCCAGCCAGGGGGGAGTTTTTGACTCTTTGAGCATAGCCTATCTACCCCAAGGAGATCAGCAGCCCACAGGGGTATGTCTGGCCCTCTGCCGAGGTAGCTGACCATCACCACCGACTCCTGGGCACTTCGGGATGTCAGGGAGGGTTACCTCCTCCACCTGACTTAGACACCTCCCCCTTACTTTCCGGGAGAGCCCCTCAGGTCTCCCCTTCACCGGACCGTCTACTGAAGGAGTTGGCAGGTCTTCTCAAGGACAAAGCGGTGGAACCGGTGCCCCACCATCTCAAGGGCAAGGGGTTCTACTCCAGGTACTTCCTTGTGCCAAAAAGGATAGGGGGCCTAAGACCCATCCTCGACCTGCGCAACCTCGACAAATTCCCGGTGAGGGAGAAGTTCAAGATGCTCTCCCTTGGAACATTGCTGCCATACCTCCAGCAGGGAGATTGGCTATGCTCCTTAGACTTCAAGGATGCTTATACTCACATCCTCATCTATCCCCACCACAGGCAGTACCTGCGATTTGTAGTTAGGGGGCAGGCATTTTCAGTATAGGGTGCTCGCCTTGGGCTTGGCCTCTGCTCCAAGAATCTTCACAAAATGCCTGGCAGTCGTGGCCGCCTTCCTCCACCTCCAGGGGGTCTTTGTCTTCGTCTTCCCCTACCTCGATGATTGGCTCATAAAGGGAGGCACGGCCTCAGAGGTGCAGCAGGCCACCACACACACCGTCCAGGTCCTGCAACACTTGGAGTTTGTCATAAACTATCCCAAGTCTCGCCACCTCCTGGCACAATGCCTGGAGTTCATCGGGGCGAAGCTCGACACCCTCCAGTCGAAGGCCTTGTTGCCCAGGGACTGAGTCGACCGTCTCAGGACTCTGGCATGGGACATACAGTGCCATCCCTCTGTGCCTGCTTGGCTTCTTCTGCGCCTCCTTGGGAACATGGCCTCCACAGTCCACATCACCCCAGATGCTCGCCTCCACATGAGGGCGGTGCAGTGGTGTCTCCGAGACCAGTGGTCTCAGTCCACTGGTCGCCTCTGAGACAGAGTCTCTGTAACCCACCAACTGGCAGACTCCTTGGTCTGGTAGCAGTCTCTCCAGCATCTCGAGGCGGGCATGCCTTTTCAGGCCCCAAGCCCCTCATGGGTCCTCACCACGGATGCCTCCCTGCTCGGCTGGGGAGCCCACTGTGGAGAGTTCCACACCCAGGGCACTGGTCAGCAGACGAGAGCACCAGCAGATCAATCTCCTGGAGCTCCGGGCCATACACTTAGCCCTGCAAGTCTTCTCTCACCACCTGCATCATCAGCCTGTGCTGGTCCAGACGGACAGCCAGATAGCGATGTTCTACGTGAACAAACAGGGGGGGCATGGGGTCTCATACCCTTTGTCAGGAGGCACTGGTCCTCTGCTCGTACGCAATCTAACAGGGTGTCCTCCTGCAGGCAGTGTACCTGCCAGGCCAGGACAACCTTCTGGCTGACAGGCTGAGCAGTCGTGCAGCTGCACGAGTGGCAGCTGGATCCCAGGGTAGCCAGTTGGCCTTTCTAGCTCTGGGGGAACCCGTGATGGACCTGTTCACCAGTCCAGACAACTTCCAGTTGCCCTGCTTCTGTTTAGGGTGGCAGCAGACGTGTTCTTGGTCTCATGGTTGGAAGGCCTCATGTGTGCCTTCCCTCCCACATCGCTGATCACCAGGACCTTGTTCAGGACACTCCACGACAAGGCCTCGCTCATCCTGAAAGCTCTTCGGTGGCCCCGGCAGCCATGGTTCCCGCTGCTCCTCCCCGGGGCAGTTCCCAAGGGAATGGGGGTCTCCAGTTGACAGTGGAGACACCCATTCCCTTGGGAACTGCCCCGGGACTCCTGTCTCAGGAGGGGACTCCCTTCTGCAGCCCATCCTGGAGTCCCTGTCACTGACAGTGTGGCTGCTGAGAGGGTGGCTCTGGCCCCTTTCAACCTTTCGGTTGAGGTGGAAGACATTCTGCTGGTCTCTCGCAAGGCCTCTATTAGGAAGGCTTACGCCCCCAAATGGCACAGGTTCTCAGTTTCGTGTGTCGAGCATGGGGCTGACCCCTTCTCCTGCCAGTGACACTGGTGTTACACTACCTTCTCCACCTCTCTCAATCCGGGCTCAAGTCTAACTCCATCTGAGTGCACCTTAGTGCCCTGGCGGCACACCATCATTTGGTGGATGGTAAGTCCCTCTCGGTGCAACCTTTGGTGACTCATTTTCTTCGGGGCCTGCTCTTATCGAAGTTCCCGGTTCACTCTCCAGCAACAGAATGGGACCTCAACGTAGTGTTGGGGCAGTTCACTCGCCCACCCTTTGAGCCTCTGGCTACCTGCCACCTTCGCTACCTCTTTTGGAAGTTAGTTTTCCTGGTTGCGCTCACCTCCACTCGCAGAGTACTGAGCTTCAGGCCCTTGTGGCAGAGGGGCCTTATACCAGGTTCTACAAGAACAGAGTGGTGCTTCGCGCACACCCCAAATTCCTGCCGAAGGTAGAATCGCCCTTCCATCTCAACCAGGAGGTGGTGCTCCCTACCTTCTTTCCACGACCTCACTCCAGTCGGGCGGAGACAGTCCTTCACACCTTAGACTGTATAAGAGGGTTTTGTCCTCCTATATCCAACGCACTCGGGGCCACCGCAAAGCTGCTCAGTTTTTTATCTCCTACGATCCCAGTAGGCTGGGGGAGGCAGTGACCAAGTGTATGCTGTCCACATGGGTGGCATACGGTGTCGTCCTCACTTATGAGCAGGCGATGCGTCCGCTGGAAGGCTGCATCATGGCGTACTGTGTCAGGGCCATAGTGGCGGTGGCAAACTTGCGCTCTGTCATGATGGTGGACATCTGCCAGGCCGCCACCTGGTCTTCAGTCCATACCTTCGCAGCCCATTACTGCCTGGAAAGAGAGTCCCAACGGGACAGTGCCTTTGGCCAGGCTGTGCTCCATAACCTTTTCGGGGTTTAGGCAACTCCTACCCTCCGACTCTTCTGTGTTCAGGCTACCAGAGTGCTGGTTTCATCTGACAGAGGGGTCCTACTGTGGTCTGTGGATACCGACTAAATTGTTGCTGCTTGCGGCTCCCCGTGAGGGAGCCCCCTAATTTTGCTATGGCCTTTCAGTAGCCTGTAGCTGGGGAGTCCCATGTATGAGGACTGACTTCCTGCTTGTTCCGGAGAAAGCGTAGTTACTCACCTGTAACATGTGTTCTCCGGGGACAGCAGGAATCAGTCCTCATAACCCTCCCTCCTCCCCTTGGAGTTGCTCCTTTACCATCTTGTTTTTGCTGTTTTTTATCTGTCATCTGACTGAGCAAGATGGCACCTTTGGGCAGGAAGGGGACCACGCAGGCGTAGTTGGATCTCTCAAAGGCTTTCTTTGAAAGCTGGGGGGATGTTTCCGTGAGGGCTCCGTCGGTGCCGATGTCACACATATGTGAGGACTGATTTCTGCTGTCCCTGGAGAGCACCTGTTACAGGTGAGTAACTACGCTTTCTCCGGGTCAAGGCGGTTTACGTGGAACAAAATGCAAACTACAATCTCCAGGAACAAGCAGTAATGTAGTCTTCACATATGGGTATCGTCGGTACCGATGGAGCCTGCGTGGGAACGCTCCCCAGAGTCCAATAGGAATGCTTTTGGGAGCATCCCTCAGCACATGCACGCTGCCTTCTCGCCTTTCCAACTGTCCCTCTTCAGTTATTCATTTTCCGCGGAGCCGACAGGACATATATCTGTCACCGCAGAAAATTTCTTCTTTAATCTTGTTTTCTTGTAGTCGCGTTTGCCTCCGCATGATGCCTACCGGTACCGCCGGTTCTTTTCTTTTCTTTAAAAAAAAAAAAAAATTCTGAATTTTCTCTTCAGAAACTTTATTTTTCGGTGCTAGGCGCCATTTTGGGCACTAGGCCCCATTTTTCCTTAAAGATGGAAAAACCAGCTAGTGGTTTAAAAAAAAAATGCACTAAGTGTGGCGGTACCATTTCCGTCACCGACACCCATGACTGGTGTCTTAAATGTTTAGGCCCTGACCATTCTCCATCTGAGTGTCTCTCTTGTATGGGAATGACTAAAATAGGAAGACAGAACCGGGCTGCAAAGCTTGGTACCCTCTTTTCTTCGGATGCCAGGTCCATTGCATCGACATCTTCAAGAGCCTCTTCTTCCTCCCATGGATCTCAGTTAACTAAACATAAAAGCCGGTCCTCAAAGGGTCGCTCTCCTGCAAAGCATCGAGAGGCCTTTGGCTTTGCCCTTGAGGGAACCACACTGGCAAAACAGCCCTGGTTGGAAGGCTTCGGCCTCCAAAGCATCAGTGGGGTTCCAGGATGTTCTCGAGGCCTCGGCCTCGACAGAACTACTGGTGCCATGCTCAGGGGTTCTGGCCGCCTTCACCGGTACCGACACCCAGACATCGGCAGCATCGATAGACCAGAGATTCCTCGCTATCGAGCGCAGTATTGCAGCTCTACTTACAGCTGCGGTATCATTGACACCGATGGTTCAACGGGCACCAGTACCGATGCCGGTACCGGCACAGATACCGGAACCAGCACCGACAGTACCAGCCCCGGTGGGAATTCTTCCCATGCCGTCTTTGCCTGGCATCAAAAGATCAGTACCGGATCAACTCGGTACTGACTTCAATCGATACCGGGACCGTGCCTTACATGAACATCGTGATCAGAGATACTTCGAATCCTCCAATTCCGATAACTCTAATTCTGCCGGTACCAGAGTTTTTCACCCGGAAGACAACTCTTCTCCCCAACGCAGAATGTCGCCTCCAGAAGACATGTCCTTTCAGAATTTTATTCGTGATGTGGCCAAAGGCCTTTCAATCACAGTAGCTCCTGAAGAGGAACCTAGAGCAAAGGAATTGGAAATTCTCCAATATCCTAAGGTTCCAAAGGAGGCAGTCACTCTGCCCATTCATGAAATTCTTCATGATTTGATGCGCTGGATGTGGGAGACACCTTTGACCACATCTCCTCATTCTAGGAGGCTTGATACCATGTATCGAGTTCCACCATGGAAAACCAGTCCAAAGCGTGATTAAAGGGAAAGACAGAGTTCTTTATTGAGCCTTAGACCGCAAAAATGTGTCTCTACATGGTACAGACGGCAGCTCTAACAAATGTGAATGTTTACCTAGGCAATTTCATAACAGCATGATGTAAGACTGTCCTTTTTAACAGCCTTCAACAAAGTTTTTATGCTTGGCTAGCCCCTGACGAAGGGTGACGAAATACGGCCTGTGTCGGGCGGTCTAAGGCTCAATAAAGAACTCTGTCTTTCCATTTAATCATGCTTCGGACTGGTTTTCCTTTGTTTGCGTGATTCCTTGCTTCTGTGATGTTGTATCGAGTTCCACCATGTCCTGGATTTCAAAAGGCTCAGCTGCCACACCATTCAATGGTAGTGGAGTCAGCCATGCATAGGATGAAAAGTGCAAAGAGACATGCATCCAATCCTCCAGGTCATGAATGCAGGACTCTTGATGCTTTTGGGTGTCGAACTTTTCAAGCTTCCATGCTCTCAGCTAGGATCAGCTCATATATTTTATATATGGGTATGTTCCTCAAGGAGGTCACAGAAGATTTGGAGCTTATGAGCCCACTTCTCCCAGATGACAGACAAGACTTTCTTACGCTTGTCAGGCATGCTCAAGATGTCTCCAAGTTTGTGAATCGTGCAGCCTTTAACTGTTTTGAATGCATCAGCAGAACCTCTACTATTGCCATTGGTGCACGACAGATTGCCTGGCTTCAGGCATCAGACTTCGAGATTTGGATACAGGATAAATTAGGCAACATCTCTTGCACAGGAGAAAATCTCTTTGGTAAGAATTGGCAGGAAAAGGCTAATGAGATAGATGCTGACAATATCACCTTAGATAGATTGTCAGAATCTACAGCCACGCCAGCCAAAAAGAAACCCTATAAGAAACCCTCTTTCAGCAAAAAGAGGAAGTTTTATCCATCCTATACCCAGCAAAGCCAAGCTCACAGTCAAGTTGCCCAAAAGGGACAACAACAACATTTCAAACAGCAGAAGAAGCCAAAAGGCCTGAGAGCTCAACCAGCTCCGCAGGTTCAGCCCCCTCAAGGGCTTTGACTCCTTCCTAGAGAGCTTAGCCTTCCTGCCTCTGAGGGGTCCAGAACCCCTAAATATTCCAGGCAGGCTGTGTCATTTTGCCAACAGATGGCACCAAATAACAGCAGAAAATTGGACACTGTCCATTGTAGGAGAGGGGTACAAGCTTCATTTTTACAGCATGCTCCCTCCTACAATCTTAAGGCAGTTCAATTCCCAGACATCTGCAGACAATCTGTTGGATCACGAGGTCTCAACTCTTCTTGCCCAAGGGGCAATAGAGGAAGTACCCATTCTCCAGCAGGGTACAGGGTTCTACTCCCCCTATTTTCTTATTCCAAAGAAAACAGGGGGACACAGACCCATTCTAGACCTCAGAGAATTGAACAAATACCTGTTCTGAGAGAAGTTCAAAATGATATCTCCAGGAACAAGCAGGAATGTAGTCATCACATATGGGTATCGTCGGTACCGATGGAGCCTGCGTGGGAACGCTCCCCAATGTCCAATTAGAAAGCTTTTGGGAGCATCCCACAGTGCCTGCGTGCTGCCTTCCCGCCTTTCCCAACTGCCTCTCTCCAGTTCTTTGTTTTCCGTGGAACCAGCAGGTCGTGTTCCTGTCACCGCATAAAAGTTTCCTTCTTTTTTGTGGTCGCATCTGCCTTCCTCAACGCTTTACCGGTACCGCTGTTTTTTCTTTTTCTTTCTTTCTTTCTTTCTTTCTTTTCTTTTAAAAAAAAAATTCTTAGTACTTTCCCATTTTTTCCAGGTGCATGCGCCATTTCGGGCCTTTGGCCCAAGATTTTTTCCATAATGGAAAAACCCTCCTCGGGTTTTAATAAGTGCACCAAGTGTGGCGGTACCATCTCAGTCACCGACACCCATGAGTGGTGTCTCAAATGTTTAGGTCCTGACCACTCCATTTCTGAGTGCATGGCCTGTGAGATGATGTCGAAGAGGGGTCGACAAAACCGAGCTGCTAAGCTCAGCACCCTTTTTCCCTCGGATGCAGCCTCTGTGGCATCGACGTCTTCCAGGGCTTCGTCTTCCTCCCATGGATCTCAGGTAACTAAATATAAATCTGGCAGGTCCTCAAAGGGTAGATCTCCTTCCAAGCATCGAGATGCCTCTGGCGTTTCCCTTGAGGGACTTGCACCGGCAAAATTTCCCCGGCGGGAGGCTTCGGCTTCCAAAGCATTATTGGGGCTCCAGGATGTTCTCAAGGCCTCAACCTCAGCAGAACTACTGGTGCCATGCTCTGGGGTACCGGCCGCTTTGCCCGGTACCGACACCCAGGCATCGGCAGCATCGATATACCAGAGATTCTTGGCTATTGAACGCAGTCTGGCGGCTCTCCTTGCGGCATCAGTGCCTTCGGGACCTCTTCAGACAGTTGAACCGGCACCGGTTCCGGCACTGATACCGGTTCCGGTACTGACAGCATCGACATCGGTGTCTGCGTTGCCGGCACCGAGTCATGCTGTACCTTCCAGTATCGACAGACCGATATCGATCGCTCCTCGATATCGACTTCGATCGGTACGGGTATCGTGCTCTACAAGAGCATTCGGATAGGAGGTACTTTGAATCCTCGGAGGAGTCCGAGGATTCTGACAGCTCTGTCAGTACCGGAGTATTTCTCCTGGAGGAGCCTTCCTCTCCTAAAAGTAGGATGTCTCCTCCAGAGGATATATCCTTTCAGGATTTTATCCGGGAGGTGGCTTGAGGTCTTTCCATTACAGTGGCTCCTGAGACAGAGCCCAGAGCTCTAAGGAGGCAGCTACTTTGCCTATTCATGAGATCTTACATGATCTCATGTTAAGAATGTGGGAAACACCTCTTACCACCTCTCCTCACTCTCGTAGACTGGATATCATGTATCGAGTGCCTCCTTGTCCTGGCTTCCAAAAGACTCAGCTTCCTCACCACTCCATTGTAGTGGAATCAGCTATGAGAAGGATCAGGAGTGCAAAGAGGCATGCCTCTAATCCTCCAGGACGTGAGTGCAGAACTTTGGATGCCTTTGGACGTCATACTTTCCAGGCTTCCATGCTTTCTGCCAGGATCAGTTCCTATATTTTATATATGGGAATGTTCCTCAAGGAAGTCACAGGAGATTTGGAGCTTATGAGCCCTCTCCTTCCTGATGATAAAAGGCAGGATTTTCTCACTCTGGTTTAACATGCCCTGGATGTTTCTAAGTTTGTCAACCATGCAGCTTTTGACTGTTTCGAGTGCAGAAGCAGAACCTCTGCCATAGCCATAGGTGCACGTAGAATTGCCTGGCTCCAGGCATCTGACTTAGAACTCTGGATACAGGACAAACTGGGCAATATCCCTTGTACAGGTGAGAATCTCTTCGGCAAAAATTGGCAAGAGAAAGCTAATCAACTGGATGCTGATAACTCTACTTTGGATAGACTATCCAAGGCTACAACTGACCCTGCAAGGAAGAAATCTTTCAAGAAACCTTTCTTCTCCAAAAAGAAGAGGTTTTACCCCTCTTATACCCAGCAGGGACATTCTGCAGGTCAGCCTGCCCGAAAGGGTCAGCAACCACCTAAACAAAGGAAAGCAAAGGCTGCTAAGCCTCCACCGTCTCAGCAGTCTCAGCCTCCACAAGGCCTTTGACTTCCATCTAGAGAACTTAGCCTTCCTGGCCCTCAGCGGACCAGAGCCTTCCACCATTCCAGGAAGGTTGTGTCATTTTGCCCCCAGATGGGGGCAGATAACAGCAGAAGATTGGACTCTTTCCATTGTAAAAGAGGGGTACAAGCTTCACTTCCTTCGCATGCCCCCTCCTACAATGGTAAGACAGTTCAATTCTCAGACCTCTCTCAACAACCAGTTAATTCAGGAGGTCACTATGCTTCTTGCCCAAGGGGCAATAGAAGAGGTACCCATTCCCCAACAGGGTACAGGGTTTTACTCCCCCTATTTCCTTATCCCAAAGAAAACGGGAGGACACAGACCTATTTTAGACCTCAGAGAATTGAACAAATTCCTGTTCAAAGAGAAATTCAAGATGGTTTCTCTAGGAACTCTTCTGCCATACCTTCAGTCAGGATTGGCTTTCTTCTCTAGATCTCAAGGATGCGTACACCCATGTTCTTATCCATCCAACTCACCGAAGATTCCTTCGGTTTCTATATCAGGGGAAGCACTACCAGTACAGGGTTCTTCCTTTTGGCCTGGCCTCAACACCAATGGTGTTTACGAAATGCATGGCTGTGGTGGCAGCCTTTCTTTGCACTCTAGGAATATTCGTCTTCCCTTACTTAGACGACTGGCTCATTTGAGCCCCATCAGAGCCAGAGGCCAGGATTTCTCTGTCTTGCACAATGTGTATCCTTCAATATTTGGTTCTTGTCATAAACATCCCAAAATCCAACCTAACTCCTACTCAGTCCCTAGAGTTTATAGGAGCTATGCTGCATACCAGAAAGGCAAGGGCCTATCTTCCTCAGACCCGTTGCCTTCACATTGTGCAGTTAGCTTCTCAAGCAGTGCTAAAGCCTCACCTCACTGCTCGAGAAATGTTACAACTACTAGGCCACATGGCATCGACCGTGCATGTGGTTCCTTATGCTCGCCTCCATATGAGAGCAGCCCAGTGGACTTTATCCACTAAGTGGACCCAGGCATCAGGGTGCCTGTCAGACAAAATAGCAAACACAAATCGCCTTATTTTGTCCCTCCAATGGTGGCAGTCCACTCAAAACCTGTTGGTGGGGTCCCCGTTTCAACAGCCTTTACCCCAGGTCACTCTCACAACAGATGCTTCACCAAAGAGTTGGGGAGCTCATCTGCAAGACCTTTCCACCCAAAGCACTTGGACTCCACAGGAGACTCATCTACACATCAGTCTCTTAGAACTCAGAACTTCCTTGCTCTTCGAGTGTTCCACACCCTGCTAAGTTACAAGACAGTCCTCATTCATACGGACAATCAAGTAGCCATGTTCTACGTGAACAAGCAGGGAGGAACAGGCTCTCTGTCACTTTGCAACGAAGCTTTGCGACTATGGGCCCTCGCCAGAGAGCATCAGATTCATCTCCTGGCAGTGTATCTTCCAGGCATTCAAAACTCTTGGGCAGACAGACTCAGTCGAGTTCTGCTTCCACACGAATGGTCTCTACATGCAGACCAGGTGGCCAATATTTTTCAAATTTGGGGAACCCCGGACATAGACCTCTTTGCAAGTCCGTTGAATGCCAAACTTCTCCGGTTCTGTTCCAGAATTCCGGCTCAGGGCTCTCAGGCCAGGGATGCTTTCCTCCATTGGGGTCAAGACTTCCTTTATGCCTTTCCACCCATTCCCCTAAATCCCAAAACCCTGTACAAGCTTCAGAGAGACAGAGGCCGTATGATTCTCATAGCTCCACATTGGCCACGGCAAGTGTGGTACCCTCTGCTTCTACATCTCTCTCAAGCTCCGTCTCTGGAGTTAGGGTCTGTTCCAGATCTCCTGTCTCAGGAGGACGGGATGTTATGGCATCCCAATCCCCAGTCTCTGCATCTCAGGGCTTGGTTGCTGAAGGCCTAGATCTTCAGGATCTTAACCTTTCTCAGCAAGTAAAGGATATCCTTTATGCTTCCAGGAAGCCTTCCACAAGACGCTCATATGCTTTCAAGTGGAAAAGGTTTACTATATGGTGCTCACAGAAGGGTCTTAACCCCCTTGCGATACCTCTGGAATCATTACTGGAGTATCTCCTTCATTTATCCAATGCAGGACTTAAGACTAACTCAGTAAGAGTCCATTTGAGTGCTATTGCAGCTTCTTTCAAGCCTTTAAATGGACAACCTATTTCCTCCCATCCTCTTATAGCAAGATTTATGAGAGGCCTTCTTCTAACTAAGCCTCCCATTAGGCCACCACTGGTGGCATGGGACTTAAACCTGGTTCTTGGCCAGCTTATGAAGCCACCTTTCGAACCCTTAGCTACTACCTCCTTGAAATTCCTTTCTTGGAAGGTTATCTTTCTCATTGCAATCACATCAGCACATCGCATCAGTGAGTTGCAAGCACTAGTGGCTGATCCTCCTTATACAAGGTTCCATCATGACAAGGTAGTCCTTAGGACTCATCCACACTTTATGCCAAAGGTGGTCTCGCCTTTTCATTTAAACCAAGCGGTCTACCTGCCTGTGTTTTTTCCAAGGTCTCACGCATAAAATGCAGAAAGGAATCTTCATACTTTGAATTGTAAAAGAGCTTTAGCTTTTTACTTACAAAGAACACAGCAACATAGAAAGTCCTCTCAACTCTTGGTTGCTTTTGATCCTTCTCATTTGGGACTTCTAGTCTCCAAGAGAACACTGTCCAACTGGATTGCACAGTGTATTTCGTTTGCCTATCAGAGTAAAAATCTTCCTCTGGAGGGCCATGTCACAGCTCACAATGTGAGAGCCATGGCAGCTTTGATGGCTCATCTGCACTCTGTGTCTATCGACGACATCTGCCGAGCAGCCACTTGGGCCTCAGTTCATACCTTCACAGCCCATTACTGCTTGGACAAGGACTCCCGCTAGGATGCCTTGTTTGGTCAGGCTGTTCTCCAACACCTGTTCCATACCTAATCAACTCCTACCCACCATCCCTGGTAGGATGCCAGAGATCCATGGGGGGGGGGAAGTGGAGCCCTTTCACAGGGACACACAACTTCTGGGGTTCTCTCCCTGGCATCTGAAGCTAGGGAGTCCCCATATGTGAAAACTACATTCCTGCTTGTTCCTAGAGATAGCATAGTTACTCACCTGTAACAGGTGATCTCCGGGAACAGCACGAATTTAGTCTTCACAACCCACCCATCTCCCCTAGGAGTTGTATCTCTATCTTTCTTTTTCCTTCTCTCTCTCTCTCTCTCTCTTTGTCTCAGCTTTAAACTCAACTGGAGAGAGGCAGTTGGGAAAGGTGGGAAGGCAGCACGCAGGCGCTGTGGGATGCTCCCAAAAGCTTTCTAATTGGACGCTGGGGAGCGTTCCCGTGCAGGCTCCGTCAGTACCGATGATTCCCATATGTGAAGACTAAATTCCTGCTGTTCCCGGAGATCACCTGTTTCAGGTGAGTAATTATGTTATCTGGGGCTGCAGGTGGGTAACTCTGTACATCCTTTAATAAAGTGGAATTATGACCCCTTTCTGGAAGCCTTAAGGCAGGAATTATTCAAGTGGCTTGAGTGGATTGCTGTCGTAAATATGAATTTCCTGTCCCGGTTTTTGTTTCTGTTTGTCTCTACCATATGCTGTACCAAAGAAATATTTGAAGAAATTGTAACGGATGGCTATGGAGTTCATTTGGGATGAACGGGTCCCCAAGGTGGCCCAGAAGGTTATACAGCGTGTTCAAAAAGAGTGACCCGATTCTGAAACGTTATATTTATTGATTAGAGCGCATTACAATAATGGAACAAAGTGCAAAATACTAATATAATAACAAAGTTTCAATTACAAATGCTCTATATGTCCTCCATCAGCAGCATGGACAACATAAAGACGATAGCTAAACTCGTCCCACACTTTTCGCAAGGTAACTTCTTTGACTGAATTCACTGCTGCTGATATCCTGTTTTTGAGCTCGTCTAGGTCACGAGGTAACGGTGGAATAAAAACATGTTCCTTCATGTATCCCAACAAGAAGAAGTTGCATGGGGTCATATTTGGAGATCCTGGAGGCCAAGAATGTAGGGCAGTGTCTCGGGGTCCCGTGCGCCCTATCCAGCATTGAGGCAGTGTGCCATTGAGGAATTGCCATACATTGTTGTGCCATTGTGGTGGGGCTCCGTCCTGTTGGAATACAAAATCATCAGAGTCCTCATGAAGTTTTGGTAAAAGCCAAACGTTGTCTTAACACAAACCAAACAGTCGTATGAGGAATTGCAAGTTCTCTGCTGGCATGGCGAGTAGACTTTCATGGGCTTCGTACAAACGTTTCTTCAATTCTTTGCACATTTTCATCAGAAGTGCGTGGTCAACCTGAACTCTTATCCTTGTACAAACATCCTGTTTCTTCAAACTGGTGATACCAACAATGAAGGTTCTTCGCCGAAGGCAGATCAACCCCAAAACGGTTACGAAAAGCACGCTGGACCGTAATCACCGACTCAGTTTTGGTAAACTGCAGAATGCAAAAAACCTTTCGTTGAGCGGACGCCATCTTTCAACAGACTGATTTTATGGAAATGTCCAATGCGCGGAGTGGCATCTAGCTTAGGTTCGCTAAAACTCTAGGACACGCCCATTCAAGCAACACACCTTTCATTCACAAGATGTTCGTCGTTCTATAAATATAACTTTTTATAATCAGGTCATTCTTTTTGAAACACACTGTATTTTAGCAGTGTCAAGAGGGAGGTTTGGGAGTTCCATGTTTCGAATGCTATTATGCTGCCATGCAGTTGCAAGCTCTGTTTGATTGAAAAGATGTGGGAGAGGTCCCGCAGTGGATTCAGATGGAGCAAGATGGGTGGAGTTCACTGGAAAGATGGATGTGGGATGTGAACAGGAGAGAGAAAGGAGTGAGGGGAGGAAATCCCCTGCACAACATACCTTGGAAGTATGGATGTAAAATAAGGGGTGTTGATTGGGGAGGGGTAAGAAGTGCTTGCGACAAGCTTTCATTGGGAGGTTGGGAGATTTTCCAATGGGAGTACATGGTGGAGTTTTCCGCTGTTGGGTGCACCGGGGACTGTATAGGATAAGGCAGGTGGTCGATGCAGGGGGTAAGATCAAGGCTTTCTCAGTACTCTTTTGTTTTACACTTGATATACCGCCCAGGCACAGGCGTCAGGGCGGTGTACAAATTAAAACAGGCTGCAGCCAAAAAGAAAGAAAGAAAGGAACGCCAGTACTCAAATAGGAAAGCAACAGACAGGGAAACAAAGAAAGAGAAAAAAAAACAAATAGCTCCAAAAATAAGAGGGAGAGGGGGAAGGGAGAGGTTAGGGATCAGGGAGGTCAAAGGCCTGGTGGAAGAGATGTTTTTTCAGAATACTCTTGAATCAGGTGAAAGGACAACAGGAAATGCCCTTTAACCTCTCCCGGCACTCAGAGCTTCATGAGAACACAGCTGCCAGCGTGAGGAAACACGCCGCTCTTCATGTTGGCCGTGCAGAGGTGAGCCATGGGGCCTCAGGCGGGTCTCCCCAGCTCCCTCTGAAGACTATCGGACAGGCGCGGGGCTGTTTGGGGGGGCACTAGGATAGAACTGGAAATAGCTGATGGGGGAAGGCATGAACTGGAAATGGCTGATGGGAGGCTTGGGCTGGAAACAAACTGATGGAGGGAGGATGGGAGAATGGGACTAGAAAGAAGCAGATGCTGGGTGGGGCTAAAACGAAGGGAGCAGATGTTGGAGAAGGACTAGAAGAGGATGGGGCTGGGGGAGTAAGGATGGAGAGGGGAAAAGATATTTTGTGGGGGGAAAATTAAAATCTACGATGGCTGGGTATATTAGAGTAAGTGAGGATTGAGGATGGAAGGGTGAAATTTGAGTGGATGAAAAAGGAATAAAGAAAGAAATGGAGGAAAGACAAAAGGGGAAAGATCAGTATGTTAAAGTAGATGTAGAGAGAGAATGGGAAAAAAATAGGAAGAGTGAAGAAAGGACAAATGGACAGCAGAAAATGGAGAGTTAGCAGAAGCCACGAAGAAACCAGAAGAAAGTGACTGGAGCAATTGCAACTGAAAAATAAAATGCCTAGACGACAAAAGGTAGAAAAATACTTTTTGATTTTGAATTTATTAACTGGAATATATCAGCTATGGGAAATGTGCATTGCTAACGTCTTTGCGTTTTTGTTTAGTACAAGAGGAAATTAATTTATTTTATTTCTCCAGTGTTGTACATTCCAAGTTTGGCTTTTGGGATTCCCAGTTTAATTATTGTCTTTCTATTTCTAAATTGTGATCCCTTGTTCTTTGTTTGATGGTCTGTGTTCTGCATGTGTAACCGAGCTGAGGGTATTCTGTTCATGTAGTTTCTATTTGACAGTGCCACTTGTTCTCTTTCCTCAGTAGAAGATGTATTGGTTTAATATTGCAGTGTTGCCTTTTTGATAGGTAGGGTTTGATGCTTTGTGAGTCCTGGTAATTGTTATGATACGGCGGGTTTGCTATGATTCTAAATGGGCAATATTTATAGTACTTTCTAATGTGCCTGGCAGTTGGCACTGGAGTATAGTAATGTAGAATTCCAATAGTCTTTCTTTATCCAGACTCATTAGGAGGCATGTTTACTAAAAGTTAGCGCACGTTAACATTATGCAAATATTTATACAAATGAGACCCCTTATACAAATAGGCCCTTCAGTGAGTCTCTGCACATGGCCCCGCAACCCCCTTGGGCCGCCCCTGTATGTGTGTGTTCTATATTGTTGGTGTGTGTCCCTGCCTATATTGTTGGTGCTATTGTTTCTGATATGGGAATAAAAATTATAATTACCAAAAAAAGAAACAAATGGGGGGGGGGGGTGGAGACCATTCTATTAGACATACAGTAGGTATGAATGCTAGAGCAGTGCTGCTAAATCTTCTGCCGGAGGCACAACTTGTTTGAGTTTTCAGGATTGCTACAATGAGAAGGCATGAAATGATTTGCAGATTGTGGTTGCTGGACTGGTGCAGCAATATCCATGGTGGGCTCCTGGGGCCACAGTCTGTAGGCTGTTCTCTCTAAGAAAGACAGATTGGTGGGCTCCCAAGGCACTGGCATTTGATTCATCTTCCCTCTTGAAGTGTGGTTTGTGCCTGCTCCCAGTGAACAGCTGTGGCTGTCCTGCTGATGGAATGGGTATCTGTGGGGGGTTCTTCTACTTGAGGGCCTTAGGGCGTCTCAGATTGCCCTTCCAAGTGAGTTCTACCCTGGTGGGTTTGGTTGGGGGGACCTAGCTGTTTGCCTCCATTTCACAAATGCACATGTCACCCTCCACTGCTCTGTAGCTGGCGTAAAGCTTTTGCTAAAAAGGTGTCTTTCTTATCATCCCTTTTGGGATGGCAGAGGGACCTGCAGAGGTTTCTTTTCAGGAACTGGTGCTGGTTCTAAGAAATTCCAGTGAGATCAGTGGGGCTCAGATGGGAGTGGTTGCAGTTGGGTGAAGGCTCTCTCAGTTTTACCATGCCTGGGTCCATATTACCTCTGATTGCTGGGTGCTGGAGGTTATCCGTGACGGCTGTGCTCTGGAATTCATGTGCCCCTTGGCCGATGCTTTTCTGCTGTCACCTTGCAAATTCCCTGCCAAGCTGCAGGCCGTAAAGAAGACCTTAGAGGCTCCTGAGGTAGATATGATAGAGGTCTATAAATTAATGAATAGAGTGGAACGAGTAAACATAGATCAATTGTTTACGTCATCAGTATATAGAAAGACTAGGGGACATGCAATGAAGCTACAGGGTAACCTATTTAAGACTAATAAGAGAAAATATATTTTTTCACTCAACGTGTAATCAAACTCTGGAATTTGTTGCCAGAGGATGTAGTAAAAGCTGTTAGTGTATCTGGGTTTAAAAAAGCTGTTAGTGTATCTGGGTTTGGACAAGTTCCTGGAGGAAAGGTCCATAAACCATTATTAAAAGGGACCCAGAATATCCACTGCTTGACCCAATACAAGCACTGTGGAACCTGTGTCTTTTGGGGAAACTGCTAGGTACTTGTGACCTAGAGTGGCCACTGTTGGAAACAGGATACTGGGCTTGATGGACCTTGGTCTGACCCAGTATGGCATATCTTATGTTCTTAGATGTCAGGGAATCAGTGTATTGTAATATAATGGTAAGAATATTAATTATGGATGTCCTAAAAACCAGGTGGATAGATGTGCATCTAGGACAGGACTGGGAAACACCATGCTAAAGTGGCTCCATGCAGATGGTAATGTTTCTGTCTATCTCTATTATCCATTAATTTGCCCTCCTTTTCCCTACATTAAGGACTCCAGTCATTAGATGGAGTATTGGGGATGAGGCTTCTTTCCTTAGGGAAGCTCAAGACTACAAAGAGCTTTCATTCTTCTCTTTTCAACAGGAAGTTAACTTTTAGTGCAAATTGATATCTATCAATTCAGTGTCCAGGAGCCTGTGGATTTTTTTCTTTTTTTTTCACTTTTCCCTTCTTCCTCTCCTCCTCCACTTTTTTTTTTTTTTCTTTTTTGAGAGTATATGGCTGGATGGCTGTAATCAGTGTGTTGTATGTCAGGCAGCTTAATAGGGGATGAACCCTACCATTTTGTTTCATTGCTATGGTTCCTTCTCTCCTTCCACTCTGTCCGCAGTCTTCTGTCATTTGTTAGCTTCTACTTTCTCTCTCTTCCTGGAAAGTAAATCCAAGATTATAGCCGCCTTTGTGCTGCTATGGTATCTCAGGCTCAGCCTATTTAGAAACTCCACTTAATACATATAATCACACCTGGAACGTTTTCCACCCAATAGATAAGAAGCAACTACTCAATATTATATCGAATATCAATACAACTACATCCATACTTGATCCCTGCCCAGTTCTCTGGATCAAACAAACAAAGCAAGAACTAGCACCCTTTATTCTAAATATAGTGAACCAATCACTCCTACAAGGGGTATTACCTAAAGAACTAAAATTATCTGCAATCCGCCCTATATTAAAAAACAAGACTTTGAACGAAAATGACCCATCATCCTATCGTCGGATAGCTAGCATCCCCTTCATAACTAAAATCATAGAAAAAGCTGTACAACTACAGTTACAAGATCATATAGATACATTTGCCCCACTAGATGAACATCAATACGGTTTTCGCCCTTTTCACGGCGTAGAAACCCTACTCATTACACTTCTTGACACTCTTAATAAAGGTCTAGACAATACTAAACATGCATTCCTTATGGTTTTCCTGGATATATCAGCTGCATTTGACAGCATCAACCACAACATACTTATCTCAAGACTTAAACAAATAGGATTGCTAAAAACCACACTCGAATGGTTTAAATCATACATATCCGATCGTTCACAATATGTTCAGTTTAACCAATTTTCATCATCCCCTTTCCCTCAAGAACAAGGTGTACCCCAAGGCTCAGCTCTGTCTGCTTTATTATTTAACATATACCTCCAACCAATATGCTCCATATTCAAAAAATACAAAATTAGCTATTCTATATATGCAGACGACATTATGTTATTCTCTGAGTTTAATGTAATTAACCCAAACCACAGCAATATAATAAACTGTCTAATAGAAACTGAAAAATGGCTCCTTTCAAACAATCTAACTATTAACATAAAAAAACTGAAGTCCTGATTGCAACAAAAAACACAAAATATACTCCCCCAGCTAACATTAATATCCTTAATGCCACTCTTCCAATCAAGGAAGAAATAAAATATTTAGGAGTTATCATTGACAAAACGCTCAGTTTCACAACACACATCAAGAAATTAACAAAAACAATCTATTACAAATTGCGTTCTATCCAACAATTAAGACCACTATTACAAGATGATGACTTTAGAACTGTTACTCAAGCCTTGATCATACCACATTTTGATTTTTGTAATAGCATACTACATGGTATAACCAAGAAGAACATCAAAATCTTACAAATGGCCCAAAATGTAACAGCTAGAGTTATACTTAAAGCCAAACTATCAGACCATATCACCCCTATTCTATTCACCCTACACTGGTTACCTATATCCAGTAGAATTCAATATAAAATACTGTTAACCACATTCAAATTAATTAACAATATTGCCCCATCATACTTAACCACCCTCCTTCACAGCCCACCCGAAAATAGGATAAGACGGAGAAAAAACCTCAACACCTTAGCAGTCCCAGATATAATAAGAAAATCTAAACACTCAACAAGTAACAGTGCCTTTTCGCTAGTTGCTCCGATACTGTGGAACAATCTACCAGATCAACTAAGAGAAACAAAAGATCTTCTAACATTCAGGAAAACACTAAAAACCCATCTATTCACACAATACTACACCAATGGAGAAACAGGTATAGCTTCCCAACCTCCTTAAACTGAATCAATTACATTAATAAACTATTATTTGTAATATAGTTCAATAATGTTATGTTATACTGTAATACATCTATACTAGTATTGCATTATACAATACCTGTAATAATGTAATACCTGTAATAATGTAAACTAACTCATAAAGTTCTGAATCAATTGTATTGATATTTGATTTGTTATAATGTAAAATGTTCCTAGTTCTTAAAGTTCAATGTATCTGTTCTGTTTGTTATAATGTAAACCGCTGCTGATCCTTGGAAGCAGCGGTATATAAAAGCTGTCCAAATAAAATAAATAAAAATAAAATATAAGGGGGAATGGCAGATGAGTGAGGAAACCCAAACAGACAGGGAAATCACTTTTAGAGTGATTTTTTTTCTTTTGTGTTGCTTTAGCAAAAGAGACAGACAACCCCCCCCCTCCCCCCCTCCCGCCCCCCCCCCCCCCCCCCCGCTGGAAACAAAGTGCAGGAAGTTTTTTAAGCCTAGTCAGGAATAGAAGTACGCGGGAGGCAAGGGTGAAGGAACTGTTAAAAGCCAAGCTTCCTCTCTAGACTTGTCTTGCTTCGTTTTCTGGTTGATTTCTTTTGTAAGCAAGAGTTTTTTTTGTTCCAAAGCTATATTTGCAGTGCCTTTTCACTCAGCCAGAAACTTTGATCTAGATTGCTTCATCAGATTGAAAATGACCACCCACAGGCTGTGTAGTGTTCTACTACTAATAATCATTTGTATAGCGCTACAAGGCACATGCAGCGCTGTGCTATAATATACGAGGTGTGATCAAAAAGTATAGAGACTTGTACAATAACACAAGAAGTATAACACTGGCAGTTATTGCACTCAGTCCCCTTCAAAGTAGTCCCTTCCGATAAAACACACTTCCTCCAGCATTTCTGCCAATGCCGGAAACAATTTTGAAGTACCTCTTTCATTATACTTTGAAGCTGCTGTGTCGAAGTTTGCTTAATGGTCTCCAAGTCATCGAATCTCCTTCCTTTCAGTGGTAATTTCAGTTTTGGAAACAAGAAAAAGTCACAGGATGCGAGGTTAGGTGAGTATGAAGGCTGACCGACTTGCTTGATTTGGTGTTTGGCCAAGAACTGCTGGACAAGATGTGACACATGAGCTGGGGCGTTATCGTAATGAAGCAACCATTTACCATTCCTGTGCAACTCTGGCCTCTTACGATGAACTACATCTCTCAAATGAGTCAGAACGTGGACGTACTACTCCTTATTGATGGTTTGGCCTTTTGGAGCATACTCATAATGAATAATACCCTGGTAATCAAAGAATAAAAGAAAACTGTGAGCATGACCTTGACATTGCTTCGCACCTGACAGACTTTGTTGGATCTGGGAGAGTCTGGAGTCTTCCATTGTGAGCCTTGGTTTCTGGGTCATAACTATACACCCATGATTCATCACCAGTAATAAACGTTTTGATGAAATTTGAGTCATTTTCAATGAATTCCAACAATTCCCTTGTTGCAGTCTATCATCTTTTTGGTCAGAAGGCAGGAGTTTTGGCACAAATTTTGCAGACACACATATTATCCCCAAATAGACAGCAAGAATGGACTGTACTGACCCAAAACTGATGTCATGTCCTCAGCAAACTCCCTGATAGTCGACGATTTGAGCATATTGCGGTATGCACTGCTTCAACTTTGTCTTCATTCCTGCTCATGGATGGCCTTCCAGAACGTTCGTCACTGTCAACTACTTTGGCGGTCCTCTTGGAAATGTTTGTACCAGTTATAAACTTGAGAATGACTCATGCATTCATCGTCATGCTGTAACTTGTCATAAGTCTCTTTGCACGAATCTCCAAGTTTCTGGCAGAATTTAATGCATATTCGCTGTTCAATTTTTTTCACTCATCATAAATCTAAATGCTTTTACATGATACCAAACATCATGTAATTTTAAAAAATATATAGGTGTGCAGCAACCATGCTACACTCTGCACATGCAGAGCACATAACTAGGTCACAGCATGCTTAAAAGCATTGTGGTACGACGTATTGTTATATAGCTACAGAACAAGTGTCAATACTTTCTGATTACACCTTGTAGTGCTATATGCAGAAAAAGCTATTTTACTTCATTTTCATATGTAGTTATAAAGTGCCCCTAGTTAAAATAATGATTAAATGAAAGCTATTTCCTATCAGAGTCCAGAACCAAGTTGTTGTGTACGTCACTACCTTGGGCAGTGGAATTTCCATAACAAAGGGGAATTTTTCTCTTGGTACCTACCCAGAGATCAACATAATAAAATGTGAGTAAAAAAATATATGCAGTATAATTTAATATGCACTTTTTTAAACCATGCATTTTGAGCTTTAAAAAAGGTGTATAAAACTGAGAAAATGATGCAGTAAATGAATGTGCCCTTTTTACATTAGAAAATGAGCTAAAGATCGGGAGGCAAGATGGCGATGATAACGGACGTGTGTTGGTGAGCTCCGTGACGTTTGGAGTTGTCAGCGTTCCTGTACCTGTTTCCTTGGGGTTTGAGGAGTTTGTTTGATGCCACACAAGGGCAGAAAACACAAGGCAAAGCTGGCAACAACGGAGGACGCGGGTGCTGGAAAGCCGACATCTCGCGGCCCCATGGATTCTTTCGTGGTAACTGCAGAAAAGAGTGCTGTGACTTCGGAGCCCTCGCTAGGCATTCCTGGGGCGGACGGAGGGTCCCGGGATGCTGTGAGACTTGAGGCATCTTTGAGCCCGGAGTCCCGTGTCCCGCCAGTGCAACCGGAAGGTGTGATCCTACCAGAGGACTCAGGAGAGATTGGTGGAGGGCTGTTTTGCCCTACTGAGCAGCCTTGACAACATTCTGCTGGCATGGAAGGTAGTCCAGCCGGGCAGGTAACTCCGGAAGTGCTGTCTGGCGTGGAGGGGGTGGTGGAGGATCGGGCCTCTTTGCCTTGTTTCTCCTCTGAGAAACCTCTCTCGGGACTGGAGGTAGTTAACCCGCAAATGGTGAGTGCCCAAAGTCGTCTTCTGGAAAAACAAAATTGTTTCTATTGATTTTTTGTGGGAAGCTTTTTCAGCCATGCACCTTAATATAACAGCTCAGCTCCAATCTATTCATCAACAGTTTCAGCTTTTTGGGCAACAGTTACATGTTTATCAATCTACTCAGACTGAGATGAATACCAAAGTGGCCTCCTTAGAGGGGTCCTTAGGGCAGATTAAAGATGTTTCCCATAATTTGATAAGAGATTTGACGGTAGTACAGAGGAGGCTGGAGTTTCTTGAAAACTCTGCAAAAAGCCGTAACCTACGTGTTTTGAACTTTCCTAAAGTCCCATCGGTTTCAGCCCTGGAACTATTTAAGCAGTTTCTTATTACAGTACTCAAGGTTTCGGCAGATGCAATTCCTCCTATATCTAAAGCTTTCTATCTCCCGACTTCCAAGATTGGAGCTAAGGGTGAAGGAGATCACCTGGTGATGTCTGCGGACAGTTTAGACCTCTCTACTTTTTTGGAACGGTCCCTTACCTCTGTTGGGATGACTGCTACACTTTTGGTAACCTTCACCCTAGAGGTGGATGGAGACTGGCTTCTGAGGCTTTTTTTCAGGTCTACTGGAAAATAATTTTTGGATTCACGTATTAGAATGTTTCCAGATGTCTCGAGAGCAACTCAGAGGAGAAGGAAGCAGTTTCTTATGTACCCGCTCAGGGGTTGTTCAGTTGGGGGGTTTGTTTTTTCTGCGATTCCCTTGTAAATGTTTGGTGAAGTTATCTGGGCACAGATATATTTTCTTTGAACCTTCCCAACTAGCCTCCTTTATTAATTCTAAACAGGGTAATTTGTCAGCTCCGTCCTTCCCCTTATCCCCCGGTAGACCTCCGGATTAGGGGGTCTACTTTCGGTTAGAGTGTTGTACTCTTCTTTTGTCTCTTTTCCTTTGTATTTGCTAGGTGATAATTTTCCTGTGTTTTGTGACCTATACTTGCCTCATTGTTGTGGACTTGTGGACTTTATAGTCCTTTTCTGTACAAGTTGTTACTTTTTGGTGTATTTGTAAAATTGCATAAATAAATAATTTTAAAAAAAAAAAAAGAAGAAAATGAGCTAAACATGGTAGCAAAGTCTAACTTTACCACTAGTTAGAGATGGATAATAAGTTTGACTCGCAGAATAATCATTTAAAGAAAATCAGGGTTACTTACCTGTAACAGGAGTTCTCTGTGAACAGCAGGATAAGTCATCCACACCAGGTGACGTCATCCGATGATGCCGAGGACAGAAGTAGTCTCTCTCTAGCCCAGAAGGCGTTTCCCTTCTGGGCATGTTCCAGCTGGCCCTACCCCTAGGCCCGCCCCTAGCCAGCCACTGTGTCCCGAGCTGAGCCAGGTGCTAGGGGTGATTGGGCCAGGACCTGAGCAGGGTCCCTTACAGGGGGGGGAGGGTGGGAAAGTGTGGATGACTTATCCTGCTGTCCACGGAGATCTCCTGTTACAGGTAAGTAACCCTGATTTCTCCTAGGACAAGCAAGATGAAGTCATCCACACCAGGTGCCTCCCTAGCTGTGAAGGCTGAGGTGGAAGGGGCCCTTTCAGGATGGTACAGGACATATCACACAGAGTGGATTAAAACAAGGCTTTAGTCCCATCGGTCAACAGACCAGACAACTTGTGCAAATCACTGAACATGTGCAATCCAGGCAAACAAATGAACATGTGCAAATCCAACAGTAACATGTGCAATCACCAATGTCCTTCAATAACATGCAAATTAGACAATGCATGTGCAAACTGCGCGATTCCTTCTGAGCAATCGGCATGAGCTAAGGTGCACCTTGTATCAAGTTCATGATGCGGTAGAGCTCAGGGGTGCTGGCGGCCGCCAGGACTGCCCGCCCAAAAGAGCCTGCTTGCAGGTCAAGGCAGTGGTGTCTTTGGAAGGTCTGGAGGGGAGGACCAGGTAGCTGCTTTGCATATGTCGGCCACCGGTACGGTTCGTAGGTTGGCAGTTGAAGTTGCGAGCGCCCTTAGCTGGTGCGCGTTCGCTGGTGGTGAGGGTCCGGTGCCGGCTTGGTTCAGGCAGAAGGGGATGTTTGTGGAAATCCAGAGGGAAAGAGTGTGTTTAGTAACCGGGCGGCCCAGATTGTTCTGGTCGTAGGACACAGAGTTGCGTGCCTAGCCTCTGTGTGGCAGTCCGGAGAAGGTAGAGGCGCAAGGCCTGGATGTAGTCAAGTTTGTGCAGCCGTTCTTCCTCGGGAGAAGTATGGGGCTCCAGGTGGAAGGTAGGGAGCTCAATAGTCTGGTTAATGTGGAAGGCAGAGGCTACCTTCGGAACAAATCTCGGATACGTCCGGAGGGAAGCGCGGTCCTCGGAGAGCTGTGTGTATGGTGAGTGTGCCACCAGCGCTTGTAGCTCGCTGATCTGCCGGGCCGAGGTGATGGCCACCAGGAATAGTGTCTTCCAGGAGAGGAGCTTGATGTCAGCTGACTGCATGGGTTCAAAGGGAGGCAGGGTAAGCTGGTTGAGAACCACGTTGAGATCCCAGTGTGGTACCGGCTTCCTGATAGGAGGGTGAAGGTTGGTGAAGCCCTTCACAAAGCAGGCGACGATGGGCAGCTGTGCGATGGAGCCGTACCCCGGGCGTTCGTGGAAGGCTGCGATGGCCGCCAGGTGGACCCAAATGGATTGCGTCTGTAGGCCTTGCTGGGACAGGGAGGTCAGGTACTGCAGGAGAGCCGGTATGGGACTGAAGAATGGGTCCAATCCTTGAGAGGAAAACCAGGAGGTGAAGCACCGCCACTTGAGGCTGTAAGATTTTCTGGTTGATGGTTGGTGTGCTGCGAGGACCACCTGTTCAACCTCATGTGGGAGGTGGAAAGGCTATCCGCTCAGCTTCCATGCTGTTAAAGCAAGGGTCCGAAGGTTGGGGTGGAGGGTGTTCCCGTCATCCTGTGAGAGCAGGTCCGGCACCAGGGGGAGCCGGATCGGGGGGCACACTGCTAGCCGGTGGAGAAGCGGGACCATCCTTGGTGTGGCCAGTATGGAGCTACCAGGATGGCCTGCGCTCTGTTGGAAATGATTCGCTGGATGGTCCTGGAAATTAGAGGGATGGGGGGAAAGGCGTATACTAGAGACCACTCCCCCCATGACACGTCGAATGCATCCGCTGCTTGGCTCCGAACAGAGGGGCATTTCGAGCAAAAGGTTCTGCATTTCATGTTTCCCTCCGTGGCGAACAGGTCAACTGTCGGGGGACCCCAGTTCTGGAAGAGAGAGTGGGCCACCTGAGGCTTGAGGGACTACTCATGGGGATTGAGCTGCCGGCTCAGTCTGTCGGCCAGCTCGTTCTGTAGACCGGGGAGGTAGGAGGCCGCCGCGATTTGAAGTTGTGAAGGCCCGGATCCGAAGGGCTTCTCTGCAAAGGGTTCATGAACTCGTCCCACCTTGTTTGTTGTTGTAGAACATGGCCACTTGATTGTCCGTTTGCAGTAGGATTGTTTTGTCGGTGATCATGCCCTGGAAGGTCTCGGCGCGTGCCTCATGGCTCTGAGCTCGAGGAAGTTTGTGGCACCGTCGCTTCTGCGGCGACCAGGCTCCCTGCGTCCAGAGGTGGAGGCAGTGTGCCCCCAGCCGACTGGAGAGGCATCAGTGGTGATGGTCAGTTGGTGTGCCAGTTAGGAGAGGGGTCTCCCGATTGTTAGGTTCTTCCCGCAGGTCCACCAAAGGAGGGATGAGATCACTGTTCTGTCCAGAGGAATGGCGGTCTCCAGGGACTCTGTGTGTTGGGACCAGCGCGTCTGTAGATGCCACTGGAGGCAGCGCATGTGGAGCTTCGCTAGGGGTGCCGTCCGGGTGGCCGATGCCATGGTGTCCCAGGAGGCGAAGGAGTACCCCTGCCATAGGGGACCGTTCTGATTGCACGAGGTGTACTAGGTCTCTGATGGTGTTTACTCTCGGCCGGGGAAGGAAGACCTTTGAGCGGGAAGTGTCTATTAATGCTCCAATAAACTCCAGCCGCTGTGAGGGGTGGAGGTGCGATTTTGGGTAATTCACCAAAAACCCCAGGATTGTCAGATGGTGGTTTGAGTTGCGCACTTGGCCTCCCTCGAGGAGGGGGCATAAATAAGCCAGTCATCCAGATAGGGGAAAACGCAGATCCCTTGTTTGCGGAGATGTGCGGCTGCCACCGCCATGCACTTCATAAATGCCCGTGGCGCGGGAGATGGGCCGAACGGGAGGACTTTGTACTGGAAGTGTTTCACGGCGGCTTGGAAGCGCAGGCACTGCCTGTGGTCCTTGTGTATGGGGACATATGTATATGCGTCCAGGAGATCCAGGGATTTAATCCACTCCTTGGGTTGGATGAGGGTTAGGATGGTTCCGATGGAGTGCATCCTGAATTTTTCATGGCGATGAATGAGTTGAGCTTGCGGAGATTGAGGATGGGCTGCATGCCGCTAGATTTCATGAGAACTAGGAAGTACCTGGAGCAGAAGCCAGTGTTTATTTCCGCCTCCGGATCAGGTTCTATGGCGTTGGAGGCCAGGAGAGATAGGATCTCCGTCTCTAAGGAGGAGGTGGATTGCTTGCAGCGTGGGATCACCCGTTGTAAAGGTGGCGAAAGGAACTTTTATCCGGTATCCATTGGTGATGATTGCTAGGACCCATTTGTCTGTAGTGATGGACTTCCAAGCCAGCAGGAACATGGCCAAAGGACCCCCCCGTAAGGAGGCTGGCCCCAGTCTTCCCGTCAAAACGCCTGATTGGTCCTCCCTGGTGCTGGCTGAGATGTTTTTTGCTGTCTCCTTTCATGTTGGCGGGGCTTTTGCTTGTAGGATGCATAAGAGGGTTGTGACTGTTTATAGCGGGGCTGCTGCCATTTTCGGTAAGACCCATATTGACGCATGGATGAGGAAAAAGAGAAGGGCTTCTGCTGGTAGGAGTTCTTGTGGATAGGCCGTTCTAGGCCTTCATCTGCAAGGGTTTGTAGCATCGTGCAGTGGTCCTTCATTGCGTTGACTTTCCCCGAACAGGGTATCCCCAGTGCAGGGGGCATCGGCCATGCGATCCTCTCGTAGGCCTGAAGCTTTGAGACAGGCAGCGAGTAGAAATAGAGGTAGCCGCAGTGCGGGCTGCCGCATCAAAGGCATTGAAAGCTGCACGTATCTGATGTTTCATACACTCCTGCGGGTCTAGGAGAGTGGCTGAGGCAGCTGCCTGCATCTTCTGGTTGGAGGAGGAAATGGTTGCTTTGAGCTTCTCTACCAGGGTGTCCTGATACAGGACTTGTTGAAGCTGGTGGGCGGAGACTCTAGCAAATAACATCGATCCCTGGAAGGTCTTTTTACCAATGTCGTCGGAGTCTTAGTTCCTTGCCAGGCGGAAAGTTGACTTGTGTCCGTGTGGACTTAGAGCGCTTGAGCGTGGACTCCACGACTATGGAGTGGTGAGGGAGTAGTCTTGTCAAAGCCCGGAGAGGACTGAACTTGGTACTTCGCATCCAGCTTCTGAGATACCGGTGTCCCTGAGGTGGGGTTCTGCCCATAGGGTGAGGAGGTTCTCTTTTAGCAGAGGGTGCACTGGAAGATGCGCAGAGGGGCGCAGAGCCTCCAGGAATTTTCTTGCGGCTTGAGTTTTCGGTCATTGGTCAGACGTAGGGTAGGCGCTGGGGAGACTCGGGGCATCTGCGACCTTACAGAGGAACTTGGGATTGGTCAGGTCCTCAGGGTTGCTGAGCAGGTCCGCTGGAGGTACAGGGGGCTCCTGATCTGCAGGTGGAGGGGTATCCCCTGAAGCCACAGATTCTGGGGCAGCATTGTCTTCTGTGTCACTGCGGGCAGGTCTGGAGTCTGGCACGGAGGCAAGGGAGGAGCCCTTGGATGGAGCCGTGGAGGGGAGCTCACTGGAGACACAGTGGGGGGTTCCCGCTGCAAGGTCCTTGGAGGAGTGAGCCCACTGCTCAAACAGGCCGGAGAGAAAAGTTAAAAATTGGGTCGGTGCCTCGGGTGCTCCGGGGGGTCTGGGGACCATGCTGGAGGCCTCTAAATGTTGTGGGAGTTTAGGTTGCCTTGGAGAGTCAGCTGCCTCTAAGGGCTGTGGAGGTCCAGGCTGCCTAGGGGGAGTAGCTGCAATGTAGTCTTGCATAAGGCTGCTTGGGGAGGCATACCTGCTGACCGTGTAGACTGAAGCCTCATAGAAGTCATGTCCGCTGCTGCCACTGGAGGGAGAAAAGCTGTCAGGACTGCAGTGCCGGCAGCGACTCCAGTTTCCCCAGCGGTGCTGCTTTTGGCCTCTCTGGGAGCTGTCTGAGTTGCTTCTGCTGCTGCGTCGATGAGAGAGGACCCCATGGCATCGCGCTGAGCGTGTCCACCAGTGGTGGGAGTGTCAGCGCCGAAACCTGCTCCTCCTGCGATGACGCTTATCCCGGCGCCGGCCAATGGCGCCACGGGGGACAGAGCTTGGATCGATGACATCAGTCAAGATGGCCGCCGCCATGGGAGCCTCGTGGATCGATGGGGTCAGCGTTGCCTCGGGTTGCCAGCCTGCAAGGAGGAAGACCCCGGAGGGGGAGAGAGGTTCTGGAACAGAGCAGCTATGGGAGGAGGCCAGGGATGGCGCACCTGGAGCTGCTGAGGCTGCTGGCATCGTCGGGAGCAGCTGAGGGAGCGTGGTCAGAGGCTGTACCGAAGTGGAGGCGCTGGCAGGGTTCAGAATGCTGCCGGGGACTCCGGAGAGGGCAGGAGGCGGTGATCCTGGAAACAGCTCTCGGAGCACACTCTTTCTAGATTTTCTTGCCCTTGGGGACATGCGAGCATAATGCATGCAATCCTCCACCTTGTGAGAGACTTCCTGGCATCAATCATGGAGGTCAGTAGAATTCATCTTTCTGGAACAGCCAGGGCATTTTTAAAAACCTGGTTTTGGCTGTTTGCTAGGCATCTTGATTGCAGATCAGAATTGTGTAGGAGAGAGAAGGTATCCGTCTTGCTGGCAAGGCGGAAGAGGTAAAAGTGGCTGGCTAGGAGCGGGCCTAGAGGTAGGGCCAGCTGGAACATGCCCAGAAGGGAAACGCCTTCTGGGCTAGAGAGAGACTACTTCCGTCCTCGGCGTCATCGGATGACGTCACCTGGTGTGGATGACTTCATCCTGCTTGTCCTAGGAGAACTGTATGTGCTCTGGATCAGTTCAGGACTCGCCACCCATTCACTAACTCGCCACCCACTCACACAACTGCCCCAACCATTCAGTAATCTAGTTTAATGGGTGTAGGATTAGTTAAGTAGGTGTGGATGCATTAGTTAATAGGTTGGGAACTAGCTATGTGGATGGGAGTCCTAGTTTAAAGTCTCTCCGTTGGGGTACCTGTGACACGGACTCCCAAGCCAAAGTCAATTTTGTAAGGCTTGGAAGTTTAACTCTTGGTTCAGAGGTGGAGTAAAATTAATTTATATTTCCTTGGTTAGTGTAAGTCTGTGGTACTGTGCTGGCATAGTCCTCGCAAACCCTGGGATTCCCAGTTGCAGTGTCCATCCCAGATCAGAGACCAGGAACCCAGATCTGGAACCACGCTGGCACAGCATCCTAAAGTAACACAAGCCCCAGAAATGTGAGTTAACTGATTTTAACACTGGAAATGGAAATACCAAGACAGAGGCAAAATAAAAGTTAAGCCTTCAGGGCCTTAAGTTTCAAGCTCTCTGTTTGATATACCATGCATCAGACCATATCTGTACAGTTTTACAATAAAACTCTATTAAAAATATAGTATATATAACTAGAAACAGGACAAAATAAAATTACTCATAAATTATATAATTAAAATATTTAAAATTCTTAATATCATTAAACTAATTTCTTATACAAACTAAACAGCAAGGTCAAAAACAAACATTTCTCCGGGAACAAGCAGGAAGTCAGCCCTCATATGGGTGAAGTTGGCGCTGATGGAGCCCTGCGCGGAAGCATCTCCCTAACTTTCAAAGAAAGCCTTTGGGAGATGCCACCACGCATGCGTGGTCCCCTTTCCACCCAAGGGTGCCATCTTGCTCAGTCTCCTTTTTTTCCGCAGAACCCACAGGACATATCTGATTTCCCCAGAAAAAGTTGACAAAATTCCCAGTGAAGTGTTTCCTTTTTTCTCCAGTTGTAACTGGTTCCTTTTCCGCCTCCAAGCTCGCTTGCTACAGGATCGTGGCTCGGACCCGTTTCTTGTAGTCTTTTTCCTCGGTGCAGATTTGTGCCTTTTTTACTCTACTGGCTGCTTCTCGGGTCTTCAACCTCACTGGGGTACGTTTTTCCCCGATGGCCAGTGGCTTTAAAAAGTGTGATCGGTGCACCAAAAATGTCTCTCACCAACACACACGATTGCTGCCTCCAGTGTCTAAGGGCTGAACACGATCTGGAGGCCCTGCAGCCTTTGCAGAAAGAAGTCCACTAAAGCTATCAAACTCTGTCAGCAGAAGCACGACAAGATCTTCAAAAGGTCAGAGTCTTCCCCAGCATCCCCGATGACTCCATGCTCCAGAGCCTCATCCAAATTCCAGGAGTTGCACAGTGACCCCTCGGCTACCGATCAGTGCTGCAGGGCCTCCGACAGGGGTTCCCCAAAGCTCTTCTCAGGACTTGGACAAGGCAGGCAAGCCTCGCGCTAGGTCCCGCAGCCTGCCCAGAGAATCCAAAGCATTGGAGTGGGAGCAGCCATCCAAGGTCCCCCAGAAGTATTTGGAGGCCTCCAGCAATTGGCATCAGACACCTGAGGCCATCCTTGTCAAGGACTCCCTCTCCTCGCCAACACCAGAGCTGGTAACCCCAGTGTCTGGTTCGAAAGCTGTGCCACCTCTTGAGTGGGAAACAAGGATGGTAGTCTTGGAGCGCAGTTTGTCTGCCTTCCTCGCAAACCCAGCAGACACCGATGCCCGACTCCACTGGTGCATCTGCCCAGACCACCAGGACCTCAACATCGAGGACTTCCTTGGTTGCCGAGCAGATCGTCAAGAGCCTACCGCCTCGAGACGATCCTTGGCAGAGGTCTCGATCAGTTCCGCTCCTTGGGAATGAGATCCTCACTAGTGAGTGCTTGTGGCTCTGGCCACGAAGCCATCATGATCCATCGGCCACGCGACCCAGGTCCTGCTCTGCAGGCTCGACCTGGCAACAAATCCTCCAGACTACTCCGACTGGGAGTCTGAGGATGAGACATCACCGGACACTCACAAATACCACGATGTCCCATCAGACCCATCTCCTCCAGCAATACAGCGTCTGTCACCGCCCGAGGACACCTTGTTTCTAGACTTTGTGAAGAATATGTTGAGGACACTGGCCATCTCCATGGAGTCAGAAGAGGATCCTTGCACAGAGGAGTTAGAGATTCTTCAGTACGATTCCCCGCCAAAGGAGATACTGACTATTCCAGTCCCGGCCATCCTCGAGAGACTTCTCCGCATGTGGGAGACACCGGCGTTGGTGCCCATAGTCAGCCGTTGACTCAATGCAATGTATGCCGCGGTTGTCCCATAACTCCATGGTGGTGGAGTTGGCCATGTGTCTGCTCAAGAGCCAGAAGACACATTTTTTGGTGCCTCTGGGTAGGGAGGCCCGTACACTCTACATCCTCGTTAGAAAGTGCTACCAGGGCTCGATGCTTGCCTGCTGGATCCAAGCGTACCAGCTTTATATCGGCATGTACCTTCTGGACTTGACAAAGGAGCTTACCAGTTTCTCCAGGAACAAGCAGGAAGTCGGTCCTCACATATGGGTGACGTTGGTGCCAATGCAGCCTGCCAGAGCATTTCCTATGCTTTCAAAGAAAGCCTTAAGCTTTTAGGTAGGAAGATGAAATCCAGAACTTCCAGGGTAGCATTCTCCGAAATGCTTCCCGTTCCACGCGCAGGACCCAAAAGGCAGGCAGAGCTCCGGAGTCTCAATGCGTGGATGAGACAATGGTGCAGAGATGAGGGTTTTGGATTTGGTAGGAACTGGGGAACATTCTGGGGAAAGGAGGGGCTCTTCCCAAGGGATGGGCTTCACTTTAACTGGGATGGAACCCGGCTGCTGGCATTAACCTTTAAAAAGGAGATAGAGCAGCTTTTAAACTAGATAATAGGGGAAAGCAGACAGTTGCCCAAGAGCTCATGGTTCGGAAGAATGTATCCTTGAAGGATACTACCAAAAGCAGAGAAGTTCCAAAAAAGAGTAAAGTAGCCCAAAGGCCCTAGAGTATGGAGCAGACAGAGCTTAAAGATCCCAAATTACCCATGTCTACCAATAGCCAGATTAATATGAATAAAATACAGTCTCTAAAATGCTTGTATGCAAATGCTAGAAGTCTAAAAAATAAGATGGGAGAGTTAGAATATATAGCACTAAATGAGAGATTAGATATGATTGGAATATCAGACACATGGTGGAAGGAGGACAACCAGTGGGACACTGTGATACCTGGGTACAAACTATATCGTAATGATAGAGCTGATCAAATTGGTGGAGGGGTTGCGCTCTGTTAGAGAGGGCATTGAATCAGAAAGGATTAAAGTTTTGCAGGAAACAAAATTTGCTGTAGAATCTCTATGGATTGAAATTCCAAGTAAAAAGGGAAAGGTAATGGCAGTGGGGGCGTGCGACCGCCTGGCCAGAATGAACAAATGGATGATGAAATGCTCAAAGAAATCAAGGAAGCTAACAAAAGTTACAGCGCAGCAATAATAATGGGCGATTTCAATTACCCCGGTATCGATTGGGTCAGTGTCACGGCAGGACATGTTAGGGAGATAAAGTTCCTAGATGAAATAAATGACTGCTTCTTGGAGCAGCTGGTTCATGAACCGACCAGAAGGGAAGCCATATTAGACTTAGTCTTTAGTGGAACACCAGATCTAGTGCAGGAGATAAGGGTGTTGGGGCCACTTGGCAATAGTGATCATAGCATAATCGCGTTTGATTTAATTAGTGGAGGAGGGATAGTAAGGAAATCCACAGTACTACCTTTTAACTTTCGAAAGGGAGACTATGATAAAATGAGGAAAATAGTTAAGAAAAAACTAAAAGGATCAGTTGCAAAGGTAAAGACTTACATTAAGCTTGGATGTTGAAAAATACTATCTTGGAAGTCCAGACCAGTTGTATTCCACGCTTTAAGAAAAGTGGAAGGAAGTCCAAAAAACTGCCATCATGGTTTAAAGGAGAGGTCAGAGAGGCGGCTGTTGCAAAAAAAGCATCTTTCAGGAAATGGAAAAAAGAGCCAAATGATGAAACCTGGAAACAGCACAAGCACTGGCAAGTCAAATGCAAGGTATTGATAAGGCAGGCAAAGGGAGAATTTGAGAAGAAGCTTGCTGCGGAAGCAAAAACGCAAAATAAAGCCTTTTTCAAGTACATTCGTAGCAAAAAACCTGAGAGAGAGTCAGCTGGTCCATTAGATGATAGAGGGGTTAAAGAGGCACTAAGAGGCGACAAGATGATAGCGGAGAGACTGAATGAATTCTTTGCTTCAGTCTTTACTGAGGAAGATGTAGGGATGTTACCCATGACTGAAGTGGTATTTAAAGGTGCGGAAGAATTGAAGGAAACATCGATACATCGGGAAGATGTATTACAACAATTAGATAAACTGAAGAGTAGCAAATCACCTGCGCCGGATGGTATACATCCAAGGGTGTTGAAAGAATTGAAATATGAGATTGCAGACCTGCTATTAGTAATGTGTGAATTTTCATTAAAATCATCTGTAATACCTGAAGATTGGAGGATTGCCAATTTTTAAAAAGGGTTCCAGGGGTGATTTGGGAAATTACAGACCGTTGAGCCTGACGTCAGTACTGGAAAAAATGGTAGAAACCATCATAAACATCAAAATTACTCAGCATGTAGATAGTCATGGTCTAATGGGAGACGGCCAACATGTCTTACTAATCTGTTATGTTTTTTTGAAGGTGTGAATAAACAGGTGGACAAAGGGGAGTCTGTTTAATATAGTGTATCTGGACTTTCAGAAAGCCTTTGACAAGGTCCCTCATCGGAGATCTTTGGCAAAACTAAAGAGTCATGGGATCGGAGGCAGTGTACTATTGTGGATCAGGAACTGGTTAAAAGATAGAAAGCAGAGGGTAGGGCTAAATGGCCAATTTTCCCAATGGAGAAAGGTGTGAATAGTGGTGTACCCCAGGGATCTGTGCTGGGTCTACTGCTTTTTGACATATTCATAAATGACCTGGAAAGTGGAATAACGAGAGGTTATCAAATTTGCAGATGACACAAAATTATTTAAAGTTGCTAAAACCCAAGAGGATTGTGGAAAATTGCAAGGGGATCTTGATAAATTGGAAGACTGGGCATCAAAATGGCAGATGAAATTTAATGTGGACAAGTGCAAAGTTATGCACCTAGGGAAGAACAACCCAAACTATGGTTACACGATGCAAGGTTCCACATTAGGAACCACCACCCAGGAAAAAGATTTAGGCGTCATTGTGGATAACATGTTAAAACCCTTGGCCCAGCCCCAGAAATGCCTGAAGCAATGTACAACAGTACAATACAATTAAGAATCATAAACACAGTATGAGTAAAGTAAGTGCTAAAATAAAACACCACACACTCCTTCCCATCCCTGTAACCACCATCTAACCTCAATCACCTACTCTAACTGTCCAAATGCTTTCATAACCAGGTTTTAACTTCCATACCGAGATGGTCATAATTTTCTCTTCATAAAACCTCTGGCAAACTATTCCAAAGCTATGGGGCTACCACTGAAAAAGCCCTTTTCCTCCCTAAAAGAGGGTAAGTGCAACAAATTGTGCTGAACTGTTACAAATTGTATTCTTTAACATATGGAATGAACAGCTGCAAAAGACATTGCTGTCCCCACTCTATTCTCACTTTGAGCTACAAGGTCAGGATTAAAAAATTTACATCCTCTTCCCCCCCCCCCCCCCCCGTCAGTCAGTCACACTGCAGCATTCTGTTATAGTTGTAACTGACACACAGATTTCCTAGGAAGACTTACTAATGTTGTATTATCATAATCCAGTGTAGTCATAACAGATGCTTGTACTGCTACCAGCAGATTATTAATATTTAAGTAAGGTGTAATTTGACAAAGTACTCTTAACTTAAAACAAAATAAACTATACTAATTAGAAATATGGCTTGAATCAGATCTATCTTCTGATGTCCATATTCTCAGATTCCTCACTGACCTTCACCTGATTGATATCTGAATGACAAAGTTCATACACATTTTTGTCCTTTGTTATTAATGAGAATTGTTAGGTATTTTGTGATTTCTGTGTTATGGCTAATGCTAATATTGAAAACCACCATGATGCCAACTAGTCACTGAATGGTGAATAACAAATGATCATAAATAAATAAATCTAGGCTCTTCCTTTCCAGTCCATAGCACTTCCATCTTACTTTCATTCAGTTTCAACTTATTCCTTTAACAGTATATTAGCACTTCAGGAACTTATTCATTTTATCCAAATCACACCTCCTTCCCTTCTTCATAGACACAAACCTCTGAATATCATCAGCAAAGAGAGAAAATTTCAAACCCACCGAGATTCAAATTTTTTTATAGAGGGGGAATAAAAAATATCAGAGGGAGAAAAGATGGAATCTTGTGGAACTTCCCAGATCATTTTGCAAACTTCATACCACTGCTTACCCAATATTATTTGCTGCTCTCTGCTCTTTAAAAAAAAAAAAAAAAAAAAAAGCAATACCATCGCAAGATCATACCAGCAATCCCGATATCTTTAAGTTTGAATTTCAAAAGATCATTTCTCACTACGTCAGATGCTGCTGAAAGATCTAAAAATGAAAGAACCATGTTCAGCTCCTTATTCATAGTTCAATAAACCTCATCCATCAATGCCACTAAGGGTCCCTTTTGCTGACCACTTAGCATATGCTATCTTCTGCATGGCCCATTTTATTCCTATGGGCTCTGTGGCAGATACATGTGCTAAGTGTTTTAGTAAAAGGGGCCCTAAGTCTCAGTGCTACGATACCTTAGAAAACCTGGCCAGAATTTCATATATATGGTTCTGGACTCCAACTAATTAGCTAACTATTGTTCTTCCACCACCTTCATCTCTATATAAAATGGTTGGACATCCAATTATTTGTGCAGACTACTTGGATGTCTTTTTTACAAATTTAGCAGCTGAATATTGCTACTTCTGCATCAAAGTTAAAGGATTAAGTGTTGCCACTTCTGGGACACACTGTATCCTGCACCCTTTTTGTACAGATAGTGTTGGTTATATAATGAAGGTAGTTTTATAATAGGATGCCTCTGAAAGTCCAAGGAGATGCCTATAAATAATATGATTGCCACATTAGTCCACTGTGATGGTAGTTTAAATAAAGGATACCTTTTTATTGGATTGACTAAATACATTTTTGGATTAGCTTTGAAAGATTAAAACCACTTTCAGGGCAGTTTTAACATTTGAAAACTAGTCCAAAAATGTATTTAGTCAGTCCAATAAAAGGATTTCACCTTATTTTCCATTTTTTAATCTAACTTTTATAAAATAAGCACCCAAAACCATCTCTAATAGTGCACAAATGCCGACGTGCAAATTTACACATGTTCCAAAGATGTGGGTGATGCAGTATTGGCGTGTCTGTATTCTAATATGTTCTTGATTCTTATCTTTAATACCTTATTTTTATTTGATATGAAAACTATTTTGAATGATGAATATCACGATGATGGCATATAAACGTTTTCACATAAATGTGTGCCTACATATTATGAAATATATATCTATATCACAACACTGTCTCTGTTCACCCAATCTGTGTCCCCAAGACATGCAGTCTTTTGGCTTGCATATTGTGCAGTTGTGCAATTTTATGTGTGAAAAAATGCACTTATACGTTTGGCCCTGCAACTAACTGCAGAAGTGCCTTTTAAATGTCAACCTTCCTTACTTTTAAGCTTGTTCCAGCAACAGATCAGACAAATGAAGTTACATTTCAGAACACAGTAGACCTGACCCCACAGAGTTTTATTGTCAGGTTACCTGATCCTGAGTTTTGCAGGACTCCCTACTGGGCACTGAAACACATGTTGTGTACTCCAGTCAGAGAGACAGGTGCTCTGTGTATGTGTATTCCTTGTAGTTGTATCAGAAATGCAGTATAGTGAACAGGAAATGGCTTGCATGGGGTCAAAAGGGAGGGGGGAATATTTTTCTCCCCTTTTTCTCCCCAAGTCTTGCTGAGAACCTTCACATGGTGATCCCATCTCAATAAGGCAACACTATGTTCTTATGTACTGATGCAAATATAAGATCTCTGATTGGACAAATTAAAGGATGTGTTAAAACACCTGAGCAGTGCCAATAGAGAAAGAGAGATAAAGGGTTCAGGAAGAAGTACAGAAGATGCCACAGCAACCAGCAGTCTTAGATGAGACAGCAAAGCACTTTGAGGAAGATGAGAGCATAGACGTGGAGGGACAGAATGGCATGAGGCAGCATGAAGAGGAAATGCAGGATGGTCCAATGAGTGGAGGAGGAATTGGAGAGAATGTGAATAATGTGGAACAGGCCAGGAGGCAGAAAGAAGAGACAGGAGAGGCGAGCAACAGATTGAAGAGTTGGCTGTGGACCTCCTGTCCTACATGGAAGTTGATAGGTATGCTGAGGCTCAAGAGAGATTGACTGACTATCAGTTACACCTCACATCTAAAGCAAAAGGTGTGATAAGTAAAATTTCCTGGAGGAAAGGTCCATAAACCATTATTAAAAAGGGACCCAGGATATCACTGCTTGACCCAATACAAGCATTGTGGAACCTGTGGGGTATGTTTACTAAACCGTCTTAACGTGCGCTCTCCCACGTTATCACACGCTAAGGCGCAAACGAGCGCTGAAGGCGGAGAAAGGCTCCCGGAGGGCGGAGAGAGAGGGTCAATGGGCGGAGAGTGGGAGGGGAGAGGCTCCCCGCACACTAACGCTGTGAAATCCGAGGCTGAAAACTAACGCCAGTGAAACCCTAACGTTAGAGCTGATTTAAAGGGAAAAGAAACCATTTCCGTCAGCAATGTACAGCAAAACCAGGGAAACCTACAAAAAAGTGTTAAGTGTGATACATGTGCACGGAACAAAAGGGCAAAGAAACAGTGAAAATGACCAGAAGAAAATGTAAAAAAAAACATAACTAAGCTGGGCAATAGTGATATCAATGGGAAACATCAAACACCCCCAAGAAAGCTCCAAAAATATATATGAATTTTGGAAGGGTCTATGCTCTGTCCCCATACAAGGTGAATGAGCCCACAGTGAAATTGCGCTGATTTTCCTCTCCATTGGACAGGTTTCCTATGGTGTGCACATGTTCCACAACAGCAGGGCGAGCATGTCGGAATGGCCAACTGGACAGATGCTGGAAAAGGGGACACAGAGGGCTGCAGGCGGCACATGCTGTGGTGCAGCTGGGGCACAGTGCGGACTAGGGTAATGCCTAGCTGGCCCATAGTAATGCTGAAACAGTAGAGCAGCCAGACAGCAGCTGCTGAGGGCCCAACATGGGCAAGAGTGTGCTTCCCACGGTGTCACAGGGAATAGCACCCAGCAGGTACCCCAATGGCACGGAACATTGGCAGGTGGTGCTGGGGGAAAGCGTGGACAGCTATGCAGGCACCCCTACCCCAGAACCCGCACCATAGGCAGCCGCCTACCCTCACACTGGATGGCCTGAGACTGCACAGCACCAGCACCATCAGCAGAAGGGCATGTCAGCATGGTGGCAGAGGGGTACTGGTGGTGGAGGGGGCAGTGGCAGCTGCCCAGAGCAGACCATGGCCTAGCCCTGTTTAGGTGGATGCCATGCACTGCAACAGACAGGCTCTGTCTGACAAACAGTCATGGTATCTCCAGGGAATGCACTATCTTTGTGGCAACACGGTGGTGCAGTGAACACAGCCAGTGTGTTCAGGAGCAGAAGATCACAGGTTCAAGTCCCAGCTGTGGTTCCTGCCAACCCAGTCCCCATATTTTACCCACTACTAAAACGTGCTAATACAGACAGAACCTTTATTGCAGATAACAGAAACATGCCCAATAAACCTACATTTTACCCTACAGAGCACAGACACCATAAACATGCACATTACCTAGAGCAGAGTCTCCCAAATGCAGTCCTGGAGGGCCAAACACCATTCAGGTTCCATGCTGCCTCTAATAAACACGACTGTGCTGCATGTCTATGCACCGCCCCCATGGTATGCAGATGTATCTCATGCATATTCATTAGGGACAGCATGAAAACTCGAACAGTGTTTGGCCCACCGGGACTGAAGTTGGGAACCTCTGCCCTAGAGCAGCGGCCAACAGGGGCAGACACACCCTCACCCACAGGCTCCATTATCCAAAGCCTCCTGGAGAGGCAGGATGTTGGGCCCTGCGTGCATCTCCCAATACTAGCACTTGCATACCTTAGCAATGCCACCCTAAACCTGGGAATATTGTACACACCTATCAAACGGTTGCTATGATTACTGGCAGATAGCAATTCCTAAGTTAAGCACAATTTGCTGATTGAGCTGCATCATAGCAACCTTTCTGCTGTCTGTGGAGTGTGCTTCAGGTCTGATGTCTGACAGTGTTTAACACCCTGGGGAGTGACCCCAACAGTATTGCGTACCATAGCCATGACTGCACTGTGCCCAGGACTGGTGCGGTGGCCAGGGCTGCCAAGAGCCTCTATATTTGCACAATGCTGGCATAGGTGTGGGAGCGTGTGTTTGTCTATCCAGTGTGTGGTGTCTGCCAACACCTTCCTCAGCCCACACTGTTGCCAGTGTAAGCCTGCCAATGTGCATAATGAGGAGCAAGGTACCATGGGTATAGCCCGGACAGGGTGGCCTGGCCAGGATGCATCTGCACAGGGCATAGGGCAATGGCTCGGACATTGTAGTGCCTGACAGCCACCTGCACAGACAGGGTGGCCACAGCATGTCTTGCTGAGAGGTCACTCTCACCCTGACTGAGCAGTGACTACGGCATGGCTAGGTTCCCCCATAGTGCTATATAGTGTATCTCCAGGAACAAGCAGGAATAAGTCCTCACATATGGGGTACGTCGGTACCGACGGAGTCTGCGCGGGAAAGCTCCCCAGCTTCCCAGATGGAAAGCTTTTGGGGCCTCCCACTGCGCATGCGTGCTGCCTTCCCGCCTTCCTGACCAACTCTCCTCAGTTCTTCTTTTTCCGCGGAGCCAGCAGGTCGTGTTCCTGTCACCGCTGAAGAAGTTGTTATTTTAATTTGTTTCTTTGGCCGCGTGTCTGCCTTCCCCGATTCCTGACTGGTACCGCCGGTCTTTTTTCTTTATTTCTTTACAAAAAAAAAAAAAAATCTTATTTTCCCCACTTGGTGTGTTTGTTCTGTGAGGCCTCTAGGCCTTCACAGAATTCTCCCTCATGGAGAAACAAGCCTCTGGTTTTAAAAAATGCACCAAGTGTAGCGGTACTATATCAGTCACAGACACCCATGAATGGTGTCTTAAATGTTTGGGGCCTGACCATTCCATTCCGGATTGCTCATCCTGTTCTTTGATGTCTAAACGTGGCTTACAAAACCGGGCAGCCAAGTTTCACATGCTGTTTTCTACAGATACTCCAGCATCGACATCTTCCAGGTCTTCCTCTCCTGATGGATCTCAGGTAACCAAACATTCCTCTGGCAGGTTCTCAAAGGGCAAATCTCCCTCCAAGTATCGAGATGCCCCAGGGCTTGACCCTGAGGACCCTGCCCCAGCCAAACAACCCCGGCGGGAAGCTCCGGCTTCCAAAGCTCCTCCTATGGGGTTACAGGTTGACATCGATGGCACGGCCTCGACCGATCACCTGTTAGACTGCTCTGGGGTACCGGCTCATTCTTCTGGTACCGGCATCCAGACAGTCGTGGCGTCTATGGATCATACAGTTCAATCCATGCAGCAGGCTATTATGGCTTTTATTAGAGCTGCGACGCCATCGGTACCGCAGCCAGCGGTACTGACTCCGGTTCCGGTACCACAACCGATACCGGTACCCAGGGCATCCACATCGACCAGGATACCGATTCCGGTTCCCGGTTCCGGGGTTTTCCCCGGTACCGATCTGGTTCCGGGTACCCCCGATGTCGATACCGGTCGATAGGCTTATCGATCCCTGGAAGCAAACAGACGATACTTCGAGTCTTCTGATGATTCTGATTCATCAGATGACTCTGCTGAAGTATCCCTAACTTTACCTGAAGAGCCCTCTTCTCCAAAGAGGAGAATGTCTCCTCTAGAGGACTTGTCCTTTCAAGACTTCATTCTTGAAATGGCTAAAGGTCTCTCTATTTCAGTAACCTCTGAAAAAGAACCTAGAGCAAAAAAATTAGATATTTTAGGATACTCTAAGGTTCCCAAAGAGGCAGTCACCTTGCCCATTCATGAAATTCTTCAAGAACACATGATGGACTTTGGGAGACTCCTCTCACCCTATCTCCACATTCTCGTCGGTTGGACACCATGTATCTTGTCCCTCCTTCTCCTGGTTTTCAAAAAACTCAGCTCCCTCACCACTCTATTGTGGTGCAGTCAGCTATGAAAAGGATAAAGAGTACCAAAAGACACTCTTCTACTCCTCCAGGGAGAGAATGTAGGACTTTGGATGCTTTTGGTAGAAAAATCTTCCAAGCAAGTATGCTTATTGCTAGAATCAATTCATACAGCCTCTATATGGGCATGTTTCTGAAGGAGATTGCATTGAAAATACACCATTTTCTCCCCTTTATCCCAGAGGATAGAAAGGAGGAGTTCCTTCTTTTGCTAAAGCATACCCAGGATATATCAAAGTTCTCCAACAGAGCAGCCTTTGACTCCTTTGAGGGTGCTAGCAGAGCCTCAGGTATTGCCATAGCGGCTCGCAGAATTGCTTGGCTCCAGGCCTCTGACCTAGAACCCTTGGTCCAGGATGGGTTGGGAAATCTGCCCTGTACAGGTGAGAATCTGTTTGGTAAGGAGTGGCAAATCAAAGCCACCCAAATGGATGCAGAAAATGCTGCTTTAGATAGACTTTCTAAGTCTACCTCTGCCCCTGTCAAGAAAAAATCTTTCAATAAGCCTTTCTATAAGAAGGCCAGATTTGCTACAAATACTAGCCAACAATCTTCTGCAGCTCGCTTTGCTCCTAAGCGTCAGCAGCCTAAACAGGCCAGGGCAAAACCTGCAGGGGCTGCTACAGCCCAGCAGTCCCAACCCCCTCAGGGTTTTTGACTTAACTCTAGAGAACTTAACCTTTCTGGCTCTAAAACATCCAGAGCCTCTCACCATTCCAGGAAGGTTAACTCATTTTGCTCCCAGATGGGAGCAAATCACATCAGAACAATGGACCCTCTCTATCATCAGAGAGGGCTACAAACTACATTTCTCCAGCCTTCCTCCCCATACCATAGTGAGATGTTTCAATTCTCCCCCTTCTCTCCTGAACCTGTTAGGTCAGGAGGTGACCACCCTTCTCGCCCAAAGGGCAATAGAAGAGGTTCCTCTTCTTCAACAGGGGTCAGGGTTTTACTCCCCTTATTTTCTTATTCCCAAGAAAACAGGGGGGTACAGACCTATTCTAGATCTCAGAGAATTGAACAAATTCCTATGCAAGGAGAAATTCAAGATGCTTTCTCTAGGTACTCTCCTTCCATACCTACAGAGTCAGGATTGGCTTTGTTCTCTAGATCTCAAGGATGCGTACACACATATACTCATCCATCCATCCCACAGAAAATTCCTACGGGTTCTGTTCCAGGGAAAACATTTCCAATACAGAGTACTTCCCTTCGGTCTAGCCTCTGCTCCAAGGGTATTTACCAAATGCATGGCAATAGTAGCTGCATTTCTACGAGCCCTGGGAATTTTTGTTTTCCCATACCTGGACGACTGGCTCATCCGAGCTCCATCTCAGTCCGAGGCTCAGACTTCCCTGGATCGCACCAGACGCATTCTGCAGTATCTGGGACTTGTGATCAATCTGCCAAAGTCTCAACTCGCCCCTACTCAGTCCCTGGAATTCATAGGGGCCTGGTTGGATACCACCACGGCAAGGGCCTATCTTCCTCAGGCCCGTTGCCAACGTCTAGTGCACTTAGCCTCCCAGACTCAGTCCAGAAGCCACTTGACTGCCAGGGAGATGCTACAACTATTAGGCCACATGGCCTCCACAGTACATGTGGTGCCCTATGCTTGCCTACATATGAGAGCAGCTCAATGGACATTGTCCACCCAGTGGACTCAAGCATCCGGAGCTCTCTCAGACCAAATAGCAAACTCCAAACGTCTCTTTTGGTCTCTCCAATGGTGGATGTCCACTCAAAATCTGTTGTTGGGGGCCCCCTTTCAACCATTGTTGCCCCAAGCAACCCTCACAACAGATGCCTCCCAAACAGGTTGGGGAGCTCATCTTCAAGATCTCTCCACTCAGGGCACTTGGTTTCCACAGGAGACCACCCTTCATATCAACCACTTGGAACTTCGAGCAATCTTTCTAGCTCTCAGAGTTTTTCATACCCTCCTCAGCAACATGACGGTCCTTATTCATACGGACAATCAAGTAGCCATGTTTTACATAAACAAACAAGGAGGAACTGGCTCTCTGTTGCTTTGCAACGAAGCTCTAAGATTATGGGCCTTCGCCAGAGAGCATCAAATCCATCTCCTGGCAGTATATCTTCCAGGAATCCAAAACTCTTGGGCAGACAGACTCAGTCGAGTTCTGCTTCCACACGAATGGTCCCTGCACATGGATCAGGTACTCAGAATCTTCCAGAAATGGGGGACCCCGGACATAGACCTCTTTGCAAGTCCGTGGAATGCCAAACTTCCCCGGTTCTGTTCCAGGATTCCGTGTCAAGGAGTTCAGGCCAAGGATGCCTTCCTCTTTCATTGGGGTCAGGACTTCCTATATGCCTTTCCACCCATTCCTTTGATTCCCAAGACTCTGTTCAAACTTCAAAGGGATCAAGGGTCCATGATCCTCATAGCTCCACGCTGGCCACGCCAAGTGTGGTACCCTCTGCTTCTGCATCTCTCTCAAGCCCCCTCCCTGGACTTGGGAGCGGCTCCAGACCTTCTGTCTCAGGAGCAGGGGACTTTGTGGCACCCAAACCCCAAGTCCCTTCACCTCAGAGCTTGGTTACTGAAGGCCTAGACCTTCAACACTTCAATCTTTCGCAACAAGTGAAAGATATCCTCCATGCCTCTAGGAAACCTTCCACTAGGCGTTCTTACGCTTTTAAATGGAAAAGATTTTCCATTTGGTGTGCTCAACAGGGTCTTAACCCTCTAGCACTTCCTTTGAATTCTCTTTTGGAATATCTCCTGCATCTCTCCAATGCAGGACTCAAAACAAATTCGGTAAGAGTCCATTTGAGTGCTATTGCAGCATCCCTTAAGCCCATCAATGGACAACCTGTTTCCTCTCATCCTCTTATTGCAAGATTCATGAGAGGCCTGACCTTAACTAAACCTCCCATTCGACCTTCTCCGGTGGCATGGGACTTAAACTTGGTTCTTGGTCAGCTTATGAAGCCACCCTTTGAACCCTTAGCCACTACCTCCTTGAAATTTCTTTCCTGGAAGGTTATTTTCCTTATTGCAGTCACCTCAGCTCGCCGTATCAGTGAACTGCAAGCTCTAGTGCAGCGATGGCGAACCTGTGGCACGCGAAGGCCTTGCAGCTGGCATGCGGGAAGGTCCGCAAAAAAAGAAAAAGCTGGCTCTGACTGCTGCCGCGGACGCGGCAAGGGCAGAATGCAGCGTCCCGCGGGGCCCCCTCCGCCCGCTAAGCCCCTCTGCAAGAGCTTTCAGATTCGCGAGGGAGAGCGTCTCCCTCGCGTCTCTGTTAAGCCCGCAGGGGCTAATGGGAAATTTCCCATCAGCCCCTTTAGACGCGAGGGACTGATGGGAAATTTCCCATTAGCCCCTGCGGTCTTAACAGAGACGCGAGGGAGATGCTCTCCCTCGCGAATCTGAAAGCCCTTGCAGAGGGGCTTAGCGGGCGGAGGGGGCCCCGCGGGACATTGCAATCTGACGCGGCAGCAGCCAGAGCCTGCATTTTTTTAAAAAAAATTTGCCAGAGGGGGGGGGTAAGGACTTCCAATGGGCTGGGGGGGGGGTGAGGACTGCTAATGGGCAGGGGGGTAGGACTGCTAATGGGTGGGCGGGCGGTTAGGACTTCTAATGGGCTAGGGGGGGGTTAGGACTGCTAATGGGTGGGCGGGCGGGGGGGGGGGTTAGGACTGCTAATGGGCCGGGGGGGTTAGGACTGCGAATGGGCGGGGGGGGGTTAGGACTGATAATGGGCGGGCGGGCGGGGGGAGTAGGACTGCTAATGGGCGGGGGTTAGGACTGCTAATGGGCGGGCGGGGGGGGGTAGGACTGCTAATGGGCTGGGAGGGTAGGACTGCTAATGGGCTGTGGGCTGATGGGGGCTGTCTGGAAATGGGGTGAGGGGGGTTAGGACTGGTAATGGGTTATAGGGGGGGCTTAAACTGAAAATGGGGTGATGGGGGTTTAGGACTGGTTGATGGGGGGGGGCTAGGACTGGTTGATGGGGGGGGGCTAGGACTGGTATTGGGTTGGGGGGTTGCTAGGACTGGAAATGGGCTGATGGGGGGCTAGGACTGGAAATGGGCTGATGCAGGGACTAGAAGGGAATGGATGCTGGGTGAGGCTGGAACTAGAAGGGAGCTGATGTTGGGGGAGGATTAGAATGGGATGGGGCTGGGAGAGTAAAATGGAGAGGGGAAAAATATTTTGTGTGGGAGGGATAAAAAATCTACAATTGGCCGGGTATTGGGAGAGTAAGTGGGGATTGAGGATGGAGGGGTAAAATTTGAGTGGATGAAATAGGAATGAGGAAAGAGCAAAAGGAGAAAGATTAGTATGTTAAAGCGGATGTAGAGAGAGAGAATGGAAAAAAAAACTAGAAGAGAGAAGAAAGGACAAATGGACAGCAGATGATGGAGAGTTAGCAGAAAACATGAAGAAACCAGAAGAAAGTGGCTGGAGCAATTGCAACTGTGTAACTGAGCTGAGGTATTCTGTTTATGTAATTCCTTTTTGACATTGCCACTTGTTCTCTTTCCCCAGTAGGTCATGTATTGTTATTGTCTGAAATGTATTGGTTTAATATTTGCAGTGTTGCCTTTTGATAGGTATGGTGTGGTGCTTTGTGAGTCCTGGTAGTGCTGTTAGGATACGGCGGGTTTGCTATTGGTTCTAAATGGGCAGTGTTTGTAGTAGTTCCTAATGTGCCTGGCGGTTGGCACTGGATTATAGTAATGTAGAAATCTTTTAGTCTGTCTTTATCCATACACTCATTAAGAGACATGTTTACTAAAAGTTAGTGTATGTTAGCATTATGCAAATATTTATGCAAATTGACGTGCTGGCACTTTGAGGAAATTCTTTGGTTTTGTGCGGCAGTTTGGGCACTCGGGCTCAAAAAGGTTAGCCATCACTGCTCTAGTGGCTAATCCACCTTATACAAGGTTCCATCATGATAAGGTGGTCCTTAGGACCAATCCCCACTTTATGCCTAAAGTGGTCTCCCCTTTTCATCATAATCAAGAGGTATATTTACCTGTCTTTTTTCCAGCTCCTCATGCCATCCAGTGCAGAGAGAAACCTTCATACTCTAGATTGTAAAAGAGCTCTTGCCTTTTACCTCCACAGGACACAGCAACATCGAAAGTCTTCTCAGCTCTTTGTTGCTTTTGATCCTTCTCATTTAGGACTTCCAGTCTCTAAAAGAACACTGTCCAATTGGATTGCTCAGTGTATCTCTTTTGCTTACCAGAGTAAGAACCTTTCTCTGGAGGGCCATGTCACCGCTCACAATGTGAGAGCCATGGCCACCTCTATGGCTCATCTAAACTCTGTGTCCATTGACCAGATCTGTCAAGCAGCCACCTGGGCCTCGGTTCATACCTTTACAGCCCATTACTGTTTGGACAAGGACTCCCGCCGGGATGCCTTGTTTGGTCAGGCTGTCCTCAGACACCTGTTCCATTCTTGAACAACTCCAGCCCACCTTCCCTGAATGGATGCCTGAGATCCATAGGAAGATGAGGAACCTTTTCAGGGTCTCATACCCTTCAGGGGATCTCCCGGGCATCTCAGCTAGGGAGTCCCCATATGTGAGGACTTGTTCCTGGAGATAGCACAGTTACTTACCTGTAACAGGTGATCTCTGGGAACAGCAGGAATTAGTCCTCACAACCCACCCACCTCCCCTAGGAGTTGTATCTCTCTCTATCTTTCCTTTCCTCTCTTTATTGTCTCAGCTTTAAACTCGAACTGAGGAAAGTTGGTCAGGAAGGCGGGAAGGCAGTGCGCATGCGCAGTGGGAGGCCCCAAAAGCTTTCCTTCTGGGAAGTTGGGGAGCTTTCCCGCGCAGGCTCCGTCGGTACCGACGTACCCCATATGTGAGGACTAATTCCTGCTGTTCCCAGAGATCACCTGTTACAGGTAAGTAACTGTGCTTTCTCTCATGTGGTGATTATGGTTCCCTTTTGGGGTCCAATCACTGACTTATCTGCTTGGTGTGTATGCTGACATCCCAGTTCTTTGTACATGCATCTCCTCCAGAAACATGCACTATGGACTAGCTAGCAGACTGTCTGCAGCTAGTATGTGTCTGGATGGAACATCTTGCAGGGTGCAGCAGCTGGAGGCTTGCTGCTGGAGAATGTCAGATAGTGGTGGGGGGCAGCTGATCATTTCCAGGCCTTCTGTCTGCCTTGCCTTATGGATGTGTACAGATCTGCATTGCCTGCCCTGTATGGTGTCTGTTCCCCAGCAGGGCTTGGGTTAATGGTCCTCTCTACTGCCACCATTGCGGGGAGGTAGAGTGTGGCTCTGTTGGTGGGAGATCCTGTTTCCCACCCTGAGCCACAGAGAGTGGGTTGGGTGGTGGTACATAATCCACCTATGGGTCCAAATACCCCCCCCCTTCACCTACATCATGTGACCATGGTACCAACACAGGATATGCATTATTTTGGGTGCATCATAGCCCATAAGGGCTAGACATGACTGAGAAATACAGATGTGTCTGCAGGAACTACCTATCACACACACTAGCACTGATGGGGACCTGCAGCATAGTCTATTTCAGCCATGAAAGGTGCTGTAGACCTGGTGCTGGGTGCCCCACCTCACCCTCAGGGTGAGCACAGTACCCGCACAATGTAGCTACTCTGTGCCAGTAACATACACGGTCAGTACCCCCTACCAGGCTGAGGTGCTGTGGGGGTGCACACGGTCAGTTCCCCCTACCAGGCTGTGGTGCTGTGGGGGTGCATACCCCATCTTGTGATCATCTGTAGACTGCTGATTTGCATGTTCAGTGCATCATGGGTACGGGTGGGTTAACCCTATCCTGGTAACCACTGCAGACTGTTTGTGTGGTGACATGCAGTCCTTCTGTAGCCAGCCAGGGGCTTGTTAATAGCTGTAGCCCACTGGTTACTTCACTGCCTGTGGAGGCAGAGGTCATGGGTTCAAACCCACAGTGGGGTTATTTGATAGGGCTATCCCGGAGCATTGTCAATTTTTAATGTACATTAGTGCTGCCAGCAAAAACACCCTCAGAGTACTGTAACCATAAGGTGCCTCAGAAGGCGCTTTATAGGGTGCCCTATAAAGCGCCTTCTGAGGCACCTTATGGTTACAGTCCATATAAGGTGCCTTATAAGTTGTCCTTTGGAGTGCCTTATAGGGTGCCTTATGTGGCACCTTAGGTTATGGCACGTGAGGGTGTGTTTGCTGGCAGCAATAATTAAAATACAAATAAAATGCCTCAAGAAACAATACTTACTTGTCAAAGCTGATGCCTCAGCCAGCCTTATGCATTAGGCACACTGGGGGATCAAACTCATGACCCCTGTATCATCAGTCAGTGTATTAACCATTGTACTACACCTCTGTTTCTGTGTTTGCATGTCTGGGCGCCTACTTAAGATTACCGCGTGTTAACGCACTTAGCCCATTAATGTGCGCAGCAGCGCGCGTTATCGCACGATAATCCCGTTTTGCTACTTTAAGACTGAAACGCCCTCTCCTTTTATGGCAGCCTGCACACTATCGCCGGGCGCACATTAAGACGGTTTAGTAAACATACCCCTGTGTCTTTTGGGGAAACTACTAGGTACGTATGACCTAGATTGGCCACTGTTGGAAACAGGATACTGGGCTTGATGGACCTTGGTCTGACCCAGTATGGCATATCTTATGTTCTTATGGCTATAATTTATATTAAGAAACCATCAGTGGACAATGATAAATTTGATCCGGTACTGTACAGCAAAACCTGTTACCAAGACAATTCTGCCAAAATGGACACAGTATTAGAAAAAAAAAAGAGGAGAAAAATAGATAAATTCTCCTTGGAAAAAACATCTTGAGGGAAAAATAAAGTCACTGTGTGCAAATTTATCCCTGATAGATAGGTATCTCAAAGGATCAAGATCACGAAAGATAATGCGAAAGATCCAAAACATCAAAAATGAAACATGCTGTATTAACAGAAGTCATCCTTAATTTTATATGCTGGAATAATAAACTAAAAGTAACAGCAGAAACACAAAATTGTGGAGATATGAAGAAAGCAGGAAAAAAAGATGATAAAACAATCTATTTAGAGAGAACCCATCAATCAGGCAGCCAGATTTAACACCACAATGACTAATAACAGGAAACACTTCTCTTTCCAAAGGGAGACCCAATTAACATTCCCAAAAATTATAGATCAATAACTTGTCTGTCTATAAATCTACAAGCTATTTATTGCAATAGATACCAACAGAATACATGACTAATATTGATTACAATAATGTCATGCCAGTAGTACAGAAAGGTAATAAAAGGGGCGTATACGGAACTAAAGACCAGCTACTGCTGAATAAAGCCATCATGGTTAGTGATAAGAAAAACAGAAATCTCAGCATAGCATGGATTGACTATAAGAAAGCCTTTGTTAATGTCCCATGCTCCCAAATAATAGCCTTGAAATGTATAAAATAAATTTTAAATTGAATACATCAAATTCATATGAAAATGTGCCAAACCACACTCCACCTATAGTATGCAGATGGGCAGTTCTCCATTCCTAATATCAAGATCCAGTGAGGAATATTTCAGGGAGACGCCTTGTCACCATGCTTGTTTTGTATAGCACTTAATCCTCTGAGTGCACTTCTTAACTCTTTGGAGTATGTATTTAGCCTTAACTAAAGCTGGCAGAGTTACGATGATCAAAAAAGGACCCCTTATCAAAAAGTTTTTTTGTTGGACCAATGGTCAGTAATCAAACAGTTGTAATTTGACCAATAGAAACTAGTCCATTTTACTTTAATAGTCTATGCATATTGGTGAAAAATATATACTAGATGTGAAAACCCAAGTAATACAGTACACTCGCACACTTAAAAAAAAAAAAAAAAAAAATCTTGTCGACACAATTCTGTGTTTCAAACATCTAGTTTTACCCATAGTTCTTCTTAAGGGCAAATACTTATTTGAATCATAATCGCCTAGCACTGTTGAACCAGCTCATCCATTCTTAAGGATCCGACAATAGCTTTTTTCAGAAAATGGCTTCCAGCGTCTTGTAGCTGGTTGTGAAGAACTGATGGCAAGAAAAGTTCTGTACAAAAAGACATAACTAGGTGACACATCTCATCTACTTGAAATTTTGTAAGCACTACAACATTGCTGTACCAGAAAATCACTGGGATCATGACCCTAAGCGAAATATGGAAAATGCAGCAGTTCTGATAACTTAGGACATTCCCATTCTGACTGATAAGAAACTGGATGTGAGGAAACATGACATAGAGGTAAAGGAGAAAAGCACCAGACCAGCATCAATAGAGGTGTCTGTTCTGAGTGATTATTCTGTGAATTGCATGAAGAGGGAAAAGATCCCGAAGTACCAAGAAATGCAGTCAGTGACCAAAATAAATGTGGCAGAAAAGATACAGACATATTTGCCATTGTATTGGGAGCTACAGACCTGGGCTCAATGTGATGTTGAATACAAGAGGTCGTTTGCTTAGATATCAGATTGGAGCCACTGAAAGAAATGCCGAGGGAAGAAGCTCTGTTCTACCACCAGGGAAGGCAAAGAGGAGACTAAGGTTATCTAATTTCAAGTAGGTGAATCTAGGACACTTATTCTCTTTCGCCAGTGTCTCTATGCTCATGTCACCCCTTTTCTCAAGTCACTTCATTGGCTCCCTGTTCATTTCCACTTCCATTCAAATTTCTACTACTGACCTATAAGTGCCTTCATTCAGCTGCTCCTCATTTATCTCTCCCTACACCCCTCCTCGGGAACAAAGCTCTTCCAGCAGATACCCTCTATCTGTGCTCTTCTCTTCCACTGCCACCTCCAGACTTCGATCTTTCTACCTTGCTGCTCCTAATGCTTGGAACAAACTACCTGAGTCAGTAGGTCAGCCTCCATCTGTGGCCCTGTTCAAATCCAGGCTAAAAAATCACTACTTTGATACTGCTTTTGGATCCTGATCTCCCAGTCTCTTGTTCATTTCCTATGTGTTTCTCCTAGATATATCCTATTTCCCATTTGTAATGTGGTCTGTCTTAACTTGTGTTGTCTGTTTTAACTAGACTGTAAGCTCTTATAAGCAGGGACTGTCTCTGTGTTTGTAAAGCGAGACAGTCCTGGATTTGAACAGGCGTATGTTTTGTAGCGCTATTCAAATGATTAGTAGTAGTAATAATAGTAGAAGTAAGCAACTGTTTTCTCTTGGGCTATCCTAATAATGGTTTATCAACTTTTCCTCTAGGAATTTGTCCAGACCTTTTTTAAACCAGCTACACTACCTGCTTTTACCACATCCTTAGGCAATGAGTTCCAAAGATCAATTACACAGGTACACTACCAAAAACTGCCTCCAGTTTTGCAACTGATTCCTATAGATTTTGGGGTGCTGAATCCAGGAAAAATAGCCAAAATGTTCCATCACGTCACGTTTTCTTGCAAAATTAGATTTCTTACCCATATAAGGAATGTTCACATAATTTCTTTTTAGCCGACTGCAGTTTATTTTCTTGGCCCAAAATAGAGGTTGTAATGGTTAACTAACTAGAAACACTCCCTCATGATATTTTAGAGTGTTTTGTATTCATTTTATACATTAACAGGACAATTGGGAGGCGGGGGGCTAAATCCAGTACTCGCGCTGGCGCATGTTCTTTCCTGTTCGCCTCGCCTCGTTCGCGCTCGCTCAAACACGGTGGTTGCGACATGAACGTTCCTGTCAAATTTCAGTTTCTTGCAAGTTCATTATTACCTTTTATTTGCTCAGTCGTAATCCAGCTTTATTCCGAAGTGGTTCACTACAGTTGTAGTTTGCAGTGCTGTGTATTTGTGATGGCTCACAGAGCCAGAGGTTGCGTCAACTCTCCGGACAGTTTTTGTTTTATTTGTGGGGAAAATACCGTGAAAAAGCGGCAGAGGAACATTTCTGCATTTATTAAAAAAGTATATTTCGCCTATTTCGGTTTGAAGTTAGGCGATCAAGACAAACCGTGGGCTCCTCACAAAGTGTGCAAGACATGTGAGGAAGATCTACGCTTATGGATGAAAGGTAAAAAACAAGCATTTCGTTTCGGAATACCTATGATGTGGCGTGAACAAAGAGACCACAGCAGTGACTGCTATTTTTGCTCTTGCATTGTGAAGGGATACAACTTAAAAAATAAGAACGTAATAAGTTACCCCAACCTTCCCTCAGCAATTAGGCCTATGCCTCATAGCAACGAAGTACCTGTGCCTGAACCACCAAAATCTTTGGATCATATTTGTGTGGACGGTTCTGATCATGGTGAGACTCATCAGATGGCTTTTCCCGATGAGTCCAGTACTTCCAAGTTTGTAACTGAACCAGATCCGAAACCTGAACTTTTCTCTCAAGCTGAATTGAATGATTTAGTCCGAGATTTAGGACTCCCAAAAGATGCTGCCCAACTGCTAGGTTCTCGGCTTAAACAGAAAAATCTATTGTCACCAGGAACAACATTTTATTGGTACCGCAACTGCGAGACACAATTTTTGAAGTATTTCAGCAAAGAGGAAGATTTGGTATTTTGCAACGATATATACGGAGTGATGGAAAAGTTTAAACTCAAGTATGATCCTGCTGAATGGCGGCTGTTCATTGATTCGTCAAAAGACAGCATAAAAGGTGTTCTTCATAATGGCAACACATTCGCTTCAGTTCCTATTGCTCACTCTGTTATTCTCCAAGAAAAATATGAGAATTTGGCCCTGATTCTTCAGAAGATTCGTTATGATGAGCATAAGTGGATGATTTGTGGAGACTTTAAAATTCTATCCATGCTATTAGGGCAGCAATCCGGTTTCACCAAATATCCCTGCTTCCTTTGCTTGTGGGATAGCCGGGCCCGCGACCTACACTTGGGGAAAAAAGACTGGCCAATTCGGGAGTATTTGAGACCCGGTGAGAAAAATGTTCTTCATGAGAGCTTGGTACCTCGTGATAAAATTCTATTACCACCTCTCCACATTAAGTTGGGTCTCATTAAGCAATTCATCAAGTCCCTTCCAAAAGATGGTGAGTGCTTTCGGTACCTTTGCTCAAAGTTCCCCCGACTTTCTGAAGCAAAGCTAAAGGAAGGAGTGTTTGTTGGCCCTGATATAAGGAAACTCATTTCAGATGGAGCATTCGCTGAAACGATGTCTGAGAAGGAAAAAGAAGCCTGGGATTCCTTCAAGGATGTTGTTCTCAAATTCTTGGGGAACAGGCGGGATGAGAACTATAAGGATATTGTTGCCAGGATGCTCAATGCCTTCAAAGAACAAGGCTGTAACATGAGCCTGAAAGTCCATTTCTTGCACTCCCATGTGAACTACTTTCCCGAAAACTTGGGGGCGTACAGTGAAGAACAAGGTGAAAGGTTTCACCAGGACATCAAGGACGCAGAGAGAAGGTACCAAGGAAGATGGAACACCACTATGATGGCTGATTTCTGCTGGTTGCTGCTGCGGGAAACCCCAGATGAAAAATACGCCAAGCAGCGCACCAAGAGAAGCATTCGGGGGAAGAAGAAACGGGCCCACCAGGAGATTGATTGACCCAAGAATGACTTTAAAATCTAAACTGTGTTGACAAATATCATGTTTTTACTAAACTTTGAAATAAAAATTTGCTAGTTATTACCACAGTGTCGGATCTCATTTATTAGAATTTTATTTTCACACCATCGGGTGTTTGTCTTCATGTATTGCAATGGTGCGGTTTGCGTTTTCTATTCTTACATACATACCTGTACAACATTTTTTGCACATTTCTTTGCTTTGCTTTGTGTCTAACCTCGCTCTTATATGCTCAATGTTTGTGCACATGTATGTGGCTGTTTTAAGTGCAGACAATTTTGCTACCATCACAGTGTGTTTTGTTGACATTACTCTATTCTTATGTGCTGCCTTGTTACAATTTTCTTTATTCTTATTTGAATAACTACTAAACAATTAGTATAAAGAATTCATCCAAGAAACTTTTATCTCGATCGCACTCAATCTGAAACGTTCACCTCAAACTGCTAACCCAATGTAGCAAAAAATCTGTACGTGATGGAGCAAATTGGTTACCAGATTTGGATTCAGCGCACCAAAAAACGTAAAAATCAATCGAAACATTAGAGGCAGTTTAAAAAAATTTTTTTTTAGTGTACCTGTGTTATTCGTTGAGAGAAAACGTATTTTAAATGTACTGTTTTGTAACTTCATGGCACTTCCTCTACTCTTTGTATGTTTTTAAAGAGTAAACAGTCTATTTGCATCTACTTGTTTCACTACATCCAGAATTTTATAGATCTCTATCATATCTCCCCTAAGCCAGCTCTTCTCCAAGATGAACAACCCTAATTTCTTTAGCCTTTTCTCATAGGAAAGTTGTTCTATCCCCTTTATCATTTTGGTCATCCTTCTCTTTACCTTTTCTAATGCCATCGTATCATTTTTGAGATGTAGAGACCAGAATTGCACACAGTACTCAAGATGCAGCCATCTCATGGAGCAATAGAGGCATTATTATGATATCCTTTGTTTTATTCTCTATTCCTTTCCTAATGACGCCTAAAATTCTGTTTGCTTTTTTGGCTCCCACTGCCATTGAACAGAAAATTTCAGGGTATTGTCTGAGATCCCACCCAGATCCTTTTCCTGTATGGCAACCCCATAATGGTGGAACCTGTTTGGATGTGCTAATTCTGACCAGGCATCAAGTAGTAAAATCCAACCTCGGCTCTTTGGCTCCAATTCTATAAATTCAATGCAAATAAGGAAACACACATACACAGAATTATATCAATAACAGTACTACCTAAACTTCAGCAGAGGAATTTGGGCCTGCAAACTTGAGCAGTTCTCCCATAATTCTGCTCCAGCTAGGGCATAGTACTTTTTTATTAGGAAAAAAACCTGCTATATCGTACAAATTCATCTTATCACTCTACATCATGCTTCTGCCTTACAGATTAAGCTAAACACTAAGGACCCAATATTCGAAAGGCTTTTACACAGTTTACAGCCCAGTGAATCGTGTAAATGCTTTAAGCGGGAATATTCAACGGCACCTCACAGGGCCTGTCGTGGGCGTTCTGGGGTGGAGCAGATGCAGAAAGTACTGATAACCGGATAGTGGCGACATTGCACAGTTGCCTGGTTAGCAATCCATGGCTAAAACTATGCAAGCAATATCGCTGCTACCCATTTAGCCTCGGCGGCTCTGGGGCTTGTGCATTGACCCTGGATATTCAATGCTATAGCCATGGCATTGAATATCCAGGGTTAGGGGTCAGCAGGCAGGGCTATGCGCTGATGTGGCGCATAGCCCGCCCATATGAATATCGGGCCCTACATGTTTTTAGGTCAAACTAGGCACAGTCATTGCTCATACATAATCGGGACAAACAAAAACATCCTGTTTCCATAAGAATTCTCTTACAAAACAATTTAATCTGCAAATACGACCTTGGCTTCTCTCCTACATATCTCTCTCCAGGCTGCTAGTGAATTCCAAGCTGCCAGGCTTTGGGCTGTTCTCATTTTCCATATTAGCTCTTTCAGGAGGCTCTGAACCAGTACCCCACTTAGATTTCCTCTCAACAGAACCTACATTGTGTTTTTATAGTTTGGATTATTCTTTCCTATCTGTATCACTTTGCACTTGTCCACATTACATTTCATCTACCATTCGTATGCCCAGTCTCACAAGGTCCTCTTGCAGTTTCTCACAATCTGCATGTGATTTAACAATTTTGAATAATTTGGTGTCATCTGCAAATTTAATCACTTTTCTGCTTGTTCCCAGTTCCATATTATTTATAAATATATTGAAAAGCACCTATCCCAGTACAGATCCTTGGGGTACTCCACTATTCACCTTCTACCATTGAGAAAATTGACCATTTATCCCTACTCTTTTTTTTTTCTCTCTCTCAATCAGTTTCCAATCCACAGTAAGACATTGGGGTCATCTTTGACGTCTCCGTCTTTCTTTGCATGAATCCAACAGACAGCTAAAATCATTTGTTTTTGTTTCTGTCTCTGTAGCTTCAGCAAAATTCATCCCTTCCTTTCTGAACACACTGCCAAAACCCTTATCCGCTCTCTCATCACCTTCTGCTCCTCAGCGGTCTCCCACTGAACCATCTTTCTCCCACATGCTTTGAATAGACTTGAGTCAATACGTCGTGCTCCATCTCTAGTCCTATTCAAATTGATGCTAAAAACCTACCTTTTCAAGGCTGCTTTTAGATCCTGAACTCTTATTTTCCTGCTTAATACTCATGTGTTTGTTTAAATCATGTCTCTGTTAATGAAATTCCCTAGTTCTTGTTCTGTTTGTCATGACTAGATTTTATTTTCTGTCGAGCAAGGACTCTCTCATGTGTATGTGTACAGCATTGAATATGCCTAGTAGCACCATAGAAATGGTTAGTAGTAGTAGATGTGAAGGAAAGACTCTACCTGTGGTGCTTACCTTTGAAAATTTAACATAAAATATGTATGCTGAAAGCTCCCATGTACCTCACAACTATGTAGGCTACCTAAAAATTGTGCCTTTAAGAGAGAATTTTATAAAGCTTTTTCCATTTATGAAACATGTTTTACACATGGAAAAGAGCTCTCACAAAATCATGTATGGGTGTGCACATGTTAAAAAAAAATAAGTGCATCGAAATATGTGGGTATGTGCTTGGAGAGTAATTTTATAACAGGTTTCCTAGGGAGAGAGGTCCAGTGGGCGCTCATTTTGGGACTATTTTATAAAGAGCCATAGGCACTATGGGGTCATTCTGAACCACGAATAGCGGGATGGACGTCCTAACGGGGCATCCATCCCCGCTATTCATGGCAGCTGCAGGCCCTCAACTAACCTCCCTGCTGGTTGTGCGGGGAAGTTAATCGGGGGCAGGGAAGAGGTGGCCCGGGGGCAGAGAATGGGCGGGCAGTGGGCAGTTGCCGCCCCTGAACGTACAGGGCCGATTCTAATGTTCGCCCTGTATGTCCAGGGCTGGTGAAATGGCTGGGAAAGTTATTCCACCCCTGGGGTGGAATAACCTCCCTGGACGTTCTGTTTCGGCAGCTCTGGGGCATGGGGAGGGGCGGGGGGGGGGCAAAAGTTAATTACCTACAGCCCGACACTGACCTTAGTAGGCTGGATCGGGGATCAGGCTGCAGGGAACTATCTTTTTCGTTGGCAGCCGGTATCGCGGAATTTAAATGGAGCCACGGCGCCATGGCTCCATTTAAATCCCCTGACTGAGTTAGTTGGGCTTCGCTGTACATGCAGGTCAGGACTGAATCGCAGTCCCGGCCTGCACATACAGTGCTGTTCGTGATTCTGATCCCATGGGGCTAGACCTGCCCCGTGGGATCAGAATCGTGATCTCCTTTGTACTCTGCCCCAAACACCCCTACATCAGTGTTGTAGACAAGTATATTCAGGGTTATTTTGTAAGTGGCATTTTACGTACATTGGTGCATATGCATGAAAAAGCCTTTATTAAATTACTCCTATAGACTGCACACACATTCACATTTTAGGAGCACATGTAAATTTGTGCAAAAGGACTTGTGCACAACTGGGGCTTGTTCTAGTGTCCATTTTATAAAAATAATGGGTACACCAAAAATAGTCCACAAAACTTAATCAAGGTCACAAACAAAGTGGACAGCACTATTTTCATTTACCATTCGTGTATCTTTTAAGTTCATGAATTTAAATACCAACACTACCAACAATCCTCATCACTGTGAAAACTCGCTCACATAGTAAATATACATAAGGGGGCTCAACGGGCAGTCTTACTGGAGACATACACTCAACCTGCCGTACCCATTAAGAACTAGCTCTATACGTCAGTTTACAGAGGGTGAACAAACTGAAGATAAAGGTAGATAATCCCTCCAATTGTCTAAGGCTGTGTTCTCAACTATTGTCCGATTTTCCAACACTAAAATAACATTACTTCAGCGCATTCAACAGTGTACTATATTGTTAAATAAATTTTCACTTTTCGTTATCAAAGACTCTTAGTACTAAGTGTTGAATGACTTATTTATAGATTAATAAGGGGTACATAGGTCTCAGAGTTCTCCTGGCACCGGCTAATCAGACGATGTCCTTTGCCATAGTACCTGCTTGCATCAACGACCTATGCAGTCTGGTCCCCTTAAGTGTTTAGTGTTGAATAAACATTTTAGTAAATGATTGTGCTTATCTGAAGAGATGTAAGACTCCCCAACGCCATCAACCGGCTCCGTTCCTGCGTTTCACAAGTGAGTTTCTTCAGGTGGAATTTTTATAATTCAAGCACTTCATGCAATAACTGATACTCCATTATCTGGCGGGTGTAGATGTTCTACTTTCAGAATTTGCTTATCGTCTCTGCTTCTCACACTCCTTCTTGCGGGGCGGCGTTTTTTGAGAGTCATTGATCACATTGCAATGTGAGGATGGTGTATGTGATGCTATGACCCTGTCAGAAAATTTGTGTGGGCCAAACTTCACATATGTCTAAAAGTCGGATCATTGAACACACTGGCGATTTGCCGTGGTATCTTTACAGCCTCATTGTTAGAACACTGGATGACAGCCTCACATTCAATTGAGGAATTGTGCTGCTTTGTTGTGGATCAAATAATTATGCTAGGGGGAGGGGACATATCCCGGCGATTGGCTCAATGTGAACAGTCCTTCATTGTTAACTGGCTTCTCGGGGCTTGAATGGCCCAATTGAGTGGAATTGGTTCTATTAGTTTTCTCCAATAGGAATGCCTTAACAATTTTTTAAACACAGCCAAGTGCTTCTTGGGTGGTTGGCTTTTCGAATCTGTTGGATATCTACAAGGTAGTTTTGGCTAGTGATGTTGTACATATCCTGCAATCCTTATAGTATTAATTTGTATTTTCTTTACTTGTTAATGGGTATGGCGGGTTGAGTGTTTGTCGCCAGTAAGACTACCCATTGAGCCCCCTTATGTATATTTACTCTGTGAGCGAGTTTTCACATTGATGAGGATATTTACTCAGTGAGCGAGTTTTCACACCAATGAGAATTGGTGGTAGTGTTGATATTAACTAAGAAGATACATGAATGATGATTGAAGATATTGCTGTCCACTTTTTTGTATGTGATGTCTATTTTATAAAGGTACATAGTTGCCTATGTTGCTTTTATAGAATAACCAAAATACTAATATAGATCCCAGGAATGAGGCAGATCAAAAAGTGAACAATTAATATTAAACCCCTTCCACCTTTATATTTTCCCACTGGAATAGACTTCATATTTATTAAATAATGTCCTTTTAAATTTTTTATATTTTTGTCGGACAAACCTATATGCAGGCTCAGTGGCTTAAAATCCATTAGCCTATAGTGACTGTCCTTTTTACTTTAAAGAAAAGAATCAGTAGAGGATATGAGTTTGCTGATGGTATCGTGACAAGTCTCGGCAGAAGGATTCCCTGATGCAGATGGAAGTCATCAAAACGCAGAGGCATGCCGAGACTGCCAGGAATAATAACAAAGGTATTGAATAGAAACTGAGGGCAATCTGATGATTGGTTGTAGAAACATTGGGTTTCATCAACAGAAAATTAAATATTAAGGATTCAATGGTGACTTGTCTTTCCAACAATACAGAATATGCTTGATAAGAATTGCAGCATAGATGGTTTTATGGATACAAAACAGGTTGTGAAAAGCTTTGAAGTAAAAAGGGACAGTCACTATAAGCTAATGATTTTAAGCCATTGAGCCTAACTATAAGCTTGTCTGACAAAAATAAAAATAATTTAAGGGACATTATTTAATAAAGCTGAAGGTTGCAGAAAAATATATAGATGAAAGTGGTTTAATATTCGCTTTTATAGAATAAGCATATAATAGGCATTTGTTTGGACGTCTGGCAAGGCACCTAGTTATATAATTACTTCCCCCCCCCCCCCATCTATAGTTGCATTTAGATAATCGCTGGTTGGGGGGGGGAGTGTTTCTATGCAAAATGTTTTAAAATTCTGCATACGGTATCTGTAAGTATTTGAATTTGCACAACATAAGTCCAGCTCCTCTTTCCCCAGGTTTGACACCTCCCCCTTATCTTTCTACCATCCTTAGGTTTGATTCCCACCTCATTATCTCTCTTCCATTCAGGCTTGATCTTTTTCAGTTGCTTCCCCACAGGCTTGACCATGCCAGTATTTTCTCCATGACTTTTTAGCTTGATGCATTTCCAAGGCTTGATCTTCTCTCTGCCCCGCTCCAGAATTGATTTCCTCACCCCACCCCCATCTTTCTCCCGCTTTATAAGCGCCCCCCCCCCCCCCCCCACACACACCTTAAGCGATGAAGTACTGTGAGCTTTGGAAGCCTCTGAGGTTCAATGTGAAGAAGGAACTTGGGTGGTCTCCAAGGCTCCTATGCTTTTTGTCAGACTGTAGCAAGCCATAAATGCACCCTGTGTGACTAATGAATTTGGCATACTCCCTCACTCCCAGCCACATGCAGTAACTCACTCTTTTTGAGTTTCCTGGAAGCACAGTGATGATATTGGCGCCCCTTCTGTACATGCGCCCTCTGCAGCTGCACAGCCCTTGATTCTGCCCTGCTTTCTGCTTAGCTTCAATGTTGGACCAACAAAATGTCACAAACTGCAGAGAAACAAATTTTACCCAGGACTAGTTGAACTACCGAATCCTTGATATTTTGAAAATGCAAACCTAACCCTATATGTGTAGCTGATTGTCACACCAGCACTGCCAAAATGGTCAAGTTCCTGCACTGCTGGTAACTTAAAAGCAGAAATGCTAAGTTATCCAATTCCAGGAGCAGGGGTGACGCTACCATTAGGTGAACCAGGCCGTCGTCTAGAGCACTGGCCCTCCAGGGGGAGTCCATTGCTGCCACTGCCTGCTCTTCTCCCGGGCCTGAAGCAGTGGCAATGGGCACGAAACAGCGACACAGCATTTACCCACCGTCTCCAGGGTTGCATCACAGTTTCTCTGTTGCCAAATCTGCTACTTCTGCCCCCTCTGGTGGCAACCGGAAGTTGTGTCAGAGCAGGTGGAAGTAGCAGATTCAACAACAGAGAAATAGCAACGCAGCCCTGCCTATGGTGGGTGGTGGGTAAGTGCTGCATCATGGTTTCAGGCCCATTGCTGCCACTGCAAGTCCAGAGAGGGCCTTTTGTTAAAGGGTACAGTGTCGGCTTTCCCTTTATTTTAGTTTTGACATCCTCCTAATCTCATGTGCATAACATAGTATATGATGGCAGATTAAAACCAGTATGATCCATCTAGTCTGCCCAGCAAGGCAGCAAGAGTAGGTGCACCTACCGCTCCATGCAGGTCACCCCTCCCTGTACCTTTGTTTAGGGGTTTATTTTATTATTTATTACAAATTCTTATATACCGCGCTATTTAGAATCAGTGTGGTTTACATTGTAACATTTGCAATAGAACAATATCTTTTGCTTACATTAAACAGGGATTGTAACTTGGAAGTAACAGGGTAACTATATACAGATCAACAAAGGTGCTTATAGATTATTTAAATTATATTGTGTAATAGAATCGTAATGTGGTCATGGTGATTATGAATGTTCTTGATGTTCTAGACTCACCATACACCTTGAGAGGCCCTCCCTCTTCCAAAAGCGGTTTAGGCATATAAAAAGATGAAAGCACCCAACACTCTCCTCACAATATATACAAAAAATAAAAACAAAATGTTTATTTCTTTCAAATACTTCTGCTCTATTTTTACTAAAGAAAATCCTGGAGAAGGAGCACCTGCGATTTCCAAATATAAAAATGGGAAAGGAATGGAAACCATACCATTCACAGAAGATGTGTCAGAACAGCTTGCAAAACTGAAAGTGGATAAGGCCATGGGACTGGATGGGATACATCCCAGGATACTGAAAGAGCTCAGACAGGTTCTTGCAGGGCCATTAAAGGATGTTTTTAATAGATCCTTGGAGACAGGAGAAGTTCCACAGGACTGGAGAAGGGCTGATGTGGTACCTCTTCACAAAAGTGGTAACAGGGAAGAAGTGACAAGCTACAGGCCAGTAAGCCTTACTTTGGTGGCCGGAAAAGTAATGGACGCGCTCCTGAAAGAGCAAATAGTGGACTTTCTTGAAACCAACAAGTTGCATGCTCCGAGGCAACATGGTTTTACCAAAGGACTTGCCAAACAAATCTGATTGAGTTCTTTGACTGGGTGACCAGAGAACTAGATCAAGGGCATGCAATGGATATCATCTACCTGGATTTCAGCAAAGCTTTTGATGCTGTTCCTCATAGGAGGATTATGAGGATTATCACCTGTGTAGGTCACCCCTATTTGTTGAGATATAAGAGATAAGTTTATTTTGATTTTATCCTGTTGCTATAAAGGGATCCACTGTGTCTGTCCCATGCCATTTTGAATTCTGTCACTGTATTTGCCCCCACCACTTCCATCGGGAGGGCATTCCAAGCATCCACCACCCTTTCAGTGAAAAAGTATTTCCAGACATTGCCTTTGTTTACCCCCTTGCAGCTTCATGTTATGCCCTCTAGTTTTGCAGCTTCTCTGTCTTTGGAAGAGGTTTATTTGTTGATTAATACTCTTTTTAAGTATTTAAAGGTCTGAATCATATCTCCCCTGTCCCTCCTCTCCTCCAGAGTGTACATGTTTAGGTCTTCAAGTCTCTTTTCATAAGTGTTCTGACACAGGTTCCAAATCATTTTGGTCGCCTTTCTCTGAACCGTTTCCAGTCTTTTATATCTTTTGTGAAATATGGTTTCCAAAACTGAACACACTATTCCAAGTGAGTCCTCACCAGCGACTTGTACAGTGGCATTAGTACTTCTTCCTTTCTGTTGGTAATTCCTCTCTGTATACAACTCAGCATCCTTCTGGCTTTTGCTACTGCCTTGTCGCACTGTTTCACCACCTTGAGATCCTCAGAAAAAATCGCACTGAGGTCCTTCTCCTGGTCCGTACATGCCAACTTCTCGTCCCCTATTGCATACTTGTCCCTTGAATTTCTGCTTCCTAAGTGCATGACACTGCACTTCTTCACATTGGTCTAATGCTTGGCAGTTAAGATTTATTCTTTCAGCTTTTGTATATCTTTCCTCATGTTCTCCACTCCCTCAAGGGAGTCCACTCTGTTGCAAATTTTCATGTCATCTGCACAAAGATAGACTTTTCCATTCAGTCCTTCAGCAATATCACTCACAAATACACTGAACAGTACCGGCCCCAGGACCGAACTCTGGAGCACACCACTAATCACCTTCCTTTCATCCGAGTGAGTTCCGTTTACCATCACCTTCTGTCATCATCTGTCAGTCAACCAATTTCTGATCCAGTTCACCACCTTGGGACCCATCCCCAAGCTGTTGTTTATTGATAATCCTCCTATGAGGAACAGCATCAAAAGTTTTGCTGAAATCCAGGTAGATGATATCCATTGCATGCCCTTGATCTAGTTCTCTGGTCACCCAGTCAAAGAACTCAATCAGATTTGTTTGGCAAGTCCTTTGGTAAAACCATGTTGCCTCGGAGCATGCAACTTGTTGGTTTCAAGAAAGTCCACTATTTGCTCTTTCAGGAGCGCGTCCATTACTTTTCCGGCCACCAAAGTAAGGCTTACTGGCCTGTAGCTTGTCACTTCTTCCCTGTTACCACTTTTGTGAAGAGGTACCACATCAGCCCTTCTCCAGTCCTGTGGAACTTCTCCTGTCTCCAAGGATCTATTAAAAACATCCTTTAATGGCCCTGCAAGAACCTGTCTGAGCTCTTTCAGTATCCTGGGATGTATCCCATCCAGTCCCATGGCCTTATCCACTTTCAGTTTTGCAAGCTGTTCTGACACATCTTCTGTGAATGGTATGGTTTCCATTCCTTTCCCATTTTTATATTTGGAAATCGCAGGTGCTCCTTCTCCAGGATTTTCTTTAGTAAAAATAGAGCAGAAGTATTTGAAAGAAATAAACCTTTTGTTTTTATTTTCTGTATATATTGTGAGGAGAGTGTTGGGTGCTTTCATCTTTTTATATGCCTAAACCGCTTTTGGAAGAGGGAGGGCCTTTCAAGGTGTATGGTGAGTCTAGGTTCTCTGTGACCACTCGGGGCCCTGGATTTTTGGAAGGGGTTTTTATCCCCGGCATTGCAGGGAGGGATGTGTTTAGTCAGTTTGATGTAGTTTAAGGCAGGCTTGACATAATTGTCAGCTTTCTGCTGTGTTCTTGTGCTGATGGGGGTGTGGTGTGAGCTGGGTGGCTTCTCCTTAAGAAGTAGCTTCTGCTGTTTGATCCATTACTAATTCCTTTGGAATTCATTACTGTAACAGGGTGAAGTCATGTAGTCCATTAGACAGCTTCATATCAATATTGGTATAAAGGTTTGTTTGTTTTGTTTTAAGACCTCTGTTCCCCTGATCCCATGAAGCTCCATAAATATAAGACAAAATGCTAAGTGTCTGCTAACTGAAAATGCCTGCAGTATTTTAAGATTGCTTGTTAGTACTCTCTTCTAGAGGCAAGGTGCCTTGTGAGCTTGTGATTTTGTAAGAGCATGTCAAAGTTAAGTCAAGCGACTCTCTGGAACCTGACCAACCTGTCAAAGGTTCTGTTTAATGCTGAGGAACCATGGTGTGACTCATAAGTCTATATACTACTAATGCACTGTGCTGGTTTGTGTTCATTTCTGAGCAATAAACCACCCTCTTCAGCAATGGCAATGTTTCTTCTGTGTTTCTGTGTGCAAAAGGGCCACTGTTCTTAACGTTTGAAAAAAGTAAGCAACCAAATAGTAGCTGTTTTGGCTGAGTGTCAGCCAGTGCTTTGGAATTAGAAAATGAACTAAGAGAGCATCTAGTAGTTTGACCATTCCTCCTATGCCCTGACCTCAGAGCAGAGCATGTTAAAAGGTTTTTGTATATCTTAAAATTAGTCACAATGACAGCCAAAGCCTTGGGAAACGCTTTTATTGAGAAATTTGAGGCCCACATGGTAGTACATGAAACATTTAAACGTTCTGCCTGGCATGGTGATTGGGTTCCTTTTTAACATCAGAAGCTGGCAGTGTAAAAAGCATATGTTATCTGTTTTCTTAGCTTTTAGATGATGCATTCTCTCATTCATTTCTTTTGAATCACTATTTTGTTTTTTTTGAAAGTGTGGTGTTACAATTTTCTGAACCTGGTAGTTTTCTCTGTCTCCACCCAGCTTCCAGATCAATCGGAACCAAAGCTGAGATGCAGTGTCATGAGTCTGTATTCACAATTGAGGATTTTTGCCCTTATGTTTATATCCACCCTCCCTCCTTGGCTCAGGTATCTCAAACGCTGTCCTGAGTCAGGTGCCACAGATCATAGCTTCTTCTGGCATCTGTAATGCTGGACCATTAAGCTGGCCAGTAGAGGTCGGCGAAGGCTGCTTTTCCCCTTCCCTCCCCTTGACGTGATGGGGAGCTGTGATGCATCCCTGTCCAGCTTGGGAAACAGAATACTGGGCTGGGAATGAAACCCAGGTCCTCAGTTTGGTAGCACACTGCGTCGACATCGAACCACCAAGCCCGCTGAGTATTTTGGGGTTAGTGGGGTTTTTTTTGGGGGGGGGGGGGGTTGACTGGGGGTTTTTTGGTTGGTTTGTTTTTTTGTGATTCTTGATGAAGCATAATTGTGCTTAGATGTCAATATTACCTGTAGCTTGCCAGTTGTATTAGATTGTGAACATGACTAAAAAAGATTTATGAGGGGGCAGTGTGCCTTTAGGAAAAAGGGGCCTGACGTTCATCGTGACTTGTGTTTATTTTTGCCCTGCTTTGTAGTTAACTTGATTGCAAAAGATAAACTAACCATCTTTGTATTTTTTTGAAATGTTAAGTAAATTAAAAAATATATATGTATATTGAAATCAGTAAAAAAAAAAATCATAAAAGTAAAGTCCTATTAGTGGCTCTAGTTTGCTATTCCATCTTCTATATTACATATCAAAATGGATTTCAAAGGGCTGGTTGGAGGAGGAAGTGAAAGCTAGCCACTTGCTGTCCCATAGCTATGTACTGGGATTGTATGGGCCAGTTCCATGATAAATACCCACAGCCCTCCCCCCCATACACATCAGAACATGAGAATTGCCATACTATGTCAGACCAGTGGTCCATCAAGCCCAGTATTCTGTTTCAAACAGTGGTCAATTCAGGTCACAAATAGCTGTCAAGTTCCCAAAAAGTAGCAAGATTCTGTGCAGCCTACCGCTAGAGATAAGCAGTTGCTTTCCCAAGCCTATCTTAATAACTATTGATAGACTTGTCAAAACGATTATATAAACCTAGTTATGCTAACTGCTTCTGCCACATCCTCCAGCAATGAATTCCAGTGCTTAATTTTGTATTGTGTGAAATATTTTCTCCTATTTATTTTGTGCATAATTCTCTGTAACTTCACAGCATGTCCCCTATCTTTTTTTACTTTTTGAAAAAGTCAATAATCGATAATGCCTAACCATCCCACTCCATTCAGGATTTTATAGACCACATAAGAACATAAGATATGCCGTACTGAGTCAGACCAAGGATCCATTAAGCCCAGTATCCTGTTTCCAACAGCAACCAATCCAGGTCACAAGTATCTGCCAAGTTCCCAAAAGATACACAGATTCCATGCTGCTTGTCCAGTGGGTAAGCAGTGGATTTCCCTGGTCCTCTTTAATAATGGTTTATGGACTTTTCTTCCAGAAACTTGTCCAAACCTCTCTTAAAGTCAACTACACTAATAGCTTTTACTACATCCTCCAGTAACAAAGTCCTCTATCATATCTCCTCAACCCTCTCTTCTCCCAGCTGAAGAGCCCTAACTTCCTAAGCCTTTTCTCATACGGGAGTGATTTCTTATCTGCTCATCTAGCCACCTTATTAGGTGCAGTTCACTCTTTGTCAGTATAGCTGTTATAGTTTACATGCAGTGTAGGCACATTATATAGTAATTATGAAGACCACTTCAGCCACTTTTTCACTGTACTAGAAAGCGAAGGATCAGAGGGGCAAAAGATGCATTGTACTCTTGCATACAATTTATCTGAAGCAAATATGCAGAAGAGGTTGCCATCTTTTTTGGTTGTGGGGGGGGGTTATAAGGATAAAACATTCTGTGCAGAAACAGAAGGTTGTGATTTTCAATTCAGTCAGTCTCGCACTTTACGCTTCACTTCAGCATCTGCATTTCTCTTTTCTAGTCAAGACTGCTAATTAATTGGATTATAATCGATTCAGTTAAGCTGCATGTGAGTTTTATCTCTAATCTCTTTATGGCTTTTTAATTTGCTTTTTTTTCCCTTGCAGTCTAACAAAGTTCCAGTCGTGCAGCATCCGCACCACATGCATCCACTTACGCCCCTTATCACTTACAGCAACGAACACTTCTCTCCTGGCACGCCGCCTTCTCAGTTCTCACCAGAGATTGATCCAAAGACGGGTGAGTGCTGAGATGCATCCATGATGATTGAGAGATCTAGGGGATAATTTGCTGTACTGTTATTGTGTTAAAGTCAAGCTTGACTGTCAGTAAAATGTGATTCATGGTGTTAATCTAATTTTTGGTGGGAGGTGCTGTCTTTTTGAAATGTTTGATCCTGTTGCCAGTGTTGGAACTTTGGCAGAGCTGACATAGGATAGCTGATTTTTCTAGCAAAGCTGCCAGTTACCCAGTTCCAAGAGGGAGATTTTAGGCCAATCCTGGATGTCTCACAGCCTAATGCTAATGCATTATGGGACTACATTGATTTCATTGGGTACAATCAGGGACTACAAATATCACGGTGCTCTAGGATAGAGGTTTAAAGCCAGGTCTGGCCAAAAGGTTTTCTCTCTTGGAATTGGCTAACTTGGCAGCTATGGGAATAGCAAGGGTGTGCTGCAGAGCTCTGTGTTACAACTTGCTTGGTAGTGTCTGGTTCTGATTTGAATTTTTCTTGTTTTTATTGGCTTTTTTTCATGAAAATGTGAATTTTAGAATCATGGGGTAATGTCTGACTTTGCTTAATAAGCAGTATAAGATGCACACACCTTAATCTTTAGCAGTATTGCAATTTATTATTTGATACATCTACAGTATTTAACATATCAGTGTGTGTCGTCGTTTTCCAACATTGAGGAATTCAGAATATGGCAAACTCTTTTCTCTAGGAATAAGCAGGAAGTCGGTCCTCACATGTGAGTGACTTCAGCACCAATGGAGCCCTTGTGGAAGCATCTCCCCAGCTTTCAAAGAAAGCCTTTGGGAGATGCCACCATGCATGAATGGTCCCCTTCCCGCCCAATGGTGCCACCTTACTCAGTCTCCTTTTTTCTGTGGAGCCCAACGGATGTCTGTCTTTTTTTTCCCCGGAAAAGGTTGATCTTTTGTGCATTAAACTGTCTTTTTCTTTCTCCACTTAGCACTGGTCCCTTTCCTGCCACCGAGCTCGGTTGCCCCGGCATCGAGTCTGTGACCCGTTTTTCTTTTTCTTTTCCAGCACAGTTTGCGCCTTTTATTCAATCCGCTGGCCGTGTCAAGGTTCTTCAACCTCGCCGGAGCTTTTTTTGCACCAGTGGCCACAGCGGATTCAAAAAGTGTGATCAGTCTGCAAAAAACATGTCCCTCACAGATACACACGACTGCTGCTACTGGTGTTGAGGTGCCGACTATGACCCAGAGGTCTGCACCCTTTGCAAAAAGTTGTCCGTGAAGGCCATTCAACATCGTCAGCAAAAGGAATATGACATCTTCCACAGGTCAGATTCTGCCCCAGTAGCCTCATGCTCTAAGGCCCCACACAGGTCCTCTGAGTTGCATAAAGCCCCCGCGGTGCCTGATTGGGTCCACGGACACTCCATCAAGGGTTTCCCAGAGCGGGAACGCAAGAAAAAGAACAAATCCACGAGGACTTCATCTTGGGACTCGGACACACGGGCAAGTCCTGTGCCAGGTCCCACAGTCCGTGGAGTGTACTCAAGTCGGAGTGGGAGCAGCCAGCGAAGGTTCCTCGAACAGACACTAAGGCCTGTCTCATCGAGGACTCCCTCTCCTCACTGTCACCGGACCTGGTAACCCCGGTGTCTGTGTCGAAGGCTGCAACTCCTGAGTTGGAAGCCAGGATGATGGCCGTGGAGCGCAGTGCTACTACCTTCCTTACTTCGCAGCAGGCTTCGACGCCTGGCCCCTACCAGTGCATGCGCTTAAGACCACAGGGACCTCTATCTTGAGGGCTCCTCAGGCCGCCAAAATGATCCTCTAGAGTTTGGAGCCTCGAGTCGATCCTGAGCTTGGGTCTCTATCTCGCTCCCGGTCCTCGGGAGCGAGAGATCCTCAGTGAGTGCTTGTGGCTCCAGCCAAGCAGCTGCCGTGGGTCACTGAAGCCCCGGCCCAGGCCCTGCACCCCAGGTGCCGTTGGTCCTTGAGTCTTCGACCAATTACTCTGACTGGGAGTCAGAGGACGAAGCATCCTTGGAGATGTATAAACATCGTGATCTCCCATTGGACCCATCTCCCCAGCATCATTGCGCCAGTCCCTGCCCGAAGACACATCGTTCCTCGAGTTCCTTTGAGACATGGCGAAAGCCTTGTCCCTCACCGTGGAGTCTGAGGAGGACCCTCGCATGGAGGAGCTTGAAATCCTCCAATATAAAGCCCCCTACCCAAGGAGGCCCTGATGGTCCCTGTCCCTGCCATCCTCAGGCGGCTCCTACTTCGAATGTGGGAGACACTGGTGTTGGTACCCATTGTTAGCCAAAGCCTTGACACCATGTACCTAGTCCAGCGGGGCCCTGGCTTCCAGAAGACACAACTCCCACATCTCTATGGTGGTAGTCGATCATGTGTCAGGCAGAAGCGTCCAAGACTCGCTCCTCACTGCCCCAAGCAAGGGAGTCTTGCACCCCTTGATGTCCTTTAACGCAAGTGATACCAGGGCTCGATGCTGGGCTGACTAATCCAAGCCTACCAGCTGTATATTGGCATGTATCTCCAGAACCTGGCAAAGGAACTCAAAGGTTTCTCGGCAGGTCTCAGTAGAGATCGCCTCCAGTGGTTCCAAACCCTCACAAAGTGTGTTGGGAAGTGCTTGAAATACATGTCCTGGGCCACCTTCGTGGCTTCGACTCAAACAGGAGGGTGGCTGCTGCAGGCATCTGTGCTCGACGTCTGGCCTGACTCCAGAAATCAGACCTCAAGCAGTGAGTCCAAGAGAAACTCCTCAACATCCCCTGCCTCAGGGAAAACCTCTTTAGCAAACCGATGGAGGAAAAGGCAGCGGAGATCGAGACAGAGCTCTTCACTAGGACTCTGCTCTCCAGGAAGACCTCCACCCTTCCTAAGAAGAAACTATTGGGGAAGAGGCCCCCTTTTCAGAGAAAGGGCCAGCTATATTGAGGCTACTTCCAATACCAGGCTCCCCAGACCCTACAACAGGATCACCAGGGCAAGGGAGCAGTTCAAGGCCCTCTCAAGTCTAAGGACTCCAAGCCCCAGACCCCGGCTCTGGTCCAGGCTTGGTGAGGGTTTTAACTCTTTGAGCATAGCCTCTCCACCCATGAGGGGGAGCAGCTGCCAACAGGGGAGGGCGTCTGATTCATTTTGCCCATCGGTGGCCTGCGATCACCACAGACTCCTGGGCACTCGAAGCAGTCAGAGAAGACTACCTCCTTCACTTGGACCAGATGCCTACCCCTTTCTTTCCAGGATAGTCCCCTTGGACTCCCCTGCACCAGACTCTGCTACTGCAGGAACTCTGACCTCCTCACGGACAGAGCCATTGAGCCAGTACACCACCTCAGGGACAAGGGGTTCTACTCCCAATACTTTCTGGTCCCAAAAAGAACAGGGGGCCAAAGACCCATTCTGGATTCGCAAAACCTGAACAGGTTCCTGGTGTAGGAGAAGTTCAAGATGCTCTCCCTTTGAACATTGCTTCCCTACCTCCAGCAGGGAGATTGGCTATGCTCCTTGGACCTAAAGAATGCTTACACAGACATACTACTACTACTACTGAGCATTTATATAGCGCTACAAGTCGTACGCAGCACTGCACAGACAAGTAAGAGACAGTCCCTGCTGATCAGAGCTTACAATCTAGTCAAGACAAACACAGAAGGTGTGGGCAGGGATAAAGCAAGGGAAGGAGAAGGAGTTCAGGAAAGTCAAGATCCAAAAGCAGCAGCAAAGAGGTGAGTTTTCAGCCTGGATTTGAAGAGGGTTAGGGAAGGTGCCTGGCATACAGACACAGGTAGTTTGTTCCAGGTGTATGGTGCCTCAAGGTAAAAGGAACGAATTCTGGAGTTAGCAGTGGAAGAGAAAGGCACAGATAGGAGCAGTTTGCTGGAAGAGCGGAGTTCCCGAGGGGGGTTGTAAGGAGAGATAAGAGAAGAAAGGTAGTGAGGAGCCGCAGAGTGAATGCATTTATAGATCAGCAGGAGAAGTTTGAACTGGATGCGGAAACAGATAGGGAGCCAATGAAGTGACTTGAGAAGAGGAGTAATATGGGCATGATGAGGCTGGAGGAAGATTAGCTGCGCAGCAGAGTGTTGAACAGATTGAAGGGGAGAGAGATGATTCAAAGGGAGACCTGCAAGGAGTAGGTTACAGTATTCAAGACTGGAGGTGATTGAGGAGTGGATAAGCATTTTAGTAGTGTGTTCAGAAAGGAAGGGGCGGATTTTGCTGCTGATATAGAGAAAGAAGCTTCAGGTCTTAGCTATCAGCTGGATGTGTGTGGAGAAAGAGAGAGAGGAGTCAAAGACAACCCCCAGATTGCGGGCTGAGGAAACAGGGAGGAGTACAGAGTTGTCCACAGAGACTGAGAAGGGAGGAAGAGGATGGGAGGTTTTGGGGGGAAGGATGAGAAGTTCAGTCTTGGCCATGTTCAATTTCAAGCAGCAGTGAGACATCCAGGCAGCAATGTCAGAAAGGCAAGCAGAGATCCAGGTCTGGATTGCCGGAGAGATTTCAGATGTAGAGAGGTGGATCTGGGAGTCATCAGCATACAGATGGTACTGAAAGCCATGGGAAGAGATAAGCGCACCAAGGGACTGGGTATAGAGAGAGAAAAGGAGCGGACCCAAGACAGATCCTTGGGGTACGCCAACTGGGAACGGGGTAGCAGAGGAGGAGCAGCCACCAGAACACACACAGAAGGAGCAATGGGAGAGAGAGAAGGAGAACCAGGATAGTACAGAGCCCCTAAAACCAAGCAAGGACAGGGTATCGAGGAGACGGTTGTGGTCAACAGTGTCGAAAGCAGCAGAGAAGGTCAAGAAGGATGAGGACAGAGTAAAGGCCCTTGGATTTTGCCAGGAACAAGTCGCTGGAGACTTTGGCAAGAGCCGTTTCAGTAGAGTGTAGAGGGCGAAAGCCAGATTGTAAGGGATCCAGGAGGGCATGAGAGGAGAGGAAGTCGAGGCAGCAGCGTTGAATCACACGTTCAAGTAGTTTAGAAATGAAGGGAAGGAGAGAAATGGGTCAATAATTAGAAGGACAGGTGGGATCGAGTGAGGGTTTCTTGAGGAGAGGTGTGACCACAGCGTGTTTGAAGTCTGCAGGGACTGTTGCAGTGGAGAGCGATAGGTTGAGAATATGAGAGATGGAAGGGACAACGGTGGAGGAGATGGGGCTTAGGAGACGGGTGGGGATAGGATCAGAGGAGCAGCTGGTGAGTTTGGAGGAAGAAAGAAGGTGTGCAGTTTCCTCTTCGGAGATCAAAGGAAAGAGGGAGAGGGTAGCAGAGGTAGGGGGGAGAGTTGGGAGTGAAGAGGGGGAGGAGGGGAAGTAGTTGATTTTGTGGGGAATTGGAGGGTGATCTTGCAGATTTTGTCATGGAAATAGTCAGCCAGGGTTTGGGCAGAAAGGGAGGGAGGGATCAGAGGCAGACTAGATGGACCATGCTGGTCTTTATCTGCCGTCATTTACTATGTTACTATGGAGGCACCTTGAGGAGAGATTTGAGAGTAGTAAAGAATCGGCGAGGATCAGAGTCAAGAGAGTTAGATGGACATAGTAGTCTTGTTTGGCAAGAGCTGGCTGATTGGAAAGAGACAAGCATGAATTTGAAGTGTAGAAAGTCGGCAGGGGCGTGGGATTTGAGCCAAGCATGTTCAGCAGAACGGGCACAGGAACGTAGATAGCGGGTGGTGGATGAAAGCTAGGGCTGGGGTGTGGAACATCTCACAGGACGTCGGATGGGCGTAGCGAGAGTATCCAGAGCCGAGGAGAGTGCAGCATTATAGGAAGTTACTGCCTCGTCAACAGACTTGGATGGCATAGTGGCGGAAAGAGATGAAGAAATAGTGGAAGAGAGAGCCAAGGTATCAATAGCAAGAAGATTTCTAAATAGGTTGGAGGAGACAGGCTGAGGCAGCAGGTGATGAATATTAAAGCTTAGAAGGTGATGGTCAGATAAGGGAAGAACTGAGCTATAGAAGCACCTAGAGAAGAATATCAGGTCTAGGCAGTGGCCAAGCTGGTGAGTGGGGGCAGTGGAACAAAGTTGGCGGTCAAAGGGAGGAGGTAAGGAAGAGGAGCTTTAAAGCATAGGGATCAGAGGGGTTATTGACATGAATGTTAAAATCTCCAAGAATAAGAGTTGGGGAAGAGGAATCCAGAAAAGGAGAGCCATGAGTCAGTCAGTGAGGAAGGTGGAAGCAGACTTGTCAGGAGGTCGATAAATAACAGCTACCTGGAGAGGAAGTAGACTTCAAAAGAGAGAAAGGAGTGAGACTGAGGCAGCAGGAGGGGTTGGAATTGGCAAGAGGGAGAAAGTAGAAGCCCAACACCACTACCACTGCCAGTGGGACGAGGCGTATGGGAGAACTGATAGCCCCCATGGCAGAGAGCAGTAGTAGATGGGGTATCATCTGGGAGGAGCCAGGTCTCAGTTAGGGCAAGAAGATGTAGAGCATTGGAGATAGAGATCATGAGTAAAAGCAAGTTTATTAGAGACAGAGTGTGCATTCCACAAGGCACATGAGGAAGGGGAAAGGAGAGGGATATGGATAAGATTAGACAAGTTGCATGAAGAACTCTTCTCAGTGTGAGACTGAAATCTAGGGGGGCCAGGGTTGGAGTTGATATCTCCTGATGAGAGAAGGAGTAGCAGAGTATGTGGTAGAGAGGAGACAGTACGGCAGAAACGAGGGTGAGGTTGCTTTAGAGAGAGAGGGGACGGTTGAATGAGAGGGAGAGAGCGATGAAGCTCAAGAGCTGATGATTGGTTAGAAGACAGAGTGAAGGGGGAAGTGAGGATGGTAAAGGGGGGATAGGGAGGGAAGGAATGAGGGTGCTGGTAGGAGGGGAAAAAGTTAGGGAGTATGAAGAAAAGGAGGACAATGTGATGTGGAGCCATAGAGGAGGAACAGGGAGGGGCTATGCAGCATATGTTATCTTGCAAGCAATGAGGTGGCAATGAGGTAGCAGTGGATTCTACAGGCTATGCAGCATATGTTATCTTTACAAGCAATGGAGTGGAATGGCGGATGCTTACTTTGTGTAGTTTATCACATGAGTCATTCGGTTCTGTTTCCTCGGGGCCTGACCCTTTCGTGGATTCGCCTGTGTGGGGTGGAATGGATCCTACAAGCTATGCAGCAGTTGTTAATTTTTACATGCAATGAGGTAGCAATGGATCCTACAAGCTAGCTATGCAGCATATGTTATTAAAGGGTCCTGTGGCCATGGTGATTGTTCTTGCCGATGGGGAGCAACTTACCTTCCCTCTCCCTGCAGGGATGGCTGATCGGCGCGGTTGCATATGGAACTCAACCAGACAGACTAAATGACATAAAATTCAACCTTCACTGATTAAGTAATTTACTCAGATCACAGCCATCTGTTAGATTTCCTCAGGGCTGTGGTGAGTGGTGATACCACTCTTCTATGCTATGGTGGTGGATCCGGTCCTCGCCTTCGACACTATGGTTTAAAGCTGTTGCGACGGCCTGATTGGTCTCTGGTGCAGGGAGCAGGTGGAGTCACAGCTCCGCTCCCTGTGCTGAATGCCGATCGGGAGCCCGATGTGGGAGGGCTGCTTGTTGTGGCTTTCGCGCCCTTCGGCACTGTGGTTTAAAGCTGTGGTTTAAGTACTGCCAGTCCCAGGCAGTACTTAAGTGTCAACCAGTACAGAGTACTTCCCTTGGGTCTAGCCTCTGCACCAAGAATCTTCACCAAATGCCTGGCAGTGGTGACTGCCTACCTCCGTCTCCAAGCGGCCTTCGTCTTTCCATAACTGGACAAGTGGCTTGTAAAGGGGGACACGGCCACTGAGGTGTGGCCAAGGCCCATACTATCAGTGTCCTATAGCATCTGGGATTCGTGATAAACCACCCAAAATCTCGGCTCATGCCAACACAGGACTTGGAGTTCATAGGGGCTTGACTGGACACCCTTCAGGTCAGGGCCTCTCTTCCCTTAGACAGAGCAGATCACCTCAGGGCTCTAGCCATCAAGGTGCAATGCCATCATGCAGTGTCTGTGCAGTCCATGCTCCATCTACTTGGCCATATGATGTCCACGGTCCATGTGGTTCCTAACACCCATCTTCACATGGGGGTGGCACAGTGATGTCTCAGTCCCAGTGGACACAAGCCACAGGCAGGCTCTGGGACAAAGTCTTAGTGTCCCACCAGGTAGCGGAGTCACTCGACTGGTGGCAGGTCACACAGCACCCGCAGGAGGGCATGTCCTTCCAGTCCCCAAATCCCCAGAGGGTTCTCACCACGGATGCCTCCTTACTGGGCTGGGGTGCCTAGTGCGAAGAACTCTGCATGCAGAGCAACTGGTCCCTGGCGGAGTTATCCAGCAGTGGATCAACCTGCTGGAGCTCAGGGCCATATTTCTGGCAATCAAGGCCTTCCACCACAACCCGTGGAACCAGTCGGTGCTAGTCCAAATAGACAACCAGGTCACGATGTTCTACCTAAACAGGGGGGGCACAGGGTCTCATCGCCTCTGCCAGGAGGCAGTAGCCTTCTGTTCGTACGTGATCAGTCAGTGAATGCTCCTCAGGGCGGTATACCTCCCGGGCCAGGAGAATGTCCTAGCAGCCAGACTGAGCAGGGTCCTCCAGCTGCATGAATGGCAATGTCTCTAGGGTGGCACAGTGGCTCTTCAAACTCTATGGCACCCCAAGTCTGGACCTCTTTGCCAACCCAACCATTGCTCAGTTGCCCCACTTCTGCTGTCCCCAGCTGCATCCATCCTGGGTAGCGGTGGACGCCTTACTCATCTTGTGGTCAGAGGGCCTTCTGTACGCCCTTCCTCCCATGCCACTAATCACCCAAACCCTCTTCAGGGTCCTGCAGGACAAGGCTTACATGATCCTGGTGGCCCTGTGGTGGCCCAGGCAGCCTTGGCTTCCACTGTTGTTCCACCTCTCGACGGAGCTCCCGGTCCCTCCAGGGTGCGCCCCAGGGCTACTTACGCAGGAGGATGGCTCCCTTCTTCACCCCATCCTGGGGTCCCTGACATTAACAGCATGGCTGCTGAATGGGTAGCCTTAGCACCCTTTAACCTCCCAAGGGAGGTGGAGGAAGTCCTCCTGGCCTCTCGTAAGAACTCCATGAGATGGGCCAACACCTTCAAGTGGTGCAGATTCTCAGTGTGGTGTGTAGAACAACAGGTTGACCCGTTCTATTGCCAGGTGCACACAGTGCTGCAGTACTTGCTTCACTTCTCGCAAACCGGTCTCAAGTCCAACTTTGTCAGAGTGCACCTGAGTGTGCTCTCGGTGCACCACCATTCTATAGAGGGCAAACTTCTTTCTAAGTTCCTCATTACTTGATTTATGCGGGGCCTTCTGCTCTAAGCCTCCCATCCGCCTTCCCCCCACCCCTGCGTAATGGGACCTTATCATGGTCTTGATGCAGCTCACCAAGCCACCTTTTAAGCATCTGGCTACCTGCCATTTGCATTACCTTTCCTAGAAGATCATCCTGGAGGCGCTCACCTCTGCACGCAGAATCCTTGAGCTTCAGGCCTTGGTGGCCAAGCCACCCTACACCAAGTTCTACAAGAACAGGGTTGTGCTTCGAACCCACCCTAAATTCCTTCTGAAGGTGCTATCCGCGTTCCACCTCGATCAGGAGGTGGTGCTCCCCACCTTCTTTCCACGGCCCCATGCCAACAAGGTGGTGGCCATTCTCCATACTCTAGATTGTAAAAGGGTCCTGTCCTTCTACCTGCAACGTACCCAGGGCCACCGCAAAGCCCTGCAACTTTTTATTTCCTACGACTCCAGTCGCCTGGGGGAGGCTGTTACCAAGCGGACGCTGTCCACCTGGGTGGCGGACCGCATCATCTTCACCCATGATTAAACAGGGCTCTCATTGGCGTGCCAGATCACGGCACACAATATCCGAGCTATGGCGACCTCTGTTGCAAGCTTGCGCTCTGTCTCTGTGGCAGACATATGCTGGGCTGCTACCTGTTCCTCAGTCAACACCTTTGCAGCTCACTACTGCCTGGAGAGGGAGTCCCAATGGGACAGCACCTTCAGCTAGGCCGTACTCCATAATCTCTTTGGGGTTTAAGCAACTCCTACCCTCTGATCCTTCAGGCTACTGGAGTGATGATTCTCCCTGGACACTGGGGTCCTTGGAGACTTTCCTCAGACTCACTTGCAGCTTCTCACAGCTGGGCCATGTTTTCTACAGGTTCTTGGTAGCCTGTAGCTAGGGAGTCCCATATGTGAGGACTGACTTCCTGCTTATTCCTGGAAAAAGCATAGTTACTCTCCTGTAACAGGTGTTCTCCAGGGACAGCAGGAATCAGTGCTCACAGCCATCCCTTCTCCCTTGAAATTGCTGTAATTTTTTTCCATCTTCTTTTGTCGTCTCTAGCTATGTCATCTGACTAAGATGGCACCCTTGGGCGGGAAGGGGACCACGCATGTATGGTGGCATCTCCCAAAGGCTTTCTTTGAAAGCTGGGGAGATGCTTCCACGGGAGCTCCGTCGGCGCTGATGTCACTCATATGTGAGGACTGATTCCTGTTGTCCCTGGATAACACCTGTTACAAGTGAGTAACTACGCTTAGTTGGTTTTACCATACCGGGTCATTCATAACTGTTTTTGTTTTTTTTTCTTCTTTGTAATAGCAAAACCGTTTATTAAAAATTTGATATGCTGCCCTTCATGGAGGCAACAGACCGGTTTACAGTATAAAATAGTTAGAAAATAGAAAGGAACTCCAATGGTATGTACAAGAAATAAGAGTGCACACATACACACACAGAGGGGTGAGGAGAAGAAAAAGAGAGGGCGAAGGACAGTAGGGCAGGGGATCCACATTGTTTTGCTGAATATTGCCACTAACCTCCTTGGCACTATCTGCACAATGCTGGGGTGGTCTGTAAGGGATGCTGGAGCAGAGTTAGCGGTTGCAGTCATAGTGCAGCAGGAGACAGATGTAAATGACAGTAGTGGAATTGACTAATTCTTGCTGATACCTTTGTCTCCTCACTGATATTTTTTTCACAGCTGTCGGGTAGCTGAAAATGGCAGCAGATTCCAGTTTTACATACTTCCTTCTCTCTTCACTCTAGGTATCCCACGTCCACCACACCCTTCAGAGCTGTCGCCATATTATCCACTGTCTCCTGGAGCTGTTGGACAAATCCCTCATCCCTTGGGCTGGCTAGTACCCCAGTAAGTCTGCATCCCACTCTGATGTGTAGAGCGCACTTGTCATTGTGGCCTCTGTATTACCCCCTTCCATCAGACATTCTTGATTCTTTTCTTTTTTTCGTAATGTGTTTTTCTGCTATGTCTTGTTCCTCACTCTATCTCTATCCTCTCTTTATCTGTTTCTATCACCTCCTTTCTTTTTGTCCTCCCATTTCTTTATCTCGGTCTTTCACCCTTGCCTCCTCTCCCGCCTACAAGTCACATCCTCTCACTCTTGCTGTCTGAGGAAACTTTGTTGATTGGTAACTTAATAAACCGCAACATTGTACACAGTCTATACAGTTTACAAATTTCTAAAACCTTAGTAATAGAAATAGAAAGGAACTTCCAGTCATTGATAGGAAAGCATAGGTCAGAAAGAAAATGACCAGCAAGATATAGTTTCTTCAAAGAGAGGACTTACATGGCAGGGAGGGAAGGATATTCCTTGAACCGTGCTGAGGCTCAGCTCCTACGTGAAAGACCGGGGTAAGTCCAAGGTGATTTTGAAGGGGAATGTCTTGAGGGCTTTTTTTAAAGCTCTTGAAGCAAGATTCTAAATGAATAGGGGCTGGAAGGCTGTTACAAAAGATGGGAGCCGCAAAAGAAAAGGCTGATTTTTGCGCACTCTCTTAATTGACCGAAGTAGGGGATGAATACTGGAGGCATTCTCTGTGCGGTGCACGCAGTGCTCTGGCTGGAGCATGAAGTGAAATACTGTAAGATGATAGATATTCTGGGGCAGCATCATGCAAACGTTTGTGCACCAGGGACAATGTTTTAAATTGTATTCATGCAGTAAGAAGTAACCAATGATTTTGGATTAGAAGAGAAGTTGCATGATCATAATGATGGGTGCAGTGTAAGGTATGACTTGCTGAGTTTTGGATAGTTTGTAATCTCTTTAATTGATATTGTGGAAGGCCCAAATATGCTTTATTACAGTAATCTAGGCAAAACAAGAGTGTGTATCAGCATTGTAATCTATGCTTGCTTGTTAAGGAATGATTGAATGGCATGGAATTGACATAAAGCCAGGAAAGAGATCTTGGAAAGCCTAGATGTGAAAAAGAGAGCTCCGGATCTAGAACCATACCTAAATATTTCATGGTATACTGTAAGTATGGGAGCTAAGGGTGGCAGAGGATTGAGTGCACACCAGTGAGCCAAATAAGTATGAATTTTGAAGGGTTAACTTTTAAGAAATTTTCATATAGCCAGGCAGAGACCTGAGTTAAGCAGTTATTAACGCGAGGTCTGGTAAGCTGCTGTCTGGAATGAAGAAATAAAATGTTGTCAGCACACACATAACTTGATACTCCTGAACATTGAATTAAAGTGAGGAGAGGGGCTTAGGAAAATATTGAACACCAAAGGAGAGCGTGTAGAACCTTGAGGCACCCCACAAGTAAGGCCTTACGTGGTATACAGTGTGTACCTGGAATTCTCACCCAAGAAGTGGAGGAGTGGCCTAGTGGTTGGGGCAAGGTACTTCTGGCTGGAAGGTCGGAGGTTCAAATCCCACTAGAGAACAGCAATCTTGGGCCGGAAGGACTGGGGTTTCTAGTCCCACAGGTGCTCCTTGTGGTCTTGGGCAAGCCACTTAACTCTCCATAGCCCATGTTCCCTGTAAAATAGTTATCTCCAAGTTATAATGCCCTGTTCAATGTAATTTCAGTTTGTTCAATGTAAACCGCACTGATGGAGAATAGCGTGGTATATAAGAGAATGTAAATAAAATAAATAAAAGAAGGAAGGAAGTAAACCAGGACAAGATGGAGCCGCGTATTCCAATTAAAAAAAAAAAAAAAAAGGGCTAGCAAGTGTTCATGATCTAAAGAAACCACTAAGACATATTTACCCTGATCAGTAGCTCTGTGTCTCATTCAAGACTGCTGCAAGGATAGTCTCTCAAAAGAACATAAGATATGCCATACTGGGTCAGACCAAGGTCCATCAAGCCCAGTATTCTGTTTCCAACAGTGGCCAATCTAGGTCATATGTACCTAGCAGTTTCCCCAAGGGACACAGGTTCCACAATGCTTGTATTGGTTCAAGCATTGATATCCTGGGTCCCTTCTTAATAATGGTTTATGGACCTTTCCTCCAGGAACTTGTCCAAACCTTTTTTAAACCCAGCTACACTAACAGCCTTTACTACATCCTCCGGTAACAAATTCCAGAGTTTGATTACACGTTGAGTGAAAAAATATTTTCTTTTATTAGTCTTAAATAGTTTACCCTGTAGCTTCATTGCATGTCCTCTAGTCTTTCTATATTCTGATAAGGTAAACAATCGATCTACGTTTACCCGTTCCACTCCGTTCATTAATTTATAGACTTCTATCATATCTCCCCTCAGCTGTCTCTTTTCCAGGTTAAAGAGCCCTAACCTTTTTAGCCTGTCTTCATAGGAGTATCCTTCCATCCCCTTTACCATTTTGGTGGCTCTTCTCTGAACCTTTTCTAATAACGCTATATCCTTTTTAAGATACGGCGACCAGAATTGCACACAATATTCAAGGTGCGGTCTCACCATGGAACGATACAGAGGCATTATAATATCTTTTGTTTTATTTTCCATTCCTTTCCTTATCATACCTAGCATTCTATTTGCTCTCTTGGCTGCCACTGCACACTGGGCCGAGGGTTTTAACATGGTATCCACAATGACGCCTAAATCTTTTTCCTGGGTGGTGGTTCCTAATGTCAAACCTTGCATCGTGTAACCATAGTTTGGGTGGTTCTTCCCTAGGTGCATAACCTTGCACTTGTCCACATTAAATTTCATCTGCCATTTTGATGCCCAGTCTTCCAATTTATCAAGATCCTCTTGCAATTTTCCACAATCCTCTTGGGTTTTAACAACTTTAAATAGTTTTGTGTCATCTGCAAATTTGATAACCTCATTCGTTATTCCACTTTCCAGGTCATTTATGAATATGTCAAAAAGCAGCGGACCCAGCACAGATCCCTGGGGTACACCACTATTCACCTTTCTCCATTCGGAAAATTGGCCATTTAGCCCTACCCTCTGCTTTCTATCTTTTAACCAGTTCCTGATCCACAATAGTACACTGCCTCCTATCCCATGACTCTTTAGTTTTGCCAAAAGTCTCTGATGAGGGACCTTGTCAAAGGCTTTCTGAAAGTCCAGATACACAGTATCAACCGACTAACCTTTGTCCACCTGATTATTCACGCCTTCAAAGAAACATAACAGATTAGTAAGACAAGATCTTCCTTGTCTAAAGCCATGTTGGCTGTCTCCCATTAGGTCATGACTATCTACATGCTGAGTAATTTTATTCTTTATGATGGTTTCTACCATTTTTCCCGGTACTGATGTCAGGCTCACCGGTCTGTAGTTTCCCGGATCACCCCTGGAACCCTTTTTAAAAATTGGTGTTACACTGGCGATCCTCCAATCTTCAGGTATTAGAGATGATTTTAATGATAGTTCACAGATTACTAATAGCAGGTCTGCAATCTCATATTTCAGTTCTTTCAACACCCTTGGATGTATACCATCCGGCCCAGGTGATTTGCTACTCTTCAGTTTATCTAATAGTTGTAATACATCTTCCTGATGTATCGATATTTCCTTCAATTCTTCCACACCTTTAAATACCACTTCAGTCATGGGTAACATCCCTACATCTTCCTCAGTAAAGATTGAAGCAAAGAATTCATTCAGTCTCTCCGCTATCGCCTTGTCGCCTCTTAGTGCTCCTTTAACCCCTTTATCATCTAATGGACCAACTGACTCTCTCACAGGTTTTTTGCTACGAATGTACTTGAAAAGGTTTTGACTTCGCGTTTTTGCTTCCGGTACTGTGCAGTGACTGAAAACCTGACTTCCAAGAATGCAAGGCATGGGTTTGTTCCACATGATTAGAAAGTTGATTGTGTTTAATCTTTTCAGTAAGGACAATTTGTACATGTGTTCCCAAAGTAGTAGTAATCTTATAAAAATAAGATTTAAGAATATTGTTAGTAATAAGAAAATAAGTTTGTATATAGTTCCCCTGGTTTACCTCCATATTAATTCCCTGTTATCTGTAAACGAAAGCCAGTTATTTGGCCTATGTGTTTTATTGTTACAATGTAAGCCGCACTGATGACAAATAGCGCGGTATATAAGAAATGTTAAATAAATAAATAAATAAGTGAATGTATAGAAAGGAAAATGAACATAATTCCCAGGTCCTAGTATTGGTCTGTATTGTCTCTGGTCAGATTACACTTCTGACCTGGTGGCAGGATAAATGTGATCTAGCAAAAATGGACCACTTAGTCCATCCAGTCCATTTGTGCTGCCTACTGTGCTGTCACAAATCTTCTCCCTTTTCTTACCACTAAGGACCCTTTGTTTCTTATTAATGCTTACATTCTGTCATTTTTTGCTGTCATTTTTTGCTGATGAAAGCCAGGTGTGCCCTCACCTCTCTTGAAAATTTGTTCTACACAAGCAGGAAGGTCAGCCCTTACATATGGGTGACGTTGGCATCAACTGAGCCCATGTGGTGAACACTCCCCAGCTTTCACAGAAAGCCTTTGGGAGTTAGACAGCGCATGCACAGTCACCTTCCCGCCCAAAGGTGCTATCTTACTTCAGTCTTCTTTTTTTCTGCGGAGTTTCATCTGCACCTTGGAAAAATTTGCCATCAGTTTTTTCTTTCTTTTCATTCAATCGTGCATCATCATTTTGGTTCCCGGGCCTGCTGCCTCCTCGGCATTGCGTTTTTTGGGGTTCTTTTTTCTCTCTCTCTTCAGGTGCATGGGGTTTCTCTCTTGCCCTCCCTAACCAGGACCTTTGAGTTTGATCTCACGGCATTGGAGTCCTCGGTGCAATGCCAAGGGTGATGGCTGGGATTGTCCTTCAAAGCTGCCCCGGTAGGAGGAGACTCCATCAGCATCAGGGGATCGACACAGGTCCTCTGAAGCCATAGTCATCAAGGAAACCACTTTGGAGCTGGCATCAGGACAGATACCTTCAACACCAGTAGCTGCGGAGCTGTCTGGCTTTGAAGTCAGGATGGTGGCCTTAGAATGCAGCCTCACCGCCGCCTTGGTCCAGCAGTGGGGCCCAGTTCCTCTAGGTCCTTGGGCCTGTTGACTGGCCCCTCCATTGTGAGGGAGTCGCCCGAGGAGATCCCGCCGGTGCTGGATCGGCTTAGGACCAATTCCCGGCATTAGTCCCAATGCCACTCAAGGCTTCTGGTCTCACCCATGAGCGCCTCTGGTTCGATGGCCCTGGCCGGGCATATGCACGAGGCCCATTGGGTTCTCGAGGTCTCATCTGATTCAGACTCTGAGTGGGATGATGAGTTCCTGGACACCCGGCATCACTGGGATGTCCCCTCGGACGTGTCTCCACCGCAGGACCTCTCCTCCACCTGAGGACCTCTCCTCCCTGTTCTTCGTCTGAGACATGGCAAAGGTCTTGGCCTTCACCACTGAGTCCGAGGAGTCGTCTCAGGTGGAGGATCTTGAGATCCTGTAGTATGATGCCCCTCCCAAGAAGGCGCTCATGGTGCCCGTTCCCTCTATCTTGGAACGCTTGTTCAGGATGTGGGAGTCGCCTGTTACAGTGCCCATTGTGAGCAAGCGGCTAGATTCCATGTATCAAGTCTGCAAGGGCCATAGATTCCAAAAGACAAAGCTACCATACAATTCCGTTGTGATGGAGTAATGTATGCATAGAATAAAGAGCCAAGGACCCACTCTTCAGTGCCCCCTGGCAGGAAGGCCTGCACTATGTGTTGCTTTAAGAACTGTTACCAGGGCTCAATGCACTTGGCCCTTATCCAGGCATACTAGCTGTGCATGGGTATGTACCTGAGGGACCCAGCCAAGGAACTGCTCGGTTCTTATCTGGTCTGTCCGAGGAACCTCTTCAGCGGTTCTGGGCCCTGGTATCGACAGTCAAGGAATGCTCCAGGTATGTTATTTTAGTGCCTATGACAGCATCAAGTCCATGGCTAGAGTAGCTGTGGTGGGCATTGGTGTCTGCTGCCTGGTGTGGCTACATTCATCGGCCCTGGAGCAGTGGGTCCAGGACAAGTTGGTCGATGTCCTGTGCCAGGGGAAGAACATCTTTGGCAAGCTTATGACTGACAAGGCCGCATATGACCAGAACCAGACTGTCCCAGAAAACTGTGGACCCTTCCTGATGGAAAGTTTTGGGGAAAAAAACCCTTTACTCGAAGAACGGAAAGGCTTACGGAACTTACCCTAGTATCTAGCCCACCCGGCTCCCCAGCATGGTCAGCAGGCCAAGGGACAAGGGGCATGGCCCTCATAATCCTAAGTCCCCCAAAACCCTTGAACATGGTCTCTCTTCTCCTTCGGGGTAGAGGGCTGCAACATACAGGGGGGCATCTGACATTGATCGCCGACCGGTGGATCACCGACACTTGGACCCTCCAGGTGGTGAGGGACGGTTACCTCCTCCATTTCGAGCAGATGCCCCCTCTGTTCTTTCCCAGAGATCTTCCCATGACTTCTCTTCACCAAGACCACCTGCATCAAGAGCTCAAAGGCCTCCTCACAGCCAAAGCAGTCAAACTTGTTCCACCACCTTTAAGGGGCTACTTCTTGGTGCCCAAAAGGACAGGCAGCTTTCAGCCCATCCTGAATCTGTGGGATCTCAATTGGTTCTTGGTGAAAGAGACGTTCCAAATGCTCTCCCTTGGAACGTTGCTGCCTTACCTCCAGCAGAGATATTGGCTATGTTTCTTGGATCTCAAAGATGTTTATTCCCACATCCTGATCATCCTTGCCACTGGCAGTACCTCTGCTTTGTTATTGGTGCGTGCCATTACCAGGTGGTTGCCGCCTACCTCCGGCTGCAGGGGGTGTTTGTTTTTCCCCTATCTGGACAACTAGCTTGTCAAAGGAGGCTCCACAGACTAAGTCCATCAGGCGGCACGCCATTCTATTCTCATTCTTGAGCACTTGAGCTTCGTCATCAACTAGCCTAAGTCTCATCTGCAGTCAACGCAGTGTCTGGAGTTCATAGGGGTCCTCCTGGATGTTGTCCAGGCCAGGGCCGCCTTCCTCAGGACAGGGCCCGGTGCCTGGCGGCCCTTGCCCCGGAGGTGCAGGGTCGCTCGACTGGCTCTGTCCGCTTCCTGCTGTGCCTACTGAGGCACATAGCCTCGAGGGTGCATGTCTCACCCGAAGCTTGCCTCCATATGCATCAGGCCCAGTGGACTCTCTGCACTTAGTGGCCTCAAGCAACAGGGCACCTGGAGGACAGGATCCGTGTAACTGCATCTCTCTCCGAATCCCTCATCTGGTGGCAGCAGCTGCTACACCTTATGGCAGGGATTTCTTTCCAGGCCCTGACACCTCAGAAGATCATCACCATGGATGCCTCCAAACTGGGCTGGGGAGGCCCACTGCGATGGCCTGCGGACCCAAGGTGACTGGTCGACGGGGGAGAGTCTCCACCAAATCAACTTCCTTGAGCTTCGAGCAGTTGCCAGTGCCTTGCGAATGTTCTGACAACACTTGGAGAACCAGATTGTTCTGGTCCAGATGGACAAAGTGGTGATGTTTTATGTCAGCAAACAAGGGGGTACTGGGCCGTATCTCCTGTGTTGAGAAGCTGTTTGCCTCGGCCTCAGAGCCTGGGACACGGAGCCTCTGCAGCTCCACTGAGGGCTGCCAGAAGTGTCGGAAACCCTCAAAGACAGCTTTGAGAGATGAGTCAGGGGCAGTGGAGAAATCCCATGGGCCCAGGACCCGAATCCCTTGACGCGAGGCTGAAGGCAACATCCGGGAGAGGCTTCTAAGTTGCCCCAATGGGAGTTGTCAACATCGAGGGATCAGCCTCAGACCCCCCTGGAGCGCAGTTTGCCTTCTTGGCGCCATAGTGGGCTCTGTTGCCCAGTTTCTCAGGGTCATCACTCCCAACCATGAGGCCCTTCACGTCGAGAATCACCAGCCTCAAGAGATCCCTCAGCGTCTGTCACAATCCCAGTCCCTGCCCTCTGTTCTGAGCAGCAGGCGGCCGGGGCACCGGAGCTATGACCCAAGGAATCCTCAATTCCTCCACTGCCTTGGAATCGGATTGGGAGACTAAGGACAATGAGTCCCTGGACACCTGCCGCCACCAGGACATACCCTCTGACCCATCTCGCCCAGAGATGCGGCGCCGGTCCCCTCCTGAGAACATAGCCTTCCTCAACTTCATGAGGGATATGGCAAAGGCCCTTGCCTTCACCATGAAATCTGAGGAGGACCCTTGTACAGAGGACCTGAAGATCTTCCAGTACAAGGCTCTGCCGAAGGAGGCACCCACAGTGCACATCCCCCCCCCCCCCCTAATCTTGGAACAGCTGCTTCTCTGCATGTGGGAGACACCATCATCAATGTGTATTGTAAGCAGATGGCTGGACTCGATGTATTGTGTCTGCCGGAGCCCTGGCTTCCAAAAAACCACACTGCCTCATAATTCCACGGTTGTGGATTCAGCCATGCGTAGGCTTAAGAACCAGATGACACACTCCTCGGTGCCATGGGTAGTGAGGCCCATGCCATGGATTCTATGGGGCAGGAAGTGCTTCCAGGACTCGATGCTTGTCAGCTGGATCCAGGCCTACCAGCTGTACACGAGCATGTATCTGTGAGACCCGTCAAAGGAGCTCACCAAATTCTTTGCTGGGATCTCAGAAGAACCCCTCCAGAGATTCCCGACCCTGTCCTCCTCAGTCAGAGAATGCTCCAAGTTTATTACTCAGGCAACCTATGATGGTATTGAGTCAGTAGCTAGAGTGACTGTGGCGGGTATTAGTGCCCGATGCCAGACCTGGCTAGAGTCGTCCAACCTGGAGCAATGAGTACAGGACAAGCTGGTCGATGTCCCCTGCCAAGAAGAGAACCTCTTTGACAAACCCATGATGGACAAGGACACCGAGTTGGAGTCAGAGTACCTGACAAGGACCAGGCTCTCCAAGAAAATTGCTGACCTTTCCCGAAGGAAGACTTCAGCAGAAAGTTCTCATTCCCAAAGAAGAGGAAGGCTTACAGAAACTACCCCTGGTACCCAGCCTTCCCAGCTCCCCCAACAGTGCCACCAGGCCAAGAGACAGGGGCATGGCCCACATAAGCCTAAGGCCCCCAAGCCCCAGACTGTGCCCTTGGCGCAATCTGGAGGGTTTTTTTTTACTCCTTGGGTATAGCTGAACTTCCCCAAGGAGGCACAGCCCTGCAGCACACGGGGGGGTCATCTGGTACATTATGCCCACAGGTGGTCGGCCATCACTACCGACAGGTGGGCCCTCCAGGTGATCAGGGAGGGTTACCTCCACCACCTCCTACACCATTCTTCCAGGGAGAGCCTTCCAGGACTCCCTTTCACTGGTCCCTGCTCCAGGAGGAACTCGCAGGTCTTCTAATAAGCAAGGCAGTGGAACCCGTCCCGTCCTCAGGAGCAGGGCGTTCTACTCCCGCTATTTCCTGCGGGACCTCAACAGATTCCTGGTGAGGCAGAAGTTCAAGATGCTCTCCCTTGGAACATTGCTGCCATACCTCCTGCAGAGAAACTAGCTATGCTCCTTGGACTCAAAGGAAACATACACACACATCCTTATCCACCTCCTCCACAGGCAGTACCTTCTCTGCATGGTGAGCATAGGTCATTACCAGTACCAGCTGGCCACCACCCTCCGGGTATTCACCAAGTGCCTGGCAGTTGTTGCAGCCCACCTCAGGCTTCAGGAGGTCTTTGTCTTCCCCTGTCTGGATGACTGGTTGGTAAAGGGCAGCACCGCCACCAAAATATAACAGGTGACAGCCACACAATCCTTATCCTAGAGCACTTGGAGTTCGTAGTCAACTACCCAAAGTCTCATCTCAAGCCAACTCAAAACCTGGAGTTCATAGGGGGCAGTTGGACATGGTCCAGGGCAGGACTTTTCTTCCAAGGGTCGGGGCCCTGCGCCTCCAGGCATTTAGAGGGCACCCAGCGCCGCTGCTCGGTGTCTGCCTGACACATGGCGTCCACAGTGTATGACACCCCTGACGCCTGCTTACAGATGCGGGAGCCCAGTGGGCACAGCTCTGTGCTCACACTCCATGGGGTGTATGCAGGACAGGGTGACCATCACCTGTCCCCTGGCAGATTCCCTTGGCTTGTGGCAACACATCCCACACCTGCTGGCAGGGATGCCCTTCCAGACCCCCACACCTCAGAGGATACTCACAATGGATGCCTCAAAATTGGGGTGGGGAGCACACTGCGATGACCTCTGCACTCAGAGCAGTTGGTTGCTAGTGGAGAGCCTCCAGCAAATCAACCTCCTGGAGCCTCTGGGCTGTTGCCTTAGCCCTCTGGGATTTCACCACCACCTGTGGGACCAACAGAGAATCAGGTGGCAATGTTCTACATAAACAAGCAAGGGGGCACAGGGTCATCCCTACTTTGCTAGGAAGTAGTGGGCATTTGCACTTATGCCATCAACAATGGGATGTTCCTGTGGGCAGTATACCTCCCAGACCAGGACAGTGCCCTAGGGGACCGGCTCAGCCGGGTCCTCTAGCTGGATGAGTGGAGGCTGGACCCCAGAGTTGCCCACTGTTTAGCTGGGCTGGCATTTGTGGGAGCCCCCAGCACTGGAATAATGTCCAGCTGTTCCCCATTTTTGTTCTCAGCAGCCGCACCCTGCCAGGGTGGTGGCGGATGCCTTCCTGATGTCATGGGCAGAGGGTCTCCTTTACGCCTTCCTGTCCATGACCCTGATTGCCAAGATCCTTTTCAAGGTCCAATGCGACTGGGCCACATTGATCCTGATAGCACCACGGTGGGCCAAGCAGCCATGATTTCTCCTGCTTCTCCACCTGTCCACGGCACCCCCGGTTCCCCTGGGGTGCGACCCAGGCCTGCTGACACAGGAAGGGGGCTCTCTCCTGCACCCCTACCAGGAGTTCTTGAGGCTCATGGCCTGGCTCCTGAGCGGGTAGCCCTGGCTCCTTTCAGCCTCTCTACAAAGGTGGAGGAGGTGCTCCTGGCCTCCCATCACACTTCCACCCACTGGGCATATGTCTTCAAGTGGCAGAGGTTCTTCTTGGTGCACGGGGAGGCAGATCAACCCCTTCTGCCCCATCCAGCTGGTGTTACAGTATCTGCTTCACCTTTCTCAGACAGACTTGAAGACTTACTCCATTAGGGTGCACCTCAGCACACTGGCGGCATACCACCATCTAATCAAGGGTAAACCGCTCTCCACTCAGTTGTTAATGGCTCGCTTCCTGAGAGGTTGTCTCCTCTCGAAGCTCCCCATCCATCCTCTGGCAGTGGAGTGGGATTTGAACATGGTGCTCTGAAAGCTTATTGTACCACCATTTGAGCCTCTCTGCTCCTGCCACCTTAAGTATCTCACTTAGAAGGTTGTGTTCCTCTTAGTGCTCACGCCTGCTTGCTGGATCAGCAGCTCCAAGCATTGATGGTGGACCCACGGTACTCTAGGTTCAATCGCACCCCACGTTCCTGCCCAAGGTGGTGTCCCCATTCCACCTTAATCAGCAGGTGGTGCTACCCACCTTCTTACCACAGCCCCACACCAACAGGATGGAGACCGTCCTTTATACAGTGGACTGTAAGCGGGCGCTTTCCTTCTACCTGCATTGCACACAGGGCCATACCTGAGCTGCTCAGCTTTGTCTCCTTTGACCTCAGTCAATTGGGGATGGCGGTCTCTAAGCACACCCTGTCCATCTGAGTAGTGGACTGCATCGCCTTTGTCTACGAGCAGGCTGGTCTTTCACTGGCGTGCCAAATCATGGCGTACAGTGTCTGAGCCATGGCGGCCTCTGTGGCAAATCTGCGTTCCATTCCCTTGTGAGAAATCTGCCGGGCCGCCACCTGATCCTCAGGCCATACCTTTGCAGCTCATAACTGCCTGAAGAGGGAGTCCTGTCAGCACAGTGACTTTGGCTAAGCAGTACTCCGTCATTTGTTTGGGGTGTAGGCAACTCCTGCCCTCTGGCTTCTGCTGTGTTCAGACAAACGGTGAATGGTTCCTGACTGGACTCTTGGGTCACTTGTGGTCTGTTGTCTTTTGACTCAGTTGCTGCTGCTCACAGCTCACCTTTTTATGGTCATCTGTGGCTTTTTACATGTTTTTTGCTAGCCTGTAGCTGAGGAGTCCCAAATGTGAGGACTGACTTCCTGCTTATTCCTGGAGAAAATGTAGTTACTCACCTGTAAAAGGTGTTCTCCGGGGACAGCAGAAATCAGTCCTCACAGCCCTTCCTCCTCCCCGTGGAGTTGCTTCTTGCTGTTTTTTTGCTGTCTTGTGCTATGATATCATACTGAGGCAAGACGGAACCCTTAGGTAGGAAGGTGACCACGCATGCGTGGTGTATCTCCCAAAGGCTTTCTTTAAAAGCTGGGGAGAGATTACCTCGCGGGCTCAGTCTGTGCAGACACATGTGAGGACTATTTCCCACTGTCTCCAGAAAACACCTGTTACAGGTAAGTAACTATGCTTTCTCTCGACACCTTGGATTGCAAGAGGGCGCTGGCCTTTCTACCTAGAGTGGACTAAGGGCCATCGCCGCTCCTCACAGCTCTTGGTCTCTTTTGACCTGAACCGGCTTGGCGTTGCGGTCTTTAAACACAACCTGTCTACATGGGTGGCGAACTCAATCTCCTTTGCCTATGAACTGGCTGGTCTCTCTCTCTGGAGCACCACGTTACAGCCCATAATGTGTGGGCTATGGCTGTCTCCATGGCAAACCTGCATTCAGTCTCCCTGCATTCAGATCTGCAGGGCTGCTACCTGGTCCTCTCTTCACACCTTCACGGCTCGTTACAGTCCAGACTTACCCCTCAGTTCCCCCTGGTAGGGAAGCCCGGGCCCTCGACACCATGGGGTGCAAGTGCTATCAGGGCGCCATGCTTGGTTGCTGCATCTAGAATTGTACATTGGAATGTACCTTAAGTGCCTGATATAGGATTTCGGGGTTCTCGGCAGGCCTCGCCAGGGAACTTCTGCAATGGTTCCAGTCCCTTGCAGCAGGTGTTCGGGACTGTACCAAGTCCCTCTCCCAGATTGCCTATGACGGGTTCGAGTCGGCGGAAAGGGTTGCAGCCGCGGGCATAGGCACCAAGCATGTCTACAGACCTCGGACCTGGAGCAGTGGGTATAGGACAAGCTCCTGGATGTCCCCTGCAACGGGGAGAACCTGTTCAGGAAACCAATTTCTATCTGACAAGGCTGCGGAGATTGAGGCTGAGATAGTGACCTGGCAGAGGCTGTCCAAAAAGACCTCGACCCTCCCCAGGAAAAAATCCTTGGGGAAACAGCTCTTTTCCTGAAGGAAAAGGGCTACTCTCAGCCTTTCTCGGGGCACTCTCACCAGGCCTTACAGCCAAAAGGCCAGGGACACGGGCCTAGGAAGCCCAAGTCTCTCAAGCACCAGACACCAGCTCTCACCCAGCTGGGGAGAAGCTTTTGACTCCCTGGCTGGCCTCCCCTCCCCCAGGAGCCCCACCTCAGCCCACAGGGGGTTGATTGGCCTCTTTTGCCCACAGATGGGCCAGCATCACCACAGACCAGTGGGTTCTGGAGGTGGTGCAGGAGGGGTAGTTCCTCCATCTGAAGCAGAACCCTCCAGACTTCTTCCTAGGAGAGCCACCACAGCCACTCCTTCACCAGACCTTGCTCGCCACAGAACTCACAGGCTTGCTCAGGGACAGGGCAGTGGACAATACCTGAGATTCATGGTGGGGGGGGGGGGAAGCACTACCAGTATAGGGTGCTGCCATTCAGCCTTGTCTCCTCTCCAAGGGTCTTTACCAAATGCCTGGCGGTTGTAGCCGCCTATTTGTGCCTCCAAGGGGCCCACGTCATCCCTTACCTGGATGACTGGCTCATCAGAGCAGCACACTTCTCGAGGTCAGGCAGGCCACAAGGCTCACTATCCACACACTACAGCATCTGGCGTTCAACATCAACTACCCCAAGTCCAGCCTCTCCCCAGTTCAAGACCTGGAATTCATAGGGGCCCAGCTAGACACTCTTTGGGTCACGGCCTTTCTCCAGGACCAAGCAGGAAGTCAGTCCTCACATATGGCTGACGTCAGCGCCGACGGAGCCCCCATGCGGAGAATTTCCCCAGCTTTCAAAGAAAGCCTTTGGGAATGCAGCCACGCATGCGCGGTCCCCTTCCCACCCAAAGGTGCCATCTTGCTCAGTCTTCTTTTTTCTGCGGAGCCTTACGGACGTGTGTCCTTGTCACCCGTGGAAAAAGTGGATTTTCCTGCGTTGAGACGAGTTTTTTTTCTTCGGTTCGACGTCTGTTCCCTTTCCCGCCTGGACTTGGTACACCGGTGCCGAGCCCGGATCTCTTTTTTTCGGTTTTTGTCCTTAGAGACTGCGTTCACGCCAATTTTTTCTTTTCCCTAGCAGCCTGAGTTTTTGATCTTGCAGGGGCCCTTTTTCCCCCGATGGCTGCCAGTGGCTTTAAGAAGTGTGATCGGTGCAAGAAACTGATGTCTCTCACCGACACACATGACTGCTGCCTCCGGTGCCTGGGGCCTGACCATGATCCTAAGGTCTGCAGTCCCTGTGGCAAAATGTCTTTGAAGGCATTGAGGGGCCGTCAGCGCCAGCGTGAGAGGATGATCTCCAACTCTGTGTCTGGACGGGTCCGGACTTCGTCAGAGGCCTCAACGTCTCGGGAGTCTGACCCTGAGCATCGTCGGGGCTCCTCTGAGAGGGAGTCCCCCTCGAGGGAGCACTGAAGGAAGAAGAAACCCGCGATGGCGGCATCGGCGGACGCTCTTGGCCCCTCGAGGGCCAGGTCGCATAACCTCGATTGCCGTCCTGGGTCTTCAGAGTCGGAGAGGCCTGCAAAGCATCCTCGTGTAGAGTCGGAGGCCCCGAGTCATGTGAGTACTGTAGTCCTCGTGGACTCTCCTCCGGGGGAGCCGACGTCGGGCCCGACACCGTCGGGGCCCGAGTCGGAGGCTGCTGGGTCTCCTGAGCTTGGACTCAGGTTGACGGCCTTGGAGAGCAGATTGTCTGCCTTCATGGAGCAGCAGCGGGTGCTGATCACCGGCCTCACCGGCGAATCTGCCCCGACCACCGGGACCTAGACGTCCAAGTCGACCCCGGAGGCCGAGCCGATCCTCGAGACCATGCGAACTCGAGTCGATCCTCGGCCGAGGTCACCCTCGGCCTCCCGTTTGGGACCGAGGTCGTCGACACCGGTACCCTCGGCATCGGGGTGGATGGCGTCAGTGTCCGCCCACTAGGAGGAATTGGCGTGGGAGACTGAGGAAGAGGAGTCCCCTTTGGACTCACCGGGATCTGAGCCTCGGACTCACCGGGATCCGAGTCCTTTGGACTCACTGGGCTCAGAGCCTCGGACGAGGTCCCCCCCAGAGGATACCCGGTTCTCGGATTTCATATGGGATATGGCCAAAGCCTTGGCCTTCCCAGTGGACCCCGAGAAGGAGCCTCGAGCCGAGGAGCTCGAGGCCCTGCAGTATGACTCCTCCCAAGGAGGCCTTTACTGTACCGGTTCCTCCGATGCTGGAGCGGTTGCTCTTCCGCATGTGGGAGGCGCCGGCCTCGATACCGGTTCTAAGCAAGCGGGTCGATTCCATCTATCGAGTCCGCAAGAGCCCCGGGTTCCAAAAGGCACAGCTACCGCACTGCTCCATGGTTGTGGAATCGGCCAGGCATTGCCTGAAGAGTCAGAAGATGCACTCCTTGGTGCCTCCCGGCAGGGAAGCCCAGAACCTGGATGCCCTTGGTAGAAAGTGCTTCCAGGGCTCTATGCTTGCTTGCCGCATCCAGACCTACCAGCTGTACATGGGCATGTACCTTCAAGACCTGGCAAAGGAGATTGCCGGGTTCTCTGCTGGTCTGTCCGAGGAACCCTTGCAGAGGTTCAAGGCCTTGTCTTCTGGTATTCGAGAGTGCTCGAAGTTTATCTCTCGAGCAGCCTATGATGGATTTGAGGCTTCGGCCCGAGTAGCAGGGGCCGGCATCGGTGCATGCCGCCAGGCCTGGCTACAATCCTCGGACCTCGTGCCATGGGTACAGGACAAGTTGGTCGATGTCCCTTGTCGAGGTTAAAACCTCTTTGGCAAGCCCATGGCTGAAAAGGCTGCAGAACTCGAGACCGAGACTCTTACCCGGACAACGCTGTTCAGGAAGGAAAACCTCTGCCCCTTCTCAGAAGAAGAAGGGCTCGGGGGGGGAAAAAGGCCTTTTACCCAAGGAGGACCACTGCCTACAAAACCTACCCTCACTACCAGGCCTCTGCAGCTCCCCAACAGGGCCAGCAGGCCAAGGAGCAGGGTCATGGGCCCCTTAGGCAGAAGGCTCCCAAGCCTCCTACTCCGGCTCCTGCTCAGCAGGGAGGGGTTTTTTGACTATGCCAGCATAGCCTCTCCTCCTCTCCAGGGCACAGGAGGTCGACTGACCCTGTACACAGTCAGGTGGCCAGCCATCACAGGGGATACTTGGGTGTTAAGCATCATCGAGAGGGGCTATCTGCTCCACTTCAACCAGATACCCCCCTCCTACTTTCCAGGGGAGCCTCCAAGACCCCCTCTGCACAGAAACTTACTCCTTCAGGAGTTGGAAGGTCTGCTACAGGACCAGGCGGTGGAACCGGTGCCTCACCACCTGGAAGGGCAAGGCTTCTACTCGAGGTACTTCCTGGTACCAAAAAGAACAGGAGGCCTCAGACCCATCCTAGACCTGAGAAATCTGAACAAGTTTCTGGAGAGGGAAAAGTTCAAGATGCTTACCCTTGGAATCTTACTGCTCTACCTCCAGCAGGGAGATTGGCTATGCTCCTTAGACCTGAAGGATGCTTATACTCACATCCTCATCCATCCAAGTCACAGACAATTCCTCAGATTTGTGGTGGAAGGGAACCACTTCCAGTACAGAGTGCTTCCCTTTGACCTCACCTTCGCCCCCAGGGTTTTTACAAAATGCCTGGCGGTGGTTGCGGCCTATCTCAGGAACCAGAGGATCTTTGTGTTCCCTTACTTGGATGACTGGCTTATCAGGGGCCAGTCTCCACAAGAGGCCAGGCAGGCCACCTTCAGAACCATATTCCTGCTTCAGCACCTGGGGTTCGTTATAAACTTCCCAAAGTCCACTTTAGTCCCCTCACAGGACGTGGAGTTCATATGGACAAGGTTGGATACCATCCATGCAAAGGCCTATTTGCTTGTGGACAGAGCTCACAGGCTGATGAAGTTGGCCGGCCAGTTTCAGGCAAACTCTCTGGTCTCTGCCAGACACTTCCTCTGAATCTTAGGTCACATGGCTTCCTCAGTGCATGTCACCCCAAATGCCCGTCTGCACATGAGGCCGGCTCAGTGGTGCCTCAGGGCACAGTGGGTACAGGCCACAGGGAAGTTGTCAGACAGGATAAAGGTGTCCAAACCCTTGGTGGACTCCCTACGCTGGTGGAGGCATCTCCCAAACCTGGTCGGGGGAGTTCCTTTTCGAGCCTCCCCACACACTCAGGTACTGACAACCGATGCTTCCCTGCAAGGCTGGGGGGGCACATTGCCAGGGGACCTGCACCCAAGGACTGTGGTCTCTGTGGGAGGCCGCCCAGCAGATCAACCTGTTGGAATTGAGAGCCATTCGACTAGCCTTACAGACTTTCTCTCGGGTCCTCTCACCAGTCTATCCTAGTTCAGACGGACAACCAGGTGGCTATGTTCTACGCGAACAAGCAGGGAGGCACAGGATCCAGACTCCTGTGCCTGGAAGCACAAGTTCTCTGCTCCTGGGCTATCAATCAGGATATGACCCTCAGGGCGGTCTACCTTCCAGGCCAGGAAAACTACCTGGGGGACAGGCTAAGCAGACTCCTGCAGCCTCACGAGTGGCAGTTGGATCCTTGGGTAGTCCAACAGATTTTTCTGAAGTGGGGACTTCCAACCATGGATCTTTTTGCCAGTCCGCTGAACAGGCAACTATCCAAGTTCTGTTCCAGACAACCGCATCCTCTGAGGGCAGCGGCAAATGCATTCCTGATCCCCTGGTCAGAAGGCCTGCTCTGGTGGCCTGGACTCTATTCAGAACCCAGCAGGACCGAGCCACGGTGATTCTGATAGACCCCAGGTGGCCCAGGCAGCTGTGGTTTCCTCTTCTTCTGCAGTTGGCGGTGGATGCTCCACTTCCTCTGGGGCTGCAACCCAACCTTCTGACTCAGGATCAGGGGTCCCTCTTGCATCCCAACCTCAAATCCCTCAATTTGATGGCCTGGCTGCTGAAAGGGTAGTCCTTGCTCCCTTGCTCCCTTGCTCCTACCAAAGGAGGTTGAAGAGGTGGTGTTGGCCTCCAGGAAGCATTCCACTCGGAAGGCCTATGCTCTGAAGTGGCGTAGGTTTTCCACTTGGTTCTCAACAGCAGGAGGATCCCTTTTCCTGCTCGGTCCCGGTGGTACTTCAATACCTGCTCCACCTGTCCAACCTGGGACTTCAGTCCAACTCTGTCCGGGTCCACCTCAGTGCCCTTTCAGCTCAACACTCGCCGGTGGATGGACAATCCCTCTTGGGCCACCCTTTGGTGTCTCGCTTCCTCAGAGGCCTGCTTCTTCTCAAGCCTCCTATTCGTCCACTGGCCACTGAGTGGGATCTCAATGTGGTCTTGCAGCAACTGACTCGCCCACCTTTTGAGCCGATGGCTACCTGCCACTTACGTTTCCTATCCTGGAAGATGTTTCTTGTGGCACTCACCTCGGCTAGGCGTGTGAGTGAGCTTCAAGCCCTGGTCTTGGATAGGCCATATACCAGGTTCTATAAGAACAGGGTAGTCTTGAGGACTCATCCTAAGTTCCTTCCCAAGGTAGTGTCCTCTTTCCACCTCAACCAGGAGGTGGTCCTTCCGACGTTCGTTCCCAGGCCGCACGCCAGTAGGGCCGAAACTGTCTTGCATACCCTGGATTGTAGAAGGGCGCTGTCCTTTTATCTAGAACGTATGCAGGGGCATAGAAGGGCTTCTCAGCTCTTCATTTCCTTTGACTCTAATAAATTGCGGTTGCCTGTCACTAAGCGTACGTTGTCCATCTGGGTGGCAGACTGTATCGCCTGGGCATACAGGGCAGCTAGCCTGTCCCTGGAGGGTCGAGTCACGGCCCACCGGGTCAGGGCGAAGGCTGCATCAGTAGCTCACTTCCGTTCTGTTCCGTTGGCAGACATCTGCCGGGCCGCTACTTGTTCCTCAAGCCAGACATTTGCGGACCACTACTGCCTTGAGAGGGAGTCCCGTAGGGACAGTGCTTTCAGGCAAGCAGTACTCCGTAATCTCTTTGAGGTTTAGGCAACTCCTACCCTCCGGCCCTGGTGTTGGGCTACCGTTCAGGTGTGGTGTCCGAGAAGATTCTCTCACTGTTGCTGAGGCTCTAGAGGGAGCTCTATTTTTCAGCCTGGGTTCCTGGTAGCCCAGAGCTAGGGAGTCACCCATATGTGAGGACTGACTTCCTGCTTGGTCCTGGAGAAAGAGTAGTTACTCACCTGTAAGGTGTTCTCCAGGAGCAGCAGGAATCAGTCCTCACGACCCTCCCTCCTCCCCTTGGAGTTGCAGTTGTATATAGTTCATTTTTGTTTTTCGTGCTGTCTTCTAGCTATGTCATTGGACTGAGCAAGATGGCACCTTTGAGCGGGAAGGGGACCGTGCATGCGTGGCTGCATTCCCAAAGGCTTTCTTTGAAAGCTGGGGAAATGCTCCGCATGGGGGCTCCATCGGCGCCGATGTCACCCATATGTGAGGACTGATTCCTGCTGCTTCTGGAGAACACCTGTTACAGGTGAGTAACTACTCTTTCTCCCTGTGGAGAGAGCCCACCGCCTGATGCAGCTGGCAAGGGAAGTGCAGAGCTGCAGTTCGGTGGCAGCTCGCCTACTCTCAGCCTGTTAGGCCACATGGCCGCGACAGTTCATGTTACGCCTCTGGCCCACCTGCATATGCGGGCAGCCCAGTGGTGCCTCCATACCCAGTGGACTCAGGCATCAGAGAGGCTGAAGGACAGAGTGAAGGTCACCCACCATCTGGCAGTATCCCTCACCTGGTGGCAATCCCTACATCACTTCAGGGCAGGGATGCCCTTCCATGCACCGACCCCTCAGAGAGTCCTGACGACAGACACCTCCTTTGCAGGCTGGGATGCACATTGCGAGGGCTAGTGCACCCAGGTCACTTGGTCCCCAGAGAAATCCCTACTGCAAATCAGTTTCCTCAAACTCAGGGCCATCCTCCTGGCCCTTCAGGCTTTCCGCCACTTCCTGAGCAGCTTTCCAGTCCTCATACAGACAGATAGCCAGGTTGCCATGTTCTATGTGGACAAACAGGGGGGTATGGGTTCCTCATCCCTCTGCCAGGAGGCAGTGGCCCTCCACTCCTTTGCAGTGCACAACCATATCCTTCTGAAGGCAGTGTACTTAGTGGGCCAGGGCAGCTGCCTGGTGGACAACCTTCAGCCTCACGAGTGACACCTGGACCCAAAGGTAGCCCAGTGGCTCTTCCGCCTCTGGGGACGACCCGGGCTGTTCTCAGGGCCTGCTTTATGCATTCCCACTGACCCCTCTGATGGCCAAGTGCCTTTTCAAGATCCAGAGTGAGCATGCCTCAGTAATCCTGATTGCACCCAGGTGGCCCAGGCAGCCCTGGTTCCCCCTGCTGCTCTCCCTGTCTGTGGTGGCCTAGTACCTCTGGGCCGGGACCTGGACCTCCTGTCCCTAATGCTGACAGCATGGCTGCTGAAAGGGTAGCTCTGGCACCCTTTAACGTACCAGGTGAGGTCGAATAGATCCTCTTGGCCTCCTGGAAACCATATACCAGAAGGGCTTACACCTTCAAGTGGAGGAGGTTATCTCTCTGGTGTGCAGAGAGGAATGAGAACCTGTTCTCCTGTCAGGTAAAGCTCATGCTGCAGTACTTTACTGCTCCTCTCTCACTCGGGCTTGAAATCTAACTCTGTGAGGGTGCATCTCAGCGCCATAGTGGCTAACCATCACCCTATAGAGGAGAAGCCACTCTCAGGCCAGCCTTTGGTCTCCAGATTCCTCAGGAGCCTCCTGCTATCCAAGCCTTCTCTCCGCCCTCTAGCAGCAGAATGGGACTTCAAGGTGGTGCTCTCCTAGCTCACTAGGCTGCCTTTCGAGCCTTTGGCCACTTGCCATCTGAGACACCTCTCCTGGAAGGTAGCCTTCTTGGTGGCATTCACGTCCGCTCACAGAGTAAGCAAGCTGCAGGCCCTGGTGGCGGACCTGCCCTATACCAGGTTCTATACGAACAGAGTGGTGCTTCGTATGCACCCCAAATTCCTCCTAAAGGTGGTGTCCACTTTTCACCTCAATCAGGAGGTAGTTCTCCCCACCTTCTTCCCACAGCCACATGCCGGCAGGGAGGAGATCGTTTTGCATACCATGGATTGCAAGAGGGCCCTATCGAAAAGCTCCTCAGCTTTTTATCTCCTATGACCCTAGCAGACTGGGGCTACCTGTAACCATTGAACCCTGTCCACCTGGGTGGCGGACTGCATTGCCCTCGCTTATGAGCGAGCTGGCCTCTCTGGAGTGCTGGATCACTGCTCATCACGTAAGGGTTATGGCCACGTCTGTGGCCAACCTATGCGCAGTTCCGGTGCAAGAAATCGAAGGCCGCCACGTGGTCTTCAGTCCATACATTTGTAGCTCACTATTGCCTCGAGAGTGAGTCCTGCAGGAACAGTGCCTTTGACCAGGCAGTGATCAGAAGCATTCTCGGTGTATAGGCAACTCCTGCCCTCCAACCCTTCAGTGTTCAGGCTACTGGAGTTCTGGTGATGCTGGACGCTGGGGTCTGCAGAATCTCTAGGTAGGGCCTTTCTGCAACTCACGATCTCCCTTGGGTCACTGCTGCTGCTGTTGTGGTTTGGGCTCTGGCAGCCTGGAGCTAGGGAGTTCCATTTGTGAGGACTGACTTCCTGCATGTTCCTGGAGAAAGCGTAGTTCTCCAGGGACAGCAGGAATCAGTCCTCACAACCCTCCCTCCTCCCCTGGGAGTTGCCTCCTTTACCTTTTTGTCTTTTGCCTAACTTATGTCGTCTGACTGTGCAAGATGGCACCCTTGGGCAGGAAGGGGACCACGCATGCGTGGTAGCATTCCCAAAGGCTTTCTTTGAAAGCTGGGGAAATGCTCCGCGTGGGCTCTGTCAGTGCCGACGTCACCCATATATGAGGACTGATTCCTGCTGTCCCTGGAGAACACCTGTTACAGGTGAGTAACTACGCTATCTGTGCATGCAAACCAGACTATATATATACTAGTCTGTTGCATGCCCATAACACTACAAGGTTATCTAAATGCACCTTAGATAGTGTAAAAGCAAATGGAAAGTGAGATGTCTGTCCTGACAGACCCTGCAGCAACACATTCTTGGGATGTGATGAACACCTTAGTTATAGTTGCAGTGGTCATCGCAGTAAATGGTGTTTGCAGTGCTAAGAATTGGCCATATAACACTGAAATGGGTATCCACAGCTACATGTCAAAACATATCCCTGTCAATAATAGGAAACCATCAGGATGAGAATATGCAACAGTGAGAACATCAGCAATACATGCCAAAAAACACCATCATTTGTCCTGACAAATGTGCACAATAAAAGATGACTGATTCAGCTAAAAAGAAAGCTCCTGCAAGAAGCCTTTCTATCCCAGGAAGAAGTATTACCCTTCTTACCTGCCTTATTCTTATTAGCCTCAACAGCCACATCAAAAGCAGCAGGGCCCATGTCAGCCCAGGAAGCTTAAGACTGCAAAACCTCAACCAGCTCCGCAGCCACAGCCTCCAACTAGTTTTTGACTGCTTCCTCCAGAGTATAGACAGTCTCCCCTTAAAGGATGCACTCCCCTCCCACATAGCAGGCAGATTAATCCACTTTGCCCACAGATAGCCCCTCATCACGTCTGAACCCTAGACTCTAAAGGCTGTGGGTGTGGGATATCAGAGAATACCTGTTACAGGTGAATGAACCATTCTTTGTCATATACACATGGGCATTCCTAGGGGCGGTGAATAGGTGGATCGGGGCATTACTGGTACTAATGCCAGTATTTCATAAAGTTTACACATATTCTTAATCATACCTCTTAAGAACCAAAACCTTAGCATAACAGGAACACTGCTATCACCGGCACGCTATGCAACATAATGGTTCTACCCTGAATTTGAAGGATTCAGCTGACTCCTACAGCCGATAGGAATGCCCTACAAAGCATTCAAGAAACCTCTTAAATCAGATGTAGCAGTCAAACCTAAAGGAGCAGATGTATTTATTTATTGATGTGAATATACCGTATTTCCAATGATCAACACAGTTTACAGATAACATAACCTTACATGGAACATATTAACATTACACGAAACAATGAACAAAAGAAGTAGCCATAAATTTTACAATAACCAGAAAATATTTCAAAATATTTATATGCGAGAAGTCATGTTGGGAGATCTATAGGGGAGCTCTCATGTTAGAAAATAGACTATGATATTAGACCATAGTGCAAGCTATAGCAGGAGTTGTGGTGAGATGGTTTATTTATTTATTTATTTACATTCTCTTATATACCGCGCTATTCTGCATCAGAATAGCGCTATATCTCTGCTATTCTGCATATTCTATATCTATAGAATATATAGATATATAGAATATATCTATATATTCTGCTATTCTATATCTCTGCTATTCTGCATTGTTATCTTATGTGATTGTAATATCCTGGAAGTGTATTTGGAAAAAGTGGGTTTTTAAGAGTTTTCTGAAGTCCTTAATATCAGTAGTTCGGATTTTTACAGGGAGAGAGTTCCATATTGTTAGAGCATATGAGAATGCTCGTACACATGCTGATTAGTTGGATTTAATGAAGTCTGTGTGAGATGCAAGGAGGTGGGCCACAGTATTTCTTCTCTGTCGATTGTTGGAGAGTGTTTTTATTATAGATTGAAGGTAATCGGAGGATTGGTCATGGAGAATTTTTAAATATTGTGGTGATGTTTTTATATTTAACTGTCTTTTAGAGGTAGCCAGTGGAGCTCTTTCATGATGGGGTGATGTGTGAGTACCTTGAAGTTCCAGTGAGAGCCTTGGCTGCAGTGTGTTGGGCCAGCTGTAATGGAAGCAGTTGGGATTTTGGTAAGCCTTGGAGGATTGCATTGCAGAAGTCAACATGAGGAAGTGTCATCGCTTGGAATACAGTTTTATAGTCGTGGGGTTCAAGAAGAGGACGGAGTCTTTGGAGAGTTCTTATTTTACCATACATATTCTTTGTCACGTTGTTTGTGGGACTGTAAGGTAAGATGTTGATCAATAGCTATCCCGAGGTATCGTACTTCTGGTTTGACTGCTAGTTCAGCGTGTCAAGCCTTAAGTAACTTTGGCGGGGTGAAGGATTTAGCTTTAAATATGAATAGTACTTCAGTTTTATTGTAGATAATGGCGAGGCCTTGCTGGAAGAACCATTTGGTAATTGCATTAAAGCACTGTACTATGGGATTGAAGTCTGGAGCTGTGGTTGAGAATGGTGCATAAAGGTGAAATATTACATTATGAGATCAAATGATATCGCAGATAGGCTTGATGCAGATGTTGAATAGCAGGGCTGATAGCGATGAGCCCTGAGGTACGACCCGTTTTTGTGGGTAAGGATCTGAGCTTTTGTCTTCGGATTTCATAATTTTTTGGCAATCAGTCAAATATGAGCAGATCCAGCTGAGTGCGCTGTCAGTGATGCCAATCCAGTGAAGTCTTTGTAGGAGAATCTCATGAAATATCATGTCAAAAGCCACAAAGATATCAAGAAATATGAGGATGAAAGCCTTCTTTGGTTTTTCTATTCCCTTGATGAATCTATCAATGAGTGATATTAACAATATTTCCACTTCATGGTTGGAGCAGAAGCAGTGCTGATGTGGGCTGAGCAGGTATTGAGTTTAAAAAGCCACTGCTGCTTTGCTTGCAATAATGATAGTCACATCCATGTGCTCCTACGGTAATCTGCTGTAATACTCCAAAATGAAGATCAGCACTATCAGAAGAAACCTGTATCCAGTGCTCTACCACTAGAACTGTCATGTTGGACTTAGCTCACACCTTTTCTCAAAATTCAAGGCAAGTTACATTCAGATACTGTAGGTGTTCTCCTGTCCCGAGAAGGCTTATAATCTAAGTTTGTACCTGAAGCAATGGAGGGTAAAACGACTTGCCCAAAGTCTCAAGAAGCAGCAGTGGGATTTGAATTTTAATACAATGTTTAATAATCCTTTCTTTTAACCTGATTTTGGGTTTTCCCTATATACAGAAAAGGGCAATTATATAAACGAACCCATTTAATTCACAAGTGATAGATACATGCAAAGGAAAGACCTTTGCAGTACAGGAATTATAACTCTTCACTGTCTGAATTACCTGCAGCAGTTCTAAAACCTTTAGTTAGTTGCGCAACTCCACTGTACATGTACTTTCTGGTGTGAAGTTTATAAACAGGTCACTTGCTTTGCAGCACTTCAGTGGCTCCCAGTAACATTGGGGATATATTTTAAGAACATCATGTTTAAGATCGTGTAATTGGGTTGTGTTTTTACCCCTATCTGTACCTATTGGAGTTCACACCACAGATTGTAATCTTTAGTCTTAAAATCATTTTACTTTATTTAACAGGTCTTCTATACTGCCCTATCTTCCATTCAGGGCAGTTTACATTATAACTATTTTACATTGAACAGGGAGATAGTTCATTGAAGTTCATATATGTTATGTATATATTATACAGTAGGATTATGAACTCAAACATTAAGACTTTGTGTTCAATTATCTGTTATTGGGGTATTGCAAGGGGTAGTGGTAAGGTATGTAAAGGGGACTGATTGTGTAGGGTAGGACAAGAAGGTGTTCGTCAGGTAATGTTGGCATAATGCTCCGTGAATAGGAGTGTCTTTATGGCTTTGTGAAAATCTTGTAGGTCCGTGGTGGCTCTTACAGCTTCTGGTAACAAGCTCCAAAGAGTTGGTGCATAGAGGAAGGACGCTCGGTTACAGGCTAGCTGTTGGCTAGCTAGTTTTTGCCTTTGGAATGAGCAACAGGTTTCTCGTAGAGGCTCGATAGTTTCTCGTTTCTGGATCTCTCTCGACTATTGGTTGGAGGGTGATTAGTGCCAGTTGATGAATTATCTTAAAGAAGATCATGAGAGTTTTGAATTTGTTTTTTTATAATGTAGGGGATATGTGTGTGTGTGCCCCTCTGTTCCCTTTGTTCTTGCTGCCGTGTTTTGTATTAGTTGTAGGGGTTGGATGCTGTGTTTTGTGTCATTGCCTGGCAGATGGTGCGGAAGTTCATCTCATCCAGGAGTGGTTGGAGTCTTTGAATTGTTTGCAGTTTATGGTATACAGATCTTGTTGCTTTAGCTATGTGTGTTTGGAAATTTAAGTTACAGTCCAGTATGACTCCAAGATACCTTACCACCTCTGACCTCTGTCGTCCTGATGAACTTTATTCGGGGCTGTGAATGAGCTGTTCATTTTTAAGTCCAGTGTAGGTCCTGCCTGCACTGCACAAATTTTTTTTCTGTATAAAAGAGACAATAAATAAATTACGTGTTATGTTGAATGCTTCCTATTTGGTATAGTTTATGTGGAGGTTTCTTATGAGTTCTAGCAGCTGTTGGTATTCATGGAGTAAGAATTTGTAATCTGATTTTTATCCATCACAAGTCCTCTGTTGTGGAATCAGTTATCAGTGGAGTCAAGGCTTTCTCATATGATTGCTTTTTGGAAAAATTGAAGACCTTCCTTTTTAGCTGACTTTATAGTTAGATTGAGTGTTTGATTTTAGTTTTTGATGATTGTGATTATTTGTATTATGTTCTGATTTTTTTTTTAATGTCTTTTATATAATTGTAATATTTTTGATGGCTGTTTGAGTATTATATCAAATTTTACTATTTCTGCTCTTTGAAATGTGATCTGCTTAGAACAAATGGAGATTTTGTGGAATATAATTTTTTTATAATATAAAATCAATTGCATCTTTATGTTGAATAGGAAAAACAGAAAAGATCACATGGTCCTTCCAGATGTTTCATGTTGGTATCTATTAATCTCCAGGAACAAGAAGGAATGTAGTCTTCACATATGGGTGATGTCTGTACTGACTGAGCCTGCGTGGGAATGCTCCCCAACATCCAATTGGAAAGCTTTTGGGAGCACTCCACTGCTCCTGCGTGACTGCATTCCCACCTTTCCCAACTCCCTCTCTTCAGTTCTTCATTTTCCGTGGAGCCAGCAGGAAGCAAATCCTGTCACCGCAGAAAAACGTTTTTGTCAACAGCGTCTCTGCCTTCCCATCGACACCGGCACCGTCAAAGACATCGCTGGTTTCCTAATTCTTTTCTTTTACTTCTTTATCTTCTTTAAAAAAGAAAAAAAAAAACCCTCTTGGGCGTCGATGCCCTTTTTAGGCCTTAAGCCTACCATACCCTTCACATCCTTGAAGGCATGGAGAAACCAACTAGTGGTTTCAAAAGATGTTCTAATTGTGCCAGCACCATTTCAATGACTGACATACATGACTGGTGTTTAAAATACCTCGGCCCAGACCACCAGTTAAGACTGTTTCCTCTGTCAAAAAATGACACGGAGAGGCCTACAAAACTGGGCTTCTAAATTTAGAGCACTCTTCGCTTTGAATGCGGTATCAATGGCATCCCCTTCGAGGGCCTCATCCTCCCATGGATCTCAGGTATCTTCAAAGTCCAAGCACAAGGCAGCATCTGAGTCTGGCAATACCTCTAGGGAAAGATCTCGTTCAAAGCATCAAGACCCCTCAGATGTTGCCTCGGAGGCAGATCGGCCAGCTAAGCAACCCCGACAGGAGGTCCTCTCCTCTAAAGCCATTGAGGGGGCCCCAGGATGCTCCCGATGCCTCAATCTCTAGAGAGCTACTGGTGCCATGCTCTGGGATGGTAGCGCAAATTCCTGTCACTGACACCCAGGCATCAGCAAGCAGCCTCGATAGACCAGTGCATACTGGCCATCAAGCAGAGCTTGGCAGTCCTCCTTGCAGCCTCGATACCAATTAAACCCTTGGCTACAGGAACAGCCCCATCGATATTAGTTACGCTATTGACAAAGATTCCAGGCATGGCATTAGCACTGCTGCAGATGGCATTGATCTTTCCCATCCATGCCCTCCCTTGAAACTCATACCGGTGCCAAACACAAGCGGCTCACAGAGGCCAATACTTTGGAGCGTTGTTACCAGCATCTAGCTTCCAGTAAACACTGGGCTCGTCGATACTTTAAGTCCTTCGATTTAGATTCCCCAGTTTTGGATGTGGAGACACTTGACTCTCAGGGCCCCAGGACCTACCTTTGGACCCTTCTCTGCCCCAGCAGTGACACATGTGGCCTCTGGAAGACATGTCCTTCCAGGAATTAATTTGAGACCAACCAAGGGGGTGTCTATCATGGTAACATCAGAAAATGAGCCAAGATCGGAGGAATTAGAGATCCTCCAATACCTAACAGCACCCAAAAAGGCAGCCATCTTACTAGTGCACTGCATCCTTCATGACCTTATGCTGCGGAAGTGGGAGATGCCTCTCATGGTCTCACCTTGGAGTTTGTCTTAATACCATGTATCGGGTACCGGAGTGTCCCGGCTTTCAAAAGCCACAGCTTCCCAACCACTCTATAATGGTTGAATTGGTGATGTGCTGAATTAAAAGCTCAAAGAATCACTCCTCCAGGTAGAGAATTGAGAACTCTTGACGCCTTTGTGCGTCAATGCTTCCAAGTAATCCATGCTCTCGGCGAGGAAAAACTTCTATATCCTCTACATGGGAATGTTCCTCAAAGATCTCGAGGCTTTTGCCCCTCTCCTCCCAGATGACAAAAGGGTAGATTATCTTGCCCTAGTTGAGCATAGCCAAAATGTCTCGAAGTTTGTCAATAGGGCTACCTTTTGATACTTTTGAATGCACAAGCAGAGCCTCAGCAATATGCATTGGTGCATGTCGAATTGCATGGCTTCAGGCCTCAGATCTTGAACAGTGGGTTCAAGATAAGCTTGGCAACATACCTTGCACAGGGGAAAACCTCTTTGGCAAAGACTGGCAAGATAAGGCCTCTCAATTAGAGTCAAAAGATACTCTTGACAGTCTCTTTAGAGTAGTAACAGCTGACCCTACTAGGAAGAAGACACCTGCAAAGAAGTCTTTTTACAATAATAAGAAGAAATGTTTCTTTTCTTATCCTCCTGCTTCTCGGTACTCGGGACAGGCCCCACAGAAGAGGCAGCAGCCTCCTAAGCAACAAAAGAAGCCACAGGTGGCTAAATCTCAACCAGCTCCACAGCTACAGTCTGTGCCTGGTTTTTGACTTTCCTAGAGTGCATTGCCACTCTTCCTCTAGAGGATCCCCACCCCCTCCACATAGTAGGCAGACTATGTGTCACTGTGCCCACAGATGGCACCTCAGAACAGTGGACACTCACCATACTCCAGGAAGGTTGCAGACTTAATCTACAAACTCTGTCCCCCTCCACTTTCACAGGGGAATATCAAATGCAACCTCTACTCACTGCTCCTCCTACAGATCGTGGTGTCTTCTCTTCTGTCTCAGGGCACCATAGAAGATGTCCCAACATCCCAACAAGGGATGGGCTTCTACTCTCCGTATTTTCTCATTACAAAGAAAACCAGAGGGTACAGGCCCATTCTGGATCTCAGAAACCTCAAAACGTTTCTAGTCCATGAAAAGTTCAAAATCTCTCTCGGGACAACTCTTCCTTACCTCCAGAGTCGAGACTAGCTCTGTTCTCTAGATCTAAAAGTAGCATACACACATCTTCATCCCAGACACAGGAAATATCTACGCTTCACCTTTCAAAGAAAACATTATCAATACATAGTCTTTCCCTTCAGACTCGCCTCTGCCCCAAAAGTCTTCACAGAGTACATGGTGGTTGTATCCACTTATCTAAGATCTCTGGGGATATTCGTCTTCCCTTACTTAGACGACTGGCTAATAAAAGCAGACTCCTCCCAAGAGGTACTGCTTTCTTTACATTGTAGCATTACAGTACTATGGCACTTAGGATTTGTGATAGACTTCCCAAAATCTTAGCTCATTCCAACTCAAAAACTAGAGTTCATCGGAGCCTGTCAGACGGCTGCCTAGGGTGAGAACTTACACAATCTGGACGATGCATATATTCATATGATTCTTGCAAGGTATTGTGGGTAATGTAGTTCATTCACTCTCAAACACAGCTGAAGACAATAATTGAGTTGTGATACGAGTGGTAAGGCCAATAAAATACTTCTTTTATTGATGGGGTTTAATTCACCCAGCACAAATATGCTTGATAGCAATATAAATGAGGTTACTTGCTTGCAGTGTTTAAATGGATAACATAAAGTCACAAAGCAAATCAGAAAACAACCTTCAGCTTGTCAGGCAATTAGCTAATGTTTTCTTAGCAAATAATTACCAAATAGAAAAGGCACAAAGAAATGAATAAACTTTGCTTGTTAGATTAACTTCTGCTTATTTTCCACGCAGATCCCAGCAGTGATTCTCCCTTGCTCACACACACAATCAGGTGCAGCTTTAATTACTATCAATTGACCAGCTGAAACCCTTTAGCTGGCTGGCTGCTACTGTGTGAACCCAAATCCTGCTTTAAGAGCTGTTTGCAGTGGAAATAAAGAACAAAGTTAGGTTTCTTTGTAATGGCTGAGGTGTTTGCTCACAGAAAGCTAGCAATAGCATTTAGATAGAGAACAGTCCATGTAATGAATAGTTTCATCTGCTGTATCTCCCCCTTCATCAATCAGCATAGGGTCACTATCATACATTGGCACAGACGAGTCTTTCCATAAGGCACTATCATGAGAATGCTTATTCCCTTGCTGCCATTCACTATTATAGATAGGGTCTGGATCAGTGTTCATATCTGAGCCTCTCCTGCTATCATAATTCCTCTCTGTATATCCTGGCCAGTATGTAATCCAGTTCTGATGTCCAGCCTTCCAATCTTGATCCCTGGACACTGGATCTTCCCTCACATACCTTTTGGCATAGGTCTGAAAGTCCTTTCCACGTGCAGTCTTCTCTCTTCTAGGTAGCCACTGGTGATTCCTATCTCTGCCCTTCCATTCCTCTGGCTGACTCCAGTCCAATGGACTCTGCTGGCACTTAGAATACCTCCCAGTATGGGTACTGCCTTGGATTCTCCCAGACCTTCCAATAGCCTTCCTTCTCTTCCTTCCAGAGAGTTTCCTTCTCTCTCTATCCGCTTGGCTTGGCTTCTGCTTCTCGAGATGATGTTGGTGCTTGAGCTTGGAGCTGTTGCTGTATCTTTTCCTGAAGCTCTTTCTGTAGCTATTATCGGTAGAATAAGCTCTATTCTTATTCTGTTCTAATGTGTGCTCCTCCCTAACACAGCGCAGCTGTGTTGAATCAGGTCCTGCCCTTTGAGATGAGTGCTTAGGGATTACCTCATAGCTCTCTTGATTGCACACACGTTTTCTCACTTCAGCCCCTCTCATGGCTGCTGGAAACCTGGTGCATTCTGGGACTGGTAGTCTTTTATGTGAAAACTCTGTTTTCTTACTTCTACCAAAACTGACAGGTTGCTTGTTCAGAGTCACATCATCTTTTCTATAGCTCCTACCTGAGCTATGATAAGCTTCCTTATCACAAGCCCTACTAGATACCCAACAGTCGAATGCATTTCTGCCGTAGCTTCATTGTGCCCATCTAGTTGAACTAGCATCCCAGATGCTCCTATAAGATCATCTGACCACCCAAGAGATGCTGCAGCTCCTGGGGCACATGGCCTCTACGGTACATGTTGTTCCATATGCCCAACTACATATGTAGACAGCCCAGTGGACTCTAGCCTCTCAGTGGAAGCAGGCCTTAGGCCTTCTACGAGATGGATCCAAGTCACTGCCCATCTAACATCCCTTCAGTGGTGGTGCTCTCCAGAAAATCTGCTCGTAGGGTCACCTTTTCAGATGCCTCCACTTCAGTGTACCCTGACGACGGATGCCTCCAAACTGGGTTGGAGAGCCAATCTTGGCAACCTGACTACACAGGGGATCTGGACAATGAAAGAGTCGCAATTCCAGATTGTTCTCCTGGAACTTCGGCGATCTCAAATGCCCTCTGGGTGTTGCAACACCACATCAGAGCAGAGGTAGTCCTAGTTAGGATGGACAATCAGGTTGCCATGTTCTATGTGAACAAGCAGGGAGGAACAGGCTCTTGGGCCCTCTGTGAGGAGGCGCTACACCTGTGGTCCTTTGCCATTGCTAATCAAATACACCTCCAAGCGGTGTGTCTCCCAGGGCAGTCCAATGTCTTGGCAGACAGTCGTATTCTCCTTCCCCATTAATGGTCTCTCCATCCAGACACAATGTCCTACATCTTCCAGACCTGGGGAACTCCAGACATAGATCTGTTTGTGACTCCGCAAAATGCCAAGCTTCCTCGCTTCTACACAAGAACTCCAACATCCACCAACCAACAGGTGGATGCCTTCAACCTACACTGGGGTCAGGATCTGCTTTTATGCTTTCCCTCCTATACCCCTCATTGCTCCTTACTGGGCGCGGCAAACGTGGTTTCCACTGATACTACGACTGACTCAGACTCATCTTGTGTGATTGGGATATGCGCCAGCTATCCTCTCCCAGTTCAATGGCTCACTACTACATCCCAATCCACAGTCTCTCTGCCTCACAGTTTGATGCTGAGAACATAGGTTTACAAGGCTTTGACCTTACTCAAGAGGTTAAGGAGATCCTATTGGCTTCTAGAAAGCCCTTCACCAGACGTTCATATGCTTTTAAGTGGCGTAGATTCTTGGTCTGGTGTTCCCAGAAAGATTTCAATACCTTTTCTGCTCCAGTGGAGTCACTCCTCCAGTATTTCCTCCCGGTCCTCGACAAGTCTAAAGACAAACTCTGTGAGAATCCACCTTGGTGCCATTGCGGCCTCTCACCACCTATTAGATAGACAGCCCATCTCCATGCAACCACTAGAAACGCATTTCATGAGATGTCTCCTATTGTTCAAACCTCCCATTAAGCCATCTCTGGTAGCTTGGGACCTCAACTAGTGCAGTTTCTCAAGCTGCCTTTTGAACTATTAGCCACAACCTCACTTAAGTTCCTCTCTTGGAAGGTAATCTTCCTATTTGCCCTCACTTCAGCTAGATGCATTAGTGAGCTTCAGGCTTTGGTGGTGGATCCTCCCTATACCCGCTTCCACCGTAACAAAGTAGATCTTCAGATTTTCCCACACTTTATGCCAAAGGTGGTGTCTCCCTTCCATTTAAACCAGTCAATTTACCTTCCAGTTTTATTTCCTAAACCACATGCATCTGGAGCAGAAGAAACTCTGCACATTCTTGACTACAAACATGCCTTGGCTTTCTATCGAGATCATCGTAAAGCCTTGCACTTGTTTATCTCATTTGACCCCAGTCACCTGGGATTACCTGTTTCTAAGCGTACGTTCTTCAGATGGATAGCGGACTGCATTTCATTTGCCTATGACAAAGCAGGACTCTTCCCCAGAAGGGCATGTCACTGATCACAATGTTCGTGCCATGGCTAACTCAATGGCAAACCTACGTTCAGTAGCCATCAATGAAATTTGCAAAGCAGCAACTTGGTCTTCCATCCATACCTTTGCTGCCCATTACTGTCTGGACAAGGACTCCCGTCGGGATGCCATGTTTGGTCAGACTTTACTCCAGCACCTCTTTCAGACTTAGATGTAACTCCTACTCTCCGTCCTGGACTTTGAAGATACCAGAAATCCATGTGGGATCCATGACCTCATCATGCCTACTCCGAGGCGAACCTCTACCGGTTCTGAGTTCACTTCATCTGGCATCTGGGAGTTAGGGATTCTCATATGTGAAGACTACATTTTTGCTTGTTCCTGGAGATAGCGTAGTTAACTCACCTGTAACAGGTGATCTCTGGGAACAGCAGGAATATAGTCTTCACAACCCATCCTCCTCTCTTAGGAGTTATATGGTTTCATTTACCCTATTTTCTCAGCTACAAACTCAACTGAAGAGAGGGAGTTGGGAAGGCGGAAAGGCATTCACACAGGCGCAGTGGAGTGCTCTCAAAAGCTTTCCAGTTGGGCACTGGGAAGCATTCCCGTGCGGGGTCCATTGGTACAGATGTCACCCATATGTGAAGACTAAATTCCTGGAGCACCTGTTACAGGTGAGTAACTATGCTTTGCCTACCTGCAAGCTTATATTATTGTTCTAATCCTCGAGTACACTACTTTTCAACCTTTGTTATTTTGTTGCACACTTCTTGAGTTTGTTCTATTCTCATGGCCCACTAAACCCAATTTTGCATGATTCTCACTCAGGCCCTCCCACTAGCAGAAGGAGAACAGCATTTTTTCCCGTATGGGTCTCATTGGGCTGGGTTCCATCTGATGTTTGAATATATGAGGTCGTTCACTTGGATATCAGATTGGAGCCAGCAAAAGAAACGCACAGGGAAGACACTCTGTCCTCCTACCAGGAAAGGCAAACGAGAGAGTAAGGTTACCTGATCTTAGGTGGGTGAATCTGGGACACTTATTATCTTCCACCAGTATCGCTATGCTCATATTACCCCTCTTCTCAAGTGACTTCATTGGCTCCCTATCCAATTCCACATCCAGTTCAAACGTCTACTGCAGACCTATAAGTGCCTTCATTCAGCTGCTCCTCACTATCTTTCCTCTTATCTCTCCCTACACCCCTCCTCAAGAACTCCATTCTTCTGGCAGATCCCCTCTATCTTTGCCCTTCTTCCACTGCCAACTCCAGACTTTGATATTTCTATCCTGCTGCTTTTTCTGCCTGGAACAAACTACCTGAGGTAGTATGCCAGGCTCCATCTGTGGCCCTGTTCAAATGCAGGCTAAAAATTCACTTCTTTGAGACTGCTTTTGGATCCTGATTCCTCTAGTCTCGTGTTCACCTCCTGTGTGTTTCTAACCATTCCCCTAGATATAACTTAGTCCCCACTTGTGTTCTCAGTCTTGACTAGATTGTAAGCTCTTAGCATGAACTATCTTACATGTCTCTGTACAGCGCTGCATACGCCTTGTAGTGCTATACAAGTAAGTAGTAGTAGTAGAATATTTTGGCGCCATTAAGCAATCACGGGTAAAGAGCTAAACAAAAGAAATTGAAATGTAGCTAGTGTTTTTAAAATAATGCTTACAATCCCATGTATGCTCAAAATTAAAAATGCAAAACATAAACAAGTTGATCTTGTAAAATTAGATTCCACTTTCTTAAGCAAAAGATCTTGATATCTAAAAAAAGTGTGCTTATAAGAACATAAGCTGTGCCATACTGGGTCAGACCAAGGCCATCAAGCCCAGTATCCTGTTTCCAACAGTGGCCAATCTAGGTCATACGTACCTAGCAGTTTCCCCAAAAGACACAGGTTCCGCAATGCTTGTATTGGGTCAAGCAGTGATATCTTGGGTCCCTTTAAATGGTTTATGGACCTTTCCTCCAGGAACTTGTCCAAACCTTTTTTAAACCCAGCTGCACTAACAGCTTTTACTATATCCTCCGGTAACAAATTCCAGAGTTTGATTACACGTTAAGTGAAAAAATATTTTCTCTTATTTGTCTTAAATAGTTTACCCTGTAGCTTAATTGCATGTCCCCTAGTCTTTCTATAATCTGATAATGTAAACAATTGATCTGTTTTTACCCATTCCACTCCATTCATTAATTTATAGACCTCTATCATATCTCTTTTCCAGGTTGAAGATCCCTAACCTTTTTAACCTCTCCTTGTAGGGGTATCCTTCCATCCCCTTTACCATTTTGGTTGCTCTTCTCTGTACCTTTTCTAACACTATATCCTTTTCAAGATACGGCAACCAGAATTGCACACAATATTCAAGGTGCGGTTGCACCATGGAATGATACAGAGGCATTATCATATCCTTTTTTTTATTTTGTATTCCTTTCCTTATGATATCTAGCATTCTATTTGCTTTCTTGGCTGCCACTGCACACTGGGAGGAGTAGTTTAACATGTTATCCACGATGACGCCTAAATCTTTTTCCTGGGTGGTGGTTCCTAATGTGGAACCTTGCATCATGTAATCATAGTTTGGGTTGTTATTTCTTAGGTGCATAACATTTCTCTTGTCTACATTAAATTTCATCTGCCATTTGGATGCCCAGTCTTCCAATTTATCAATATTGTCTTGCAATTTTCCACAATCCTCATGGGTTTTAACAACTTTAAATAGTTTTGTGTCCTCTGCAAATTTGATAATCTCACTCCTTATTCCCATTTCCAGGTCATTTATGAATGTTAAAAAGCAGTGGGCCCAGCACAGATCCCTGGGGTACTCCATTATTCACCTTTCTCCATTAGGAAAATTGGCCATTTAGCCCTACCCTCTGCTTTCAATCTTTTAACCAATTCCTGATCCACAATAGTACACTGCCTCCTATCTCATGACTTTTTAGTTTTGCCAAAAGTCTCTGATGAGGGACCTTGTCAAAGGCTTTATGAAAGTCCAGATACACTATAATCAACTGACTCACCTTTGTCTACCTGTTTATTCACACCTTCAAAAAAACATTAGTAAGACAAGATCTTCCTTGTCTAAAGGCATGTTGGCTGTCTCCCATTAAGCCATGACTATCTATACATTCAGTAATTCAGCCAGGACCATTTCCGCACTGTATGCCAGACAGCCATCACCCCAATATTGGACTATGGAAACTCCTTATTCCAAGGACTTTCTAAGCAGGCCACCCACTCATTCCAGCTAGTACAGAACACTGCAGCCCAAATCATAACTGGCACAGCCAAACACGAGCACATTACACCTGTACTTCAGCAACTACACTGGCTACCAGTATCAGCACGGGCAAGATACAAAACAACAGTAAACATATTCAAGATCATACACATGTGCATGGCAGACGTCCTTCACACTTTAATAACCAGGGACACAATCAACAGACCCAGGAGAACCAACAGCAGCAATAGACTACGCGTACGCACTGGATACCACAAAACAAGACAGGTGACCTCCAACAGAGCCATATCCCTCTCGGCACCAGCCCTCTGGAATTCCCTCCCAAATGGACTGCAGTCAATAAAGGACCTCAAGGACTTCCGTAAATCCCTTAAAACCTACTTATTTACGGAATGCTATGACCAAACATCCTGAAGACTCTCACTAGCCGGACTTTACAATGACACCAACCACTATCTACGATAGCCCAACCACTATAGTCTCTACGTATGTCCTGTCACCCCTGTTAATGTTGTTCCAACTTGTGTAAACAACCACTTTGATTGAAGGAGAAAGTGGTATACAAATCTGGATAAATAAAATAATTTTGTTCTTTATGATGGTTTCTACCATTTTTCCTGGTATTGACATCAGGCTCACTGGTCTGTAGTTTCCAGGATCACCCCTGGAACCCTTTTTAAAAATTGGTGTTACCTGAAGATTGGAGGATGGCCAATGTATTATAGATGATTTTAAAGATAGTTCACAGATTACTAGTAGTAGGTCTGCAATCTCATATTTCAGTTCTTTCAACACTCTTGGATGTATACCATCCAGTCCAGGTGATTTGCTACTCTTCAGTTTATCAAATAGTTGTAATACATCTTCCTGGTGTATCAATATTTCTTTGTTCTTCCGCAGTATCACCTTTAAATGCCACTTCAGTCATGGGTAACATCCCTACATCTTTCTCCGTAAAGATCGAAACAAAGAATTCATTTAGTCTCTCCGCTATGGCCTTGTCCCCTCTTAGTGCGCCTTTTACTCCCCTATCATCTAATGGTCCAATTGACTCTCTCACAGGTTTTTTGCTACGAATATACTTGAAAAAGGCTTTATTATGTGTTTTTGCTTCCACAGCAAGCTTCTTCTCAAATTCTCTCTTTGCCTGCCTTATCTATGCCTTGCATCTAACTTGCCAGTGCTTGTGCTGTTTCCAGTTTTCATCATTTGGCTCTTTTTCCATTTCCTGAAAGATGCTTTTTTGGCAACAGCCTCTCTGACCTCACCTTTAAACCATGGTGGCAGTTTTTTGGACTTCTTTCTACTTTTCTTAAAGCGTGGAATACAGCTGGTCTGGACTTCCAAGATAGTATTTTTAAACAACACCCAAGCTTGATGTAAGACTTTAACCTTTGCAACTGCTCCTTTTAGTTTTTTTCTTAACTATTTTCCTCATTTTATCAGTCTCCATTTCAAAATTTAAAAGGTGGTACTGTGGATTTCCTTACCATCCCTCCTCCATTAATTAAATCAAATGTGATCATGCTATGATCACTATTGCCAAGTAGCCCCAACACCCTTATCTCTTTCACCAGATCTGGTGTTCCACTAAGGACTAGGTCCAAAATACTTCCCCTCTGTTCATGAACCACCTGCTCTAAGAAGCAGTCATTTATTTCATCTAGAAATTTTATCTCCCTAGCATGTCCTGCCGTGACACTGACCCAGTCAATACCAGAGTAATTGAAATCACCCATTATTCTTACTGTGCTGTAACTTTTGTTAGCTTCCCTAATTTCTTTGAGCATTTCATCATCCATTTGTTTGTTCTGGCCAGGTGGTCGATAGTGCATCACCACTGCCATCGCCTTCCCCTTTTTACATGGTATTTCAATCCATTGAGATTCTACAGTAAATTTTGTTTCCTGCAAAACTTTAATCCTTTGTGACTCAATGCCCTCTCTAACATAGAGCGCAACCCTTCCACCAAATTGATCAGCTCTATCATTACGATATAGTTAGTACCCAGGTATCAGTGTCCCACTGGTTGTCCTCCTTCCACCATGTCTCTGAGATACCAAACCTCTCATTTAGTGCTATATATTCTAACTCTCCCATCTTATTTTTTAGACTTCTAGCATTTGCATACAAGCATTTTAGAGAGTGTATTTTATTCATATTAATCTGGCTATTGGTAGGCAGGGGTAATTTGGAATCTTTAAGCTCTGTCTGTTCTGTATTCAAGGACATTTGGGCTACTTTTGTCTTTATTGGAACTTCTCTGCTGATATGCCCTAACTTCATTTTTTTTGATGTATCCTTCAAGGATACATTGTTCCAAACCATGCGCTCTTGGGCGACTGTCGGCTCACCCCTGTTATCTAGTTTAAAAGCTGCTCTATCTCCTTTTTAAAGGTTAATGCCAGTAGCCTGGTTCCATCCTGGTTAAGGTGAAGCCCATCCCTTCGGAAGAGCCCCTCTTTTCCCCAAAATGTTCCCTAGTTCCTAACAAATCCAAAACCCTCGTCCTTATAACATCATCTCATCCACGCATTGAGACTCCAGAGCTCTGCCTGCCTTTTGAGTCCTGCACGTGGAATGGGAAGCATTTTGGAGAATGCTACCCTGGAAGTTTTGGTTTTCAACTTCCTACCTAAAAGCCTAAATTTAGCCTGCAGAACCTCCCTATCACATTTTCTATGTCATTGGTACCGACATGTAACAAGACAGCAGACACCTCCCCAGCACTATCTAAGACCTTGTCTAGGTGGCACATGAGGTCTGCTACCTTCGCACCAGGCAGGTATGTTACCAGGCAATCCTCATGTCCACCAGCCACCCAGCTATCTAAATGCTTAATGATCGAATCACCAACTATAATGGCAGTCCTAACCCTTCCCTCATGGGCACATGTCCCTGGAGAAACTTCTCTGTGCGAGAGGTTTTACATCATCTGGATCACTTCCTCCAACACCAGGGTGATGCTTTCCTGTCACTTGACTCCTCTCCTCCATGGCAACAAGGATGCTGCCAGACTGGAGGTAGGACTTCAGTATTATATCCCTGTAGATCTCGTCTATGTACCTCTCTGTCTGTCTTATGTCCTCCAAGTCTGCTACTCTAGCATCCAGAGATCGGACTCGTTCCCTGAGAGCAAAGAGCTCCTTGCATCTAGTGCACATGTAAGACCCCTCACCAACTGGGAGAAAATCATACATGTGACGCTCAATGCAAAAGACTGGAAAACCCCCATCTTGCTGCTGGACTGCTGTCTGCATCTTAGTTTTAAGGTTGTGTTTAGATATTTAAATTCTTTACCTACTAAGGGTTGGTAGGGGTACTTATACTACACCTAATATGTTTAATGTACTTTGTTTATCTGAAGCTTAATATCAGATCCCAAGGTATGCCTGATAAGGACAAACAGCTGCACCTGAGAGTGAATATGGCACCTCCTTTCCTTTGAGAGGTTTATGTACATATAAAGCTACTATTATCCCATGGGTGGGTGGGTATTGGGGAGGGAGGGAGGGAGGGAAAAAGACTTATTAAAAGCTGGCTGCTACACAGTACCCTGCCCTGTGCTTCTAAGGCAGTGGTTCTTAACCTTGTTGGAGGTACTGAACCCCACCAGTTTCATATGCACATTCACCGAACCCTTCTTTATTGAAAAATAAAATGGTTTTTTTTCAAATTCAAGACATAGGTATATGTTTTACTGGTTCACAAAATGAATCGTGCATTAACATCACTGTGTTCAAAGAACAAAACCAATACAATGCATGAACTCACAACAAATTACATAACTTTTTACAAAGACATGACCTTTTTTAATACTACCACACTGAAATGGTTTTAATTTTTAACCTTATGTATTCCAATAATGAACTTATTGTATTTATGCTATTTATTATTTTTAACATTTTAACACACACCCATCACCTAATTTCCATCAGGCTACACCGCTACAATAATAATGAATATTTACTGCAAATCAGTGTGACTTCTGCTGTTGCCTTTGAGAGACCATTTCAGAAATGCGTGGCTTCACCTTGGCAAGTGCCACTCTCATGTCATTTTCACAGCAAAGTCTGTTCCTTTTCTTCGTTTTTATGTCCAGCATCCTCAAAGGATTGCTCGCAAAGATATGTTGTAACAAATGGTATAAAAATTTCCAGGGCTTTCCTAGCAATAACAGGATATGTTACCATTTGTCGACACCAAAACGTTGAGGGCGTTGTTGTTCTGAAGAGTTGCTGTTGAACCGGGCTCTGCTGAATTTCAATGATTTCGTCGAGGTATTCATCATTGACATCTGCTGTCTCAACACCAAACGTGAACAGCTGTCTCACCCATGCTGGATATGACTCTCTTGTAGGGAAGTATCTGTCGAGAGACTTTGCAAGCTCATTTAAGTGCGTGGCAATTGCTTGCTTCAGTTCCGTGGGTACAGAAATGTCTCCGATTCCAGACACATCTTCGATCTTACTTACACAGTCGTCCAGCAGGGGAAAGTTTGCAAAGTTATCGTTCTCTGTTCGTCGTTTCCATAATAGTAGCTTTATTTTGAAAAGCCTTCAGGTTTTCTTCCGCTTCGATGATGTTGACTCCACCACCCTGCATCTGCTGATTGAGATGATTGAGAGATGTGAATATATCAGCCATGTACGCTAAAATAAGAATGAACTTAGAATTTTTGAAGCAATCTGCATGACTATGTTGGTGCTCTTGCAAAAACAGGGCTAATTCCACACGCATGGCAAAAACACGATTCAGCACCTGTCTCCGGGATAACCACCGAACGTTAGAATGGTACAGAAGTACCTCGAATTCAGAGCCCATTTCTTTACACAGCTCACTGAAGATGCGGTGCCTCAGTGCACATTCCACTACAATTTTTAATACTTCTGTCATTTCTGGAGGTAAGGTATTTATTGCCAACGCATGCCTGTGCAGAATACAATGCGTAACAATGATGTGTGGTGCATAGGCTTTCACTAGCGCACCAAAACCAGACTTTCTTCCCAACATGACTGGAGCTCCGTCCGTACAAACTGCAGAAACCATATCCCACGAAAGATTGTTGTCTCAAGAAGTCATCCACAAGTTTCTTCACATCAGCTGCCTTAGTTGTTGTAAGAGGCTAACAAAATAAAAAATCTTCCTTTATCATGTCATCTTTCACATAGCACACAAATACAGCAAGCTGACTTAGATTAGAAACGTCTGTGGTCTCGTCGCGTTGGAGGCTGAATTTTGCCGGGCTTGAAATCAGATCTGCAGCTACTTGAGCCAAGATGTCTTTGCTCATGTCCTCTATTCTGTCGCTGATTGTGTCATTTGAAAGAGGAATTTGGGATAATTTAACTTTGGCCGCTTTTCCCAGCATCAGATTCGCCATCTTCAACACAGCTGGTTTTATGAGTGTTTTGCCAATGGTGTGTGGTTTGCCCTGCTTTGCGATCGGGTAAGCAACTTCGTACGATGCTGTGAGGATCGGTTTGTTGATGGGTACAAAGCCAAGAGCAGGCAGAGTAGCCTTTTCATTGAATCTGGCTCTCTTCACCTTGAATTCAGCAAGCATTGTGTTCTTGTATTCCCCATCTCCATGCAGGTTAAGGAAGTGTTCCTTTAGTTTTGCCGGTACTAGACTAGAATTGCTTAACTTGGCATTGCAAATCATGCAGATAGGACGCTGACTCCCATCACGTTCTGTTATATATGCGAATCCATGTTGTACATATTCGTCCGACCACTTTCTTTTTTTGTTCGACATAGTTAGTATGGATTAAAATATTAAGAAAGAAATCACACGACATACCATCACGACAGTCACAAGTCGACTACTGAGTGCACCAAATTCCCTGCAGTACAGATTGGCCAAGCAATGTAGCGTGATCACCTGCAGCCAATGATGGCCAAGCGGGGCGTGTCATCACGAATCATATGAGTCGGGTGCATGTCTTGTGTCTTGACCTCCGCCGAATCCCTGAGAGTGACTCACCGAACCTCTAGGGTTCGATCGAACCCAGGTTAAGAACCACTGTTCTAAGGTAATCTGTGACCAATTTCCAGGAGGAGTCCCAAAGTCCTTGCTTGGATAGAGGGAGTCTTGGGTTCTAAATTTAACCAGAAAGCTCTCTGCTGTGTTAAATTTAAACTGAAAACTCTTTGCTGCTACTAGGCACTGACTGATTTAACAAATACACTGGGTTCACAGATTGATCAGCTTTAATCTAAAGAATTCCTTTTTCCCCAAGATTTAGAAAAATTCCCAGAAGTAAATACTTAATTGCAGATCTCTCTCCAGAAGTAGCAGTCTCCTTTTGTAGTCCTGAGCATATCCAACTATCTTAGAGGGTAGCTCTGCAATCCTGAACATGTATCAATTTTTATTTAAACTTAAATTCATTTCATGTAGAACAAAGATGTCTCAGCCTAAACTGGTCAACAGTAATATTATCTTCGATTTTTTTAAATGACAGTTATTATATCTCAAAAATGTGTTCCTAGAAGTAGGTTTCTTTTAGACTTTATTTTTTTTTTATTTTCAGCAACATCTTTTCCATCTTTTTTTATTTGATTTTAGAGACGTGTACATCCACATAAACAAGAAAAAAGGCACAATACACAAAAGCAAGTAAATTGAATACAAGCAATCAAAACATGGCATCATAAAACTTAGCCCCCATTATGAAGATTGAGCCAAAAAGATCGTAGTTATAAATTTATATAAGGAAATCCAGCAAAGCTATCTCAAGAGGATAAACATTACATACCCTAAACAACCCCACTAGCCCTGTTTGTCTTCCAAAAACTTCAAGCGAGATGGATCAAGAAAAACATAAACCTGCCCTTGGATAGTAATCACACATTTACAAGGAAACGGCAAAAAGAAACTTGCCCCAAGAGCAACAACTCGTGGCTTCAAAGCTAAAAATAGCTTACGGCGAGCCTGTGTAGAATGGTTCACATAAGGAAAAACATTCAATTTTTGTCCACAAAACGGAACATCTTTATATAAACAGCTTCAGCATCTTAAATTTCACTGCTTCCAATAAAGTGTTCCCTTTTATAATATCAGTAGAATCTTCCAAAAATTGGGTCAGGTTTGGATTATCTGGAGAGCGGAGGGTATCAAACCTCCCCTTCTCCTCCACAGAAATCCAAACCTTGGAAGATACATAATATATATGAGTCATATCTACAGGATCAGGTAACTTTAAGACCTCAGAGAAATACTTAGCAAGCAAAATCTCCAGTGAAAGCAACCGCGTCACAGGAAAATTCAAAATGCCTCCAATCAGGTCTGAACCAACAAAGAGTCCTTAATGGAAGTCACCTGAATAGTATTAAGGGACTGCAGCTGAACTTCCATCTTGGACAGGGAATTATACAATGAAACATAATTAGAATCCAGTTCTTTAACTTTGTCTACCATGGCCGAGCTATATTCACATAATGAAACCACTGTAGTGGATAAATTAGTATCATTAACTGAAATTGCAGTCCATAAATCTTTAAGAGTAATATCATCCACAGGAGAAGACACAGCTAAATTCAAAGACTCCGATAAGGCTACAGGCTTGGGAATAGGTATCTAGTTACCAACCCTAGCTTCACTGGGTGGAGTCCCAGATACCGTGGAAGACAACATAGGCACAGGGTGCGGAGGAGGCAGAGGAGCCCCAGAGCTAAACGAAGCTCCCTCCAGAGAAGGCGTCACAGTCTGCCGAGGAACCAAATGCTTATCAAAGGGGCCAGAAACCGTGCCCAGAACTGCAGAATCAGATGGTATCTTTGGACCCCCTTAATCTTACTCTTCCCCATTCCTGCTAAACGCAAACTCTTCAACGCCTCAGGAACACCGAAGGGGCACCAAAGGAGTATGTTCCGCCCCTTTGGTCATGCCCCTTCTGCTCACGAACAGCAGGCTGCGATCCATGTCCGAGAGGCAACTGGTAATTTGTAGAGCAGGCAAGCAAGACCTCTGAGGGAAGCAGCCGTCCGAAGTATGCCAGCAAGAAAAAGTTTCAAACAGCAGGAGCAGGTAGGAGAGCAGATCACTTGCCCCAAATCTTCCACACGTTACCAGTCCAGCTCAATCCCACACTCCTCGCTTACTGCCAGTAATTTGTAGAGCAGGCAAGCAAGACCACTAAGAGAAGCAGCAGTCCAAAGTATGCCAGCAAGAAAAAGTTTCAAACAGCAGGAGCAGGTAGGAGAGCCGATAGAGCTATCAGATGCCCCGAATCCCCCACATGTCACCAATCCAGCTCAATCCCCCTTTTCCATCTTTAAAAATAATTCCATACACATATTAGTGTACCAGTACAACAGTAACTTTCATATATACTTGTTCATCAACGTCAACGGTTGGGTTGCATTATTTTAACCTATTCCTCTCCTCTTCCCCCTCCTCCCCTGGTGCGTGTCAAAACCTCTATCCTCCCACCATATATTGTACGAGATTATACATTCCTCTTTATACTACAATGCAATAATGACCTTTTGCTATGGTACACTTAGTCATTTTTAGTATTCTGATACTTTACTTGAGATCTTTGCCCCCTCTAATCCCTCCCCCTCTGATACTGAACCATCACTCCCTATATTTGCTTTTCGGTTTGTTTCCAGATATGATATTCTCCCCAAATTCTTACATGTTTTCCCATCCGCCGGTATTTACACGCTGTCAATGCATTCATTCATTCATTCTATATAATCGAGCTTTCGGAGAATCTCCTCCTCAGTCGGCACTCGCGCTGTCTTCCATACTTCTGCCAGCTTCACTCTCACTGCCAACCACACCTGACTACCCCATTGAGCCACATATTTGTCAGTGTCCTCTGGGTTAGAATATAATAATATATACCTCGGAGAGGGCTGTATTCCACCCCACTTATCTTTCTAAAGAAATCCCCTGCCCATAGCCACACCTGTGCCACCTTCTCACAACTCCACTATAAATGTAAAGTCCCTTTTCCATATCATCCCTTCCGGTATTTCCTATCCCCTCCCTTTCCAAACCTATTCAGCTGACATGGTGTGTAGTACATTCTATAGAGAACTTTGTAGCCATTTTCCTGTAATTTGGCAGATATGGATACTCTCCGAGCCTGTACATATACTGATTCCCATTGTAAATCTGATCGAGGTTCCTCCAAATCTGCCTCTCATGTTTCTTTAAATTTGAGATGCTGTGTAGATCCCTCCATTCTTATTTTGTGAAGTTTGGACAGGAGCCCCTTACTAGTCCCATATTTCCTATATAATGTTTCAAACTCCGTTTCTTGGCGCTTCAGTCCCCCTTGTGTGGTTTTACTCCTGTAAAAGGAAACCATCCGCATATATAAATAGCGGTCCACCTCCCACAGTCCCCTTTTTCTTTCAATTCCTCAACGTTCGCAAACTCCCATCATCTTTCCTAAGGTGGCCCACCCTCCATATCCTTCCGCTCTCTCATATCCGTTGCCTGGAATTCTGAACCCCGGGTGGAAATGCTGGATTATCCCGGAGAGGTGTCAGCCACCCCTCTCCTCTTCCCCCCTTGACCCATCTACCATATGCTCTCCAACTCTTTAGGGTTTGGGTCATATAGGGGTTCTCACCTGCTTTTCTAACTTTCCCCTTAAACGGGCTCCAAGGCACATCTCGTAGTGTGCCACTTGCCCAAGCTGTCTGCTCAAGCACCACCCAATTTTTCCCACCCTCTTCCCCACCCTTCCAATCAAATACCTTGCCTCCAAGCTTTCTATGAAACACCCCAAGTAGCAAGTATATTGCCAACCCCCCCCCCCCCAAAGTTTTGAATGCCACAGTACATGCCTAAATACCCTTGGGGGCCATTTCCTCCAAGTAAAGCTAAAGGTTTTCCTTTGAAGTTTACACAGTTGATTCAGAGGTATCTCCACCGGTAGTAACAAAGTAAAAGAGGAGGTGAAGCAACACATTCATTTTAACTATAGCCACTCTGCCTAGTCACGAATACCATATTCTCCAGGTCCTCAGCTCTAATCTTAAATGGAGGCTCATAATTCAGCTTATATAGATCTTGCCACTTTTTACCCACTTGAACGCCTAAGTACCTCATCGAAGTTTGAATTCATTTGAATGGGAAAGACGTCCGAAGACGTTCTTCTGTTTCTGCCTCCAGTTATACCCCTGTTTTTGTCAGGTTTACTTTATAACCTGACACCCTACTATATCTGTCTATTTCTTGCAATAGCACTGGCAGCGGCAGGAGTGGGTCCTGCAGAGAGAAGATGTCATCCACTGCTAGTAGGACTGTATCCAGTCCTTTTTGTTGTACCTACCAAATAAGATTTAATACCCTTCTAATCCCATCCCTAGCCTGATGTCCTGGAACGAACCCTGTCTGATCTTGGTGTATAAGTTTCAGGAGGAACACCTACAATAGAGTTGCCAATATTTTTGCAGATATCTTAGCATCCACGTTTATTAGTGAAATTGGTCGGTAGGAGCTGCATTGGATGATATCTTTTCCCGGCTCAGGTAGTACCGTGATGCCTGCCTCAGCCATTGAACTCAGGAGAAGACCACTGCCACCCGCCTCATTGAACACCTCCACTAACAATTCTCCTACCTCTTCCCAGAACTTCTTATAAAAGCCTGGGACTTTCCCTTCCTTGAGCTCCTTTATTGCTGTTTTCACCTCATTGAAGGTTATATCCCTCTCTAGCAAGGCGGTCTCTTCCTCTAGAAGTCAGGCCATTTTGCAACTCTAAGTATTCTTGACTCTGAATGCCACCCTCCCCCACTTCTATAGTATACAGGGCAGTATAAAACATTTTAAAGGCCTCCTGTATTTCAGATGTGTTAAACTTTAGATCCCCTCCTTCCCTAATTTTAGCTATATGTTGCTGGCTCTTTAGCCTTCAATTTGCATACAAGAATCCTTCCCGCTCGATTATGCCATTCAAAATATGTTTGTTTGAGAGAGTCTAAACGGTGCGTTCTCTTTAATTGCAAGTGCTGTAGTTCCTGGCATGCCTTTTTTAATGCTCTCCATTTTTGCCTGTTTGGGGCCTGGAAATGCTCTCTTTGCAGCCTTTTCATTTTCTCCAATAAAATGATCTCTTGCTTTGATCTTTGCCTCTAATTATGTTATGCTATGCTTATTCACACAAAAATTAAGTTGGTCACTGAACGACAAGACACACTCAATAAAACTCTAAATATCGTTCTACTTCAATACTATGATGGATCAAAAAACATTTCACGAGGTCTCAGTAGAAAATAACACTGCTGGCTTTAGGTTCACACCTTATAGCCGCTACCATGTTGTCTTACATCAATGACATATTTTTTAATAGTGCTGTGATGATGGTTCATGATAGTTTTTGTGTTTTATGCAGTGTATTTTATCGGTCCCCTGAAGAAACCAATTTGAAACGTCTGGCTGGTACCGGGACTGTACATTGGGATCACTAGTGCTCTATGAAGATTTGGACTAGTCCTTTTTGAAGCTGAGTATTCTGTTTTTCGAGATTTCGTAATACAAAAGGACTGTGTTTCAATTTATTAGAGCTTGAAGTTTTGAGAGGTCATTGATGTAAGACAACACGGTAGCGGCTATAAGGTGTGAACCTAAAGCCAGCAGTGTTATTTTCTACTGAGACCTCATGAAATGTTTTTTGATCCATCATAGTATTGAAGTAGAACGATATTTAGAGTTTTATTGAGTGTCTTGTCGTTCAGTGACCAACTTAATTTTTGTGTGAACACAACTATAGCTGGTCCGGAAGGATGGAAAAATATTTTAAGTTTTACTCATGACCACATTATGAGTTTGACTAAGGAGAAGACCCCTTTTTCCCAATTGGATTTGCAGCTCAATTCCTCTAATGAAGTCACTTGGGAGGCTTTTTTGAAATTACAGAAAAAGAAGTAAAGACTGGGGCTACATCGGTTTTCACTGATAGAGTATATTAATCGCCAGCAGATACCGAGAGGTCTGCGAATCTACAAGGAGCCCCGGAAGCCTGTACTGGAGGCAGAGTTTTTGGAGAAATGGAATCAAATATTAAACAAGTGTGCTTTGGACCTTATGGTGTTGATAGTAGATACAGCCAAAAATGATATGGAAAAAATATCTGATGAACTGAGTGCGATGGAAGCTAGTTTGAAATCACTGGAATCAGAGGGAGTGTACTCCCTGAAAACAGAGGATATAAAAAAACAGCTCGAGTCTTTTCGTCAAGAAGTAATGGCAGCGAAATTGAAGAAATTTAAACGGGACCATATGGACTATACTGTAGGGTACGTATACCCCTGGATGAACAGCAAACGAAAGACACGGAAATCAGGGAAGAGAGTTAACTTCGAAGATACATCAGATGATGCAGCCTCTACCGATTCCACTCTATCTTCTAAAGAGAGTGGAGATTTTTTAGAGGAGGCTACCAATGGAAAAACAAAGAAGAAAAAGGAATCCGATCGTCTGAAGCAACGTGGTGTATCAAAGAAAAAGTAGTGAGGGATTCACAGCCTAGTGATGATCTGGTGGTTAACCTATCTGGACAAGTTCTCTCTTCTGCTGAAATAGCCTTATTGAATAAAGGTTTATCATTTGTGCCCCGTTGTGGGTTTGACTCTTTTCAATTTAGGGTGGACTTTGAGGCTCTCATTAGAAAGCTGTGGCTAAAAAACTATTTTGCTGGTTCTTCATCATCAGTGGTGGACTCGAGTAGTGTAGATCCGGTAGAATCGGGATCCAACAGAGTCCGTTTACCTTTAAAGTCCACCTGGACACCTCCGGGTCCCCTTCCTCCAGCGTTGGATGTGTATAGGCAAGCAGTATTGCATGATGTTAAGTCTCTAGAAACAACTCGTAGACAACAGCGCACAGCCCTCACCCCAGAAGAACGTAAGGCTTTACAGGATCTACGGGGTCGACCTGACATAGTTATTAGAAGAGCCGATAAGGTGGGGGGGCAATTGTTGTGCTGGCGGTGGAGGATTATGTTTCTGAAGACTTATCTCAATTGCATGATTCATCAGTGTATTTATGTTTGCAAGAAGATCCGCTTATACATCTTCAGAGAACGATCAACGACCTTACTTCTGAGGCACTGAGGCAACATCTTATTACTAAGCAGGAATATCAGTTTTTGAATCCTAAAGCCCCTACTACGGCCAAATTTTACTTGGTCCCAAAAATCCATAAGAATTTACAAAAGCCTCCAGGTAGGCCTATAGTATCAACTCGGGGCAGTGTTCTAGAACCCCTGTCAGTTTTTGTGGACTCCTATTTACGACCTCTTCTGCCCACGATTCCTTCTTTTTTGAGGGATACCACCCATTTTTTGAATGTTCTTGAAACCCAACACCCTTTGGCAGCTCAAGCGGATGTATGGCTAGTAACACTAGACGTTGTCTCTCTCTACACAAACATCCCGCAAGGGGCGGTGTTATCAGTAGTGGAGCAGGTGCTCACACAGAGTACTGATGTGTCTGAGCTGAGGAACGTTTTTCTTCTTAGTTTAGCAAGATTAGCCATCTATCAGAATTATTTTGTGTTCCAAGGGGTGCTGTATCAACAAATTTCTGGGGTTGCTATGGGCGCTACTTGTGCCCCGTCCATAGCAAACTTCTACATGGGATTTTTTGAGGAGGAATGGGTTGTTCCCTCTCCATATTCTAGTTGTATTAAGCTGTGGAAAAGGTCTATTGATGTTTTTTTGGTCTGGCAGGGTACCGTTGAGAAGTTGGAAGAATTCCTGATGTGGCTTAACACTTGTGATGCTAATATTAAATTTACTTCGGCATATCATTCTGACACACTTAACTATCTAGATGTCTGTGTAAAACGTACTGTAGATGGGTGGGCCACTTTGGTTTATAAGAAACCGACGGATAGGGTCACTTTTTTACAGTACACAAGCATGCACCCTCCGCGTTTAAAGATGGGTCTCCCATTCTCCCAATTTTTACGTTATCGGCGGAATTGTTCGGATAAGGCTGATTTTAAGCAGAAAGCTCAGGCTTTGCAACGCCATTTTCTTCAACGTGGCTATCCCAAGTCGGTAGTACATCGTGCATACACTAGGGCTCTTTTTAACCATCGCACAACATTACTGGGGGCAGGTCCTCGAGCGGATTCTATTGTTTATGATGACACGCATGTTAATTTTATTACCCGGTATTCTCCCCTTAGTGGGGAGCTTCAGAAGGTTTTTCGTAGGCACAATAACATCTTGGCAGCGGTGCCCGGTTTGGGCCAGAAAGTAGTTAGGTATGTATGGCAGAGAGATCACAATTTGAAGGATCTTCTCAGCCCGACCATAATTCCTTCTGCGGGTAATGAGAGAGGGCGAAATTCAGTGGGGGGCCATTTTGCATGTGGGTCCTGTGACATCTGTGACATTACATTGAGTCAGGAGATTTTCGTTCACCAAGGGGTCTCTCTACGTCTTCGCAGTTTGACCTCCTGTGAATCACAGAATGTTGTATATGCGGTTTTGTGCCCTTGTGGTTTGTTACGTTGGAAAAACAATCCGACCGTTTCGGATAAGGATGCGAGAACATCGTAGCCGTTTAAATCGTAGATGTATGGAAGCTCCTATGGTGCAGCATTGCATGGAGAAAGTTCACACCTTTGGGCAGTTGCGGTGTCTATGTTTAGACCAGGTGGTAGTTGGCAGTCAGGGTAAATTCCTGGATCAGACGCTCATTAAGCGGGAACAACGTTTGATTTTTCAACTTAATACTTTATATCCAGCAGGATTAAATGGACAGATTGACTGGCAGGCTTGTATGTAACTGGTTGGAAAAATTTTTGTAAAGTGTAGATAAGGTTTAAGTCGTGGCTGAGGGTACGCCCCCTTGAGGGGTTTAAAAATGGAGTAGGTAGCAGGCTTTACGCATGCGCGGCGTTTTTCTGGTACGGGTGTTTGTCGGAGTTGCATAAAGAATTAACGTGGGCAGCATCTGAGGTAAGAGTGGTGTAGGTTATGGGTTTTGTGGTAATTATATTTTTAATAGTGGTGTGGATGATGGTTCATGATAGTTTTTGTGTTTTATGCAGTGTATTTTATCGGTCCCCTGAAGAAACCAATTTGAAACGTCTGGTTGGTACCGGGGCTGTACGTTGGGATCACTAGTGCTCTATGCAGATTTGGACTAGTCCTTTTTGAAGCTGAGTATTCTGTTTTTCGAGATTTCATAATACAAAAGGACTGTGTTTCAATTTATTAGAGCTTGACGTTTTGAGAGGTCATTGATGTAAGACAACACGGTAGCGGCTATAAGGTGTGAACCTAAAGCCAGCAGTGTTTTCTACTGAGACCTTGTGAAATGTTTTTTGATCCATCATAGTATTGAAGTAGAACGATATTTAGAGTTTTATTGAATGCTATGCTTATTAGCTGACCCCTCATGACTGCCTTAAGACCATCCCATCTAACCTGCACTGAGGTGCCCTCACTGGTATTAAATGTTAAATATTCTTTCAGCGCCGCCTTTATCCTTTCTCGAGCTAAGAGACCCTCATTAAGGCACCAAAATTGCAGCTCTACCTTTTCTTGATTACCTTCCAAACTTAGAATGACCGGGGCATGATCTGACCATACCCTCGCTTCTATTTCAAATTTAACACTGGGCAAAACACATAACACACATAGCTCCACCCATATCATGTCAGTGCAGCTATATGTGATATGTGGGTTGGAACAGTACGTGTATTGTCTATCCTTCCTATGCTTCTGTCTCCACACATCCACCATCCCACAATTCCTCAAGACGTCCAGCATACATCTCCTCTCTTTCCCCAATGTTTGAAATATAGAGACCGCCACTGCCGCAGTCTTTGTAATCTGCTCTTCCGGTACCCCTTTAATGTGCAAGTTTCTCCTGCTGCGATTTTCCAAATCTTCTATTTTTATCTGTATTTGCTGTGTTGCTTCCTCCATCTTATTTATACTGTCTTTCATATACTCTTGCTCCTATTGCCACTCCTCCACCTCTTCTAATCTTTTTTCCAGCTTATGTAGGTCTGACCTTACGTCCTTGAATTTGCAGCTCAGCTCCGTTCTCACCACACCAAGTTCCTACTTCAGTTCGCTGAACCATTGCTGCATTTCAGATTTACTGACATGTACTACCTTGCCCAATGTATCCTCTTTTGTTGGATGTCTGCATTTTGTCTTCCTGCTTTCTCCATTCCCGGCACCATTTTGGGCGTGAGATCCTCTCTGCTTTGGAAAGCAAATTCTTTTTAAATCTGCCGCTTTCCGCTGGGTCTGGGCCATCCCACCTCTGGGCAATTCCACTGATCTGCTGGAGGACCCGCTGCTCAGAATGGGTGGGGAAACGCTCGTTTGAACCCTAATTGAGCGAGCGGGTCACCAGAGCTTTCAGCTCAAGCGTCCATGCAGTGACGTGATGTCACTTCCTTTCCCTAGAAGTAGGTTTCCTACATATGGAAGACTGAAAACGCCTGTCAGCCAGAGAAATAGCAATACCGAACAAGCTGAAAAGTGCATATTTGCAGTGTGACACAATAGCATGTCCTCCCTCCCCCTTTTCCAGAAAGAGGCATTCAGGAGGTTCATCTCTGTGTGTCATAGAACGTGTGTGGGGGGGGGGGGTAAGGATGCATGCATGTGTGTGTGTCAGTGTGTCTGTATTTGTGTCTATCTCCAGGAACAAGCAGGAATGCAGTCTTCACATATGGGGGTGACGTCGGCACAGCTGGAGCCCTGCTTTAGGGAGCATCCCTCCACGCATGCATGCCCACCTTCCCAGCAACTCTCCTCAGTCATCATCTTACTGCAGAGCTATTAGGACATCATCCTCTTCCCACTGGTAAAATTCGTCTAAGTGCCTTTGGGTATATCGTGTTTTGCCTTCCCGTCGATCCATTGCTGTATTGACGCCGCAGTCTCTTTTTTTTTTTTCACTTTTCATTTTTGATTTTTAATTTATTTTTCACTTAATTTTTACTTAATTTGTGGCTCTGCCGCTTGCTTGGCTGGTCTAGGCTGCCATTGCTTCTTTTGATTTTTGCCTCTGTGGTCTTCTCAATTCTCTGGGAATAAGCAGGAAGTCAGTCCTCACGTATGGGTGACATCAGTTCCATTGGAGCCCACATGGAAGCATCTCCCCAACTTTCAAGGAGAGCCTTTGGGAGATGCACCACACATGCGTGGTCCACTTCCTGCCCAAAGGTGCCATCTTGCCTCAGTCTACTTTTTTCCGTGGAGCCCTTCAGATGTTGTTCTTTTTCCCCCGGAAAAAATCTGTTGGGTTTTTTTTTTTCTTTCTTTTTCTTTTTTTTTATAGTTTAATTTTGTTCGGTTGGCGTACCACTTCCTTCTCGCCCTTGAGCCAGCTCTCGCCTCAGGTTCATCTATCCATTTTCCACTTTTTTCTTCGAGGTCCACCTCAACCGGTGTTCTCGCCCTTTTTCAGCCAAAGGTCTCAGACCCCTGCTGGGAGGCAGGGACCCCCTTTTTCCGATGGCCCCCAAGTGGCTTCAAAAAGTGTGACTGGTGTGGCTTTACCGATCCAAACGACTGCTGCCTCCGATGCCTTGGCCCAGAGCACAACAACTCCGACTGTGAGCTCTGCAGAACAATGACCTAAAGGCCTTAAAGAGTTGCCATCAGCAGGAGGAAACATTTTTCCATATTTCTGACTCTGCCCCGGAGTCTCCAGGAATGCCACGCTCCAGGGCCTCCTCTGATACCTCTGTGCCCCGTGAAGCCAGAGCCTCCTTGGAGTCCCGAAGCCATGGTTCCTCTGAACGGTAGTCAATGGAGATGAATCATAAGAAGAAACAACCCTGAAATACCGCCTCTGAGGATGGATCTGGGAAGAAAATGAAATCCCGCCCTAGGTCCCACAGTCCCAGGCATGAGTCCAAGAAGTCAGGGCAGGAGCGGCCCTCCAAGTTGCCACACAAGGAGGCGTTAGCTCCTGCTGACTGGTCTTGGACTTCCAAAGCCATCCTCATCGAGGACTCCCCCTCAATAATATAGACATCGAGCTTAAAGTCTTCTGTGCCTGTGTCGAAGGCTGGGGAGCCAACTTGTATGAAGACCAAAATGGCAGCCCTAGAGAGCAGTATATGTGCCCTAATGGCCATGCAGCTTGTCCGGTTCATCCACCCTGATGACAGGAGTCTCGATATCGAAAGAGAGCCTCTGTTTGTCAGCGATACCACTGATTCCCTGGGCCAAGCCCAGGACTATTCTTGAAGGAGCAGGGCATTCTCCTACACCCCAACCTGGGGTCCCTCTCGCTCATGGCTTGGCTGCTGAAAGGGTAGCACTAGCCCCCTTCAGCCTTCCATGCGATGTGGAAAACATCCTCCTGGCCTGTCGGAAGGCCTCCACAAGAAGGATCTGGCTGCTATCCTGATGGCAGTAGTACCAGATCCCTCGAGGCCCTTGTGATGCGGAGACCCGATGCCCGACCTCCATGTCGATGCATTGACACACTCCGCAGCATCATTCGTGGAACTGGCACAGTCTCAAGCTCCAGGGCCAATACCCCCATTAGAGCCCATGGATGTGCACCGAGATGTGATGTCTGCATCGGAACGGCATCACCGCCATAGTACCAAGTTACACTATTTTGACTTCTTACCGAGCTCTGATTCCACCTCTTCGGAATTGGACATTGAGTCTTTTGGTTCCATAGGACTCTCGGACATTCCTTCGGACCCTTCTCCACCACATGAGCAGTGTCATTCGCTGCCTGAGCATATGTTTTTTCAAGATTTCATCTGAGACATGGTAAGAGCACTTTCTGTCGGTAACCACCGAGACTGAGCCGAGAGCTGAAGAACTTGAAATTTTTCATAAGAACATAAGATATGCCATACTGGGTCAGACCAAGGTCCATCAAGCCCAGTATCCTGTTTCCAACAGTGGCCAATCTAGGTCATACGTACCTAGCAGTTTCCCCAAAAGACACAGGTTCTGCAATGCTTGTACTAGGTCAAGCATTGATATCCTGAGTCCCTTCTTAATAATGGTTTATGGACCTTTCCTCCAGGAACTTGTCCAAATCTTTTTTAAACCCAGTTACACTAACAGCCTTTACTACATCCTCCGGTAACAAATTCCAGAGTTTGATTACACGTTGAGTGAAAAAATATTTTCTTTTATTAGTCTTAAATAGTTTACCCTGTAGCTTCATTGCATGTCCCCTAGTCTTCCTATATTCTGATAACGTAAACAGTCGATCTACGTTTACCCGTTCCACTCCGTTCATTAATTTATAGACTTCTATCATATCTCCCCTCAGCTGTGTCTTTTCCAGGTTAAAGAGCCATAACCTTTTTAGCCTGTCTTCATAGGAGTATCCTTCCATCCCCTTTACCATTTTGGTGGCTCTTCTCTGAACCTTTTCTAATAACGCTATATCCTTTTTAAGATACGGCGACCAGAATTGCACACAATATTCAAGGTGCGGTCTCACCATGGAACGGTATAGAAGCATTATAATATCTTTTGTTTTATTTTCCATTCCTTTCCTTATGATACCTAGCATTCTATTTGCTCTCTTGGCTGCCACTGCACACTGGGCCGAGGGTTTTAACATGTTATCCACAATGACGCCTAAATCTTTTTCCAGGGTGGTGGTTCCTAATGTGGAACCTTGCATCGTGTAACCATAGTTTGGGTTGTTCTTCCCTAGGTGCATAACTTTGCACTTGTCCACATTAAATTTCATCTGCCATTTTGACGCCCAGTCTTCCAGTTTATCAAGATCGTCTTGCAATTTTCCACAATCCTCTTGGGTTTTAACAACTTTAAATAGTTTTGTGTCATCTGCAAATTTGATAACCTCACTCGTTATTCCACTTTCCAGGTCATTTATGAATATGTCAAAAAGCAGCGGACCCAGCACAGATCCCTGGGGTACACCACTATTCACCTTTCTCCATTGGGAAAATTGGCCATTTAGCCCAACCCTCTGCTTTCTATCTTTTAACCAGTTCCTGATCCACAGTAGTACACTGCCTCCTATCCCATGACTCTTTAGTTTTGCCAAAAGTCTCTGATGAGGGACCTTGTCAAAGGCTTTCTGAAAGTCCAGATACACTATATCAACTGACTCACCTTTGTCCACCTGTTTATTCACACCTTCAAAAAAACATAACAGATTAGTAAGACAAGATCTTCCTTGTCTAAAGCCATGTTGGCTGTCTCCCATTAGGCCATGACTATGTGCATGCTGAGTAATTTTATTCTTTATGATGGTTTCTACCATTTTTCCCGGTACTGACGTCAGGCTCACCGGTCTGTAGTTTTCCGGATCACCCCTCGAACCCTTTTTAAAAATTGGTGTTACATTGGTGATCCTCCAATCTTCAGGTATTAGAGATGATTTTAATGATAGTTCACAGATTACTAATAGCAGGTCTGCAATCTCATATTTCAGTTCTTTCAACACCCTTGGATGTATACCATCCGGCCCAGGTGATTTGCTATGCTTCAGTTTATCTAATAGTTGTAATACATCTTCCCGATGTATCGATATTTCCTTCAATTCCTTCTGCACCTTTAAATACCACTTCAGTCATGGGTAACATCCCTACATCTTCCTCAGTAAAGACCGAAGCAAAGAATTCATTCAGTCTCTCCGCTATCGCCTTGTTGCCTCTTAGTGCCCCTTTAACTCCTCTATCATCTAATGGTCCAACTGACTCTCTCACAGGTTTTTTGCTACGAATGTACTTGAAAAAACCTTTATTTCGCGTTTTTGCTTCCGCAGCAAGCTTCTTCTCAAATTGTCTCTTTCCCTCCTTTATCAATGCCTTGCATTTGACCTGCCAGTGCTTGTGCTGTTTCCAGGTTTCATCGTTTGGCTCTTTTTTCCATTTCCTCAAAGGTGCTTTCTTGGCAACAACAGCCTCTCTGACCTCACCTTTAAACCATGCTGGCAGTTTTTTGGACTTCCTTCCACTTTTCTTAAAGTGTGGAATATAGCTGGTCTGGGCTTCCAAAATAGTATTTTTCAACAACACCCAAGCTTGATGTAAGTCTTTAACCTTGGCAACTGCTCCTTTTAGTTTTTTCTTAACTATTTTCTGCATTTTATCATAGTCTCCCTTTCGAAAGTTAAAAGGTAGTACTGTGGATTTCCTTACTATCCCTCCTCCACTAATTAAATCAAAGGCGATCATGCTATGATCACTATTGCCAAGTGGCCCCAACACCCTTATCTCTTGCACTAGATCTGGTGTTCCACTAAGGACTAGGTCTAATATGGCTTCCCCTCTCGTCGGTTCATGGACCAGCTGCTCCAAGAAGCAGTCATTTATGTCGTCTAGGAACTTTATCTCCCTAGCATGTACTGCCGTGACACTGACCCAGTCGATACCGGGGTAATTGAAATCGCCCATTATTATTACCGTGCTGTAACTTTTGTTAGCTTCCTTGATTTCTTTGAGCATTTCATCATCCATTTGTTCATTCTGGCCAGGCGGTCGATAGTACACTCCCACCGCCATCGCCTTCCCCTTTTTACATGGAATTTCAATCCATAGAGATTCTACAGCAAATTTTGTTTCCTGCAAAACTTTAATCCTTTCTGACTCAATGCCCTCTCTAACATAGAGCGCAACCCCTCCACCAATTTGATCAGCTCTATCATTACGATATAGTTTGTACCCAGGTATCACAGTGTCCCACTGGTTGTCCTCCTTCCACCATGTCTCTGATATTCCAATCACATCTAACCTCTCATTTAGTGCTATATATTCTAACTCTCCCATCTTATTTTTTAGACTTCTAGCATTTGCATACAAGCATTTTAGAGACTGTATTTTATTCATATTAATTTGGCTATTGGTAGACATGGGTAATTTGGGATCTTTAAGCTCTGTCTGCTCCATACTCGAGGGCATTTGGGCTACTTTACTCTTTTTTGGAACCTCTCTGCTTTTGGTAGTATCCTTCAAGGATACATTCTTCCGAACCATCTGCTCTTGGGCGACTGTCGGCTTTCCCCTATTATCTAGTTTAAAAGCTGCTCTGTCTCCTTTTTAAAGGTTAATGCCAGCAGCCTGGTTCCATCCCGGTTAAGGTGAAGCCCATCCCTTCAGAAGAGCCCCTTCTTTCCCCACAATGTACCCCAGTTCCTAACAAATCCAAACCCCTCATCTCTGCACCATTGTCTGATCCACGCATTGAGACTCCGGAGCTCTGCCTGCCTTTTGGGTCCTGCACGTGGAATGGGAAGCATTTCAGAGAATGCTACCCTGGAAGTTCCGGATTTCAACTTCCTACCTAAAAGCCTAAATTTAGCCTCCAGAACCTCCCTACCACATTTTCCTATGTCATTGGTACGGACATGTACCAAGACAGCAGACTCCTCCCCAGCACTATCTAAGACCTTATCTAGGTGGCGCGTGAGGTCCGCTACCTTCGCACCAGGCAGGCACGTTACCAGGCGATCCTCACGTCCACCAGCCACCCAGCTATCTACATGCCTAATGATCGAATCACCAACTATAACGGCTGTCCTAACCCTTCCCTCATGGGCACATGGCCCTGGAGAAACTTCCTCGGTGCGAGAGGGTTTTACATCACCTGGAGGACAGGTCCTAGTTACAGGATCACTTCCTGCCACACCAGCATGATGCTCTCCTGTCATGTGACCTCTCCTCCATAGCAACAGGGATGTTGCCAGACTGGAGGTGGGACTTCAGGACTATATCCCTGTAGGTCTCGTCTATGTACCTCTCTGTCTTTCTTATGTTTTCCAATGCCCCTCATACCTTAGGAGGCTAATACGCTGCCAATACATCAGGGCCTCATGCTCTGCATGTGGGAGACTCCCTTGATGGTTCCAATGGTCAGCAAGAGGTTGGATACGCTCTATAGGGTTCCTTCTTGCCCAGTTTTTCAAAAACCTCAGCATCTATATTATTCTATGGTTGTGGAATCGGCAATGTGTCAAGTTCAGAGTTTTAGAAATCACTCCTCAGTTCCCCCAGGAAGGGAGTCGAGGACTCTCGATGCATTTGGATGTCAATGCTTCCAAGCATTTATGCTAGTATCCATGATCGACTCCTATATGCTTTACATGAGTATGTTTGTTTTTGAGGGATGTAGCTAAAGATCTGGCTGAATTCTCCACCCTGTTGCTACCTGACAAGCAGGGTCCATATTAGTCTTCATATATGGAGGTCAATCATAGTCAGAATACCTTCAAATTCCTCACTAGGGGCTGCCTTTTGATGCCTTTGAGACCACTAGAAGGGCAGCAGCAGTCTGTATAGGAGCCAGGAGAATGGCTTGACTGCAAGCATCCAACCTTGAACAATGGGTTCAAGATAAACTTGTTAACATTACCTGCACAGGAGAAAACGTCTTTGGAAAAGGGTAGCAAGAAAAGGCTGGTAAGAGAGATGGATGATCTTACCCTAAAACGCCTCTCTCAAAAGACTAAGATGACAATTTCTTCCAAGAAACCCTTCTACCCCAGGAAGAAAAGGTACTACCCTTCCTACATTATCAGCCTCAACAGCCACATCAGAAGCAGTAGGGGCCACGTCAGCCCAGGAAGCCTAAAGTTCCAAAGCCTCAACCAGCTCTGCCGTCGCATAGCTAGCTTCTTGAGGGTATAGCCAGTCTCCTCCTACAGGACCCCTCCCCTTCCACATTGCAGGCAGGTAAGTCCACGTAGCCCACAGATGGCCCATCATTACATCAGAACTCTGGACTCTCAGGGTCGTGAGCAGAGTATATCAGCTCAATTTCCAGAATCTGCCCCCCACTTTCTTCGTAGAGGAGTCCCCCATGGATCCTCTGCACTCCAACCTGCTTCATAAAGAGATAGTCACTCTGCTAGTGCAGGGAGCCATAGAGGAAGTTTCACCCCCTCAATAAGGGCTCAGATTTTACTCCCGTTTATTTCCTCATCCCCCAAAAAACAAGGGAGTTCGGGCCTATCCTGGACCTCAAGAATCTCAACAAGTTCCTGGTGCGGGAAAAGTTCAAAATGATCTCTCTAGGAACCCTTACCTTCAGGAACAAGACTGGCTCTGCTCTCTAAATCTCAAAGATGCCTACACTCACATTCTCGTACATCCCTCTCACAGAAAGTACCTCCGCTTCTTGTTCTAGGGCCTGCACTACCAGTACCATTTTCTACCTTTTGGTCTCTTATCTGCAACAAGAGTTTTTACAAAGTGTCTGGCAGTAGTAACAGCCTACCTATGCACACCAGGCATCTTCGTCATCCCTTACTTAGATGATTGGCTGATCAAAGGCGATTCCCCTTGCGTAGGGACTATATCTCTCCAACGCACCATCTCTGCTTCAGTATCTGGGCTTTGTGGTCAACTACCTAAAGTCCCATCCTGCTCCAATTCAAAAACTAGAGTTCATTGGGGCGCTTCTGGACACTGCGCAAGCTGGGGCCTTCCTTCCAGAAGAACAGCTCCACCACCTCATCAAGCTGGCAAATCACTGCCAAAGCCAGTCCCGTATCAGGGCAAGGGACATGCTCTGTCTCTTGGGACACATGGCCTCCACAGTTTGTCATCTCAAATGCTCGCTTTCACATGCATCAAGTGCAGTAGATTCTCTCTCCGCTCAGTGGAAGCAGTCATCGGGTCATCTCACGGACAAGATCACTATCACTCCTCAGCTGGTCGACTCCCTCAAAATCTTCTTGTAGGGTTACTTTTTTGGATGTCTGCACCACAGTGTACCCTGATGACAGATGCTTCCAAAAAGGGCTGGGGGGCTCACCTCGAGGGCCTCATTACACAAGGCCTCTGGTCCCCCAGGGAAAGCTCTTACCACATCAACCTCTTGTATCTCGAGGCAATTGCCATTGTCCTTCATGTGTTCTGTCCTCAGTTGACCAGCCAATCAGTACTCATTGAGACCAACAACCAGGTAGCCATGTATTACTTCAACAAATGAGGGAACCGGATCTCTCTTCCTTTGCAGGGAGACTGTCTGCCTCTGGGCCTTTGCTCATCAGATGCTTATTCGAGCTGTTTACCTTCCGGGGGAGCTGAATGTGCTCGCAGACAAACTGAGTCGAGTCCTTCAACCATACGAATGGACTCTCCATCGAGAAACAGTGCAGCACATATTTCGATTATTGGGAACTCCCATCATCGACCTCTTTGCTACTCCAGTGAATGCCCAGCTTTCTCTGTTCTGTTCCAGGATCCCATCTCCACAGAGCCAGGCCTCAGATTGTTTCTGCTTCATTGAGGACAGGAATGTCTTTACGCATTCCCACCCATTCCATTGATACAGAAGACCCCTCTTCAAGCTGCAGTTAGATAAGGGAATGATGATTCTCATCACTCCATTCTGGCAATGTCAACCATGGTTTCTCCTGTCTGGGATGGTTTCCCCTCTTTGACAAACCTCTGTCTGGGATGCGCACCCAATCTCCTATCGCGGGACCAGGGCTCATTCCTTCAACCCAATCTGAGGGCGCTCTGGTTGATGGTATGGCTGCTGAAAGTCTAGTCTTATCTCACCTAAATCTTCTGGAACACTTACGCATTCAAATGGTGCAGGTTTTCCTTCCCTCTGGTGTTCCCAGAGGGCTCTCAGCTCTTACTTGCCCAGTGGAGCCTTTACTTCAATATCTTCTCCATCTCTCTAGGGCAGGACTAAAGACAAATTCAGTTAGAGTTCACCTTAGTTCTATTGCAGCCTCTCACCATCCAGTCAGCAGACAGCCTATCTCCGTGCATCCTCCTGTAGCATGCTTCATGTGCAGCCTTCTCCTAACAAGGCCACCAATCAGGCTGCCTCCAGTAGCCTGGGACCTCAGTGTTGTCCTGGCTCAGCTGCTCAAACCTTCCTTTAAACCCCTCGCCTCAGCTTCGCTGAAGTTCATCACTTGGAAGGTTACCTTCTTGGATGCTCTCATATCGGCTCGTCATGTCAGTGAATTACAAGTTCTAGTAGATTATGCTCCTTACATATGCTTCCAGCATGATAGGGTGGTCCTCTGGACCCATCCCAGATTCCTTCTGAAGGTGGTCTCTCCTTTCCACCTTAATCAGTCTGTATCTCCAGGAACAAGCAGGAATGAGTCTTCACATATGGGTACTTCGGTACTGACGGAGCCTGCGCGGGAACGCTCCCCAGCATCCAATCAGAAAGCTTTTGGGAGCATCCCACAGCGCCTGCGTGCTGCCTTCCCGCCTTTCCAACTTTCTCTCCTCAGTTGTTTTTCCGCGGAGCCAGCAGGTCGTGTTCCTGTCACCGCAGAAGAATTTCCTTACTTTTTCTTTATTTCTTTTCTGTCGCATCTGCCTTCTTCGACGCTGTACCGGTACCACCGGTCGTTGTTGTTTTCTTCTTTTAAAAAAAAAAAAAAACTTTTTTCCATTTATTTTTCTTCAGGTGCACTTCAGTTTTGGGCCTTAGGCCCAGAACATTTTTTCTTTAACTATGGAAAAGCCTGCCTCAGGATTTAAAAAGTGCACAAAATGTGGCGGTACTATCTCCGTCACCGACACCCATGACTGGTGTCTAAAATGTTTAGGCCCTGACCATTCCATAACAGATTGTGTGTCCTGTTCCATGATGTCTAAGAGAGGTCGACAGAACTGAGCTGCCAAGCTCAGTACCCTGTTTCCCTCTGATGCGGCTTCGGTGGCATCGACGTCTTCCAGGGCTGCTTCTTCCTCACATGGATCTCAGGTAACTAAACAAATCCAGCCGGTCCTCGAAGGGTAGATCTCCTTCTAAGCATCGAGATGCCTCTGGCCTTGTCCTCGAGGATTCTGCACCGGCAAAATTACTCCGGGAGGCTTCGGCCTCTAAAGCATCATCATCGGGGTTCCAGGATGATCTCGATGGCCTGGCCTCGACAGATCTCTTGGTGCCATGCTCTGGGGTACCGGTGGCTTCCACCGGTACCGACTTTCAGGCATTGGCGGCGTCGATGGATCAGAGGATTCTGTCCATCGAACGCAGTCTGGCGGCTTTCCTTGTGGCATCGACGCCCATGGTACCGCAACAGACTACTCCGCTGGTACCGGCACCAGCATCGCCATCGGTACCGATCCCGGTACCGGTGGCATCAACATCGGCATCGGTGTCCGCTATGCCGGTACTCTGTCCTCTGAAGCCCTCCGGTACCAATACCCCGGTACCGGTTATTCCCGATACAGATCCCGGTCGGTACGGATATCGGGCGTTGCAAGAGCATCCGGACAGATGATACTTTGATTCCTCTGAGGACTGAGGATTCTGAAGAGTCTGTCGATGCAGTGATGCTTCTTCCACAGGAGGAGTCCTCTCCTAAACGAAGGATGTCTCCTCCAAAGGACTTGTCTTTCCAAGGCTTTATCAGAGAGGTGGCTCGGGGCCTCTCTATTACAGTGGCCCCAGAGTCAGAGCCTAGAGCCAAGGAGTTAGATATTTTGCAATATCCTAAAACTCCTAAGGAGGCAGCTACCTTACCTATTCGTGAGATTCTGTATGATCTCATGTTAAGGATGTGGGAAGCACCTCTAACCACCTCTCCTCAATCTCGCAGGTTGGACACCATGTATCGTGTCCCTCCTTGTCCTGGTTTCCATAAAACTCAACTTCCTCACCACTCTATTGTGGTTGAGTCTGCAGTGAGAAAGATTAGAAGTGCCAAAAGACATGCCTCTAATCCTCCAGGACGTGAATGTAGAACCCTGGATGCTTTTGGAAGAAGTCTTCCAAGCTTCCATGCTTGCTGCGAGAATTAATTCATATAGTCTCTACATGGGAATGCTCTTAAAAGAAGTCACTGACCATTTGCAGACTTTAAGTCCTTTTATGTCTGAAGATAAAAGGCAAGCATTTCTCACTGGGCTCAAACATGCCCAGGATATCTCCAAATTCTCCAACCGTGCAGCTTTCAACTCCTTTGAATGCGTAAGCAGAGCCTCAGCTATTGCCATAGGTGCATGTAGAATTGCTTGGCTTCAAGCATCTGATTTGGAGATCTGGGTTCAAGATGAATTGGGAAATATCCCTTGTACAGGTGAGAACCTGTTTGGCAAGGATTGGCAGGTAAAAGCCAATCAGATGGATGCTGAAAATTCTGCTTTGGATAGACTATCCAAATCCACAGCTGCTCCTGCTAAGAAAAGGTTGTTCAAGAAAACACTTTTTTCTAAAAAGGGAAGATTCTATCCTGCTTATAGTCAGCGTGCATCTTCTGCAGCTCAGTTCCCTTCCAAACTTCAGCAATCCTCCAAACAGAGCAAAGCAAAGGCTGCGAGGCCTGCTCCAGCCCAGCAATCTCAGCCCCCTCAGGGCCTTTGACTTTCTGCTAGAGAACTTAGCCTTCCTGGCTCTAGAAGGACCAGAGCCCTCCACCATTCCAGGAAGGTTATGTCACTTTGCTCCCAGGTGGGGGCAAATTACAGCAGAGCAGTGAACACTCTCCATCATAAGAGAGGGGTACAAACTTCATTTTTCAAGCTTGCCCCCTCTCACAAGAGTGCACCAGTTCAATTCTCCAACCTCCCTCCTCAGCCTGTTGGAGCAGGAGGTTGCCACTCTTCTAGCCCAGGGGGCAATAGAGGAAGTACCTTTTCAACAACAGGGCACGGGGTTCTACTCCCCCTATTTTCTTATTCCAAAGAAAACAGGGGGCTTCAGACCCTTCTTAGATCTCAGAGAGTTGAACAGATTCCTAGTCAAAGAAAAATTCAAGATGGTTTCTCTAGGAACTCTGCTGCCATACCTTCAGAGTCAGGATTGACTTTGTTCTCTAGATCTCAAGGATGCGTACACTCATGTTCTCATCCATCCAACTCACAGAAGGTTCCTTCGGTTCCTTTTTCAGGAGAAGCACTATCAATACAGAGTGCTCCCTTTTGGTCTGGCTTCTGCACCAAGGGTGTTCACGAAATGCATGGCAGTGGTTGCTGCTTTTCTGCACACCCTGGGAATATTTGTCTTCCCTTACCTTGACGACAGGCTCATTCGAGCTCCCACTCAATCAGAGGCCAAGACTTCTCTAACCTGCACAATGCGTATCCTTCAGTATTTGGGCTGGTAATAAACATCCCAAAATCCAATTTGATCCCTACTCAGTCCCTGGAGTTTATAGGGGCATTGCTGGATACCACAAGGGCAAGGGCCTATCTTCCCCAGGCCCGTTGCCTTCGCTTGATGCAGTTAGCTTCTCAAGCAGAGTTGAAACCCCTACTAACTGCTCGAGAGATGTTACAGTTGCTAGGCCACATGGCATCCACCGTTCATGTGGTACCATATGCTCGCCTTCACATGAGAGCAGCTCAGTGGACTTTATCCACCCAATGGACCCAGGCATTAGGCTGCCTGTCAGACAAAATAGCAAACACAAGTCGCCTCATTTTGTCCCTCCAGTGGTGGAAGTCCCCTCAAAACCTGTTGCTGGGGTCCCCCTTTCAACAGCCTCTACCCCAAGCAACTCTTACAACAGATGCTTCTCCAATGGGCTAGGGAACTCATCTTCAGGACCTCTCCACCCAGGGCATCTGGTCCCCACAGGATACTTGTCTACATATCAGTCTCTTGGAATTCAGAGCAATCTTCCTTGCTCTGCGAGTTTTCCACACCCTGCTCAGCCACAAGACAGTCCTTATCCACACGGACAATCAGGTAGCCATGTTCTATATAAACAAGCAGGGGGGAACTGGCTCTCTGTCGCTTTGCAATGAAGCTCTGCGACTGTGGGCCCTCGCCAGAGAGCATCACATTCATCTTCTGGCAGTTTATCTTCCAGGTGTTCAAAACTCTTGGGCAGACAGACTCAGTCGAGTTCTGCTTCCACACGAGTGGTCCCTACATATGGACCAGGTATCCAAGATTTCTCAAATTTGGGGATCCCCGGACATAGACCTCTTTGCAAGTCCGTGGAATGTCAAACTTCCCCGGTTCTGTTCCAGAACTCCAGCTCAGGGGGCTCAGGCAAGGGATGCTTTCCTCCTTCATTGGGGTCAAGACTTCCTGTATGCCTTTCCACCCATTCCCCTAATTCCCAAAACCCTGTTCAAGCTTCAGAGAGACAAAGGCCACATGATTCTCATAGCTCCACATTGGCCACGGCAAGTGTGGTACCCTCTGCTTCTACATCTCTCTCAACCTCCCTCCCTAGAGTTAGGGTCTGCTCCAGACCACCTCTCTCAGGAGGATGGAAAGTTGTGGCATCCCAATCCCCAGTCTCTGCATCTCAGGGCTTGGTTGCTGAAGGCCTAGATTTCCAGGATCTTCATCTTTCTCAACAAGTGAAAGATGTTCTTTATGCTTCCAGAAAACCTTCCACTAGACGTTCTTATGCTTTCAAGTGGAAGAGGTTTACCATCTGGTGTTCTGAGAAGGGTCTTAACCCCCGTGCCATACCTCTGGAATCGTTGCTGGAGTATCTCCTTCATCTGTCTTATGCAGGCCTTAAGACAAATTCAGTAAGAGTCCATTTGATTGCTATTGCAGCTTCCCTCAAGCCTCTGAATGGACAACCTGTTTCCTCTCATCCCCTTGTAGCAAGGTTCATGAGAGGCCTCCTTTTAACAAAGCCTCCCATTAGACCACCACCGGTGGCATGGGACTTAAATTTGGTTCTTGGTCAGCTTATGAAGCCGCCTTTTGAACCTTTAGCTACCACCTCCTTGAAATACCTTTCTTGGAAGGTTATCTTTCTCATTGCAATCACATCAGCATGCCGTATCAGTGAATTGCAAGCACTGGTAGCTAATCCACCTTATACAAAGTTCCATCATGACAAGGTGGTCTTTAGGACTAATCCACACTTTATGCCTAAGGTGGTCTCGCCTTTTCACCTCAACCAAGAGGTCTACCTACCTGTCTTTTTTCCAGGACCTCATGCATCAAGTGCAGAGAGGAATCTTCATACCCTGGACTGTAAAAGAGCTCTAGCTTTTTACTTACAGAGGACACAGCAACATAGAAAGTCTTCCCAACTCTTTGTTGCTTTTGATCCTTCTCATTTGGGACAACCAGTCTCCAAGAGAACACTTTCTAACTGGATTGCCCAATGTATTTCTTTCGCCTATCAGAGCAAGAACATTTCTCTGGAGGGCCATGTCACAGCTCACAATGTGAGAGCCATGGCAGCCTCAATGGCTCATCTGATCTCTGTGTCTATCGACGACATCTGTCGAGCAGCCACTTGGGTCTCGGTTCATATCTTCACAGCCCATTACTGCTTGGACAAGGACTCCCGCCGGGATGCCTTGTTTGGTCAGGCTGTTCTCAAACACCTGTTCCATACTTAATCAACTCCTACCCACCATCCCTCATGGGATGCCAGAGATCCAGGTGGGCAAGTGCAGCTCTGTCCCAGGGACACACAACTTATGGGTTCTCTCCCTGGCATCTAAAGCTAGGGAGTCCCCATATGTGAAGACTCATTCCTGCTTGTTCCTGGAGATAGCACAATTACTTACCTCTAACAGGTGATCTCTGGGAACAGCAGGAATAAGTCTTCACAACCCACCCACCTCCCCTAGGAGTTGTCTCTCTCTCTATCTCTCTATCTCTCTTCCTTTCCCTCTCTCTCCCTCTTTGTCTCAGCTATAAAACTCAACTGAGGAGAGACAGTTGGAAAGGCGGGAAGGCAGCACGCAGGCGCTGTGGGATGCTCCCAAAAGCTTTCTGATTGGACGCTGGGGAGCGTTCCCGCGCAGGCTCCCTCAGTACCGACGTACCCATATGTGAAGACTTATTCCTGCTGTTCCCAGAGATCACCTGTTACAGGTAAGTAACTGTGCTTTCTCTTTTTTCCAAGACCTCATTCCTTTCGAGCTGAAACACTGCATATCTTGGATTGCAAGAGAACTTTAGCCTATTTGGACAGAACTAAAACCCATCAACCATCTTCACAACTTTGTATTATTTGACCCTAGTCACTTGGGCCTACCAGTCACCAAGTGTACTCTTTCTAAATGGATTGTGAACTTCATTTCCTTTGCTTATGCACAAGCTGGACTTTCCCTAGAGGGTCACATCACAGCTCATAACGTCTGAGCCATGGCTGCCACAGTCACCCATCTACCTTCTGTCTCTATCTTGGAGATCTGCCGAGCTGCCCTATGGTCTTCCATTCATACTTTTACTGCCTATTACTCTCTGGAGAAGATCTCTAGTAGGGACGCAAACTTTGGCCAAGCTGTTCTTCAGCACTTTTTTGGGACTTAGTTACACCTCTTTCCCCCTGGTTTTCTGTTCCTACCGGCTTTCTGAGCGAAGAGTGTGCTCAAGGGACTGAGTTTGACGGATCCATACTTTACCATCATTGTGGTTAGGTGTTTTGTTTCCCCGTCAGTTGCACCTTACTCCTCTTACATCCATGGTAGCTGGAAACTAGTGAGTCTTATATGTGAAGACTGCATTCCTGCTTCTTCCTGGAGATAGCGTAGTTATCACCTGTAACAGGTGATCTCGAGGAACAGCAGGAATCAGTCTTCACAACCCACCCTCCTCCCCTGGGAGTTGTAGAATGGTGGTGTTTTGTTTTGGTTTTTCTCTGAGCTCGATACCTTACAGAGGAGATTTGCTGGGAAGGCAGGCAGGCAGGCACGCACGCACACATGCATGCACGCACACATGCATGGAGGGATGCTCCCAAAAGCATTCCTGTTGGATGCTGGGGAGTGTTCCTGTGAGGGGCTCCATTGGTACACACATTCCCCCCCCCCCCCCCACATATGTGAAGACTGATTCCTGTTGTTCCCGGAGATTACCTGTTACAGGTGAATTCACTTTCTCTGTGTAATGGGGATTTTCTAGGGCTAAATGTGTGTGTGCTTGTGCATACCATGGGTACTGTTGGGAGCAATGTGAGTGTCAGGGGCTGCATGCATGTGTGTGTATGCAGGGTTGTGTATGCTCATATCTGTCAGGGACTGTGTGCATGTGAAAAGAGCAAACTTAGTGTGGCAAAACATGTTTCCCCTTCATTTGCAAAATCATGCATATCTGGGGGGGGGGGAGTTCAAAGAGATGTTAGTGTCTCACATTTATGATAGCAGGGGTTGTATAAGAAGTCTTTATAACTGGTGTTATCTATTTGTGTCTGTCTTCAGATAATGGGTATGTATGGTGCAGGGGTGAGGTGCTTGTCTCTGTATGCATGTGTGGGAAGATGTTGGACTATGGGGGCAAAGAGGTAGCATGAGCAGGGAGATGCTGAATTGCAGGAGAGGAAGGACAGCAGTGAAAGGGAAGATACTGGACCACAGGAGGGGAGGGGGAGGGAACTACTGTATAGATGCCGGATTATAGGGGGAAGAGAGAGGGGTGGGGTAATGCTGGAATGTGGGGGTGGGGATTGGAAAAAATAGAAGGGAAGATGCTGGATCATTGGGAGGACAGGAAGATGTTAGACTATAGAGGGAGAGGCTTAACTGTTTGGAAAGAGGTAGCAGGAATATGCTAGACTGTAGGAACAGGGCTGGTGCAACCATTAGGCACACTAGGCAGTCACCTAGGGCAGCAGCTTCTGGGTATGGCAAAGAGCAGGGTATTCAAAGCTAAGCAATAGAGTCTGACAGCCAGAGGTTTGCCTAAGATGCTAACATCCTGAACCAGCTCCGGGCCCAACCCTGTATGGTGAGGGGGAAGAGAAGAGGAGGGGGAGATACTGGGTTTGGGGAGGGGTGGAGAAGGGAGAGAACAGAGAGATACTGGACCATGAGATATGTTGGACTAGAAGAGATGCAGGGCATGATGGAGCCATGAGGGGAAAGCCATGGGGGGGGGGGGGATGTCATAGAGATATAGGGGAGAATAGAAATGGAACTGGGGAGGTGGCAAAAGAGGTACCAGTAATCGAAGACACGGGTGGGGATAAAACAGGAAAAGGGACTAGAAGGGATGACCAATGGGAAAGAAGCTGGGGCTTGTGAAGGGATGAGAGATAGCAGGAAAGTAGATGAGAGATGGGTTGTGGATGAATACAGAGTAGAAATATGGTAATTGGGAATGTTTGAAATAAGAAGAGAATCAGAGGTTGTGGAAGAAGTGAAACAGGAAATGGGAATGCTAGGGAGAGGACAAGAGTGAGGCGATGGGCTGGGAAGGAGGTAAGAGAAAGTTGGGAAAGTTGATAAGTAAAGAGTGAGATTAAGGAATGGAGAGGGATAATTTTGTGTGGGCAGAGGCAGAAAAGAGAAAAATGGAGGGAGAAGTTGAAAAGGAAAGACCAACATTTGAGAAAGATGTGGGGGAGGAATGGAACAAGACAGGAGATGAGAAGAATGTTAAATAGATAGCGGACCCTGGAAAGAGCGGTAAGAGAAGTCAGAGAAAACCTGTCCCAAAGTGACTGGAAAAATAAAATGCCCAGTCAACAAACGTGGAGTGGAGGAGTAGCCTAATGGTTAAGAACACTGGCTTTGGAACCCAGAGACCAGGGTTTGATTCCCAGTAGCACTCCTTGTGGCCTTGGGCAAGTCACTGAACGCTCCATTGCCTCAGAAAAATCCAAGTTATCAATGTCCCTGTTTAATGTACATTACCAAGTTTAAGTTTCAATGTAAAGCACTTTGATTGAAATGATAAAGCAGTATATAAAACCTGTTAAATTAAATAAATAAAAGGTAGAAGGAAGTATTTTATTTTGAATTCATTGAATGCAATATGTCAGCTTTTGAAAATGAGCAAAATACAAAGACCGTTACACAGTACAGGTGGAAGTGCTTTTCATTTTTCCACTGTTGCTGCGCTATATACAGAATCTGACTTCTTGCCTTCACATCTCTATTACTGATTCATGGTGCCTTGCTCCATATTTAGTGAGAGGTCTGTCTGTTTTACATGTACAATATTCTAGCATGTAGTTTCTCTCTGTGTGGAGATCTGTAGCAGTCCCACTTGTTCCGTTTTTTTCAGTAGGTGGTTTATTGGTATTTTAGGGCCTGGGATGATATTTGCAGTGTTGCCTTTTCATAGATTAGGTTGTTGCTGTTTGAGTCCTGGGAGTTAGTGCAGTTATGGTAGAGTAAGGTTCTGAGTGTCTTTATGCAAGGTTTTTTGTTAACTTCAATGTCTGGCAGTGGAGTGATTGTATGTTGCCCTTACTGAGATGTCTTCAAAACATTAATATATTTGGGTTGTGAAGTGAAACATCTTAGTTGTGCTCTGCACCTGTTGCATTTATGTCCTTATGATAGTTTTATTGTAGTTTTGCTCTCTGCCTTAAACATTCTGGAAAACAGACTAAGAAAAGAAGACTTAAGAGGTTATGTATTTACCTGTTTTGTTCAAATAAATGAATACGGCATTTATTTGTTACAATATCAGGCATGGTTTTAGAACATTAACAGGATGTGATGTGGGTTGAGTTGTCTGATTTAAATTTAAATGAAGTTATGGTACAATGCCTCTTAGGACATCTTGGAATATAATTGAAGTGTATGTGGTTTAGCCTTGGTAAGTGCTTAAAATAAGAGTTTAAAATATGCAAACTATCGTTCACAATGCATGATAGCTGTTGCAGACTGTTTACTTAGAAAATCCATATTTAAGGCATTATTTGTCAATAAGAATATAACTAGCTTTACTCATATCTTTATGCCTAGTTCTCTCCCCACCCTCCCCACCACCAAGTTGAGCTTGGGTCCCTTCCAAAAAAATCAGTTATGGTTATGTGATGGAATGGGTCCAGAGGTGAGTTTCTAGTTTAAAACAACAACAACAAAAAAACTAGGTCTAGGACTTGAAGATAAATCACTATCTCCAGGAACAAGCAGGAATATAGTCATCACATATGGGTATCGTCGGTACCGACGGAGCCTGTGCGGGAACGCTCCCCAGCGTCCAATTAGAAAGCTTTTGGGAGCATCCCACAGCGCCTGCGTGCTGCCTTCCCGCCTTTCCCAACTGCCTCTCTCCAGTTCTTCTTTTTCCGCGGAGCCAGCAGGTCGTCGTTCCTGTCACCGCAGAAGAATTCTTCATTTCTTTCTTTTTTGTGGTCGCGTCTGCCTTCCTCGACACTGTACCAGTACCGCCGTTTTTTTCTTATTTTTTGTCTTTAAAAAAAGAAAAAAAATATTCTATATTTTTTCCTTTTTTCTTCAGGTGCACGCGCCTTTTTGGGCCTTAGGCCCAAAACCTTTTCTTACAATGGAGAAACCTGCCTCAGATTTCAAAAAGTGCACCAAGTGTGGCGGTACCATCTCCGTCACCGACACCCACGAATGGTGTTTAAAATGTTTAGGTCCTGACCACTCCATCACGGATTGTATGTCCTGCGCCATGATGTCTAAAAGAGGTCGGCAGAACCGAGCTACTAAGCTCAGTACCCTGTTTCCCTCTGATGCAGCTTCGGTGGCATCAACGTCTTCCAGGGCTTCCTCTTCTTCCTGTGGATCTCAGGTAACTAAACATAAGTCCAGACGGTCCTCAAAGGGTAGATCTCCTCCTAAGCATCAAGATGCCTCTGGCGTTTGCCTTGAGGATCCTGCACCGGAAAAATTGCCCTAGCGGGAGGCTTCGGCTTCCAAAGCATTATCAGGGTTCCAGGATGTTCTCGAGGCCTCGACCTCGGCAGAACTACTGGTGCCATGCTCTGGGGTACCGGTGGTTTTCTCCGGTACAGACATCCAGGCATCGGCAGCGTCGATAGACCAGAGAATCCTGGCTATTGAGCGCAGTCTGGCGGCTCTCCTTGCGGCATCGATGCCCTCGGAACTGCGACAGACAATTCAGCTGGTACCGGCTCCGGCATCGGTACCGGTACCGATAGCATCGACATCGGCATCGGTGTCTGCTTTGCCGGTACCCAGTCATCTGATGCCCTCCGGTACCGATACCCCTGTACCGGTTACTCCCGGTACCGACTTCGGTCGGTACGGGTATCGGGCTCTTCAAGAGCATCCGGACAGACAGTACTTCGAGTCCTCAGAAGAATCTGAGGATTCTGACAGTTCTGTCGATGCGGGAATGCTTCTCCCAGAGGAGCCCTCCTCCCCTAAGCACAGGATCCTCCTCCAGAGGATATTTCCTGACAGGATTTTATCAGGGAGGTGGCTCGGGGTCTATCCATTACTGTGGCCCCTGAAACAGAGCCGAGGGCCAAGGAGTTGGAAATTCTACAATATCCCAAAACTCCTAAAGAGGCAGCTACCTTTCCCATTCATGAGATTTTATATGATCTCATGTTAAGGATGTGGGAGACACCTCTTACCACCTCTCCTCATTCTCGCAGACTGCATACTATGTATCGAGTCCCTCCTTGTCCTGGTTTCCAAAAGACTCAGCTTCCTCACCACTCTATTGTAGTGGAATCAGCTATGAGAAGGATCAAGAGTGCAAAGAGGCATGCCTCTAATCCTCCAGGACGTGAGTGCAGAACCCTGGATGCTTTTGGACGTCGGGTCTTCCAAGCTTCCATGCTTTCTGCCAGGATCAGTTCCTATAGTCTCTACATGGGAATGTTCCTGAAGGAGGTCACAGATGATTTAGAAGCTTTAAGTCCTATTCTTCCTGAGGATAGAAGACAGGATTTTCTTACTTTGGTCAAACATGCCCAGGATGTTTCTAAATTTGCCAACCGTGCAGCTTTTGACTGTTTTGCGTGCATAAGCAGGACCTCTATTGCCATAGGTGCACGTAGAATTGCTTGGCTCCAGGCATGTGATCTGGAGCTCTGGGTACAAGACAAATTGGGAAACATCCCTTGTACTAGTGAGAACCTGTTTGGTAGAGATTGGCAAGAAAAAGCCAATGAGATGGATGCTGAAAATTCCACCTTGGATAGATTATCCAAGTCCACAGCTGATCCTGCTAGAAAGAAATCTTTCAAGAAACCATTCTTTTCTAAGAAGAAAAGATATATTATCCTGCCTATGCTCAGCAGGCACGTTCGGCAGGTCAGTTTGTCGAGAAGGGTCAGCAACCTCCCAAACAGAAGAAAGCAAAGACTGCTAAGCCTCAGCCGTCACAGCAGTCTCAGCCTCCACAAGGCCTTTGACTTTCAGCTAGAGAACTTAGCCTTCCTGGCTCTCGGGGGACCAGAGCCTTCCACCATTCCAGGAAGGTTATGTCACTTTGCCCCCAGATGGGGGCAGATAACAGCAGAGCATTGGACACTCTCCATCATAAAGGAGGGGTACAAGCTTCATTTTTCAAACATGCCCCCTCACACAATAGTAAGGCAGTTCAATTCTCCGACCTCTCTCATCAACCTGTTAGGGCAGGAGGTCGCTATTCTTCTTGCCCAAGGGGCAATAGAAGAAGTACTCATTCTTCAGCAGGGTACAGGGTTCTACTCACCTTATTTCCTTATTCCAAAGAAAACAGGGGGATACAGACCTATCTTAGACCTCAGAGAATTGAACAAATTCCTTCTCAAAGAGAAATTCAAAATGATTTCTCTCGGGTCTCTGTTGCCATACCTTCAGAATCAGGATTGGCTTTGTTCTCTAGATCTCAAGGATGCGTACACCCATGTCCTCATCCATCCAACCCACAGAAGGTTCCTTCGGTTCCTTTTTCAAGGAAAGCACTACCAATACAGGGTGCTTCCTTGTGGCCTGGCCTAAGCACCACAAGGGTGTTCACGAAATGCATGGCTGTCGTAGCAGCATTTCTCCGCACTCTAGGGATATTTGTCTTCCCCTACTTAGACTGGCTCATTCGAGCCCCAACAGAGTCAGAGGCCAGGACTTCTCTATCCTGCACAATGCGTATCCTTCAGTATTTGGGTCTTGTAATAAACATCCCAAAATCCAGTCTAACTCCCACTCAGTCTTTAGAGTTCATAGGAGTTTTGCTGGACACCAGAAAGGCAAGGGCCTATCTCCCTCAGGCCCGCTGCCTTCGCATGGTGCAGTTAGCTTCTCAAGCAGTGCTAAAGCCTCATCTCACTGCTCGAGAAATGTTACAACTACTAGGCCACATGGCATCTACTGTACAAGTGGTTCCCTATGCTCGCCTCCATATGAGGGCAGCCCAGTGGACTTTATCCACTCAATGGAACCAGGCATCAGGATGCCTGTCAGACAAAATAGCAAACACAAGTCTCCTTATTTTGTCCCTCCAGTGGTGGAAGTCCACACAAAACCTGTTGCTGGGGTCCCCTTTTCAACAACCCTTACCCCAGGCTACTCTCACAACAGATGCTTCTCCAATGGGTTGGGGAGCTCATCTGCAAGACCTCTCCACCCAGGGCACCTGGTCTCCACAGGAGAGTCATCTACATATCAATCTCTTGGAGCTCAGAGCAATCTTCCTTGCTCTGCGAGTGTTCCACATCCTGCTCAGCTACAAGACAGTCCTCATTCATACGGACAATCAAGTAGCCATATTCTATGTGAACAAGCAGGGGGGAACAGGCTCTCTGTCGCTTTGCAACTGTGGGCCCTCGCCAGAGAGCATCAGATTCATCTTCTGGCAGTGTATCTTCCAGGCATTCAAAATTCTTGGGCAGAGAGTCGAGTTCTGCTTCCACACGAGTGGTCTCTGCATGCAGACCAGGTGGCCAGGATATTTCAACTATGGGGAACCCCGGACATAGACCTCTTTGCAAGTCCGTGGAATGCTAAACTTCCCTGGTTCTGTTCCAGAATTCCAGCTCAGGGGACTTAGGCCAGGGATGCTTTCCTCCTTCATTGGGGTCAAGACTTCCTGTATGCCTTTCCACCCATTCCCCTAATTCCCAAAACCCTGTTCAAGCTTCAGAGAGACAAGAGGCCATATGATTCTCATAGCTCCACATTGGCCACGGCAAGTGTGGTACCCTCTGCTTCTACGTCTCTCTCAAGCTCCCTCCCTGGAGTTGGGGTCTGCTCCAGATCTCCTATCTCAAGAGGACGGAATGTTGTGGCATCCCAATCCCCAGTCTCTGCATCTCGGGGCTTGGTTGCTGAAGGCCTAGATCTCCATGATCTTAATCTCCCTCAGCAAGTAAAAGATATTCTTTTTGCTTCCAGGAAACCTTCCACAAGACGCTCTTATGCTTTCAAGTGGAAAAGGTGTACCATATGGTGTTCACAAAAGGGTCCTAACCCCCTTGCGATACCTCTGGAATCATTGCTGGAGTATCTCCTTCATTTATCCAATGCAGGTCTTAAGACTAATTCAGTAAGAGTCCATTTGAGTGCTATTGCAGCTTCCTTTAAGTCTCTAAATGGACAGCCTATTTCCTCTCATCCTCTTATAGCAAGATTTATGAGAGGCCTTCTTCTAACTAGGCCTCCCATTAGGCCACCAACGGTGGCATGGGACTTAAACCTGGTTCTTGGGCAGCTCATGAAGCCATCTTTCGAACCTTTAGCTACTACCTCCTTGAAATTCCTTTCTTGGAAGGTTATCTTTCTCATTGCAATCACATCAGCACGCCGCATTACTGAGTTGCAAGCGCTAGTAGCTGATCCACCTTATACAAGGTTCCATCATGGCAAGGTAGTCCTTAGGACTCATCCACACTTTATGCCAAAGGTGGTCTCGCCCTTTCATCTGAACCAAGCGGTCAACTACCTGTGTTTTTTCCAAGACCTCATGCATCAATTGCAGAGAGGAATCTTCATACCTTGGACTGTAAAAGAGCTTTAGCCTTTTACGTACAAAGAACACAGCAACATAGAAAGTCCTCTCAACTCTTTGTTGCTTTTGATCCTTCTCATTTGGGACTTCCAGTCTCTAAGAGAACACTAACTGGATTTCTCAGTGTATTTCCTTCACCTATCAGAGTAAAAGTCTTTCTCTGGAGGGCCATGTCACAGCTCACAATGTGAGAGCCATGGCAGCCTCAATGGCTCATCTGCACTCTGTGTCTATCGATGACATTTGTCGAGCAGCCACTTAGGCCTCGGTTCATACCTTCACAGCCCATTACTGCTTGGACAAGGACTCCCGCCGAGATGCCTTGTTTGGTCAGGCTGTTCTCCAACACCTGTTCCATACCTAATCAACTCCTACCTGCCATCCCTGATAGGATGCCAGAGATCCATGGGGGGAAGTGGAGCCCTGTTCAGGGACACACAACTTCTGGGGTCTCTCCCTGGCACCTAAAGCTAGGGAGTCTCCATATGTGATGACTACATTCCTGCTTGTTCCTGGAGCTAGCATAGTTACTCACCTGTAACGGGTGATCTCCGGGAACAGCAGGAATTTATTCCTCACAACCCACCCACTTCCCCTAGGAGTTGTATCTCTCTGTCTATCTCTTTCTTTTCCCTCTCTCTCTCTTTGTCTCAGCTTTAAAACTCAACTGGAGAGAGGCAGTTGGGAAAGGCAGGAAGGCAGCACGCAGGCGCTGTGGGATGCTCCCAAAAGCTTTCTAATTGGACGCTGGGGAGCGTTCCCGCACAGGCTCCATCGGTTCCGACGATACCCATATGTGAGGACTAAATTCCTGCTGTTCCCGGAGATCACCTGTTACAGGTGAGTAACTATGCTTTCTCACAGTCAAATTGTATGTAATCACATTCCTTGTATCTTGGACAAGTCATTTAACCCTCCAATGCCTCAGGTACCAACTTAGATTTGAACTCTCAGAGACAGGGGAAATACTTAATGTACCTGAATGTAATGCGCCTTGGGCTACTACTGAAAAAGTATGAACTTAAATACAAAATCCCTTCCTCTTCGCCTTTATCAGTAAACAATGTCAAAGCCTCATTCTTTACAAGAAAATTTAACAAAACTAAGAGAATACCATTCTTCTACATTTTTTTAGATTGCATTCAATCAGATTCTCAAAAGCCACTCTGAGGATTGATGGCATCTGGAGGAAGCCATATAGATTTAGGTGAAATAACTGAAATATTTTTTTGGACTCTTTTTTTTAAATGATCTATTTCAATTGTCAAGAGTCTGAGAAAACACAACAAACAAACCTTGATCTCAAAAGATCATAGACTGGAATAGGTATAAAAGAGAAACGCCAGTTTTAAGACCCCTAGTTGTAGTACCCATCCACACTTCAAATGGAGGATGCCTTTAACTAAGTAGCCACGTATATAGATAGCAGACATCCACTGTGAAACTAATAAACTAGCTCTGAATATTGATAAGATCAATCTTACGGTGTTAAGCTGCTTTACCTCTACTGATTATTTTCCTTTTAATAATTGGAATTTATCAATTTTGTCTTAAGTATCTTGCAGTTTTTTCTTGTGTTCAGTTTTACCCTTCTTACAAATCAACAATATTGTTAAAATTTTTTCAATAGGTTTGATTAGACAACTTACCCCTTTCTTGAGTTGCTCTGATTTAAGAACAGTGGTACAATCTTGTGCTATCATGCCTAGACTACTGTAAGACCATTTATTTGGGTCTGCTTCACAGGCTATTCAGAATGCTGCTCCTCGGTCTCTTTTAAATATAAAGTTAAGATGAGTTTTTGTTTAACACTAGAAGCCCCAAAAGGAACTTTACCTAGAAACCCAAAAGTGCGTCAAGTGACGCATTATCACAACGACTGCATTTAGAATGAAATGCAGATGTGAATTAATGTGAAGTTACTTATTTGATAATTATGTGCAGTATGTGATGTCATTACATGACGTCATCGTGTGTTTATTTGTAATGTCGGAGTAAAACTGTAAACAGTGATTGAGATGCGCTACCTAGTGCGAACATGAATTTATACCTAGAAGCCCCAAAGTACGTCAGTTGACGCATCCAAGACAATTGAGTGCATCAATTGACGTACTTTGGGGCTTCTAGGTATAAATTCATTTTCCCGCTAGGTGGTGCATCTGTCATTAATTTTTAATGCACATATTTGAACATTCTGACCTTGCTATCAGTCATGGAACATGACTGACATGGTTCTAGCAGTGGAGCTGGTATACAACTTCGAAGATGCATTTGCATCAATTGATGCACTTTGGGGCTTCTAGTGTTAATCTGTAAATTGCTTTGACTTTCAGATATAGCGGTATATTTATTTATTTATTTATTTAACAGTTCTTATATACTGCGCTCTTTGTTATCAGTGCGGTTTCCATACAACAAAATTTTACTCAGACAGATAAGACCTGTCTTAAGTTTACAAATAACAGAGAGCGTTATTATATGTTGTTGTTGTTAAGTGCCGTCGAGTCGGAGTCGACTCATGGTGACCCTCTGGATAGCTATCCTAAATTGTGTTTGGTCTTCAGTCAGGCGGCTCATTGTTGACAGACTGGTACCCGTAGCTGCTGCTGTTGTATCGATCCATCTCATTGCTGGCCTTCCTCTTTTGCATTGACCTTCTGTCTTGCCAAGCATGATGTCTTTCTCTAATGATCTCTCTCTTCGCATGATGTGTCCAAAGTATGAAAGTCGAAGTCTTGTCATCTGAGCTTCTAAAGAAAGCTTAGGTTTGATCTCCTCGACTACCGACTGGTTTGTTCTTCGGGCAGTCCATGGTATACACAGTATTCGCCGCCAGCACCATAATTCAAAGGTATCAATTTTCTTCCTGTCTATCTTTTTCACTGTCCAGTTTTCACATCCATATGATGTTATTGAAAATACCATGGCTTGAACAAGTTGAATCTTTGTATGGAGAGAGACATCTCTGCTCTTGAGTATCTTATCTAGGTCTTCCATAGCCATTCTGCCAAGAGCAATGCGTCGTCTGATTTCATGACTGCTTGTTGCTTCTTTATTGATAGTTGATCCAAGTAGGTTAAAGTTGTTCACGATTTCAATTTCTTCTCCTTCAACGATGAGCCTGTTGATTATGCCAGTTGTCATGATCTTTCTCTTCTTTACATTAAGGTGCAGGCCCATTTTGAGACTGTTCTTTGATTGTGAGAAGCAAATGTTTCAGATCATCTTCACTTTCAGCCAGTAGTGTGGTGGTATCAGCATAGCGAAGGTTGTTGATGAGTCTTCCACCAATCTTCACACCTCTGTTGTCTTCATACAATCCTGCTTCTCTGATGATTTGTTCTGCATATAAATTAAACAGGTAGGGGGAAAGTATGCAGCCTTGTCTTACACCTTTGCTTATTTTAAACCATTCTGTTTCTCCTTGTTCCGTTCAAACTGTTACTACTTGATCAATGTACAGATTGTGCAAGAGTACGATCAGGTGTTCTTGTATACCCATGCTTCTTAATGTGGCCCAGAGTTTCTCATGTTTTACACAGTCAAAAGCCTTGCTATAGTTGATAAAGCAAAAATAGATATCCTTTTGGTATTCTTTAGTCTTTTCAAGGATCCATCTCACATCCGCAATGATGTCTCTTGTTCCTCGCCCTTTCCTGAACCCTGCTTGCACTTCAGGTATTTTGTGTTCCAGGTATGGTTGTAGTCTCTTTTGAATAATCTTCAGTAGAATCTTGCTGGCATGTGGGATTAGAGCAATTGTGCGATAATTTCCACAGTCAGTTGGATCACCTTTCTTTAGTATTGGTATTTTTCCAGTCAGTTGACCATGATGTTGTCTTCCATATTTCTTGGTAGAGCCTTGTAAGTAGGGTAACAGCTGCATCAGATTGCTGTAATACGTCTATGGGAATGCTATCAATGCCTGGTGCTTTGTCCTTTGATGAGGCTTTCAATGCTGCTTCAACTTCTTTTATCACCAATGGTTCCCGATCATAAGGTACAGGTTGAAACGGCTGTTGGTCCACTTGATCTTTATCATATAAAAACTCTGTATATTCCTTCCACCTTTTCTTGATCTTCTCAGCATCATTCAACATAGAGCCTTGAGCATCTTGTAACAATACAATTCGAGGCTGGAACTTTTTCTTTAACTCTCATAGCTTTAGGAAAGCTGATCTTGTTCTTCCTCTAATAGTTTCTGCTTCTATTTCCTTGCATGCATCATTCTAGTACTTTTCCTTGTCCTGTCTTGCTGCACGTTGGAAATCTCTGAGTTCTGCAATTGTCTTTCTTTCTCCTCTGGCTTTAGCTTCTCTGCTTTTATGGGCAATTTTCAGAGTTTCTTCCGTCATCCATTTTGGCTGTTTTTTTCTTTTTCACCTTTTGTAGAGACTTCTCGCTTTCTTCCAACACAACCTTCTTGATGTCATTCCATAACTCTTCTGGAGCTCTGTCATTTGTATCTAAAGCAGCAAGTCGATTTTGCAGGCAGTCTTTAAATTCCAGTGGTATATTCTCAAGGTCATATTTTGCTGCATTCATGAGTGGTTTGCTCTTTTTCAACTTTAGCTTGAGTTGGATACTAGTAGTTGATCTGTACCACTGTCAGCTCCAGGTTTTGTCTTTGTTGATATAGAGCTTTTCCATCGTTGACTTCCACAGATGTAGTCAATTTGATTTTTATACAATCCATTGGGTGAAGTCCATGTGTACAGTCGCCGCTTGTGTTGCTGGAAGAAGGTGTTTGAGATGAATAGATCGTTGGTCTTGCAGAATTCTATCAGTCTTTCTCCAGCTTCATTTCTGTTGCCAAGTCCATATTCTCCAACTACTTTGCCTTCTTCTTTGTTGCCAACTTTTGCGTTCCAGTCACCCATGACTATCAGGATTACCTGTTTGTATGTTCTGTCAATTTCAGCTTGTACTTGTTCATAGAACTCTTCAATTTCATTCTCTTCTGCAGCAGTTGTTGGGGCATATACTTGAATTATAGTTGTGTTGATAGGCATTCCTCGTAGACGAATAGAGATTAAGCGTTCGCTGACTACATTGTATTTCATTACAGTTCTTGTAAGTTTCTTCTTTATTATAAATGCAACACCATTTCTTCTTTGTCTTTCATTTCCAGCATAGTAGACCATGTGATCATCTGATGCAAAGTGCCTGATGCCAGTCCATTTCAGTTCGCTGACACCCAACAGATCAAGCTGTACACGTTCCATTTCATTCTTGACCACCTCCAACTTCTCTTGGTTCATGCTTCGTACGTTCCATGTTCCAATGCGTAAGACAGCTTTACAGCTTCTGACTCATTTCATGCACAGCTACATCAGCAGTCAGACGTCCCACTATCCCATTCTGCTGCTGCCCAAATGGGTGGTTTGTCTTTGTCTGCCACCTCAGCTGAGACCTGTCCATCTTGGGAGACCCTGCCAGTAGTTAAACTACCGATAGTTTAGGTCTCAGCATCACTGATGCACACAAGCCCTCACAGCACGACAAGCTGCAAACCAAGTGAGGGTATATAAAAGTAGCTAAATAAATTATTACTCCTATAATGTTTGCTTTGTAGTGGATACTACTTCAGTGGTGTATAAAGTTTAAGATATTGACTATGATTCATTGTGTTTTAAATGATTTGACCCTTTTATATATAGTGCTGTGTTACAAATTTCTAAACATACATAGCTTCATTCTTGGGTTCCAATTTGCTTGATGTTTCGTCAGTTCATCAGGGGCAGTTTCTCTAAATGGGTTAGTTTTGTGCATGCAGACAAAACACCCACACTAGGGAAATACAATACCAGACTTTAAAAAAAACCCTAGTCCACAAACTCCCTTTTATAAACACAATCATTCAATCCTTCAATTAATTAATTCAGGCCACAAGTCTTTAACTGGCCAATTAGAGACTCTTGGTCTGAGGAGAGTATCTTTCTGTGCTGAGGTTGTTGGGAAAAAAAAGTTGTGCTGGCTAAGATTTGTGGCCTGAAAGAAGTGTCTTGTGCTAAGGCAGTTGCCTAGGGAGATTGTTATTGTTTTTGAAGTTGAATGGTTGTGAAATAGTTTTAAGGCTTCTAGGAGCTATGTTTATCTATTTAAAAATGTTGTGAAAATTTATTAAAAAATTAATTGAAGGATTTAGTGATTGTGCTTATAAAAGGGTGTTTGAGGCCTGTGATGGTAAAGAACAATGAGTTCGCCTTTGGGCAAGCAATTGCTGTATAATGGGAACTATTGTAAGTTACTGAGGCCTTTTTCTCCATTTTAAAAATTTGGTTTAAGTATATCTGGTGATAGGGTTTGCTCAGGAGATGGAATTTTGTATTTTGTAGTGAGGGATTGAGTATGGTTCCCCTTGAAAAGTAGAAAGTTGGTATTTTTTTGACTTGATACTTTTGTGGACTAAGGTTTCTTAGGTCTGGTATTAGTTTTGTGCATACCATGACTGTCATGAACCTCACTCCTTAGCCAGGATATGTGGAGTATGATCTCAGTTTCTCATATTTATTGCTAATGCTCATCGTAGTACTTGCATTGTACCAAAAAGAGCTTCCTCCTGGAGTTCATAAGACAAAACATGTATGGGTAGTTTGTCAGGATGTGACTGGAGGCTCCCAATATGATGGGAAATATTTCTGTATCTTTCTGAAATATTTTCTTGGTCTCTGACTGCATTTCTTGGTACTTCTGGATCTTCTCCCTCTCCATGCGATTCAAGGAATAATCACTTGGAACAGACACCTCTATCAATGCCATTCTGGTGTTTTTCTCTTTTACTACTATGTCAGGTTACCTTTTAGCCAGTTTCTTATCTGACAGAATGGGAATGCCCCAGGTTATCATAACTTCTTAATTCTCCATAATTCTCTTAGAGTCATGATCCCAGTGCTTTTCAGTCATAGTAATGTTGTAGTGTTTACAAAGTTTCCAATAGTTGAGGCGTGCTACTTTGTTATGCCCTTATGTATAGAAATTTTCCACCATCAGAACTTCACAGGCAGCTATGAAGTGAGCCACTGTTTCCAGCTCTTTCGTACAGAACTGCATGTCTGTTTTGCCAGTTTTTTCCAATGCTCACTGTAAACCTTATCCATAATCCGCTGTCCTGCACTGCAGCTAGAAATCTCTCATTCTTTGGTTTCAGTTCACCTCTCCTTAACCATTTATATGTCCATTCTTGATCGACAAAGGGTTCCTGGAGTAACACTTCGTATTTCCCACTGTATTTGTGCATTTGCCACTTTTTTCCCCTCATTTGCTGATCTAATTCTTTGAGAAGTAGTTCTTGATTTGCAAATTATGTTGCTTCCTTTTCTGTGTGCTTGTGGATGCTCAGTCATTCCTTCTAGTCGTCAGAATGCTTGTCCAGGTTTGACGATGAAAACAGATTCTGGATGTTGACTTTCATATTTCAGTATTTGGATCCAATAATGCTGTTAGGTAGGCCTGGAGACCCTAGATAGTAACTCTGTGTGTGTAATCAATCTCTGAGGCCTAGTCCTCCTTCAGCTTTAGAGATGCACAGTCTTGGCATACACTGATTCTTGTAAATTACCTCATGGATATGGAGGAGTTTTCTTGTTTGCACATCCAGTTTTTCAAGATCTTTAAGAGGCCAGTCTACAATCCCAAAACTGTATGAGAATACACGAATTGCCAGTTGATTGATAGCTTGTGTCTTATTCCATTATGTTAAAGCATTTTTCAGTAATGATTTTAATCTTCTATAGTATTCTTTACTAATCTTTTCTCTCACTAATTTGTGCTTGGGTGTCGTTCCTTTCTTTGCCCTGAGATATTTATAAACACCATCCTGTTCAAGTTTCTTGATCTCACAGTCCTCAGCCAGGGAGATATTTTCTGTTTTGCTCAATTTTCTTTAAAAAAAACAAACAAACAAAAAAAGTGCTTTAGCAGATTTGTCAAGGCTAAAAGTCATCCTGATGTCATCAGAAAAGGTTTTCACTACACGGATTTGCCCTGCTAATTGTTGGTCACTAGAACTGTAGAACTTCAGGTTATCTGCAAATAGTAAATGGGATGTTACCTCTGAGTTGTTACCTTCTTTAGGATTCAGGCTAAATCCATATCCCAAACAGTTGATGAGTACTCACTGGATTAAGTGCCATACAAAACAGAAGTGGTGACAGGGAATCTCACTGAAATATTCCTTGCTGGATCTTGATGTTAAGAATAATGTATTGACCATCTTCATGCTTCAAAAGGAGTGTGGTTTGCCACTTTATCTTGGTGAACTTAATGTACACTATCAAACCAGGATTTTTGTAAATTTCAAGGCAATTTATTATCCAAGAGCATGGGACGCCATCAAAAGCTCTCTGGTCAGTGTTGAGGCCACAGAATTTCCAGATGGTGGCTCAATTGACAGTTTTGAGTCATTTGGACTAGAACATAAGATATGCCATACTGGGTCAGACCAAGGTCCATCAAGCCCAGTATCCTGTTTCCAACAGTGGCCAATCTAGGTCATACGTACTGTAACTTGTAACTGCGCCTATAGTGCCCCCAGCAAAAGCATGTAGGGCTTAAGCGACCTGTTATCCTTCCTGAACAGCTACTTGACTCTTTCATGAGGCAAAGCCCCCTGGGAAATGTAGTTTTTCACTGTCCAATGAAGAGTAGTGTGAACTCAAAGTGGTTTTCAGCAAACAGGATTTATTTCCCTTCCGGGCAGATTTCAGCATGGAAAACAAAGGTAACAAAACCATATACTTTTGACAAAGGACAAAATAAAAGTCTCCAACAGAAATAGCTTAATTTCAGCAACAAACATTTGCTTCCCAGCAATTAGAGTAAAACAGTTCTGTTCCTCACAGCTCTGTGCTTTTTCTCTTAAACTTCTGCAGTTTTCTGCAATGCTTAAATTAAGCGCAGGGAATATATTTCATCTGACCTTGTAATCGTACAATCCATCAATTCTTCGGATACATTTCCTAGCCCTGGCTCCGTTTCCATTAGCTCCTCATGGGAGTTAGGTAAGAATGTTTGTAACGTTTCTGGGGCCACGCCCCTCCTCTCTGTCTTGGGCTTTATATCATATTCCTGAATCAGGTATTGCTGCAAATGGTTATTATCAGTACAGGTATTATAAACACAGTCCCAACCTTCTGGATAACTAATATCACACTGGTTGTCAACAGCCCTATTTAAAACCCAGTCTTTGGGCTTACCTCTTTGCCGGCTTGCAAACTGTTTTCTTTGAACTTTTGAAACAGCTGTGGGTTCAAAACCTGGTTTGTGAAATGAGTGTTGGAATTGCCTTCCTGGCTTTCTCTTCTCCTGGTTATTCTTACAATACTGCAGACAGTCAGGCCTGCTTCTGCTATCATCTTCTCTGGAATAAAGCTTTATAAATGGCTCTCTCTGCCCTTAAACTTGGCTCTGGTTCTGGGCTTTTTCTCTGCCTTACTGAGCATTCCGTTAGGCGTGCCACGGTTTCTCTCCCCCGGTTCTGGACTGGGACTCTGCCTGTAGCTCTGCCTTGGCCTGGAACTCGGACTCCTCCCTGGTCCTCCTCTTGGTCTGTTAGCTGATCTGCTAACTGCTCACTTGGTTGGCCTCTTACCGGAACCCTTGGCTGGCCTTGTAGCTGAACTCCCAGCTGAGCTTGTGATGGAGCTTTTTGTGGAGCTCCCAATGACCACCCCTTCCTCTCTACTGAGGCTTCTTTATGTGTCTGACTTCTAGGGCAGTGCCTGACTCCTCCTCCTAGCAGGTGCTCTAATTCAGCTGGTGATTCTTGAGCTAACTGGCAGCAAGGGCGTGTTTCTCCCCCTTGTGTCTGGTTCCCGTGGCGACTACAAGCCATGTGCTTTTGTTTACCACCCAGCACTGCTTCTAGTTCTTCCTTTTTGGCTCTTTCTAAAGGGCTGGAGGGACCCACCATGTCACAGTACTTAGTAGTTTCCCCAAAAGACACATGTTCCACAATGCTTGCATTGGGTCAAGCATTGATATCCTGGGTCCCTTCTTAATAATGGTTTATGGACCTTTCCTGCAGGAACTTGTCCAAACCTTTTTTAAACCCAGCTACACTAACAGCCTTTACTTCATCCTCCGGTAACAAATTCCAGAGTTTGATTGTAATTCGATATTCTTAGGAATGCCAAAAACGTTAATTCATAAATTACAACGGATTCAAAATATTGCTGCGAAGATGATCGCACATAGTCATAAGGATAGGGTTACTTCCTTACTATTAAATCTTCATTGGTTGCCAATAGAAGCCCATGTTTTGTTTAAGGTGTTGTGCCTGACTTTTAAAACTATTCATCAGATTGGCCCTATCTATTTGTCTAATAGACTGTGTAATAGACTTTTTTGTTTTTCATCCACTCCATTTGTCAATTGATTAGACATTGATATTGCCCTTGACTTCTGCCTTTCGACAAAAGGGGATCAGGAAAAGGTGATTTTCAGGTGCAATTCCAAAATTGTGAAATGACTTAACCTGTTATAATTAGAGATGTTGAGGATTATGTGCAATTTCAAAAAAATTTAAAAACGTGGTTATGGGATACATTTTTTTAATCATATTTAATGTGAATTGTCTATACTTGATTTTGTACTTAGCTTTGGATGTCTGTAGACTGTAAAAGCGGAATATGAGTGCTGTTAAATTTAATTAAATTATATTAATCCATGCTATACTCGATTTTGGCTTTTCTTAACTCTGGGCATAATGGCCTTATTTAACATTAACTGATCTTTGGTTCTATATGCTGACCTCTTATTGCCCTTTTGGAGCAGTTTCTCCAAATGGGTTAGTTTTGTGCATACCATGACAGTCATGAACCTCACTTCTGAGCCAGGGTATGTGGAGTATGATCTCAGTCTCTCAAATTTATTGCTAAAGCTCGGCGTAGTACGTACTTCATGCCAAAGAGAACAACCTCCTGGAGTTGGTAAGATGCAACATATATGGGTAATTTATCAAGGTGTGTTTGGAAATTCTTCTTAATCCAACCTGTGGCACCCAACACGATGGGAAAGAACTTTGTCCTTTTGCTTTGTGAGACTTTTGATATTTTTCCATAGTAGGGCCTACTCTTTGAAACGCATTGCCTATTCATTCGCATAATGAGAAATGTCTTGACGTTTGTGAAAAAAGAAAAACTATTTTTTTTCAAGCATTTCCTAAGTTAGCAATGTAAACTCTTAGATACCTGTCCTACAGAATTCTGAGGCTTTTACAGATTTGGGAGACTGGGTGATTTTCAGGCATAGTAGATTTGCAGGTTGGGGGAGAGTTTCATCTTACCTGGGAGTCTGCCACGTTTGAACCAGCTGCGCGGAGCAGCGCAGTGAGAAGGAGTTGAGCCATGGTGCTGGGCTGCAGGCATTGTGAGGACGCTCCTGCCTCCGAGGACCCCCCTCCGGTTCCCATAAAGTGCTGAGGGAGCCGTGCAGTAGTGGGAGAGTTTCATCTTACCTGGGAGTCTGCCACGTTTGAACCAGCTGCGCGGAGCAGCGCAGTGAGAAGGAGTTGAGCCATGGTGCTGGGCTGCAGGCATTGTGAGGACGCTCCTGCCTCCGAGGACCCCCCTCCGGTTCCCATAAAGTGCTGAGGGAGCCGTGCAGTAGTGGGAGAGTTTCATCTTACCTGGGAGTCTGCCACGTTTGAACCAGCTGCGCGGAGCAGCGCAGTGAGAAGGAGTTGAGCCGCGGTGCTGGGCTGCAGGCATTGTGAGGATGCTCCTGCCTCCGAGGACCCCCCTCCGGTTCCCATAAAGTGCTGAGGGAGCCGTGCAGTAGTGGGAGAGTTTCATCTTACCTGGGAGTCTGCCACGTTTGAACCAGCTGCGCGGAGCAGCGCAGTGAGAAGGAGTTGAGCCGCGGTGCTGGGCTGCAGGCATTGTGAGGATGCTCCTGCCTCCGAGGACTCCCCTCCGGTTCCTATATAGCTCTGTCAGCTTACTCGCGGCCGCGAGTCGCGGCCCGCGTGGTCGCATCCTAAGGGGCGTGTCACAAGGGGGAGGACCCACTCCTTATGTGCTCCTTCGGTGCTCCTGAGAATTTACTCTAAGCACTGGCCGTATCATTGTAGTGTCCATGGGGAAGCGGAAAGGGAAGTTCAGTGTTAAATCTGGATCCAGCAATGGTGTAGTAGGAGGGAAGCTGGTTGGACCCATGGACAGACATGTGACGGCATTACTGCCTGCAATCTTGCCGGAAGAGGTCTCTTTGAGCCCTGAATCTCGGCTATCCCCTCCTTTTCCTCAGCCATTATCTTCTACTTTTCTTGATGTTCCCTCAGAAGGTCCGGCTCTTTCTTTGAAGGCTGTCAGTCCAATTGGTGAGGATGTTCCTCTGCCCATTCCATCTGGTGAGGTAACTCTTGTGGACATTTGGACTGTGATTCAGCGAATTGATAAGCGTCTCACTCCAACTGTCTCTGCTTTATGTGCTTTTACACAGGATGTTGTGGATAAATTTGTAGATGTTGATAAGCAGATAGGTTCTCTAGTTCGTGCTTCTGCTCACGCTGATTCTCAGCTCCAGACGGACAGGAATAGTAATGTTGCTTTAATTCGAGATATCTCTGCTGTTTCTTGTCGCCTGGAGAGTTTGGAGAATCAACAAAGGGCAAGAAATCTTCGTTTCCTTAATTTTCCCTCAACTCACCTATTGTCTTCTGAAATTTTGTTGAAAAAATATTTTTCTGAGATATTGCACTTGCAGAGTACTTTGGAAGTTGTTCACGTCTATTCATTTAATCCTGTTTCAGCAGTATCTCACCAGGCGGGGGAGATTACCCCTTCTGCTGAGTCTGTTGCTCAGGATCTTACTGCTTTCTTGGAAGATACTTTGGATCTCATACCCAAGCGCTGCACTGTTGTTGCTACGTTTGATTCTGAGTCCAGTAAGCTTTCTGTCCTTAGGGCTTATTTTAAGCACAAGGACAATTTATTTTGTGGTTATAAGCTCCAAATCTTTCCAGATGTGGGGCGTGCTACTCAACTTCGACGTAAGCAGTTTTTAGAATTAAAACCAAGAGTAGTTGCTTTAGGGGCGTCTTTTTTTTTTAAGTTTCTGTGTCGCTGCTTGGTAACTTATCAAGGGCAAAATTATGTGTATACTGATGTGTCACAATTGCAGAAACTTTTAACTTCTGAAATGGCTAAGAAGTAGGTTGGTGGTTTGATTTTTTTTATTGCTCCCTTATGTGGAGTGTTACCACTCCTTATTGCTTAATTTTATTATGTGATTTTTGTTTTTGTTGATTCTCTCTTCTTGATGTGATTAATATGTATCAATTTTGAAAGTTTTTTGAATTTTGTTATCTTGTTTCTTGATTGATTGTTTTGTTTTGATTGGATTTGTAATTCAGAAAAGCATTAAATAAAAATTAAAAAAAAAAAAAATTTGCAGGCTGATGGCCTCTTTCTTGCTCATGCTACCTTTCCTTGGTATGCTACCTGGATTTATTGCTGTATTTTACAGGGTTATACTGCATTGCATGCAGTCTCTTAGGAAGTACTGGGTGGTAGTTGTGTATTTGAGAAATGCCTTATTTGTTTTATGAACATGTTATTGTACTCCCGCCTTGAATTGTAGATAAAGTGGGTAATAAATTGTTTTAAAATAGAAGAAAGTTGGCCTTTGAGTACAGTGGCAAATGTGATGCCGTGGGGCGGGTTCCAAGACAACTGGAGCAGTCAGAGCACCGTCCTGAGTCCCGCAGCCTCAATTCCAGGTTGTGCTTTTCAGACAAACACTCACAAGCGTTCCTCTCAGGTCCATAGCAGAATCCAGCAGATAGTTCTGTTATGCCAGCTCCAACACCCTGGACTTCTCTTAGCCCCAGGGCCGGGCGTGGCCTCTCCTTCTCCAAGTAAAATAGTTCAGAACAGAAATGCACACAAAGTGACAAGTAACCAAATCAAATCATTCAGGTTCAAACCCAGAGTCTTTCTCAGAACAAAAAAATGTTGCTGAGCTGCACAGTAAAAAGCTGTGTAGCTGCCCCTCCCTTCCACCCTTCAGGTTCACTATTAACTGGCTGAACCTGCCCCAGGGCTAGAGCTTTCACTGTCTCATCCACAGTACCTCCATGGGTTCCTGGTCCTTACTGTCCTCATATGCTTGAGTTTCCATAGCTTCTTCCACCTCGGGGTATCTGCCTTCTTCCCCTGGAAACATCATAAGCTTTTCCAGAAGCAGGGACAGGCTCCTGAAGGCTGTACTTCCTTCCTTCCTGGGCCTCCCCTGCACGGCTTTTCAAACCATATACACCGGCCACAACCTGAGGCCTTGGTTGCTTATTACTGACTCCCTTTGCCACCTTAATTGGATCACCTGAGCCTTCCTGTGGTGGGCCCACCCATCCTAAGGGATTCTGGGACTTGTAGTCTGACTAACCCTGCCACATACCCTAAGTGTTTCTGAGGCTTGTGTGACTGACCCTGGCACACAAAGGATGGGCACGTAAAATAAAAGGGAAGGGAGAGACCCAGTATAATCAGAAGATTCATCCATGGCTGTATCAAGTTACATTTTTTCAGACTAATGTTTTGCTGTTGAAGACCACATAACTACATGTCTATTCAAATAATTCACATTATTTTAAACTTCCTCCGCTTGAACTCTTTAAGCCATGACTGAAAAGAATCAATGGTTTTCTTTCTTGTTTCTAGATATATTGAATTAGTTTCACATAGAACATTTAACCAAAAATAAGTTGATCCCAGTCTTTCCAAAACGTGGAAAGGTTTTCCTATGTGATCTCAACTAATAAGGATAATCAAATCCACCCCACACTTATTTAAAATAGCTTCCATGTTGAGATAAAATCTAAAAAAAGATGAGTCTTTGCATACACAATCCCTTTGGGATGTGTCTTTGAGCATGTGAAACTAAAGAACATTTTTGAATCTCATTTTTATATCCATTTTAGAGGCCCCTGAGAGAGTGAAACATGCTTCTGGTTGACATTTTGTGTTGGGGATTGGGATTTCTAAGAAATATGGAACTTCCCAGTTTTGAGACTAAGCTGATATGTATGTTTGTGGTTTTTTTATTTCTCCAGGAATAAGCAGTAAGTCAGTCCTCACATTTGGGCGATGTCTGTGTCGAAGGAGCCCACGCGGAAGCATCTCCTCAGCTTTCAAAGAAAGCCTTTGGGAGATGCCACCAAGCATGCGTGGTCCCCTTCCCGCCCAAGGGTGCCATCTTATTCAGTCTCCTTTTTTCCATGGAGCCCAACGGACATGTATGTCCTGTTTCCCTGGAAAAATCCTTGACAAAATGGTTCCTAAAAATTAGTTTTCTGGCAGGCATACCGGTTCCTCTTTCCACCTCGAGTCGGCGCTTCCCGGTGCCATTCTCAGCCCCTTTGAGGTCTCCCTCGAACGGCATTCGTGCCTTTTATCGCCCAGGAGTTGTTGACCCCGTCCAGGTGTTTCCCACAATGTGTTCTGATGGGTTCAAAAAGTGTGACCGCTGCAGTCAAACCATGCCCATTACTGACAGCCATTACAGCACCATCCAAAACGTGATAAAGGTGGAAAAACAGACCTTATTTATTGGCATATTAAGACCTATTACCAATCTGACACAGGCCGTGTTTCGCTAACCTTCGTCAGGGGTTGATCAGGTAAAGGTACTACAACATAAAAAAACATATACATTTATTATGCACTACATCATTAAAATAATAGCAGATAAATAACCATAATATAAAACCATAAATTACCTTAAAATCAACATAAACATCATAATGACCTTTAAACATGGAGTGGAGGAGTGGCCTAGTGGTTGGGGCAAGGTACTTCAGGCCAGAAGTTCAGGGGCTCAAATCCCACTAGAGGACAGCAACCTTGGGCCGGAAGGACTGGGGTTTCTAGTCCCACAGGTGTTCCTTGTGGTCTTGGGCAAGCCACTTAACCCTCCATAGCCCATGTTCCCTGTAAAATAGTTATCTCCAAGTTATAATGCCCTGTTCAATGTAATTTCAGTTTGTTCAATGTAAACCGCACTGATGCAGAATAGCGTGGTATATAAGAGAATGTAAATAAATAAATAAATAAAATATATAAATATATAAGAAGAAAGGTAAAAAATGTGAAACACAAACAACACAAATATAAATGATTAAAATCATTATTAGCCAATTATATAATATGCACGTATATATGGAGACAATAAAAAAGATGATAAAAACCAAAGGAACAGGATTGTGACAACCACCATATATAGTGCCTTAGTATATAATAAAATAATGAATACCTTTTTTGGATAAAGAGGACTCACCAACTTGAAGTCTTCATTAACTAAAATATGCTTGTATAACTAAAATAATAATCAACATAAAAGTTAAAAAGCCACATATACCTATTATATAACATTTTATAGGGTATGTAACAATAATCCATATGTACAAAGCCATATCTCTATACTGAAATAGAGCATCCATGAAGAAAGCAGCAGGAGCGAGAAGGGACAAAGAACCTATGTAAACACCTATATATCTCATGTACTATGGTGTGTATAAAGATAAAAGTTGTACCTTATTATTAATAAATAAATAAAAATTCAATATATACTATTACACCGCTCTCTCTAAATACATGTGATCCAGGTCAGTGTGTTCAAAAGCAACGGCAACAACAAAAGCAGGGGAACTTATAATTTGACGTTAGACATTTACTCTCCATATGGATTATGGCGTAAAAACCATTCGTAGGGAGACAAAAAATTACAAATAATGGAACCGAGGAATTTACAAAATTGTAGAAATGGTAAAGCGAAACTTATTACTATGCACAGATCGTTCGAACCGTTTAAATAAACCTATTTGCCCAGCCGCACTTTACACAGATCGTTTCTAAAGGAAAAAATGATATTCTTACTATTAAACATGCCGCAGTCGCTCTCGTGCCTTCCAATTTGTGTACTGTAACAAAAGAGAGCGACAGGCAGGGCTAAAAACCACAGACAAGCCGTGGGCAGCGGACCTCTGTGATCCATATAAAAAGATATTATAAAACAATAATCGTGTCTAACCGCCTAAACCCATCTCAATAATATTCTTCCTACCTTGTCCAGGGTTTTTAGCCCTGCCTGTCGCTCTCTTTTGTTACACTCTGTACCGCCCTTGGCTCCGCCTCCAATGTTCCCGCCTTAGAACTTATTTTAAGTATGCGCATGAGCCGGCGTCTTCAGTACACAAATTGGAAGGCACGAGAGCGACTGCGGCATGTTTAATAGTAAGAATATCATTTTTTCCTTTAGAAACGATCTGTGTAAAGTGCGGTTGGGCAAATAGGTTTATTTAAATGGTTCGAACGATCTGTGCATAGTAATAAGTCTCGCTTTACCATTTCTACAATTTTGTAAATTCCTCGGTTCCATTATTTGTCATTTTTTGTCCCCCTACGAATGGTTTTTACGCCATAATCCATATGGAGAGTAAATGTCTAACGTCAAATTATAAGTTCCCCTGCTTTTGTTGTTGCCGTTGCTTTCGAACACGCTGACCTGGATCACATGTATTTAGAGAGAGTTAGCGGTGTAATAGTATATATTGAATTTTTATTTATTAATAATAAGGTACAACTTTTATCTTTATACACACCATAGTACATGAGATATATAGGTGTTTACATAGGTTCTTTGTCCCTTCTCGCTCCTGCTGCTTTCTTCATGGATGCTCTATTTCAGTATAGAGATATGGCTTTGTACATATGGATTATTGTTACATACCCTATAAAATGCTTTATAATAGGTATATGTGGCTTTTTAACTTTTATGTTGATTATTATTTTAGTTATACAAGCATATTTTAGTTAATGAAGACCTCAAGTTGGTGGGTCCTCTTTATCCAAAAAAGGTATTCATTATTTTATTATATACTAAGTCACTATATATGGTGGTCGTCACAATCCTGTTCCTTTGGTTTTTATCATCTTTTTTTTATTGTCTCCATATATATGTGTGTATTATATAATTGGCTAATATTGATTTTAATTATTTATATTTGTGGTGTTTGTTTCACATTTTTTACCTTTCTTATATATTTATATATTTTAAAGGTCATTATGATGTATGTTGATTTTAAGGTTGTTTATGGTTTTATATTATGGCTTATCACGATTGCTATTATTTTCATGATGTAGTGCATAATAAATGTATATGTTTTTTTATGTTGTAGTACCTTTACCTGATCAACCCCTGACGAAGGTTAGCGAAGCACGGCCTGTGTCGGGTTGGTAATACGTGTAGGTCTTAATATACCAATAAATAAGGTCTGTTTTTCCACCTTTATCATGTTTTGGACTGTGTCTTTGTGATCTACGTGATCGTTTGCCTAACTGTGGTGCACAGCCATTACAGCACCTCCTGCAGCCTGTGCCCTGGCCATGTTGGCCAAATTCAGCAAGAAACGGTCGGAGTTGCAGGAAAAGTTGTTCCCTAGGTCTGACTCGGCACCCACCTCCCCGGCACTGAGCTCCAAGCCCAGCACATCTCGAGACACCTGGGCATCCTCGGAGTCCCGTGGCTTCAGTACCTCCGAGAAGACCCCAAAGCGGAGAAGAAATCATCGAAGTCTGCCGAGGTTGCACTGGAGAAACTTGGTAAGACCCCAAGGAGGGACTTGGGCAACTCAGAGAAGCACCCCACCAAGGTCCTCAAGTAGGTTTCCTTGGATGGTAGAAACTGTGTGAGGTTCCTCGAGGCCGTAGTCCTCATCAAGGACACACTCTCTAGAGTGCCAGCGCTAGGCCTTTAATCCTCTGTGCCTGTTCCAAAGGCTGCTGAGCCTTCTGGCTTGGAAACCAGAATGGCGGTCCTGGAGCAGAACATCACTGCTATCCTGGTCCTGCAGCAGATGATGGCTGGTTCCTCCGCCTCTTCTGCCCCGATGACCAGGCCCTCAACTGCGAGGGAGTCCTCAGTCCTCAAGCTGAGCATCGAGCACACTCAGCCTCAAGAAAGTCCTCAGCATTGGTTGAGGTCCCATTCATCAGTATCCAGTCCTCGCTGGCCAGTGTCCGCGACTTGGACCCCAGGTCCTCTGCAGGCCATCAGCCCTTTGGCACCAGCCTCGACACAAGGAGTCGTAGGGCTTCTGACTCCTAGTCACCGCTCAACTCTGAGTGGGACATGAAGGACGAGGTGCCCCCAGACACCAGAAGGCACTGAGACATTCCCTCAGACCCGTCTCCCCTGGCCGCCTCAATGTCATTCTCCTGAGAATGTAGCCTTCCATGACTTCATCAGGGATATGGCCAGGGTGAGGAAGACCGCACATTGCTGCTCCCTTGACTTCTGCCTTCCTTTGTGATGCGCAACCTGGCTAATCTCATCCATATCCCTCTAGCTTCTCCTTCTCCCTCTCCTCCACCTCCCTCTTCTGGTGAATTCACCCCTATTCCTTCCCCTCCTAGATGTTTGTCTCATTCTGTACTGAGTTCCTCACGCAACTTGTTCAATCTTATTCATATCCCCCTTCTTTCCCTTTACTCTCTCCCTTTCTCTTGTGCCCTTTGGAACGCACATTCTGTCTCTAATAAACTCTCTTTTACACATGATCTTTTCCTCTCCAACGCTTTTCATCTTCTTGCCTTAACCGAGACCTAGCTCTTCCCTGACGATACAGCCTCTGTTGCTGCCCTCTGCTTTGGTGGCCTCCATTTCTCCCATACTCCTCGTCCCACAGGACGTGGTGGTGGGGATGGCCTTCTTCTCTCCCCCTCCTGTCATTTCCAACATCTTCCCCTGCCTCAGTCTCATTCCTTCCTCTCTTTTGAGGTCCACTCTATTCGCCTCTCTTCCTCTCCGGGTTGCTGTTGTCAATTTTCCTCTTGACAGGGCTATTTCTTCTTTTCTCTCCGACTTTGACTCTTGGCTTTCCCTCTTTCTTATCCCTACCTCCCCTACTCTTATTCGTGGTGATTTTAATATCCATGTTGATAACCCCTCTGATCCTCTTACTCTAAAGCTTCTCTCTTACCTCCTCATTTGGCCTTCAACTTTGTTCCTTTGCCCCCACTCACCTTCGTGGCCATTGCCTGGATCTGGTTTTCTTTTCTTGCTCCTCTCCCTCTAACGTCAGTAATACTGTTCTTCCTTTATCTTATCATCACCTTCTGTCCTTTAATCTTCTCCTCCCACCGCCCCTGCCTCGTCCTGTCTCCTCCACCCTAGTTAGGAAACTTCTTGCCATTGATCCCCTGGTTCTCTCCTCTACCATTTCTCTTTCTCTCTTCTGTTTTGTCCTCCAAGTCTGCTGATATGGCAGTGATGTCCTATAATGCTGTGCTCTTCTCAGCTCTGGATGTTCTTGCTCCTCTCATCCCTCATCCTGTGAGGCGTTCCTTACCTCAGCCCTGGCTCTCTCCCACTATTCACTTTCTTCCTCCTGTACCCACTCTGCTGAACGTACCTGGCTCGATCACGCTCCCCTGAAGATTTCCTTCATTTCAAATTCATGCTCTTCTCTTTCAAATCTGCTTTAGCTCTTGCCAAACAAGATTACTTTGTTCGCCTGACTAATTCTCATGCCTCTGATCCTCGCCGTCTCTTCATTGCTATCAGTTCTCTCCTCAAAGTGCCTCTGCCTCTGATCCCTCCTTCCCTTTCTGCCCAAACCCTGGCTGATTACTTCCATGATAAAATCCATAAAATCACTCTCCAATTTCCCTCTAAATCCCCGATTTCCCCTTCCTGTTCTCAATCTCTTCCCCCCCTTCTCATCCTACCCTCTCTTCCTTTCCTATGATTTCTATTGATGAGACCTCTCTTCTCTCCTCCTCCAAGCTCACCACTTGCTCCTCTGATCCTATCTCCTCCCATCTCCTTCCTCTATCTCCTCTACCATTGTCCCGTCCATTTCTCATATTCTCAACCTCTTGCTCTCCACTGCTACTGTCCCGGCTGACTTTAAACATGCTGTGGTCATGCTTCTCCTTAAGAAACCCTCACTTGATCCCTCTTGTCCTTCTAATTATCGCCCCATTTCTCTCTTTCCTTTTATTTCTAAACTGCTCAAACGTGCGGTTTACCGCCGTTGCCTTGACTTCCTCTCTTCCCATGCTCTTCTCGATCCCTTACAATCCGGTTTTCGGCCCTTGCACTCTACTGAAACTGCTCTTGTCAAAGTCTCCAGTGACTTGTTCCTGGCTAAATCTAAAGGCCTTTACTCTGTCCTTATCCTCCTTGACCTTTCTGCTGCTTTTGATACTGTTGACCATGATCTCCTCCTTGACACTTTGTCCTCGCTTGGCTTTAGGGACTCTGTACTTTCCTGGTTCTCCTCATATCTTTCCCATCGCTCCTTTAGTGTATGTTCTGGTGGTTCCTCCTCCTCTATTATCCCGCTCTCTATTGGTGTCCCCCAAGGCTCTGTCGTGGGTCCCCTTCTTTTTTCTCTCTCTACCCAATCCCTTGGTGCGCTTATTTCCTCTCATGGTTTTCAGTACCATCTCTATGCTGTTGACTCCCAGATCTATCTTTCTACTCCTGATCTTTCTCCTGCTTTGCAATCCCGGATCTCTTGCTGTCTCTCTGCTATTGCTGCTTGGATGTTCCATTGTCGCCTGAAATTGAACATGGCCAAGACTGAACTTCTCGTTTTTTCTCCTAAAATTTCCCTTTCTCCTTCTTTTTCAATCTCTGTTGATGTCTCTGTTCTCCAACCTGTTTCATCTGCTCGCAATCTGGGTGTTATTTTTGATTCTTCGCTCTCTTTCTCCTCTCATATCCAACTCATCGCTAAGACCTGTCGCTTCTTTCTCTTCAACATTGGCAAAATCTGCCCCTTTCTCTTTGAGCTCACTACTAAAACCCTCATCCATTCCCTAATCACCTCCCGTCTTGATTATTGCAACCTGCTTCTTGCTGGTCTCCCTCAGTCTCTCATCTCTTACCCCTTCAGTCTATTCAGCACTCCGCTGCCCGTTTGATTTTCCGTCAGTCTCGTTTTGCCCACATCACTCCTCTCCTCAGATCTCCTCACTGGCTCCCCATCTTTTTCCGTATTCACTTTAAGCTTCTCCTTCTGACCTATAAGTGCATTCACTCTGTGGCTCCTCAGTACCTTTCTTCTCTCATTTCTCCCTACTTACCCCCTCGTGAACTCCGTTCTTCTACTCAGTTGCTTCTTGCTGTGTCCTTCTCCTCTATTGCCAAATCCAGATTCCGCTCGTTTCACCTTGCTGCACCTTACGCTTGGAATAAACTTCCTTTGTCTTTACACCAGGCATCTTCTTTGTCCCTCTTCAAACTTAAGTTAAAAGCTCATCTTTTCGCCTGTGCCTTTGGCTCTTGATTTTGCTGTTCTTATTCTTCTCCTTTTCTTGCTTTGTCTTTTTTAGATTGTAAGCTCTTTTGAGCAGGGATTGTCTCTTGTATGTTTTCATTGTACAGTGCTGTGTGTGCCTGGTAGCGCTTTATAAATGCTTAGTAGTAGTACTAGTAGTAGAGTTGGAGTTTCTCCAGTATGAGACTCCATCTAGAGAAACCCTCATGGTGCCCATACAGCCAATCCTCGAGAGGCTGCTACTCCAAATGTGAGAGACGCTGTTGTCTGTGCTCAACGCTATGTACTACATCCGGAAAGGGCCGGGGATTCACATACCCCGGCTCCCACACATTCCATGGTCATCGAGTTGACCATGCAGAAGCTCAAGAGCCAGAAGATCCATTCCTCTGTCCCTTCAGCCCTTGCTCTGTACTGAAACTGCTCTTGTCAAAGTCTCCAGTGACTTGTTCCTGGTAGGGAGGCCTGGGCCCTCGATGTCCTTGGGCATAAATGCTATCAGGGCTCTATGCTGAGTTGCTGGATCCAGGCCTATACATAGGCATTTACCTAAAGGCGCTGGCCAAAGAGCTGTTGGGATTTGCAGCAGATCTCGTCGTGGAACCCCACCAGTGGTTCCAGATCCTGACTTCAGGAGTCAGGGATTGCTCCAAATTCTTCTCCCGGTCTGCCTACCACTGCTTCAAGTCCGGTGGCTTGAGTTGCGGCGGCTGGCATTGGGGCCCGGCACCAGGCCTAATTGCAATCCTCTGACCTCGAGCAATGGTTCCAAGACAAACTGCTCAATGTCCCCTGTACCGGTGAGAACCTCTTCAGCAATCCCATGGCAGACAAAGCTGCTGAGATTGAGGCAGATTTTGTGACCTGTCAGAAGCTCTCTAAGAAGACCTCATCCCATCCCTGTAAAATAACGTCAGGGAAAAGGCCCCTTTTCCCAAGGAAAAAAGGGGCCTTTGCACAGGGTCACCGGTACCAGCCCTATTCTGGCCATCAGCAGGATTTTCACCCTAAGAGGCAGGGACACGGGCCTCAGAAAGCAAAAACACCTAAGCCCCAGGCTGCAGCTCCCACCCAACTTGGGGGGAGCTTTTGACTCTCAGGGCAGAGCCTCCCCTCCCCCAGGAGACCTTCATCAGCCCACAGGACGACGCCTGGCACTCTTCGCCCACAGATGGGCCTCAATCACCTCAGACCTTTAGGTTCTGCAGGTGGTCAGGGAGGGATATCTCCTCCACCTGCAGCAGATTCCACCCAGGTTCTTTCCTGGAAAGCCGATACAACCCCTCCTTCACTAGACCCTGCTGCTCATAGAGCTCACAGGTCTTCTCAGGGACAAAGCAGTAGAACCTGTACCCAGACACCGGTGGGGCAAAGGCTTCTACTCCAGGTACTTCCTTGTCCCAAAGAGGACTGGACCTGCGAAACCTAAACAAGTTTCTGGTGAGGGAGAAGTTCAAGATGCTCTCCCTTGGAACACTGCTGCCCTACCTCCATCAGGGAGACTGGTTTTTCTTCTTGGACCTAAAGGATGCTTGCACACACATCCTGATCCACTCCTCCCACAGGCAGTACCTAAGGTTCGTGGTAGGAAGAGGGCACTACCAATACAGGGTGGTACCCTTTGGCCTGGTCTCCTCACCAAGGGTCTTCACAAACTGCCAATCAGTGGTCATGCCCACCTACGTCTGCAAGGGGCTTTTGTCTTCCCTTACCTAGATGACTGGTTCATCAGGGGCAGCACGGCCGCAGAGGCCCATCAAGTCACAGGGCGCACATCCCTCCTGCTGCAGCACCTGAGGTTTATCATCAACAACCCAAATCTCATCTCACTCCAACCCAGAGCCTGAAATTCATAGGTACTCAGACACCCTGCAGGCCAAGGCCTTTCTTCCCAGGGAAAGGGCAGACCGCCTCAGGGAGCTAGTAGCAAAGGTGTAGCACTGTCGCTTGGTGCCAGCCCATCTCCTCCTCACCACGGTTCACGTGACCCCGCTAGCCCACCTGCACATGTGGGCAGCTCAGTTGTACCACTGCTCTCAGTGGACGCAAGCCACAGGCAGACTGCAAGACAGGATCAGGGTAACCCACCAACTAGCAAAGTCCCTTGACTGGTGGCAACTTCTCCACCACCTCCAGGCCAGGATGCCTTTCCAGGTCCCCATGCCCCAGAGGGTCCTGAAAACAGATGCCTCCCTCCTCGGTTGGGGGGTGCATTGCAAAGACAGTTGCACACAAGGCAGTTGGTCCCAGGTGGAATCCCTGCTACAGATCAATCTTCCTGGCCTTCTGTGTGATCTTCCTGGCCCTACGGGCATTCTGCCACTGCCTGTGATATCAGCCGGTGCTGATACAGACGGACAATCAAGTCATCTTGTTCTACATCACCAAACGGGGGCATGAGGTCATACCCCCTCTGCCAGAAGGTAGTGGCTCTCCTTTCCTTTGCGGTTTGCAACAACATGCTCCTGCGGGCGGTCTACTTCCCGAGCCTGGACAACCTCCTTGTGGACAGACTGAACAGGGTGCTCCAATCGTACGAGTGGCTCCTGAACTCCAGAGTGGCCTCATCGTGATGGACCTCTTTGCCACCCCGGACAATGTGCAGCTGCCCCGCTTCTGCTCGCAGCAGCCACACCCGGCAAGGGTGGCAGCAGATGTTTTCCTGATCCCATGGACAGAAGGCCTCCTCTATGCCTTTCCACTGACCTCCCTGGTCACCAAGACTCTCCAAGGTCCAGTGCGAGGGGGCAGCACTGATACTAATTGCTCCCAGGTGGCCCAGAAAGCCTTGGGTTCCCACTGCTGCTCTCCCTGTCTGTGACACTCCTGGTCCCGCTGGGCCATGCCCTGGACCTTCTGTCTCAAGAGGAGGGCTCCCTCCTACATCCCACTCTGGGGTCTCTAATGCTAACAGTGTGGCTGCTGAAAGGGTAGCATTGGCACCTTTCAACATCCCACGAGAAGTCAAGGAGGTACTGTAGGCCTCCCGCATGCCCTCCACAAGGCGAGCTTACGCCTTTAAGTGGCAAAGATTCTCGGTATGGTGTGTGGAGAGGCGGGAGAACCTGTTCTTCTGCCTAGTGCAACTAGTGCTCCACTACCTACTGCATCTGTCGCATGCTAGACTAAAGTCAAACTCAGCGAGAGTGCACCTGAATGCGAAACTATACTCCATACACTGGACTGCAAACGAGTCCTGTCTTTCTACCTACAGCAGACCCAGGGCCATCGCAAAGCTCCTTAGCTTTTTGTTTCCTATGGCCCCAGCAGACTAGGGCTTCCTGTGACTAAGCAAACTCTGTCCACTTGAGTGGTGGGCTGTATTGCCCTTACCTATGAGCGAGCTGGGCACTCCTTGGACCACCGGATCATAGCGCATCATGTAAGAGCGATGGCCACATCTGTGGTGAATTGTGCTCAGTACCCACCGGATCATAGCGCATCATGTAAGAGCGATGGCCACATCTGTGGTGAATTGTGCTCAGTACCCACCGGATCATAGCGCATCATGAAAGAGCGATGGCCACATCTGTGGTGAATTGTGCTCAGTACCTGTGATGGAGATCTGCAAAGCCGCCACATGGTCTTCAATTCATACGTTCGCAGATCACTACTGCCTGTAGAGCGAGTCCTATCGGGACAGTGCCTTCGGCCAGGCAGTACTCCGTAATCTGTTCAGGGTGTAGGCAACTCCTGCCCTCTGACCCTTTTTTGTTCAGGCTACCGGAGTGATGGTGCTGCTGGATGTTAGGGTCTTGCAGAGTCTCTCAGTTAGGGACTAACTTCTGCAAATCACAGCTACCCAACTTTGTTGTCATTGGTGCTGTCGTGGCTCGGTCCTCTGCAGCCTGGAGCTAGGGTGTCCCATATGTGAGGACTGACTTCCTGCTTGTTCCTTGAGAAAGCGTGGTTACTCACCTATAACAGTGTTCTCCAGGGACAGCAGGAATCAGTCCTCACAGCCCTCCCTTCTCCCCTGGGAGTTACCTCCCTACCTTGTTTTATTTTTACTACCATCCTAGCTATGTCATCTGACTGAGCAAGATGGTACCCTTGGGCGGGAAAGGGGACCACACAAGCGTGATGGCATCTCCTAAAGGCTTTCTTTGAAAGCCGGGAAGATGCCTCCATGCGGACTCCGTCGACGCCGACATCACCCATATATGAGGTCTGATTCCTGCTGTCCCTGGAGAACATCTGTTACAGGTGAGTATGCTTTCTGTGATTTAACAAGGGGTTTTTAATCCCTGTTTTTGTTTTTTTTGTTTGTTTTAACATCCTTAGATATTGTGGATTATATAATAGATGTTTCTTTGAAAACATTTTTTTCTTGTGTTTTAATGAGTACATTTATATTCTTTATTGACATCTAGATTATTAAAGAGGCTATAGTTATTTTTATTTATATGTGCTTTTCATTTGGTTTGAAATTCATAAATGTATAGGTGAGGTTACACTTATTGCCTTTATATGACCCAACAGCATGAAATCATGAAATTGGTGGCAGGAGAGGAGAGGGGAGAAGGGAACAGGTGGTGGTTTCCTGATAAGGTGAGGCTTGGGAAATGGTGTTTTGTCCAGGGCTACAGAGAATGACAGAGCTGAAATTGGAACTCTAAGCCAAAGGGCCATTGTGAGTCACCCATGGCCATGGAGGGAGGCTGTGCAGTGGAGAAACTTCTCTTCCTCTATCCTAGTTTTGTTCTGTAATTGGTAAACGGCACCTTTTCCTTCTCCACAGGAAGTGTTTCATCAGATAATTTGAACACCAAAGAAACTCCCATGACAAGCATGTTCATCTTTTTCTTTCCATTCGATTGTTCACTGTCTGTTAAGTAATAGAATCACTGAAACGTACCATGAAGAATTTTTGAGGGGCTGGGGCTTCGAGGTGAAATATCTTATCTCCAGGTACAAGCAGGAATGTAGTCTTCACATGTGGGTATCATCAATATCGACGGAGCCTGCGCGGGAACGCTCCCCAGCGTCCAAAAGGAAAGCTTTTGGGAGCATCCCATAGCGCCTGCGTGCTGCCTTCCCACCTTTCCAACTGTCCCTCTCCAATTCTTCGTTTTCCGCGGAGCCGCCAGGTCATATCCTGTCACTGCAGAAAACTTTTGTCTTTAATCTTTGTTTTTGTGGTCGCGTCTATCTTCCTTCGACGCCATACCGGTACCTCCGGTTCTTTCTTTCTTTCTTTAAAAAAAAAAAAAAAATTATAGTTTCTGAGGTGTTTTACTTTAGAAACTGTTTTCCTTGGTGCTAGGCGCCATTTTGGGCACTAGGCCCAATTTTTTCCTTAAAAATGGAAAAACCTACTTCAGGTTTTAAGAAATGTTCTAAATGTGGTGGTACTATTTCCGTCACAGACACCCATGATTGGTGTCTCAAATGTTTAGGTCCTGACCACTCTATTTCAGAGTGACACTCCTGTGGAAGGATGTCAAAAAGGGGCCGGTAGAACCGAGCTGCTAAACTTAGCACCCTTTTTCCCCTCAGACTGTTGCATCGACATCCTCCAGGGCCTCATCGTCCTCCCATGTATCTCAGGTAACTAAACATAAATCTAGCCGGTCCTCAAAGGGTAGATCTCCTAAGTATCGAGATGCCCCTGGCGTTGCCCTTGAGGAATTTTCACTGGCAAAACTGCCCCGGCGGGAGGCTTCGGCTTCCAAAGTACTAACAGGGCTCCAGGATGTTCTCGAGGCCTCAACCACGGCAGAACTACTGGCGCAATGCTCTGGGGTTCCGGCCGCTTCTACTGGTACCGACACCCAAGCATAGGCAGTGTCGATAGACCAGAGATTCCTTGCTATCGAACGCAGTCTAGCGACTCTTCTCACGGCTTCGGTACCGTTGAAACCGCTTCAGACACCTCAACCGATACCGGTACCGACTGCATTAGCATCGGCGGGTATGCCAACCATACCGAGTCATGCCTATGTCTCCGGCATCAACATATCGGTACCGGAACAATCCGATACCGAATTCGATCAATACCGGTGCCATGCTTTGCACAATCACCGGAATCGGAGGTATTTTGAATCCTCTGAGTCTGAAGACTCCAAAGACTCTGCCGATACAAGAGTACTTCTCCCCAAGGATTCCTCTTCTCCTCAGCGCAGAATGTCTCCACCAGAGGATATGTCCTTTCAGGACTTTATCCATGATGTGGCCCGAGGCCTTTCCATCACAATAGCTCCTGAAAAAGAGCCTAGGGCAAAGGAATTGGAAATTCTCCAATACCCTAAGGCTCCCAAAGAGGCAGCTACTCTGCCTATTCATGAGATTTTACATGATCTTATGCTAAGGATGTGGGAAACACCTTTAACCACATCTCCTCATTCTCGAAGACTCGATACCATGTATCGAGTTCCACCTTGTCCTGGCTTTCAAAAAACTCAATTACCACACCATTCAATGGTGGTGGAATCAGCCATGAGAAGGATGAAAAGTGCTAAGAGACATGCATCCAATCCTCCAGGTCATGAATGTAGGACTCTAGATGCCTTTGGGTGTCGAAGCTTCCATGCTCTCAGCTAGGATTATTTGATGCAGGGATTGCTCCTCTCAAGCCTCCTATAGGGGCATGGGATCTCAATGTGGTCCTTACTCAGCTCATATGGACTCCCTTTGAGCAGCTTGATTCTTGTCCTCTGAAGTTCTTGACCTGGAAGGTCCCATTTCTGCACTGGCTCCCAATCAGCGCACACATCAAATACAAAACAATCATAAACATATTCAAGATCGATCAACTCTCCTCAGCCATAAGCCTACACGCACTCATTCAACCAGACACGAGCACACGACCAAGGAGAAGAGGCACAACCAACCGAATAAACACCCCAATAGACTTTGTCAAGTCCCGCAAGGACACCGCAGAACGATCACTTTCACTGGCTGCTCCATCAATCTAGAACACCCTCCCATTTGATCTAAGACAAACCACAGATCTCAAGGACTTCTGTAAACAACTGAAAACAACACTATTCAAGGAACACTATGGACATACCATTTGATCTACTAACCAAGCCAGAACTACGGACCCTCCCTCCCCCCCCAACCTTGTATGTAAAACTGTATAATAGCACACAATGTATAATAGCGCACAATGTAGATAGTACAATTTAAATCAAATGCTCACCAACCCAAACACTCTACACGCATCACTGCATGAATACACTTGTCCACTTTTTGATTGTTTGCTGTGAGACCGCCTTGATTGAAGGAGAAGGCGGTATAGAAATACTGTTAAATAAATAAATAAATTAAATAAATTTCTGGTGGTGGTCACGTCAGCCCTTTGCATCAGTGAGCTTCAAGCCTTGGTAGCTCACTTGCCTAACACCTGATGGGACAGCAACTTTGGCCAGGCCGTGCTACGGCACCTCTTCGGGTCTTAGGTCCAATTCCTGCCCACTGGCCCTTATGTCCATCCAGGCTACTTACAAATGTGAGAAAGACCTCAGTGCTGCTGTACGCTGAGGATGCTGAATCTGTGGTGTCTCTGGAGGGACTACCTACACTGTTCATCCTGTCTCCAGTTTTGTTGCCCCTGTTGGTTTTTTTCCTCCTCTGTTTTTGATAGCTTGTAGCTTGGGAGTCCAATAAGTGAGGACTTCATTCCTGCTTGTCCACGGAGAAAGCATAGTTACTCACCTGTAGCAGGTGTTCTCTCTGGACAGCAGAGAAGTCCTCACAATCCTCCCACCTCCCTGAGGAGGAGTTTTGGCTACTGCTTTGATATTTGACTGGAGAAGATGGTGCTATGGCAGGCAGGTGTGTATGCATGGTGCAGCCTCTCAAAAGCTTCCAATAGAAGCTGGGGAGCGCTCCCATGCGGGGCTCCATCGGTGATGTTACCTATACGTAAGGACTTATCCCTGCTGTCCATTGAGAATACTTGCTCTATACAGTAAGTGAGCAACTATGCTTTAATAGTATTTTCCATGGGTATAAGTAAGATTTTTGTCTTGCTGCTTGATGGTGAGACACTTTTTTTTTAAATTTAAATGTTCCTCTTGTTTCCTCTTTCTAGGCAAGGCCAGCCTGTGTACTCCATCCCTCCTGGTGGATTCAGGCATCCGTACCCTGCCCTTGCTATGAACGCCTCCATGTCCAGGTGAGTATACTAGTCCTAGCACTTTGGGAAAGGAGCTAGGAACAGCTCAGATGTTGATGCCTCAATATGTGAATACATGGGATGGTGAGCTTGGATGGGTAAACATGTACTAATGCTTGAAGTATGAAAATAGCAAAACTGTGTGCAAAAGAACATGGGAGCATGCCTCATCTGACATGCTTCAGAGTCCTTTGATTATCTGGGCTTGAACAGCATGCTTCAGTCTACGAGGATTGGATTGGAAAGCCAAAACATTAGACATCAGCAATAGACAGATTTATTTTTGGCTTTAATTCAGTACAAGCAGAGGCTTATCAGATTGTTCTAATGTAGGTGTGTGTGTGTGTCTCCTTTATATAATGTTTGAATGGCTGGACCTAGATTAACCAAATGTGGTGTAAAGCTGGGGGGATGGAGGACATTAGACCATTTTGGGTGCTTTTAGAGGGTGTTAGAGAGGGGAAGAGTTGGGAATTATCCATAGGAAATACATTGAGATGTGAACAGAGAATCAACAGAATGTTGTCCTAGCCACAGCATCTTGAGAGCATCAAGCAGAGAGCGTAGAGAGGCAAGGAGTATAGGTTTAATAATATTTGTTATTAAATACTTTCCTTTTATGAAGGCTTCTAATGATCCTCTTCCCTTTGCCACAAATTCGCTTTTCCTGGATGAAAATGTAGAGTTCAGCTGGTCATTAGTGTATACATTAGGCGCTTAATTATCCCTGGATATTACTATGTTGTCTCTCTCTCTCTCTCTGCCACAGTTTGGTGTCCAGTAGGTTTTCCCCTCACATGGTGCCACCTCCACATCATGGACTGCATACCTCTGGGATTCCCCACCCTGCTATAGTGTCTCCGGTGGTAAAACAGGAGCCATCACCAGGCGGGATAAGCCCCAGCATTAACTCGTAAGTTGCCAGGCCAGGATCTTCAGCAAGTGCAGAACCGAAGTTGCTCATGCTGATATTTATTCACTGATGATCGGTCACGTACAAAAACATTGAATTCTAGAATTTCAGCTGCTTTATTGCAGAAGCACTCAGACCCTCTAATGCAGTGTCTCAAGCCAGAGTAGTGGGTTTATCAGATATATACTTCAGTTGCCTTTCTTTCTATTTTGTTTCTTGTTTTTATTCACTTCTGGTCCTTTAACTGTTTTTTCAAGTTTGCTTTACTCTTCTCACCTAGTCATCCAATTCTTTGCAAGGCTTCTGTAACACTGGGGAGATGGTGTGCTGATTGTTTTAGGGAAATTTGTGCTAGTGGATACCAGGGATGCCATGGTTTGGTCGATAAATGTTCTTGCATGCATCAAATTCACTAACCTAAAGAAAGGGGAGGCTTAGGCAGCAGAAGGGAGATGTGCTGATTTTTTTTTTTTGGAGCATAATAGAAGATGAATACCTTTTTATTCTATTTATATGGAAAACTGCAGAAGATGAAATTTAAAATACTTTTAGGCAAGAAAGGAGATGGAATTGAGGCCAACATGTGTTAATGAAAGTAACATGCATTAAGCACCACAGCCCTTTTATTTCTATGGGCACAAAAGCACGTAACACGTGTTAACTTCATTAACGTGTGTTATCCTTTACTAAAAGAGCCCAAAGACAGTATTGGAATTCAGTAATACCTGGGACAAGCAGAAGTCCTTTAACAGTGGTCAGCAAGGTTAAAGATAGAGAGTGAGCAGTGCCTGGAGGATGTCACTAGGAGGAAACCGTGGGTAGAAGAGATGAGCCTTGTTTTTATCTGTGGTTATACTTTGTTTCATGCAACTATATATATATATAGATATATATATATATATATATAAATACATTGTAGGTTTGCTAGTGCACCTTAAAACAGAAAATATGTAATATACCTAAGACAAAGTGCAGTAAGTATCATACAATCTACAGGACGCAAAGGACCTAAGTAAAAAAGCATTTTTCCTATAGACATAAAGTAAGGAAAATCCTTTTAGTACATAGAGGCCAAAGAAGCATAAATAGGATTTTGAGGTATAGTGGATGTAAGAGCCAAAGGAAAAAGCCCAGAGGATGATAGTTGAGTAAAGGTGGCTGTGGGAGAGATGGGCGAGTTTGGTACTGCAGATTTAGACTTTTGGTTCCGATTTATTGCAGGAAATCCCCTGTCACTGTGAAGAAAGAGGAGGAGAAGAAGCCCCACGTGAAGAAGCCACTGAATGCATTCATGCTGTACATGAAGGAGATGAGGGCGAAGGTGGTGGCGGAGTGCACGCTGAAGGAGAGCGCTGCAATCAACCAGATCCTGGGAAGAAGGGTAAGTGATCTCCTTTCTTCAGCCTCATTATTTAGGATTTCACTAAAGTACGCGTGTCTAGAGGCGATTGCTAGTTTGTGGTTCAGGATGCTGCCACTGAACCTCTACAGTGTGGTAATATACTACATGATATTCTCAGTAGCTCTGAACCTTGAAACCATTTGGAGAATCAGAGGTCATTTTGGACAGTGGATACCACATTTTGTCACTTAATGAGCTACTTCTGTAATTGGCAGTTTCTTGCCTACTTATATTTGTTTTTTATATCCTGTTTTTCTTGACAGCTGTTCCCCAGTTGGTTTCCATGGGCTGTTCTGGTCCTCTGTGGTAAATGCAAACATGGAGGGAAAATCTCAAAGACTGAATCTTTTAGTTGTGCCTTTACATTTCTTATCAGTCTTCCTAATGGTGGCCATTCTTGTTGAGAGCCTGAGCACACTACTTCCACAATATACATGTGCCCATGCTGGCCACAGCAGACAGGCTTCTTGCACTACAGTGCAATATCCAAGCCACTGAGTCAGTGCAAAGAGCAGCTTTTATCTTCGTAATCTATTTGCTCTGCTCTGCTTTGATTTAAGCACAGTCGTAGAAATTTAGAGTAAAAAGAGCCATGTTCAGTACCAAAGAATTTCCATGTGACGGTTCAATTAAAGTATTTTGCACTCTTCTGTTAAGAAATACAACAGCCTTAAATTAAAATCTGTGAGAGACTGCAATTTATTGATAAGGTCATTAGATGCACAGGATACTGGGCTTGATGGACCTTGGTCTGACCCACTATGGCATATCTTATGTTCTGTTTTTTAGGTTTTTGTGTAAAGGCAGATTGTCCTGACTCAGACGTCCCTTTTATGACCTATACATCCTTTGTACAGTTTCCCTGGTACTTTACAAACAGCTCGCCGAATGCTGATTTTGCAACCTACCATAACAATCAAGCCCCTAAAACTAACTCAAAATTTCTTGTCCTCAAATTTTGCAACCTATGCATGTAAATGTTAGTACTTACAGGTGTGTGGATTTTAGAAAACTTGACATTTGATGTTTTGGTTAAGGAGCTGAGCTACACAAATAGTTTGTGAAACCTGGGCATGGTTTTACACACCAGAAAAGTAAGCATAATTGGCCCCTCAATGACTGGTGCTAACCAATGTTCCTGTTAAGCTGTGCTGAGTCTGCCTCTGGCATTCCTGCCAGTGGGGGGAGATGCAAAGTAATCACACTTAGGATCGCACAGCATAGGCAGGTCCCGAGGGCCTGCCAATGCTGTGCAGTCATAAGAACATAAGAGATAACATACTGGGTCACACCAAGGTCCATCAAGCCCAGTATCCTGTTTCCAACAGTGGCCAATCTGTCATAAGTACCTAGCAGTTTCCCCAAAAGACACAGTTTCCTCGATGCTTGTATTGGGTCAAGCAGTGATATCCTGGGTCCCTTTTAATAATGGTTTATGGACCTTTCCTCCAGGAACTTGTCCAAACCTTTTTTTAAACCCAGCTACACTAACAGCTTTTACTACATCCTCCGGTAACAAATTCCGGAGTTTGATTACACATTGAGTGAAAAAATATTTTCTCTTATTAGTCTTAAATAGGTTGCCCTGTAGCTTCATTGCATGTCCTCTAGTCTTTTTATATTCTGATGACATAAACAATCGATCTACGTTTACCCGTTCCACTTCATTAATTTATAGACCTCTATCATATCTCCCCTCAGCCATCTCTTTTCCAGGTTGAAGAGCCCTAACCTTTTCAGCCTCTCTTCATAGGGGTATCCTTTCATCCCCTTTACCATTTTGGTGGCTCTTCTCTGTACCTTTTCTAATAACGCTATATCTTTTTTAAGATACAGTGACCAGAATTGCACACAATATTCAAGGTGCAGTCGCACCATGGAACGATACAAAGGCATTATAATATCCTTTGTTTTATTTTCCATTCCTTTCCTTATGATATCTAGCATTCTGTTTGCTCTCTTGGCCACCGCTGCACACTGGGCAGAGGGTTTTAGCAAGTTATCCACAATGACGCCTAAATCTTTTTCCTGGGTAGTGGTTCCCAATATGGAACCTTGCATCGTGTAACCATAGTTTGGGTTGTTCTTTCCTAGGTTCATAACTTTGCACTTGTCTACATTAAATTTCATCTGCCATTTGGACGCCCAGTCCTAAGCGCAATCGCTTTTGCGATCACTTTGTTCCTCACTCCACTGGCAGGAATGCTGACGAAGGACCCGGCGCAGCTTAACGGGAACATTGGTGCTAACCCGAGGTCCAAACAAGCTTTAGTTGGCACTGCATTTGTAAATGCAGACATGCATATTTTTTTAATGTGTATTACTGTAAAATCAAAAATACATGCATAATTATAGTTCTCTCCAAATTGTGCCTACAAACTGCCTACAACATGCTCCCTTCTAAACTACGTGACCTGTGGCTTTACATTGTAAATAATGGCTTTGAAAAATCAGTTTGTATGCGCTGGCCATTTACAAATATAAACTCGATTTATATCTGTGAAAACAGCACAAAGTTTCTAAAACGGACTCCTTTGTGTGATGCTTTTCATTCAATTACTGTTCTTACTAATCTTTCAGAAGATGCCTCTTTCTTTGTCTTGTTGAAAAACCTATCTACTAAATAGTGCTTCAGATTCCTACACCGCCACCTTCTCAACAGCTGAAACAAGTTTATGCTATGACACCCTCCCTTTCTTTTGCAAGTGTATTCTAACCAGGGGTTGCATGCTGTGTGGCCCCTAGAGCAGTAGCCACAATCACTCACATAAGAAGATGCTTTCTTACTTCAGCAGAACCTCTTTCCTTTAATATTTTTTGGTAGCTCACACAAAGTTTTTTGTAGTTATGATTGACAACAGCCTGTACATAAAAACTGTAAAAAGACCAAGGGAAGATTGGTGGTTAGATGATGTGCTTGTGCCTCAGATCTGCTGGTAGACACTATTGGAAAGTAAACTCTTGGGCCATGTGATACAGTTTTGTATAAGGTCAGTTGATGTCTCCAAATGTATGTATTCCTTACATTCCCAAAAACTGAACTTTCAAGCAATCAGTGGGAATAGAGACAGAAAACTAGCAGTTCGGATTTCAGCTTTAAACAGGCATTTGGTTTTGACACACAGCAGTGGCTGAATGTAGACATTGTGGCTTATGCAGAGTTGAACATGGCTTGGGGATGCAATGTCCCAACATAAAAAGCAAACAAAACTCTGCTCACAAAATTATCTTGTCAGTTACATTTGTTCCTCTTGGGAGCAATGTCTCCGAAACAGGTTAGTTTTTGTGGATACCATGATAATGAATGTCACATCTAAGCCAAGGTATGTGGAGTATGATCTCAGGCTCTCTAATTTACTGCTAATGCTCACCATAGTATTTGCATTGTACTAAAGAAAACTTCCTTCTAGGGTTCGTAAACTGTAACTTCGAGATCTTCCTGCTAGACCAGTCCAGACTAGTGGGTTATTTCCCCCTGCTAGCAGATGGGAGACAGAGAAAAGAAAGCAAAACTGTGCAGTGGCATCACCACTAGCATAAAACATAGCACAATTAGAGAGGAACCCTCAGTATTTTCTGTCTCAGCAGATGGTGGTTTTGTTCCAGAGAGGCCTATAGCTCCTGCCCAGTCTGGGTGACGTCGCTTCCGCGGGGCTCCATCAGCACCATCTCCCCAGCTTTTAAAGAAAGCCTTTGGGAGATACACATGCATGTGTGGGCCATTTCCTGTCCAAAAGTGCCACCTTGCCTCAGTCTCCTTTTTTCCACGAAGCCCATCGGATGATGATCAGTTTTCCCTGGAAAAAGGCTGATTTTTATTGTTGCGTTTTCTTTGGTTTGCGTACCGGTTCCTTCCTGCCCCCGAGCCAGCTTACCTCGGTGTTGCTCCTTGGGTTCGTCTATTAGTTTTTCATAGAGGTACGCCTCGACTGGCGTTCGTGCTCTTTTTCAGCAGAAGGCCTCAGACCCCTGCCGGGAAGTGGGGACACCCTTTTTCCAATGGCCTCCAGTGGCTTCAAAAAGTATGACTGGTGTGGCAAAATGATGTCACTCATTGACCCACATGACTGCTGCCTCCAATATCTCAGCATGACGACTCTGGCTGTGAGCTCTGCAGATCCATGACCTCAAAAGCCTTGAAGAGCCGCCATCAGCAGCAGATAAGTTTCTTTCAGAAGTCTGACTCCACGCTGGAGTCTCTGGTTACACCACGCTCCAAAGTCCTCTCCGATACCTCTGTTTCCAAGGAAGCTAGAGCCGCCTTGGAGTCCCGCAGCCACGGTTCCTCCAAGTGGAAATCCTCGGAGGTGGGGCCCATGAAGAAGAAATCCTCAAAGACTCAGAGGATGGATCCGGGAAAAAGGAGAAATCCCACCCCAGGACCCGCAGTCCCAGGCATGAGTCTGAGGAGCTGGGGCAGGAGCGGCTCGCCAAACTGCACCATAAGGATTCATCAGCACCCGCCGACCAGCCTTGAGCCTCTGAGGCCATCCTCATCAGGGACTCCCCTTCATCTGCTACCAATGCCGGGCCCGAAACCCTCTGTACCCGCGTCGAAGGCTGCGGAGCCAACTGGTATGGAAACCAGAATGGCAGCCCTAGATAGCAGTATATCTGCCCTAGTGGCCATGCAGCGGGCATTCATGTCCGGCTCGTCTGGTTCTTCTACAGGAACAAGCAGGAATCAATCCTCACATATGGGTGACGTCTGTGCTGACACAGCCCACGTGGAGTATTTCACCAGCTTTAAAGAAAGCCTTTGGGACATACTACCATGCATGCATGATCCCCTTCCCGTCCAAAGGTGCCATCTTGCTTAGTCTCCTTTTTTCTGTGGAGCCCAACGGACGCATGTCCAGTTTCCCCAGAAAAAATCCTTGCTAAATCCTTTAAAAAAATGAATTGTTCCTGGATTGCATACCAGTTCCTCCTCCCACCTCGAGCTGGCGCCAGACCCAGTGCTGTTCTCTGCTCTTTCCCTTTTTTTCATTGAGGCTTGCCTCGACCGGCGTTCGCACCATTTTTTGCCCTGGGTTTGCCAACCATGGCCGGGTATCTCCCACCATATCTCCCGGTGGGTTCAAAAAATGCGACCGCTGCAGTCAAACTGTCTGTCACAGACATCCATGACTGCTGCTTTTGCTGTCTGGGACCGGACCATGATAGCATCTCTTATGACCTGTGCCAGGCCATGATGCCTAAAACTAATAAAAAGAGGTTGGAATTGCAGGAGAAGCTGTTTCCAAGGTCCGACTTGGCACCAGCCTCCCCAACGCCAAGTTCCAAGCCTAGCACCTCTTGTAAGGCTTGAGTGTCCTCGGAGTCCTGTGGCAGCAGCTTTTCTGAGAAGGTCTCAGATCCTAAGTGAAAGAAGAAAAAGTCCTCGAAGTCCATCGAGGTTCCCGTAAGGCAAGTCGGAGGAACTTGGGCAACTCCAAGAAGCATCCCACTGAGGTCCTCAAGAAGGATCGTGCAGATTTCCTCGAGGCCGTAGTCCTAGTCGAGGATGCACTCATGAGAGTGCTGGCACTGGGCCCAAAATCCTCTGTGCCCACGCTGAAAGCTGCGGAGCCTTCTGGCCTGGAAACCAGAATGGCAGCCATGGAGCACAACATCACTGCTATCCTGGCCATGCAGCAAGCAGTGATGTCAGATTTGTCTGCATCATCTGCCCCGACAACAGGCCCCTGACTGCGGGGGAGTCCCTGGTGGTCGAGCCAAGCTACAAGCACCACCGGCCTCAGGTAAGACCTCGACCTTGGCCCCGGTCGAAGTCCCAGTCCCGTTTCTCAAGCAATCCAGTCCTCCCCAGCGAGTTTCTGAGACTCGGACTCCAGGTCCTTGGGGGGGGGGGCCCTGACCTTTTAGCCCAGGCCTCAAGGCACAGAGCCGCAAGGCCCTGGACTTGTCATCTCCCCTTGGCTCCGAGTGGGAAACAGACGACGAGGCCTCCCCGGAAACCAGATGGCACCGAGACACCCCCTTGGACCCATCTCCCCCAGTGCCCTGGCACCATTTTCCTCCAGAGGACGTGGCCTTTCATGACTTTGTCAGTGATATGGCCCAGGCCCTTTCATTGCAGACCAAAGGGGAGGAGGACTCCCACACCAAGGAACTGGAGATCCTCCAGTTCAAGTCTCCACCCAAGGAAAATCTCACAGTGCCAGTGCAGCTGATTGTTGAGCACTTTTTCTGAGAATTGGGCGACCCCAACATCAGTGCTGGTGGTCAACCAAAACCTCAAAGCCATATACCGTGTCAGGAAGGGACCAGGGTTCCACAAGCCCAAACTCCCACATAACTCCATGGTTGTCGAGTCAACCATGCAAAAGCTCAAGAGCCAGAAGAATTACTCTCCTATCCCCCCTGGAAGGGATGCTAGAGCCCTCAGTGCCCTTGGGCGCAATTTCTACCAGGGCTCAAAGCTGGGATGTCAAATTCAGGCCTATGAGTTATACATAGGCATGTATCTGAAGGCCTTAACCCAGGAGTTAACCGGGTTCTCAGCGAGACTGGTTGGCAAACCTCTTCAACAGTTCCTACCCTGACCTTTGGGATCAAGGACTGTTTAAAGTTCCTCCCGAGCAGCCTACAACGGATTCAAGTTGGCAGTTCGAGTAGCAGCAGCAGGCATTGGGGCTAGATGCCAAGCCTGGCTACAGTCATCGAACCTTGAGCAATGGGTTCAGGACAAGCTGCTCGATGTCCCCTGCACTGGGGAGAACCTGTTCAGCAAACCCATGAGTGTCGAGGCAGCCGAGATAGAAGCCGAAGTGGTGACCCGACAGAAGCTCTCAAAAAAGACCTCTTCCTTTCCCTGCAAGAAAACCTCTGGGAAAAGGCCCCTCTTCCAAGGGAAAAAGGGGCCCTTTCAGCAGAGTCACCATTACCAGCCCTTCTCGGGCCCTGTAACAGGGTTTTCACCCCAAGAGACAGGGACAAGGAGCTCAGAAGCCCAAGGCTTAACCCCCAAGCTCCAGCCCAACTAGGGGGGGAGCTTTGACTCCCAGGGCAGATCCTCCTCTCCCCCGGGAGACCTTCACCAGCCAACAGGGGGCCGCCTGGTACTCTTTGCCCACAGATGGGCCAAGGTCACCTCAGTCCAGTGGGTGGTAAAGGAGGGATATCTCCTCCGCTTACAACAGTTACCACTCAAGTTCTTCCCAGGTGTGCCTGTGTGACCTCTCCTTCACCAGACCCTTCTGTTCTCAGAGCTTGTAGGTTTTCTCAGGGACAAGGCAGTGGAGCCTGTTCCCAAACACCTATGGGGAAAAGGCTTCTACTCAAGGTACTTCTTCGTCCCAAAAAGAATGGGGGGCTTCAGGCCCATACTAGACCTGAGAAACTTAAACAAGTTTCTGGTGAGGGAGAAGTTCAAGATGCTCTCTTGTAACACTTCTGCCATACCTCCACTAGGGAGATTGGCTGTGTTCCTTGGATCTAAAGGATGCATACACACACATCCTAATCCATCCCTCCCACAGGCAGTACCTATGGTTCATTATGGAAGGAGGGTACTACCAGTACAGAGTGCTGCTCTTTGGCCTGGCTTCCTCGCCAAAAGTCTTTACCAAATGCTTGGCAGTGGTAGCCGCCCACCTGTGTCTACAAGGGGCCTTTGTCTTCTCCTACCTGGACGACTGGCTAATCAGAGGGGGTTTGGCCTCAGAGGTCAGTCAGGCTGCAGAGCTAACAACCCTCCTACTGCAGCACCTGGGATTCATCATCAGCTACCCCAAATCCCATCTCTCTCCAGTCCAGAATCTGGAGTTCATAGGTGCTCAGTTGGACAGTTGCTGTTGGAGTTAAACCCAAGGGTTCCTTCAAGCAAGCCTCCTCTTTGTCATCGAGGGCGTCTTCTTTGCTGTTGAAGTTCTGCAATTCTCATCTGTATCCGCCGAATAAGCAGACCACCTCCTCTTCCAGATCCAAGTTCGTCCTTTTTAAGGAGGACACCAGATCTATTCGCAGACTTCGTGGCAGGAAAGCCCTCTTATCCCACCTCTCTCACTGACTATTACGGAGCCCATTCCTACTTTCCGCAAGTGGGAGGCCATCTATGACAATTTTATTGCGAATGGGCCCTTCTGACGACAGATCACTGGGTGCTCAACATTATAAGAGAAGGATATGTGTTGTCATCCACTTGGGTACAAATGACCTGACTAGAAACATTGCCTCTGCAGTTCAAAAGGACTTCCAGACTCTGGGAGAAAAACTCCAGCCCATTGTTAACACTATAGCATTCTCAGATGTTCTACCAGTCCTTGATAAGGAGGCAGAAAGACTTTAATACATGGCTCCAAACCTAGTGCAAACAAGAAGGATTTAGATATATAGGAGGCTTGGGGAAACAGATGGATCAACAAGAGGCTATACTGTGCTGATGGACTACATCTCTCCATCGCAGGGAAAAGGATCCTGAGTGAAAAATTCAGGCAGTATGTGGAAACGCATTTAAACTAGGGAAAGGGGGTGACGAATGGAGAAGGACAAGTTCGGGATGTCACTCCCAGCAAAAGCATAATAACATTGGAAACAGCCACACTTTTAAACCACACATCAATGGCAAGTGGGAAGAGGTGTGTAGAACAAAATCCATGCAAAATACAGGCAAGCCAGCCAACAAATTCTGGAAAGCAATGAGCACAAATGCTCGAAGCCTAGCCAACAAAGTTCCTGACTTGGAAGCCCTAATGGTGGAAATGGACTTGGATGTTGTGGCCATTACAGAAACATGGTTTAAGGAGTCACATGAATGGGATATAGCCATAGCTGGTTATAATCTATTTAGAAGAGATAGAGAGGGTAGAAGAGGAGAAGGAGTAGCCCTATAGGTCAAAAGCAATATTAAAGCTACTGAAATTCAGGGGACGTGAAGAAAAGAAGTGCTGTGGATTGTGTTGGAAAGAGGAGATGGCACTGTCATCCATACTGGTGTAGTCTACAAGCCTCCAACCCAAACCAAACAAATAGATAGTGAATTGATTATTGATATTGCAAAGATAGCCACGAAGGGGGAAGTGATCATATTGGGTGACTTTAATCTACTCGATGTAGATTGGAGTATTCCTTCTGTAAATCTGGAAAGAAGCAAAAAAAAGAATTGTGGATGCCTTCCAAGATGCGGTACTTAGACAAATGGTGATGGAACTGACCAGGGAAAGCTCAATGCTGGATTTAGTGCTCACCAACGGAGATAGTATGTTGAATGTCCGGGTGGGTGCCCATTTGAGCAGTAGCGATCATCACATGGTGTGGTTTGAGATAAAAGCCAAGGTGGAGTCCAATCACAGCAAGCTCAAAGTCCTAGACTTCAAAAACACTGACTTCAGTAAAATGGCCAAGTAACTGAAGGAGGAGTTGGCAGGGTGGGAGGGGATAAGGGAAATGGAAATGCAATGGACTAAACTGAAAGGCAATAAAAGGGGCAACAGATACATATGTAAGGAAAGTGAATGAAAACAAGAGGAAAAGGAAACCTATTTGGCTCTCCAAATAACGCCTCATCTAGACTATTGCAATGGGATATTCCAAGGCATAACCAAAAAAAACCCTTAACACACTCCAAATGGCTCAGAATGTTGCAGCCCGTATAATTGCCAAAGCCAAGCTATCTGACCATATCTCTCCTATCCTCTACAATCTCCATTGGTTCCCTGTTGCTAGCAGGATTCAATATAAAACCATAGTGACTACTTTCAAATTAATCAACAAAATTGCACCGTCACATCTATCTACCAGGATACAAAGCCCCCCGGAAAACAGAATAAGAAGGCAGAACCTTAATACTATTTTAGTACCTGACGAAATCAGAAAATCAAAACAGATAACAAGTAAAAGTGCCTTTTCCTATATTGCACCGATACAATGGAACAAACTTCCAGTTCATCTAAGGGAGACCACAGACCTCCAAATATTCCGAAAGGACCTAAAAACATACCTATTCACACAACACTACTACAACAAAGACTATCCCGTAGAAGAGACCACTCAGTCTCAGACGGTCCGTACCAACTAACTCCTATTATATAACTGCTCCCTGAATCTAATCCAGCTCAGACACTGGTATTCTCACTCCTCATACTAATATATATGACACTGTACACACATTTCCGAGACCCAATATGGGACTTAATTTGTAAATAATAGTTATAATAAATATCCACATTATTGTATATAGTTCATACTCGGTTATGTTCAACTGTACATGGAATGTTATAATGTTCAAATGTTCAATGTATGTTTCCTGTTCATTGTGAACCGCCCCTGATCTTTGGAAGGGGCGGTATATAAAAGTTTACAAATAAAGTAGTATCTGCTCAAATAAAAGCAAAAAACACAGCTTTCACAAAATTCAAAAGCTTGCAAACAAAGGAACACAGAAAGGAATACAGGATCAAACTAAAAGAGACAAAAAAAGAAATAAGGAAAGCAAAATCAAAGGCAGAGGAAAAGATGGCTAAAGATATGAAGCGTGGCGACAAAACTTTCTTCAGGTATATTCGGGAGTGGAGGAAAATCAGAGGTAGAATTGCAGGACTCAAAAGTGCTGGGAACAGATTTGAGGAAAGTGACAATGAAAAAGTGAAAATGCTAAACAAATACTACTGCTCTGTTTTCACTAGAGAAAATCCTGGAGAAGGGCCACCTGTGATTGACACATATACAAATGGGAATGGAGTAGATACCATGCCATTCACAAAAGATGTGTTAGAACAGCTTGCAAAGCTGAAAGTGGACAAGTTTATGGGACCAGATGGGATACATCTCAGGATACTGAAAGAGCTCAGAGGTCCTTGTAGGGCCATTAGAGGATGTTTTTAATAGATCCTTGGAGACAGGAGAAGTTCCACAGGACTGAAGAAGATCTGATGTGGTACCTCTTCACAAAAGTGGTAGTAGGGAAGAAGTGGCAAACTACAGGCCAGTAAGCCTTACCTCGGTGGCAGGAAAAGTAATGGAGGCCCTCCTGAAAGAGCGAATAGTGGACTTTCTCGAAACCAGCAGGTTGCATGATCCGAGGCAACATGGTTTTACCAAAGGACGATCTTGCCAAACAAATCTGATTGAGTTCTTTGACTGGGTGACCTGAGAACCTAGATCAAGGGCATGTGATGGATGTCATCTACCTGAATTTCAGCTACGCCTTTTATACTGTTCCTCTTAGGAGGCTTATCAATAAACTCAACAGCTTGGGGATGGGTCCCAAAGTGGTGAACTGGATCAGAAATTGGTTGACTGACAGACAACAGAAGGTGATTGTAAACAGAACGTACTCGGATGAAAGGAAGGTTATTAGCTGTGTGCCCAGGGTTCAGTCCTGGGACTGGTACTGTTCAATGTATTTGTGAGTGATATTGCTGAAGGATTGAATGGAAAAGTCTGTCTTTTTGCAGATGACATGAAAATTTGCAACTGAGTGGACTCCCCTGAGGCAGTGGAGAACATGAGGAAAGCTCTACAAAAGCTGGAAGAATGGTCTAATGCTTGGCAGTTAAGATTTAATGTGAAGACGTGCAGTGTCATGCTCTTGGGAAGTAGAAATACAAGGGACTTGTACACGATAGGGGGGCGAGAGGTTGGTGTGTACGGACCAGGAGAAGGACCACCTAGTTTCACCACTGCCCCATCTTTGGAAGAGGGTTGTTTATTCATTAATACTCTACGCATTTAAAGGTCTGAATTATATCTCCCCTATCCCTCCTCTCCTCCAGAGTGTACATATTTAAGTCTTGTCTCTTCTCATAAGTCTTCCTGCCACAGGTTCCAAATCATTTTGGTCACTTTCCTCTGAACTGTTTCCAGTCTTTTTATATCCTTTGCGAGATATGGTCTCCAAAACTGAACACAATATTCCAAGTGAGGCCTTACCAGCGCCTTGTACAGTGACATTAGTACTTCTTTCTGGCTGCTGGTAATTCCTCTTTGTATGTAACCAAGCATCCTTGTGGCTTTTGCCACTGTCTTGTCGCACTGTTTCGCCGCTTTGAGATCCTCAGAAACAATCACTAAGAACATAAGAAATGCATTACTGGGTCAGACCAGGGTCCATCAAGCCCAGTATCCTGTTTCCAATAGTGGCCAATCCAGGTCACAAGTGCCTGGCAGTTTCCCTAAAAGACACACAGGTTCCATAATGCTTGTATTGGAGAAAGCAGTGGATTACCTGGGTCCTCTCTAATAATGGTTTATGGACATTTCCTCCAGGAACTTGTCCAAATCTTTTTTAAACCCAGCTATACTAACAGCTTTTACTACGCCCTCTGGTAACAAATTCCAGAGTTTGATTATGCATTGTGTGAAAAAATATTTTCTCTTATTAGTCTTAAATGGGTTACACTGTAGCTTCATTGCATGTCCCCTAGTCTTTTCACATTTTGATGGCGTAAAAAATCGATATATATATCTCCAGGAACAAGCAGGAATGAGTCTTCACATATGGGTATCGTCGGTACCGACGGAGCCTGTGCGGGAACGCTCCCCAGCGTCCAGTAAGAAAGCTTTTGGGAGCATCCCACAGCGCCTGCATGCTGCCTTCCCGCCTTTCCCAACCGCCTCTCTCCAGTTCTTCTTTTCCGCGGAGCCAGCAGATCGTGTACCTGTCACCGCAGAAGAATTTCTTTATTTTTTTCTTTATTTTTCTGTGTCGCGTCTGCCGCCTTCGACGTCAGACCGGTACCGCCGGTCTTTTCTTTTCTTTCTTACAAAAAACCCCCTTTTTTTTTCTTCAACTGTGCATTTTCGGTTTGGGCCTTAGGCCTGAACATTTTTTCTCCTCATGGAGAAGCCCGCTTCCGGGTTCAAAAAGTGCACAAAGTGTGGTGGTACTATTTCTGTCACCGACACTCATGATTGGTGTCTAAAATGTTTGGGTCCTGACCATTCCATCACGGATTGTGTGTCCTGTACCATGATGTCTAAAAGAGGTCGGCAGAACCGAGAAGCCAAGCTCAGTACCCTGTTTCCCTCTGATGCAGCCTCGGCATCGACGTCTTCCAGGGCTTCTTTTTCCTCCCATGGATCTCAGGTAACCAAGCATAAATCTAGCCGGTCCTCGAAGGGCAAATCTCCCTCTAAGCATCGAGATGCCTCCGTGCTTGTCCTCGAGGATTCCGCACCGGCAAAACTACCCCGGTGGGAAGTTCCGGCTTCCAAAGCATTGTCTATGGGGTCACAGGTTGAAATCGATGGCTGTTGCTGTGTTCTGGGGTACCGGTGCCCTCCACTGGTACCAACATCCAGACTCTGGTGGCGTCGATGGATCAGAAGATTCTGTCCATGCAGCGCACCCTAACGGTGTTTATGCAGGCTTCGACGCCTCCGGTACCGCAACAGTCTCCGTTGCCGGTACTGACTCCGGCACCGGCATCGTTACCGATTGCATCGACATCGGCACCCTGTCCTATGATGCCCATCGGTACCGAACCGGTACTGCTTACTCCCGATGTCGATCCCACTCGGTACACATATCGGGCTTTACAGGAGCATCCAGACAGGCGATACTTCGATTCCTCCGAAGACTCTGATGAGTCTGAGGTTTCTGTCGAGGCACCGGTACTTCTTCCTCAGGAGTCTGATTCTCCAAAACGAAGAATGTCTCCTCCAGAAGACTTGTCTTTTCAGGACTTCATTAGGGAAGTGGCTAGGGGCCTCTCCATTAGAGTGGCCCCTGAGTCAGAGCCTAGAGCCAAGCAATTAGATATTTTGCAATATCCTAAGGCTCCTAAAGAAGCAGCTACTTTACCTATTCATGAGATTCTCTATGATCTCATGTTGAGCATGTGGGAGACTCCTCTTACCACCTCTCCTCATTCTCGTAGATTAGACACCATGTACCGTGTCCCTCCTTGTCCTGGCTTTCATAAGTTTCAGCTTCCTCACCACTCTATTGTGGTAGAGTCTGCCATGAGGAAAATAAAGAGTGCAAAGAGACACTCATCTAATCCTCCAGGACGTGAATGCAGGACCCTTGATGCTTTTGGCCGAAGGGTTTTCCAAGCTAATATGCTTGCTGCCAGAATCAACTCCTATAGTCTCTATATGGGGATGTTTCTAAAAGAAGTCACAGATCATCTGCAGACTTTAGCCCCTTTTTTTTCAGAAGATAAAAGGCAGGAATTTCTCACTTGGCTTAAACATGCCCAAGATGTTTCCAAATTTTCCAACCGTGCAGCCTTTGACTTTTTTGAGTGTGTAAGCAGAGCCTCGGCTATTGCCATAGGTGCTCGCAGAATTGCTTGGTTACAAGCCTCTGATTTGGAACTTTGGGTCCAAGATGAACTGGGAAATCTTCCTTGTACAGGTGAAAACCTTTTTGGCAGGGATTGGAAAGCAAAGGCCACTCAGATGGATGCTGAGAACTCTGCTTTGGATCGACTTTCAAAGTCTACCTCTGCTCCTGCTAAGAAAAGATTGTTCAAAAAGACACCTTTTTCTAAAAAGGGAAGATACTATCCTGCTTATGGTCAGCAGGCATCTTCTGCAGGTCGTTTTGCTGCAAAGCGTCAGCAACCACCTAAACAGGCCAAGTCAAAGGCTGCCAGGCCTCCCACGGCCCAGCAGCCTCAGCCTCCTCAGGGCCTTTGACTTGCAACTAGAGAACTTAGCCTTTCTAGCTCTGGAGGAACCAAAGCCCCTCACCATTCCAGGAAGGTTGGCTTACTTTGCTCCCAGATGGGAGCAAATCACAGCAGAGCAATGGACCCTCTCCATTATAAGGGAGGGGTACAAGCTTCATTTCTTAAACCTTCCTCCCCACACTATGGTGAAACAGTTCAATTCTCCAACATCTCTCCTCAACCTTCTGGGTCAGGAGATTGCTACCCTTCTTGCCCAAGGGGCAATAGAAGAAATACCCTTTCTTCAACAGGGCTCAGGGTTCTACTCCCCTTATTTTCTTATTCCAAAGAAAACAGGGGGCTACAGACCCATATTAGATCTCAGAGAATTGAACAAGTTTCTATTCAAAGAGAAATTCAAGATGATTTCTCTCGGTACTCTGCTGCCATACCTTCAGAGTCAGGACTGGCTTTGTTCTCTAGATCTCAAGGATGCGTACACCCATGTCCTCATCCATCCAACCCACAGAAGGTTCCTTCGGTTCCTTTTTCAAGGAAAGCACTACCAATACAGGGTGCTTCCTTTCGGTCTGGCCTCTGCACCAAGGGTGTTCACGAAGTGCATGGCAGTAGTAGCTGCATTTCTACGCACTCTAGGAATATTCGTTTTCCCATATCTGGACGACTGGCTCATTCGAGCTCCATCCCAGTCAGAGGCCCAGATTTCTCTAACCTGCACAATGCGTGTCCTTCAGTATTTGGGACTGATAATAAATATCCCAAAATCCCATCTCACCCCTTCTCAGTCGCTGGAGTTTATAGGGGCCTTGCTGGATACCACAACTGCAAGGGCCTATCTTCCTCAGGCCCGTTGCCTACGCTTGGTGCAGTTAGCCTCCCAGATACAGTTAAAATCCCATTTAACTGCTCGAGAAATGTTACAGCTATTAGGCCACATGGCATCCACCGTGCATGTGGTTCCATATGCTCGCCTTCACATGAGAGCAGCTCAATGGACTTTGTCCACCCAATGGACTCAGGCATCAGGTTGCCTGTCAGACAAAATAGCAAACTCCAGTCGCCTATTTTGTTCTCTCCAGTGGTGGAAGTCCCCCCCAAATCTGTTGCTGGGGTCCCCTTTTCAGCAGTCGCTACCCCAAGCAACTCTGACAACAGATGCTTCTCCAATGGGTTGGGGAGCTCATCTGCAGGATCTCTCCACCCAGGGCATCTGGTCTCCACAGGAGACTTCTCTGCATATCAACCTCTTGGAACTCAGAGCAATATTCTTAGCTCTGAGTGTTCCATTCCCTGCTCAGCTACAGGACAGTCCTCATCCATACGGACAACCAAGTAGCCATGTTCTATGTAAACAAGCAGGGCGGGACTGGCTCTCTGTCGCTTTGCAATGAAGCTTTGCGACTGTGGGCCTTCGCCAGAGAGCATCACATCCATCTTCTGGCAGTATATCTTCCAGGCGTTCAAAACTCTTGGGCGGACAGACTCAGTCGAGTTTTGCTTCCACACGAGTGGTCCCTCCACATGGACCAGGTAGCCAGGATTTTTCGAATTTGGGGAACCCTGGACATAGACCTCTTTGCAAGTCCGTGGAATGCCAAACTTCCCCGGTTCTGTTCCAGAATTCCGTGTCAGGGAGTTCAGGCCAAGGATGCCTTCCTCCTTCACTGGGGTCAAGACTTCCTTTATGCCTTTCCACCAATTCCCCTAATTCCCAAGACACTGTTCAAGCTTCAGAGAGATCAAGGGACCATGATCCTCATAGCACCACATTGGCCATGCCAAGTGTGGTACCCTCTAGTTCTGCATCTCTCTCAAGCTCCTTCCCTGGACTTGGGCTCTGCACCAGACCTTCTGTCCCAGGAAGAGGGAACGTTGTGGCACCCAAACCCCCAGTCGCTCCATCTCAGGGCTTGGTTGCTGAGGGCCTAGACCTTCAGGATTTTCATCTCTCTCAGCAAGTCAGAGATGTTGTTCATGCCTCTAGAAAGCCTTCTACTAGACGTTCCTATGCTTTCAAATGGAAAAGATTTACCACTTGGTGTTCAGGGAAAGGTCTAAACCCTCTTGCAATACCTCTGAATTTTCTACTAGAGTATCTCCTGCATCTATCCCATGCAGGTCTGAAAACGAATTCAGTAAGAGTCCATTTGAGTGCTATTGCAGCGTCCCTCAAGCCTCTCAATGGACAACCTATTTCCTCTCATCCTCTTATAGCAAGATTCATGAGAGGCCTTCTTTTAACTAAACCTCCCATTAGACCACCTCCAGTGGCATGGGACTTAAACCTGGTTCTTGGCCAGCTTATGAAGCCACCCTTTGAACCTTTAGCCACCACCTCCTTGAAATTTCTTTCTTGGAAAGTTGTTTTTCTCATTGCAGTCACCTCAGCACGCCGTATCAGTGAATTGCAAGCTTTGGTGGCTAATCCACCTTATACAAGGTTCTATCATAAAGTAGTCCTCAGGACCAATCCACACTTTATGCCTAAAGTGGTCTCGCCTTTTCATCTGAACCAAGAGGTATATTTACCTGTCTTTTTTCCAGGACCTCATGCATCAAGTGCAGAGAGGAATCTTCATACCTTGGATTGTAAGAGAGCTCTCGCTTTTTACTTACAAAGAACACAGCAACATAGGAAGTCTTCTCAACTCTTTGTTGCTTTTGATCCTTCTCATTTAGGACTTCCAGTCTCTAAGAGAACATTGTCCAACTGGATTGCTCAGTGTATTTCTTTCGCCTACCAGAGTAGGAACATTTCTCTGGAGGGCCATGTCACAGCTCACAATGTGAGAGCCATGGCAGCCTCAATGGCTCATCTAAACTCTGTGTCCATCGACCAAATCTGTCGAGCGGCCACCTGGGCCTCGGTTCATACCTTCACAGCCCATTACTGTTTGGACAAGGACTCCCGCCGGGATGCCTCGTTTGGTCAGGCTGTTCTCAAACACCTGTTCCATTCCTAATCAACTCCTACCCACCTACCCTGGTCGGATGCCAGAGATCCATGGGAGGAGGTAGAGTCCTTTTCGAGGACACACAACCTGGGGTTTCTCCCTGGCATCTACAGCTAGGGAGTCCCCATATGTGAAGACTCACTCCTGCTTGTTCCTGGAGATAGCACAGTTACTTACCTGTAACAGGTGATCTCTGGGAACAGCAGGAATAAGTCTTCACAACCCACCCACCTCCCCTAGGAGTTGTATCTCTCTATCTTTCCTTTCCTCTCTCTCTCTCTTTGTCTCAGCTTTAAAACTCAAACTGGAGAGAGACGGTTGGGAAAGGCGGGAAGGCAGCGCGCAGGCGCTGTGGGATGCTCCCAAAAGCTTTCTTACTGGACGCTGGGGAGCGTTCCCGCGCAGGCTCCGTCGGTACCGACGATACCCATATGTGAAGACTTATTCCTGCTGCTCCCAGAGATCACCTGTTACAGGTAAGTAACTGTGCTTTACCTGTTCCAGTCTATCCATTGATTTATAGACCTCTATCGTATCTCCCCTCAGCCATCTCTCTTCCAGGTTAAAAAGCCCTAATCTTTTAAGCCTCTCCTCATAGGGGTATCCTTTCATTCCCTTTACCATTTTGGTGACTGTTCTCTGTACCTTTTCTAATTCCGCTATATCCTTTTTAAGATATGGCTACCAGAACTGCACACAATATTTAAGGTACGGTCACACCATGGAATGATACAGAGGCATTATAATATCCTTTGTTTTATTCTCCATTCCTTTCCTTATGATTCCTAGCATTCTATGTGCCGTCTTGGCTGCCGCTGCACTCTGGGCGGAGGGTTTCAATATGTTATCCACGATGACACCTAAATCTTTTTCCTGGGTGGTGGTTCCTAATGAGGTGCCTTGCATCGTGTAACCATAGTTCGGGTTCCTAGGTACATAACATTGCATTTGTCCATATTAAATTTCATTTGCCATTTGAACATCCAGTCTTCCAATTTATCAAGGTCCAATGCAGTTTTTCACAATCCTTTTGGGTTTTTAACAACTTTGAAAAATTTTGTGTCATCTGCATATTTGACTACCTCTGTCGTTATTCCCATTTCCTGGTCATTTACGAATATGTTAAAAAGTAGTGGACCCAGCACAGATCCTTGGGGTACTCCACTATTCATCTTTCTCCATTGGGAAAATTGGCCATTTAGCTCTACTCTCTGCTTTCTATCTTTTAACCAGTTCCTGATCCACAATAGGACACTGCCTCCTATCCCATGACTTTTTAACTTTGCCAAGAGTCTCTCATGAGGGACCTTGTCAAAGACTTTCTGAAAATCCAGATACACTATATCGACCGGATCACCTTTGTCTACCTGTTTATTCACACCTTCAAAAAAACATAACAAATTAGTAAGACAAGAATTTCTTTGGCTAAAGCTATGTTGGTTTTCTTCCATTAAGCCATGACTATCTACATGTTCAGTAATTTTGTTCTTTATAATGGTTTCTACCATTTTGCCTGGTACTGACGTCCGGCTCACCGGTCTGTAGTTTCCCGGATCACCCCTGGAACCCTTTTTAATAATTGGCGTTACATTGGCGATTCGCCAATCTTCAGGTACTACAGATGATTTTAATGATAGTTTATAGATTACTAGTAGTAGGTCTGCAGTCTCATATTTCAGTTCTTTCAACACCCTCAGGCGTATACCATCAGGTCCAGGTGATTTGCTACTGTTTAGTTTATCAAATAGTTGTAATATATCTTTCCGGTTTATCGATATTTCTTTCAATTCTTGTGATGCATCACCTTTTAAATACCATTTCAGTCATGGGTAACTTCCCTATATCATTTTCAGTAAAGACCAAAGCAAAGAATTCATTGAGTCTCTCTGCTATGGCCTTGTCCCCTCTTAGTGCTCCTTGGACCATTAGATGGTAGAGGGGTAAAACGGATTCTCACAGGTTTGTTGCTACAAATGTACTTGAAAAAGTCTTTGATTTTTTTGCTTCCACAGCTATCTAACACCTTGTCTAGGTGGCACGTGAGGTCCGCTACCTTCACACCAGGCAGGCATGTTACCAGGTGATCCTCACTTCCACCTGCCACCCAGCTATCTACATGCCTAATGATTGAATCACTAACTATAATGGCCATCCTAACCCTCCTCTCATAGGCATATGGCGCTGGAGAAACTTAGTGCAAGAGGGTTTTACATCACCTGGAAGACAGGTCCTAGCTACAGGATCATTTCCTGCCACACCAGGATGATGCTCTACTGTCAAGTGACCTCTCTCCTCCATGGCAACAAGGAGGTTGCCAGACTGGAGGTGTGACTTCAGTACTATGTCCCTGTAGGTCTCATCTATATACCTCTGTCTTCATTATGTCCTCCAAGTCTGCAACTCTAGCCTCCAGAGATCGTACTCATTCCTAAGAGCAAAGAGCTCCTTGCATCTAGTGCACACATAAGACCCCCTCACCAACTAGGAGAAAATCATACATGTGACACTCGGTGCAAAAGACTGGATAGTCTCCATCTCGCTGCTGGACTGCTGTCTGCATCTTAGTGTGAAGATTTTGTTCAGATATTAAAGTTGTTTACTTAGGTTTGCTGGGGATGCTTTTACTAATACAACTATGCCTTTTTTAATAGGTTTTTTATATTGCTTTATCATTCCAGTCAAAGCAGTTTACATTGTCATTAAACAGGGACATTGATAACTTGGATTTTTCTGAGGAAATGGAGGGTTAAGTGACTTGCCCAAGGCCACAAGGAGTGCTAGTGGGACTTGAACCTGGTCTGTTGGTCCCAAGCCAGTGCTCTAATCATTAGGCTACTCCTCTACTCCTTATATGTTAAATGGAATTTGTTCACCTCAAGAATAATTAATCTCAAGTCCTTAATTAATGTATTCCTGATGAGGATAACCAGCCACACCTGAAAGTGATTATGGGTTCGTCCCCCCTTTAATAGGTTTAAAAGCCTATAAAGCTAAGGTTATTCCTGGGGTGGGAGGGAGGGAAAGAAGTCTTAAAAGCTGACTTGCTATATAGTGCCCTGACCTGTGCTTCTAAGGTAAAGTCTTACCAATTTCCTGGGTGATTCACACAGCCCTTGGATTGATAGAGAGGGCCTTTCAAATTGCCCCTTTCTTCTGTCACTTGGCTTTAACACCTATTTAAGACAACTTCACAGATCTTTTGCCTCCTAACTGGAAGATCTTTTTGTAAAGCAAAACAAAAGAGTGCTTTAAGTACATCACCCGGGAGGCCTACGATGGGTTCAAATCAATGACCAGAGTGGCTGCGGTAGACATCAATGCCCGCCGCTTGGCATGGCTACAATTGGACTTGGAACAATGGGTTCAGGAAAGGTTGGCTGATGTCTCATGCTGGGGAGAGAACCTCTTCATCATGGTGGAGAAGGCTGCAGAGTTGGAAACGGAGCAACTCACCATGAACAGGCTTTCGAGAGAGACCACTGACCCTTCCAGGAGAAAGGCTTCAGGGAAGAAGTCCATATACCCTAAAAAGAAAAAGGCCTATGGTACTTATAACTCTTATTATTCTTACCAGCCACAGGCTAAGGGTTAAAACCAGAGGCAGCAGCGCAAGCTGAGAGCCCCCAAAGCCTTCTTACCAGGGGAGTACCCTCTTGAGCATCACCAATGTGAAGGTCCAGGCCCTCCTGGCAAAACCCTGTCCATCATCCCAGACAGGACAGGGTTTCTACTCCTGCTGCTTCCTAATTCCCAAGAAAGCAGGCAGGTTCTGATCCATCCTGGATCTCCGCAATCTCAATTGCTTCCTTGTGAAGGAAACGTTCAAGATGGTATCCCTTGGGACATTGCTGCCCTACCTTCAAAGGGAAGATTGGCTGTGTTCCTTGGATTTCAAAGACACCTATGCGCACATCCTCATCCACCACCTGCACTGTCAATTTCTCCACTTTATGCTCAGAGGACAGCACTATCAGTACAGGGTTCTGGCCTCTGGCTTGCCTCCGCCCCAAGGGTCTTCACCAAATGTCTGGCGGTTGTTGCTGTCTTCCTCTGGATCCTGAAATCTTTGTCGTCTCCTACCTGGACAAAACTGGTCAGGGGCGGGATGCCGGACACGGTCCGCCAGTCTATACAGGGCATCATTCAGGCGCTTGAACAGCTGGGCTTTGTCATCAACTAACCAAAGTCCTACCTGCAATCCTATCAATGCCTCGAGTTCATTGGGAGTCTCCTCGACACCACACTGGCGCGAGCTGTCCTTCTGGCAGACAGGGCCCAATGCCTAGTCACCTTGACGAGGGTCATCCAGAGTTGCCTAGTTACGACTTGGCAGATGCTGTGCCTTCTGGGCTACATGGCCTCTATAGGCAGTTTACCCCCTCGGCCCAACTTCAGAAGCATCAGATGCAGTGGACTCTTTGCACAGTGGCATCAGGCAATGGGATGTCTTTCGGACAGGGTCACAATGGCTCCGCCCCTCCAAGAGTCCCTGTCCTAGTGGCAGGGCTTCCCTTCCAGGCCCAACTGCACTGGCAAGTCCTAATGACCGATGCCCCCAAACTCGGCTGGGGGGCACATCTGAGTGGCCTGTACACACAGGGCCTCTGGACTGCAGTGAAAAGTTGTCATCAGATCAAATTCCTGGAGCTTCAGGCCATTGCCAATGCTGTCCAAGTGTTTCAACAACAGCTCTCCCATCAAGTCCTCCTCATACAGATGGACAACGAGGTGGCCATGCTCTATCTCAACAAACAGGGTGTCACAGATTCGTACTTCTTCTGCTGGGAAGCAGTCTACCTCTGGAAATTTGCAATCCGCACCATATGCTCCTCAGAGCGATATACCTGCCAGAGGAGCTCAACATCCTAACGGATCGCCTCAGCAGGGTCCCTTCAGCCACACAAGTGGACTTTGAACAGGCAGGTTGTCAATCACATCTTTCAGATGTGGGGTATGCCATCCATAAACCTCTTTGCCACTTCCCACAACACCCAGCTCCCGCTTTTTTCTAGAGTGCCATTCCAGAATCATTTGGCTCCCGATGCTTTTCTCCTGGATTGGAGCAAGGGTCTTCTCTGCCTATCCAGAGACGAGACTGGTGGACAAGTTGCAGGCAAATGGCACTACAAAGATCCTCATTGCGCCGCATTGGCCCAGGCAACCTTGGTCTTCACTCTTGCTCTGTCTCAATGGCAACCACTCAGACTGGGCTGTGCCCCGAGCCTGATCTCGCAGGACGATGGGACTCTGCTTCATCCCAACCTGTTGTCTCTAGCGCTAATGGCTTGGATGCTGAGCAGATAGTATTCGCAGAGCTTCACTTGCCACAAGACATAGAGAACATCCTCCTCGCCTCACACAAGGACTAGATGAGATGTGCTGGTGCCTTCAGGAGGCGCCGGTTCTCTTTATGCTATGAGAACAAGTATCTGGACCCCTTCCCCTGCTCTGTAGCACCAGTTTTGTCATATTTCTGCCCCTGTCAGACTGCTCTAAAGTCCAACTCTGTCAGAGTGCACCTCAGTGCTGTAGTCATTTATCATTGGCCTTATAGCTGATCAACCAATCTCTGTTCACCCTTTAGTAGGCTGCTTTATGCGAGGCCTCCTATCTCATCCCCCCCCCCTCATTAAACCACCCCCAGTGGCGTGGGACCTTAATGTGGTGCTCGGACAGCTCCTCACACCCCCCTTTCAGTCGCTTAGCTCCTGCCCACTCAAGTTCTTTACCTGGAAGGTCATTTTTCAGGTGGTGTACACTTCTGCCACAGAGTCGGCAAATTACAAGTGCTGTACACCAGATTTCATAAAAACAGAGTAGTTCTCCGAACTCAACTGAAATTTCTAACTAAGGTTGTTTCTGCTTTTTCATCTCAGTAGGTGGTTGTACCCACCTTCTTCCCAAGACCTCATACCAACAGAGCTGAGGTCTTGTTGCATACCTTGAACTGTAAGAGAGCACTGGCTTTCTACCTGGAGGGGACGAAACCCCATCGCCGTTCCTCCAAGCTCTTTGTCTCCTTTGACCCCAATAAGCTGGGGGTGGTGGTGTCAAAATATACCCTGTCTATTTGGGCGATGGAATGGATCTTTTGCTTACACTCGGGCTGAGCTGATGTTAGAATGCATTGTCATGGCTGATAATGTCCATACTATGGCCGCTTCAGTGGCCAACTTTCTCTCAGTCTCCACAGCGGAGATGTGTAGAGCTGCTAAATGGTCTTCAGTCCACACCTTCACAGGCCATTATTGTCTGGATGGAGATTCCTGGCATGACAGCAACTTCAGCCAGGTCATATTCTGGCATCTCTTTGGGCATTGAAGCAACTCCTTCCCATCAGCCCTTCTGTCTGTCCAGGCTACCATAGTCAATCTGATGTTGATGTCCCTGCTGGATGCTGACTCTTGGAACCTCTCAGCGATTGCTCATGCTGCTTGTTCTCGGTTCGTTTTTTCTGGTTGCCCAGTTGTGCCTTTTACAGGGTTTTTTTTGTTTTGTTTTATTTTTTCTAGTAACCTGTAGCTAGGGAGTCCTATATATGAGGACTGACTTCCTGCTTGGTCCCAGAGAAAGCATAGTTACTCACCTGTAGCGGATGTTCTCTGGAATAAGCAGGAATCAGCACTCACTACCCTCCCTTCTCTCCATGGAGTTGTTTTCTTTTTTGGCTTAAACGATGTTGTCGTACTGAGATAAGATGGCTCCTTCGGGCAGGAAGACTGGCACGCATGCGTGGAGCACCTTCCAAAAGCTTCCTATGGAAGCTGGGAAGCATTCCCGAGTGGGTTCCATTGGTGACATAGAAACATAGGCCATGCTTTTTTTTCTGCCATCATATTTCTATCTAGTCTGTCCTTCCATATCACCCACTACAAGATTCCCCTTTTTTTCTTTAGAGAGCCTCTGTGTTTATCCCATGCTTTTTAAAATTTAGATACTGTCCTCATTTCTACCACCTCCACTGGGAGACTATTCCACGCATCTGCCACTCTTTCTATAAAGAAATATTTCTCATGTTACTCCTGAGTCTATCCCCTTTCACCCTCACCCTATGTCCCTTCGTAGCAGAGCTTGCTTTCAATCAAAAGAGGCTCTCCTCCTGTGCGTTTATGCCATGAATGTATTTAAACATCTCAATCATATCACCTCTGTCCCACCTTTCCTCTAAAGTATACATATTAAGGTCCTTAACGCTATCCTTATGCTTTATAACGAAGATTACTAATCATTTTAGTAGCTACCCTCTGCACTAACTCCAACCTGTTTATATCCTTTTGAAGGTGCGGCCTCCAGAATTGCGCACACTATTCCAAATGAGGTCGCACCAAAGACTTATACAGAGGCATTATCACCTCCTTTCTTCCTCTGGCCATTCCTCTCCCTATGCACCCTAGCATCCTTCTAGCTTTCACCATTGCTTTTTCTACCTGTTTAGCTACTTTGAGATCATCAGACACATTCATACTTAGGTCCCGTTCTTCTTTCATGGACAGAAGTACTTCACCCTCTATACTGTACCACTCCCTTGGATTGCTGCAGTTCAAATGCATGATCCTACATTTTTTAGTATTAAATCTCAGCTGCCAAAGTCTAAACCATTCTTTAAGCTTAGCTAGATCCCTCCTCATGTTATCTATACCTTCCGGGGTGTCTTCTCTGTTGCAGATTTTCGTTTCATCTGCAAAGAGGCAAACCTTTCCTGACAGACCTTCCTCAATATCACTAACAAAGATGTTAAAGAATCGGATCAAAGACAGATCTCTGCAGCACTCCACTGGTAACCACCTTCTCATCAGAGTGAACTCCATTTACCTGTATCCTAGACCACTCCTCCCTGTACCACTTTTGCCCTTCCTCCTCTCACTAACATATCTGAAAAATGTCTTATCCGCCCCCCCCCCCCCCCATTTTATTGCATTGGCTAATTCTTCTTCTTTTTGTACCTTTGCTTTCCTGACCCCTAGGTTTTTCCAAATATAGATGCCAGTCTTCCTCTCTCTGTGATCTCTTGTACTTCATGAAGGCCTCCCTCTTTTTCTTCACCTTTTCTACTACCTGAGAATGATAGCGGCATCCTTTTCCTTTTATTCACAATTGTAATAAAGATTGGTTGCCCTTTTAAATATCCCCTTTCAGTTTTGCCCACTGTTCTACATTCCCCAGCTGTTCCCATCCCGCTAATGACTCCTTGAGGTATTGGCCCAGCTTGGCAAAGTTAGTTTTCCTAAAGTCTAAGACTTGTTTTTGACTGGATTTTATCAGCCCTAGTCCTAATACTGAACCACACCATCTGGTGATCACTGGATGCGAGATGATCTCCCACTATAACATCAGAAACACTTTCCCCATTTGTAAGCACTAAGTCCAGTATGGCCCCTTCACATGTGGGTTCTGTTACCAGTTGCCTGAATACTTCTTCCTGAAAAGAATCCAGGATCTCCTTGCTTCTAGATGACACTGCAGCAGGGATGTGCCAATCAACATCTGGCATATTGAAATTCCCTATCAGTAGCACTTCCCCTTTCCTGGCAATGCTGCATATATTGTCTATTAAATCTCTGTCCACATCTTCTCCCTGTGATAGAGGTCTGTATATCACACCAATGCAAATGGATTTCTATCTCTCTTTCTAGTTTAACCTCATCTCTCCCTTTTGAGCCCTGTATTTCCATAGCTTTAATATTTTTTACATATAGTGCCACTCCTCCTCCCCTTCTTCCTACCCTGTCCTTTCTGAATAATGTATAGCCTGGTATAGTTATATCCCAGTCATGGTTGTTCATGAACCATGCCTCTGTAACTGCCACTAAATCCAAGTCAGCCTCTCCCATTAAAGTCTCAACATTTAGGATCTTATTTCCCATGTTACGGGCATTTATAGACACTGCTTTCCAGATGTTGCCCCTTTTAGCTATTTCTATAAAGGTATTTTTCACTTACCTGGGAGCTTTCATGTACCTGGGGGCTTTTTTCACCCATCGCCAATGAATCTAGTTTAAAGCCCTCTTCAATAGGTTAGCTAATCTGCTACTGAAGACATGTCAACCCTTCTTGGACAGATGGACGCCATCTCTACTCTGCAGCCCTTGGAACATCATCTCATGGTCCAGGAAACCAAAACGCTCTCAACACTGTCCACATAGTCATGCATTTATCTGGCCTTTACCCTCAACAGGGAGGATTGAAGAGAACACCAACTGCGCCCCTATCTGCTTCACCCTCTGTCCCAGAGCCATGAAGTCACTCTTGATATGCTCAGAGGGACACCTGATAGTATCATTTGTGTCAACATGGATGAGCAACATCAGGTAATAGTCAGTAGGCTTGATGAGTCTCTGCAAACTCCATAACATCTTCAATTTTGGCACCTGGCTGACAGCATATCTCTCTAGACATGGTTTATGGTTTTAGGAACTTGATATACCCTAGTCCTAATACCGAACCACATCATCTGGTGATCACCATCGAGTCTGGTCGGCAGGTGGATGCCTCGATACCTCTCAGAAGAGAGTCACCACCCACCACTATCCTTCACTTCCTAGTGGTAATTGATTCAGCAACTTTGGGGTGCTCGAGCTCTGGTTCTTCCCTTTCCTGGGATGCCACTGCCTCCTCCACTTCCAGGGCTGCTTAATTCAATTCAAGGGCTTCAGGAGTTGAATTGGTGATTCTGCAGGCCCTGATGACTCATATCCAACACTGGTCCTTCTGTAGGCTCCCATCCTCACCTCTGCTTGAGAGCTTGGATGTTTCAAGAAGCATCTCATCAATGTACCTCTCACTGTCATGAATGCTACTCAGCCTTGCCACCTCTTCTCTGAGCTCATTCACCTGTTTCCTGAGAGCTTTGGCATGTAGTCATTCTGCACATAGAACCAGTACTTCAACTTACATTGGGATTTCTGTCTGGACAGAAGTAGAAGCTATAACAGGGGTTTTGGCAATATTATTCCCAGACATTGTTCAGTTGGTGGAACTTTGGTACCTGTTGAAGTAAGAGAGACCTTCTAAAGTAGCAGCCTGTTTCTCAGCTTTCCTTTCAAACAAAAAGCAGTTAACCTATTTTAAGTGTGTTCTAAGTCCCTGTGTGTAGCTAATTGGAGGGTGGACCTATAAAGCAAGAATGCTCACATGGGGTGGGTGGGAGAAGGAGGGAGTAGGGGGAGAACCAACACCTGATGAGTTGTGAGTGGCTTCAAAGAGCTGAGAAAAAAGAGAAACTAATAGCAGAGTTTTAAACTTACACCACTAAAAAAAACAAAACAAGTATTTCCTCTTTTAAAATAAAACTGCAAAAAGACTAACTCTTTCTAAAAATGTAAACCAAAACTCTTTTAAGAGTTCAGGCAGAGAGTTAGTAATTAAAGCAGCACACACTTTTCTTGTTTTGAAATGGAGAATACACAATCTGCACCTGGGTCTTGAACTTCTGACCATTTGCCTATTTACACAATAGCTTTGTGTGTTGAAGCACCGAGCTGCCATCGCCCATATGTGAGGACTGATACCTGCTGATCCTGGAGAACACTTGCTACAGGTGAGTAACTACGCTTTATCAATGCTGTTCTGATGTTTTTCTCCATTACTACTTTGTCTAGTTTCCTTTCATCCAGCTGTGTAATAATTCTAGTATCCTTGGAGTGTGGGATGCTCCCTTGTACTGGTAAGTTAACTTGGCCAGTAGGTGCATCATTCCGAGCTGTATGGGAAGCTGTAGGTCTGCTTGGTTGAGGGGAAGGAGGCTAGTGATGAGATCTGTTCTGTTATCTCTGCAAATGTACATATTCGTGAGCAACACACACAATTCCATAGCTTTGGATCCCATTACTCTGGAGATCTGATATTCTGTGAACATTACTGCTGGCTTTTCTTTGGCAAAAATGTTTAGAACTCCTTAAGTGTGGGTGCTTGTATGTCATGTTTTTCTTGTGTGAGAATCTATATAATCCAGTCTTGTGGGCATGGTACACACATACTCCAAGCTTTTTCTCTACAGGATTTGTTGATTTTTTTTCTTCTCTACTGCTGTCAGAATAGTTGGTGTAAAAATGTTCCAATACTTAATCTGACTCTTGCTTCTTTTCTCCTGACACTTTAGTGGCACTCGCTGTCCCGAGAAGAGCAGGCTAAGTACTATGAACTGGCACGGAAGGAACGGCAGCTTCATTCTCAGCTGTATCCCACCTGGTCAGCACGAGATAATTATGTAAGTCCTTCTTTCTTTGTCACCCTACCAAATGAACATGGGAGACTTTTAGGATCTCAGAAGGCTCCTCCGTTATGAAAATGCAAAGTGCACTGGCTCTCTTGCACTCTGTAAGAATTATCCAGTGATATGCATTGGTGGTTGAATCCCTGGACAATCCCTTCCTCTTCAGTTCCTTCTTCAGATACCATCTCAGGATCAGGACGTTTTGTGTACCTCATCTTTTTCAATATTTGCTAGTGGTCAATTCCTATAAAGACTCCTACTTTCTCTATGGCCATTATAGCTATCAAAGCTCTGGACGTTGAGACATAAGAAAAATTGAAAAAAGATAGTTCAAAAAGGATGGGAAGAAAAGATTTATATAAGATTTGAAATACCGCTATATAATTTTTGCATCATAGCGGTTACCAAAACCAAAAATTATGTGAAAAATAGGTAACAATTCAGGGCACATGACAGATTTAAAATCTGAATCATTAAAACAGTACAAGAAGTGAGGATGCATCAAATAAAATCATCCAAGGATAAAATGTTCAACTGAGAAAGAAAAGGTAGTAAATGTGCCCAAGTTATCGATGCCTTAAATTAAATTAATCAGATGCCCAAATGAAAAGCCATGTGATCGAGGCAATGGAAACCTATGATTGTCAGTGGAGGCTAGAGGACAGTTAACATTCTCTCATGCTCCATTCCTGATGCACGTCATGCACCAGAAACTTGCCTTCAATCCTCAGAAATTGAGAAATATTGTGATCTGTTTGAATATCCCTCAGCTCAATAAATCCACAACCTTCTCTACAGAGCTAGAGCATCTGGCTGTCTCCTTCCATGCCAAACTAGTCTTGCGTCCTAGTTCCCTTTGCTGTTCTCACAGACATCGGAGATTACATCTTAGAATGCCTCCCTCCCCCCTTCCCCCACAAAACAGTAGCACATGCCTGAATATTGGAAACAATTTCTTTATCTAAATGCTGTATATGCCCCCAAGTAGGACAGCATAATCTGATTTGTGAATGGCTAGAATATAAGTTTTTGGATGGTTCACAAGAATTTCTCATGTGTGATGCTCTCTCTAACTTGAGAGAGTATTGAGCTTCCCCTTTGAGTCATCTCAACTGCATGCTTCCTTATAGGCAATTTTAATTTGTCTCCTATCTGCTGGAGCAATACATAGACGTGAAATCTTGATTTTTCGGTTGGGCGAAGAGGGTAGGCAGATACTGATGCAACAGCCACACCTAGACACAAGAAGGTGCTGATGGGCTCTGCCTCAGACGAGACAGTCTCTTCCAACCCTCAATCTATGAGAGAGCTTCTGTCATCTGGGCTTGCTGTCTGAGAAGGCAACATTTAAAAGTTATGAGGGAGTGGAACGAATGGTCATTTTAAGGAGAGAAGTTTTTTTCCAAGTTTCCTCCTTCCAGTGTACTATATTTCTAGGAAACCTTAAGAATCGGTTTCCTTTCTTTAATAATTTACTTGTGAATATGAAATTTTTGGACGTTTCAAATTAATATACGTCATTAGATACACCAAAAGCAGCATATTAAGGTGACCATACAGCTCCATATCCAGAGGAACAACCTGAGGCAAGATTTAGTTCAGATTTTCTTAGGTATTGGTGACAACCAGGACTGAATTACCTTGTACCCCTGGACTTGGAGCTGTATGGACATCTTGATCTTTAAGTCCATCAGGTAGTTATTAGTAATATGCATACATCTGAAAGAACTTGTGAACTGCCAGTGATATTTCATATATTGTTTCATATAGTTTTAAGTCTGAAACGGGGAAAAAACCCCAAATTGTCACTTACCATCTGCGTAATTAATGTGCGCTATCGCTCAATAGTATGCACTATTGAGCACCACTTGCACATTTTTAAGCAACAGTGCACAATTGGACACATTATCACTCAATAGCTTGTGCTACCAATAGTGCACACTATTCACCAATAGTGAGCACTATTGAATGATGGTGCATGTTATTAATATCCCCCCTCCCATGAAACAGCAAAAATCCTACAAACATGGGAAACTAAACAGAATGAAATGTTTTTGGCTGAACACCCTTAGTCGTTATCAGTTGAAGGAAGGTTTTGTCTACTGTATTACACATAGCTAAGCTGAAGACACTTAATATAATGTCAACTTGTATGCTTTAGACAAGAAGGGAGCACAGTGGGGGTGAACTGATCCGTGAGCTGAAACTGCATAAGAGCTTATATCAAACGTGATCTCTTGTATAGCACCAAGGCACATTAAAAGTATCCTCCTTTGGTGATGACCAGTAGGTTAAATATTTAATTCTTATCGTCCCTCCAGTCCAATCCCGCACCTCTGGGTAGTGTACCTTTTCCAGAAGCTAGGAGACTGAGCATGTCATCTTTTTGATGACACCAGTGTACTTATGCAGCTGGCACTGCCTACCATTCCTAGTATGCTCAGTCTCCAAGCAGCTGGAGGAGGGTAGTGAGCCAGGGTGCTGGACTCACTAAACGGACAACTAAGGAGATACGTTTAGTTAGTTTCCTTTTTATTTCCCCTGTTAAGGTGCAGGTTTCTTTGTTTTTAAAAGCAGAAAAGAAATGTCTGGGGGGGGAAGAAAACCCCAAGGACAGATCAGAAAGAACCCAGGGGACAACAGGGCTGAGGGGAGGATATTCCTTCTTCCCCCCCCCTTCCGCCCCAGAATTTCAGGGGGAGTTATGTGGAGGCCTGAATTCTGGCGGCTCCCAAACCAGTTATCGGGTGAGGAGCCACTGCAGGGGCAACAGTGGATTGACGGGAGTGAAAGCCAGCAGCCCTGAGTTGCCCCCTCAGCACCAAAGCCGGGAAGGAAGGCTGATCACGAGGAATAGAAAAGCCACGTGGCAAAGAGGCTCCAAGGAGGAGGGAGAGGACAGCAGGAACCCCTAGCAACCGCCGGAACATGAGGAGACGGAGAGCGGCCTGAAGCTGCATATTTGGGAGCCTGCAGCAGCGAGGGAAACTCGCCCCGCTGTGTTTAGGTGTGATTTCTTCTTCAGGCCCGCGTGTGTTTTAACCCCCTGCTGTGTTTTGGGCGCCTGGGAGAGGCAGCCACTGGAGAATAAAGCAGGACAGTGCAGCTTCTTTCAAGGGGGCCATTTGCAGTTTCCTTTAAATTTCAGTTTCTGTTAATTAGATTTTGGTAAATTGGTTTTATTTTATTTTAGTTCAGGTATTCTAATGCTCCGTGCCTGAGCCCATGGAGATGCACTGTGCTAGGGATCCTTCTACCTCCCCAGGTACAGAATGAGGGCATTCCTGGGGAATATTTGCAGCCCTTCCCACCATGCTGGTCAGACCACAGTGCCTGGTTTGTGATGGTATCAAGGGGGGTGAACCCACACTTCATACCTCATCCTTAAGCATTCCTGGTGTTATACAGCTCAAATCTTATTCAGTGCACAATGACTTGATGCAGACCTGTGGCAAAAGCCTTACTAAATGTGCCATTATCTTGTTGCTGGGCAGATTTCAGAGAACTGTTGTGCCTGGTCAGGTGGGTCAGGAGATGCAAGTGACAGTTTGTTGAGACATTGTAACTTTTTCCTGAGAAGGATCAGGCAAAAAAGTCAGAGACAGAAATAAATGAAAGATAAGCAGGAAACAGTGCTGAGTAGCTGAGTAGCTTGTATAGCTACTGTGAAACAGGAAGCACCAGCATACAAGAAATGTATATAACTAGACAGATGGTGAATAGGAGACAAATGAAATCCTTCCATCTGTCTATGGTCAGTGAGTAACCTGACATAATCAGCTTTTGTCTCTTAGCCCAAACTCTGTACCTACTAAATTTGTGATATTGTTTGTAAGGGAAATTGTACTCCTTACAGCCATTGGTATTACTTATAATAAAAGCACAAACATTTTTACTCGGAGAAAGTATCGGAGTCTGATTGGATCAGTGCGTGGTCCATGTCTTAGCTTTGTGGAACAATATGGCAGCGCAATCTAAAAATTCTCAAAATATATGGGACCTGATGGGGAGCGGTCTCGGAGGCAGGTGTCTGCCTAGACTGCATGCAAGAGGTGGGTCATTGGAGCACAGCCTACAGGACAAGATGAGGCAGGAGAGTCCCTCCCAGTCGCAAGATACCCTGGAGGCAGGGGGTGCCATGTTACCTTCAATGGATCCGGGTCCCGATCCCTGCATGTTGGTCAGACCATCCACCCCTCAAGTTCAGGAAGCAATAGGGGCTCCCAGGGGAGTTCTCACAGGAGTTTGTCTTACTTTTGCATAAGGCTTTTGCTATCTCAGTGGGGCTTGGCAAGTGGCTCCTCAGCCCCGTTACGTGGGGCTAAGAGGGCATTGGACGCAAAAGAGCACGAGTCAGGGGCAGTGGCAACTAAGCGGGCTAGAGGCTCAGAGGAGTGGCAGCAATCACCATTGTCAGAGAGGCTGGATGGGGATGACCTCAACACAGAGCTAGATCTGTCAGGAGGAAATGGAAGAAGGAGAGATCCCAGAACAGGAGAATCAGACCCGGATTGTTTGGGTGTTCAGCCGGAAGGAGCTGCTGGCGCTCATTATGGAGTTCAAGGCTCTGAATATGCTCGCTAAGCTCCCAGCAGAGGAAGAGGCTCTGGAGAATCCGCTGCTCCAGGTGGTACGGAAATCGCGAAAAGTCTTCCTGGTACATAGAGTAGTATGACAGATGATCCAGGATGAGTGTGATCTGCTGGAGGCCAGTCTTAAGAGTGTGATCCATGATGCGCCTGTACTCCCTACCGAAACAAGAATGAGAGCTCCTTCAGTTGCCCCAAGTGGACACGCAGTGTCAGCGGCAGTAGAGGAGACCTTGACTAGTTTTCTGCAGCTAAGAGCCATGGAACTGGTTCCACGAGACCGGTACAGCAACAGTTGATACTCCATTTATTTTGTTGTGCCCAAAAAGGAAGGTTCCTTTCACCCAATTCCCGACCTCAAGGGCATGAACCGCTGTCGCCGGGCACCGCATTTCCACATGGAAACACTGAGATCAGTAATAGTGGCGGTAAGGAGCTTAGAGTTCTTGATGTCTCTTGACCTCACGGAGGTGTATCTGCACATTCCCATCTATCCAGAACATCAGCAGTTTCTCAGTTTTGTGCTGCAAATGCCATTTCCAGTTTTGAGCATTGCTCTTTGGTCTGGCAACCGTCCCCCGTACCTTCACCAAGGTCATGGTGGGGGTGGCAGCAATTAAGGGAAGGGGTTTTCGTCCACCCATACCTAGACAATTGGCTGATCGGGGCGAAGTCCATAGATGACAGCAAAAGAGCAAAAGCGCAGGTGGAGAAGTTCCTTTAAAGTCTCGGTTGGGTGGTCAACCTGGCCAAGAGTCAGTTACGGCCACCCAGGAGCTAGAGTATTTGGGAGTGTACTTTGATACCCGTGTGGGCAGGGTTTTCCTGCTGGATAGCTGAGTGCAGGAGTTACGACAGTTGATACGGCAGTTCCTGATGATGGCAAGACCGTTGACATGCCATTATCTGCAGATTCTGGGGCCATGGCAGCCACTCTCGAGCTAGTCGCATGGGCAAGGGGGCACTTGCGACCGCGGCAGAGGACTCTGCACTGACGGTGATCCCATCAGAGTCAACCCCTGTCCCAAGTACTCCCCTACCCGCGGAGCACCATGAGAGCCCTCAGGTGGTGGCTGCATCCGAGGAGCCTGAAAGAGGGCATGGCACTCGAGTCCCCGGTGTGGGTTCCCCTGATGACAGATGCCTTTCTGTCAGGTTGGGGAGCCCTTTGCAAAGGATGCTTTGTTCAAGGACAGTGGAGTCCGTAGGATGCCCTGTAGTTGATCAACAGGCTCAAGATCCGAGCGGTGACCTTGGTGCTAAAAGGTTTCGAGCCATGGTTGTAGGGGAAAGTGGTCCAAGTACTCTGACAATGCGACCACGGTGGCTTACATCAACCGGCAAGGAGGCATGGGCAGTGCAGTCCTGGAGGAGGAGGCCGAAAGGCTATTTGGATGGGCAAAGACTCATCTCCAGGCATTATCGGCGGCACATGTACCGGGAGTCGACGGTGTGATGGCAGACTACCTCAGACGAGTGCGTGTGGACCCCAGATGATGGCAGCTCAACCAGGGGATGTTCAAGCAGGTGGTCCGCCAATGCAGCACACCTGTCATGGACCTAATAGCAAAGTTCGAGTTGGCCAAGGCCTGCCAGTTTTTCAGCAGATGTTTAGAAAGGATGTCCGAGGGCCTGAATGCTCTAATTCGGCGGTGGCCCGAAGAGGGTCTTCTCTGTTTTTCCCCCGTGAGCGCTCATAGGCCGGGTAGTGCAATAGATAGAGGCGCACCATGGATTAATAATTATGGTGGCAGTGGACTGACTGAGGCGCCCGTGGTATGCTGACCTGATACTGGCGGTTCGGAAGGACCTCTTAATGCAGGAGCTGCTTTGCATTCCCAGGTGGATCCATTCTTGCTAACGGCATGGCTCTGGAAAAGATATTCGGGCTTGGTGATAGCGATTTTATTTATTTATTTATTTAACATTTCTTATATACCGCGCTATTTGTCATCAGTGATCTTGTTATAGGCCCAGAGGAGGTCTACGAACCTGGCGTACATTCGCGTATGGCACATCTTTGGATTGTGGTGCGGAGAAAGGCAGGTGCGTCCTTCCACTGCCTCCGTCCTGGACATTTTGACATTCTTGCAATCTGGTTTTGATAACGGCCAAGCTGCCAGTTCCTTGAGGTTGCACTGGCGGAGATTTCCTGTTATCATGGGAAAGCCCACAGGGTGCTGTTGGGTACACACCCAGATATGCTGAGAATTCTAAGGGCAGTGACCCACCTCCGTGTGAAGGGGGAGGGTGGTGGTACCACCATGGGATCTCAGTCTGGTGTGGACGGTGCTGTCTGGGGAACCCTTTGAGCCATTGAATCGAGCTTCCCTGAAGGATTTGACTCTGAAAATGGTATTCCTGGTGGCGATTTGCTTAGCACGCGGGATTTCGGAGCTTCAGGCCCTGTCGTGCCAGGAGCCATTCCTTTTCTTCTCCAAGGAGAAAGTGGTCCTGCACCCAGTACCTTCATTTTTGCCCAAGGTGGTGTCAGCATTTCATGTAAATCAGGCTATTTCCTTACCTGCTCTGGCGAGCACGGAGGTGGACTCTGCCACTCCACATTGCCTGGATGTTAAGAGCCCTGTGAAGGTATGTAAAAAAGGACATTGTCCTTTAGGAGATCGGACTGTCTGTATGTTCTGTTTGGCTGATTGCACAAAGATGAGGCGGCAGCTAAGGCCTCCATTTCCAGAGGGATCCAGGGAGGCAATTGCATCGGCGTACATCTTGAAGGGTGAAGCAGTGCCGACGGGGTTGCTGGCACATTCCACAAAGGCTCAGGCAGCCTCATGGGCAGACTATAGTTTAGTTCCACCGGTAGAGATCTGTAGGGCGGCAATGTGGTCATCCTTGCATACTTTCTCTAAGCATTATCGCCTGGCTGCAGGGCACTCGTCTCGGATCGGCAGTGCTTCAGGCCAGTTTTGCGGGTCCCTCCCATTAGTTTAACTGCTCTGATACATCCCAGAGGTGCAGGACTGAACTGGAGGGAGGATAAGGAAAGAGAAATTAGACTTCCTCCTAATTCTTGTTCCTTGAGAAACGCCAGTCCAGTCCCAGAACCCTCCCTGTCTGCTTTCTGTGATAATTTGTTTGCACCCTGGTCCTGAAGCTGGTTCCGTTGGTGAAGGAAGTGGCCAGGAGGAGTCAAGGAGTGGGGTGTAATCAGCGTTTGGGGGAGGCGGACTGGAAGAGTTTTCGGTCGCTTGCTCTCCTCTGGTTGGAGTTGCTCAGGCACTCAACAGGTAGGCCTCCTCGTCCTGGGGGGAGGGCACAGGACAGGGTATCCTTCCCAGGGGATGGAGGGGTACTCGTTTGTTTAGGCGTAGGAATGTTTGTTGCATGTTTAACTCCTTATTTGTTGCTCCTTTGAGTCTGCTTAATAGGTACTGGGGCTGGTAGGCTGTGCCAGCTACGTAAGTACACTGGTCATCGAAAGGATGACGCTCAGTTTACAAGCTGCTGGAAGAGGTATACTACCCAGAGGTGCAGGACTGGACTGGAGTTCCTCAAGGAACAATTAGCAGGTAAGTCTAATTTCTCTATTCTGTGGTCAAGGTTTTTTTTTTTTTTTAAATGTCTGCCATGATATTGAAATTTTACGCATATTCAGCATAAAAAAAGGTTTTCTAAATTAAAACACTCAGCTATACATATAGTGGCTGAATATGACCAGCTATCTGTAGAGTTAGGTGGAATGCCCTCACTCTGCCCCAGAATGATCTGGGTAGTACTAGTATGGTCTGTAAGAATTTTCAGCAATATCATTCTATTGAATATTGAGCCAGAACTGATGTAATTTGCTTATGCAGGTTCATTGCATCTTCCAGATCTCCTCCCCCCATTCACTAATTAATCACTTTTTCTTACTTTTTCTTACTGTTGGATGGAATCTGAATCTTGAATTGTGTTCTTTTTCTCTAGCTGCAGTGCTCAGACAGCACAGTATATTTTGTTAAAAGATAGCAGTTTATTGTTGGCTGCATCACCTGTGGAAGGAGCACAAATGGTGTTTCAAAAAAAAAAAATTTTGATTCCAGAAATGAGCAAAAATATACCGGAAGACATAGAGCAGCCATGCCCATGCCCATCTTATTTTCCCAGGGTGAACTTTCAGCAGGTAGTATTTTCCCAGGGTGAACTTTCAGCAGGAGGCACACTAAATCTGCAAGACTGTCTGATCTGTGCGGAGTGACGTATGACTGTTAAAGCGCAGCAGGTGACAGTGATTCCATATCGTCCTGCTAGTCCAGTCCAGACAAGTGGGTTGTGTTCCCCTATGAGCAGATTGGTGGAGACAAAAAAAACAAAACGATGAAAAGCCAGGTTTCAATGACCACTCCTATGTCTCTCTTCACCTCAGCCGCCAGAGGTCCCTTCAATATTTCTTTGTTTCCAGCATATGCTGGATGGATTTCTTCCTCTCTGAAGAAAATCTAAGGATTGAGAGGAAAAGAGATTGATTAAACACTTGCAAACAACTACTGTGTATATAGAAAGGTGATTCTGTCATTTGAGTGCGACGTGGGAGGCTCCACTAGACTGTGGCCTTTGGTAGCTTTAGGGGGAGGAAAAATTGATCTCCAGGAACAAGCAGGAATGCAGTCTTCTCATATGGATGGCATCGGCACCGACAGAGCCTGCACAGGAACGCTCCCCAGCATCCATTAAGAAAGCCTTTGGGAGCACTCCACTGCGTCTGCATGCCTGCCTTCGAACTCTTCCGCAGAACTAGAAGAACATTCAATCCTGTCACCGTCAAAAAACTTCTTTTTTTTGGTGAAACATCATGTCTGCCTTCCCGTCACCGCTGGTTCCGTTGAACGACACCAGCCTCATTAATTCTTTCTTTGCTCCGGGAACAAGCAGAAAGTCAGCCCTCACATATGGGTGACATCGGCGTCAATGGAGCCTATGCAGATCCAATCCACAACTTACAAAAAAAGCCTTTGGGGCCTACACCACGCATGTTGCTGTCAACTTCCCACTCAAAGGTGCCATCTTGTCTCAGTCGTCTTTTTTCCGTGGAGCCCTGCAGACATCCTGTCCGTGCACCCCAGTTAAAGTAGAGTTTTTCACCATGTCTCGGTAACTTTTCTTCTTTCTTCAGTATCGGTCACCTTCCGCCACCCGAGTCCAGTGCCTCGGCATCGTGCTTTTTGCTCAGGTACTTCTCTTTTCTTTTATTTTTTGGCCCGTGGGTTTTTTGCTCCTGGCCTAACTGGTCAAGATGTCTGAGTTTAACTTCGCAGGGCTCGTTTTTCCCGTTGTGTCTTTGACCAGCGGATTTAAGCAGTGTGGCAAGTGCAACCGCACTGTCTCGCACAGACTGCCACAGCACCTGCATAAAATGCCGCAGGGCGGACCACAACATGTCTTCCTGCACGCTTTGCCTTTTGATTTTGGTTAAGATTCGGAAGGAGCGCAAAAGGTGGCAGGGGGAGCTGTTCAGCAAGTCTGCCTCAGGATTGGCATCGGGGGCAGAATTCCTGCCTTCGATGCCGGCATCAGGTGACTTGGTGTCCCCTCCCAGGCTCGGTCAGAGCCATGGGGCCCCCAATGTGCATCATAGTCATCCCCAGAGGACCTTCCCTGGGCGTTGAAAGCTCCACCAAAGCCGAGGGTAAAACCTCAGGGTCATGGGGGTGGAGCACTCAACTCTATGCTGGCGATAGTGGCCAAGATCGCCCCTCCAAGCAACCACGGAGGGAGGTGTCATCCATGGAGCCAATGGATCCCCTAACGCCAACACCATCTGGTATTTCCGTACCAGGGACCCGACACCGGCCTCTGCGTCCTTGAAGATGGTGCCCGCATCAGCAGATCCATCAGACATTGAGGCCAGAATGCTAGCCCTGGAGCACAGCTTCAATGCGCTCTTCACTCCTGGTCGCTCCAGGTCGTCGGCAATGATGGGCAGTCCTTGTCCAGGACCTCACTGAAGAATGCCCCTCCCATCCTTGAGAGGCTGGCCCACTTGTTGTTGACACCATCAGCATCCGAGGTGAGGACTGGAATGGCATCGGGCACAGCACTGCCAGAAGCCCAACGTCGAGGGTTGTCGACGCTGAATCTATCCAAGGACCACGGAGCGCTAGCCGACTCTTCTGGCTCAGAGTCGGCCTGGGAGAAGGATGTCCCAACACCATCCTTCATTGGGACATCCCCTCTGACCCGTCTCCACCAAACCATTGGCGGTGGTCACCTCCAGAAGACCTGGGTTTTCTGAAGTTTGGGAGATATCCCAGACACACCTTTGTGGCGGTGCCTGAGGACGAACCGCATACAGAAGACATCAAGATCCTCCAGTATGAGGCTCCTCCTTGAGAATAGCTACTGTTCAGGATGTGGGAGACCCCAGTGATGGTGCCGATTTTGAACTGTCGACTCGATTCACAATATTAGGTTGACTGGAGCACCAGCTTCCAGAAAACACAACTGCCGCATAACTCCATGGTTGTGGAGTCAGCTATACATCGCACTAAGAGCCAGATGATGAATTCCTTGGTGCCTCCCAAAGGGAGGCATGTGCCATGGATGCTTTTGGCAGGAAATGTTTCCAGGGCTCCATGCTCACAGCCCAGATCCAGGCATACTAGCTGTACATGGGCATGTACCTCAGAGAACTGACGAGGGAGCTCGCCGGGTTCTCTGCTGGGTTAGCAGGTGAACCTCTTGAGTGCTTCAGGACCCTGGTGTCATCTCTCAAGGAGTGCTCCAATTTCCAAACTCAGGCAGCCTTCGACAGTTTTGAGTCAGTGGCTCAGGTAGCTGCGGTGGGCATTAGTGCCCGACACCTTGCCTGGCTACAGTCCTTCGACTTGGAGCAATGGGTTCAATGTTCCTTGTCAGGGGGAGAATCTCTCCAGCATGCCCATGATGGAGAAGGCGGACGAGCTGGAGAACAAATTCATGAGCAGGACCAGGCTGTCCAAGAAAGTGTCTGAGCCTTCACATAGGAAGACTTCGGGGGTGGGGGGGAGCCCTTCCACCTGAAGACCAAAAAGACTTACGAGAACTATAGCAAGTTTCAGGCCTATCACGCTCCCCCACAAGGGCAGTAGGCCAAGGGCCAGGGGCCAATGTTCCCTCTAATTTTCTGTAGGCTGTGTGCGCATAAAATATCAGCTGTGCAGCTTTTGAAGGAAGGTTAAATTTTTGTGCACCACATAATGACACTCGGAGTTATGTACTTTAAAATTTGACTACATGTCAGAATACAGTATGTACACCACATTAATTTTAATCAAATTAAATGAAAATAGACGATTACGAAATGAAGCGGAAAATTTCTAGTAATTACAATCACAACTTTTAAATTTTAAGACGTCTGTGTTTTCTATCAGAATCTGAACCGTAATTTTTGTGCGCTCTGTTGTAAAGTATGTGTGCTCGCTCGACAAGGTGTGTGCGCGTGCACATGCACATAGCTTAGAAGGAACAGTGCCAGGGGCATGGCCCCCTTAAGCCAAAGGCCCCCAAACCCCAAACAGCACCCCAGCTTTTGACTCCTTGAGCATAGCCTCTCTCCCCCAGGAGATTCAAGGTCCAAGATTCACTGGAGAATGGCTGGTCCACTTTGCACACCTGTGCCCAAGCATCACCATAGATGCCTAGGTGTTGCAGGTGGTCAGGGAAGGTTATTTCCTCCACTTTGTCCAGCTGCCTCCTCCCTTCTTCCCTGGAGAATTACCCATGGACTCCTCTCACAGGGATCTTCTGCAAAAGGAGCTCGAGGTTTTAATCATGGATCAAGCAGTAGAGCCTGTTCCCCAACCTCTCCTAGGAAGGGGGTTCTACTCCAACTACTTCCTTGTCCCCAAGAAGACCGGGGGCTTCCGGCCCATCCTGGATCTATGGGACCTCAGCCGCTTCCTGGTCAAGGAAAAGTTCAAAATGCTATCCCTTGGAACCTTGCTGCCTTACTTCCTGCAGGGAGATTGGCTATGCTTCTTGGATTTTAAAGATGCCTATACCCATATCCTGATCCATCCAAGACACCATCAGTACCTCTAATTTGTCGTCAGTGGACAGCATTATCAGTACAGGGTACTCCCCTTTGGCCTTGCCTCAGCTCCCAAATGCCTGGCATTCGTGGCCGCTCACTCAGACTCCAGAGGATGTTCATCTTCCCCTACCTGAATGACTGGCTCATACGAGCCAGCACACTGGGGGGAGGTACGCAATGTAGCGCTGCGCACCATAGGACTGTTCCAGCATCTGGTCTTCATGGTGAACTTCCTGAAGTCTCACCTACGGCCCAACCAACGGTTGGAGTTCATCAGCGCCTCCTGAATTGCACTTAAGGGCCTTCCTGCCTCTTATTTGGGTGCAGCGCCTATCCGCCCTGGCCCAAGCCGTACAAGACAGCTCAGCTGTGATGGCCAGACAGATGCTCTGCCTCTTTGGGCATATGGCATCCACAGTCCACATCACCCCGTTTGCCCGCCTATGCATGAGGCAGGTGCAGTGAAGCGCCAAGTGGACACAAACTTCCGACTGTCTAGAAAACAGCATCCTGATCATACCAGCCCTGACGACATCTCTTGCCTGGTGGCAGGACCACCTCAATCACAGAGCCGGCCTGCCTTTCGAGGCTCCCCCAGTGTGCCACATTCTCACAGTGGACACGTCCAAGTTTTATTTATTTATTTAACTTTCTTATATACCGTGCTCTTTAATATTAGTGCGGTTTACATGTAACATATTTGTGCAGTGCAGGGGACCTGCACTGAACTTATAATATAACAGGGGGTCTTGTACAGGATTCAAACAGGGTAACTATATACAAATTAATTATTAACATATGTACATGGTTCATTCAACTATTTACATGTTGGCTTCGTTGTGTGCGAGCTGTTAGTGGGATGGGTGTGGAACTATTTGTCAGGGGGATCGGTGTTTGGTTGGGCTGGGGGGCTCACTGTGTTCCCCTGCAATCACAGGGAACATGGACACCAGAAGAGAGTGATCTATGAGGCAGTCGGATAGAACTCTGAGCAGTCTACCATGCTCTGCAGGTCTTCCAGGATCATCTGGAAGGGCAGGTGGTCCAGATGGACAACAAGGTGGCAATGTATTACATCAACAAGCAGGGGGGCATGGGTTCGTACCACCTCTGCTGGGAGACGGTGCACCTCTGGAACTTCGTGAAGGGAAGAACATCTCCCTCAAAGCGGTGTGCTTGCCGAGCCAGGACAACATGCTGGCCGACCGCCTGAGCTGCAACCTCTAACCCCACGAGTGGAGACTGAACCAGACTGTGCTAGCAGAGTATTTTTGGCACTGGGGGACCCCAGAGGTTGACCTCTTTGCCAGTCCAGAGAACATGCAGCTGCCATGCTTCTGCTCTGAGGTCAGCCAGGGGTCGGAAGGAAGAGGACGCCTCTCTCCTCCCTTTGTCTAGGGGCTTCCTGTATGCTTTCCCATCCATGCCTCTGGTTCCTCTGGCCTCCTCAAGATACAAGCGGAGACGGCCTCAGTCATCTTCATTGTGCCCAGGTGGCCCAGGCAACCCTGGTTCCCCCTGCTTCTGCAGCTATCCCGGAGCGACCCATTGCCGCTGGAGAATGCCCTGGACCTGCTGTCTCAGGAGGATGAGATGCTACTGCACCCCAACCTCCAGTCCCTGGCCCTGATGGCCTGGTGCAGAGAGGCTAGCTATAGCGCACCACCACCTCTCTAGACCGGTGGAGGATGTTATCCTTGCCTCGCGTAGTGACTCCATGTGTTGGGCATAGGCCTTTAAATGGCGCAGGTTCTCGCACTAGTGTATGGATGAAGGTCTCAACCCCTTCTGTGTGATGCTGGACATTTTATGGTACCTTCACCTATCGGGGGCTGGCCTCAAGACCAACACAGTCAGAGTGCACCTCTATCGGCTCACCACCACGCAGTGGATGGCCAGACTGTGTCAGTGCACCCCTTGGTGGGCTGGTTCATACGAGACCGCCTCCTCTCCCGGCCCCCGATCCATCCGCCACCAGTGGCATAGGACCTTGATGTGGTATTGGGGAAGCTCATAGCTCCACCCTTTGAACCTCTAGCTACCTGCTATCTCAAGTACTTTTCTTGGAAGGTTGTGTTTCTGGTGGCGCTCACCTCAGCCAGGCGTGTGAGTGAGCTGCAGGTACTGGTGGTACATGCACCCTACACCAGACTCCACAAGAAGAGGGTCATCCTTAGGACTCACCTGAAGTTCTTGCCAAAGGTTGTCTCGGCCTTCCATTTGAATCAAGAGGTGGTATTGCCCACCTTCTTTCCTAGGCCTCATTCTTCTAGGGTGAAGGCCTCCCTGCGCACGGACGCACCCTCATCGCCGCTCAACACAGCTCTGTCTTTTTTGACCCCAATCATCTGGGGCTTGCAGTCTCCAAATGCACCTTCTCAGACTGAGTGGCCGACTGCATTTCTGTCGCCTATCAACAGGCGTGGCTCTCTCTGGAGCATCATGTGATAGCTCACAATGTGCATGTCATGGCGACCTCGGTGGCAAGCCTGCACTTGGTGCCCTTGCTGAACATCTGCCAGGCCACCACCTGGTCCTCTGTGCACACCTTTGCTGCACACTACTGTTTGGAAGAGACCTCCCGGAGGGATAGCGCCTTTGGCCAGGCCATACTCTGTCACCTCTTCGGGGAATAATGCAACTCCTCCCTCTGAACCGTAATATCCAGGCTACCGGAGTGGGGATTGCATCTTCCATGCTGCTGCTGCAGTGTCAGACTTCCAGCCAATCAGCGCCCCCTGCTGCCCTTTACGGTCCACTTTTTGGGTCATCCGTGGCTTTTACAGAGTTTTTCGGTAACCTGTAGCTTGGAAGTCCCATATGTGAGTGCTGACTTCCTGCTTGTTCCCGAAGAAAGCGTAGTTACTCACCTGTAACAGGTGTTCTCCAGGAACAGCAGGAATCAGTCCTCACAACTCTCCCTCCTCCCCGAGGAGGAGTTTTTTCTTTTTCTGCTTTTGAGCTATGTCATCATACTGAGGTAAGATGGTACCTTTGGGCGGGAAAGTGACCACGAATGCTCGGTGTAGGTCCCAAAGGCTTTCTTTGAAAGCTGAGGATTGGATCTGCGAGGGCTCCGTCGGCGCTGACATCACCCATATGTGAGAACTGATTCCTGCTGTCCCCAGAGAACACCTGTTACAGATGAGTAACTATCCTATCTCCAGGAACAAGCAGGAATGCAGTCTTCACATATCGTGACATCTGTACCGACAGAGCCTACACTGGAACGGTCCCCAGCCTTTGGGAGCACTCTCTCCTCAGTTCTGTGTTTTTCACAGAGCCAGCAGGTTGCAAAATCGTGTCACTGTCAAAAAACTTTTCTTTTTTGGTATAAGACTGTATGTTTATTTTATTTGTTTATTTAGACAGTTTTTGTATACCGCCTTATCCTTCAATCAAAGCGGTCACAACACAATTGGGGGATACATTTAACACGCGGGGATATGAGACACATACACTAATACTTACAGGGAACATGGGCAGTGGAGGGTTAAGTGGCTTGCCCAAGACCACAAGGAGCATCTGTGGGACTAGAAACTCCAGTCCTTCCGGCCCAAGGTTGCTGTCCTCTATTGGGATTTGAACCCCTGACCTTCCGGCCTGAAGTACCTTGCCCCAACCACTAGGCTGCTCCTCCCTCCTGCTCCGCCTTTCCATCGACACCGGTCCAGATAACTTTTTTTTTTTTTTTTTTTTTTTTTTTTTTTTAGTTTTAAATTTTTCTAATTCTTTCTGTTTCTGTGGGATTCCTGCTCAATAGGCCCTCAGGCCTTCATATCCCTGTCAGGGATATTTTTCTTTTTTCTTCTCTATGGTTGGTACCCTGCCTACAGCAGACTGTATCGGTTCCAATGCCGGCTCTCAAACTGGTAGCGGGAGACCTCTTGAGACCAATGCCTCCATTAGAACCAATCAATACCATCGGTACCCAAAAGGCTACTACTGCCAACCTTCCCGATGCTTATGTCTCTGAGCATCGGTACTATATCGACCCTTGATGTCGGAAGTATCGAGGACAACCAAAAGACCTTCGATACTTCAATTTCTTGGCAGAATCAGATTCCATTTCTTCTGATTCTGACAATGGCTTTCTTGATTCCCAGGAACTTCAGACATTCCTTCAGACCTGTCCCCTCCTCAGGAGCTGCACAGGTCTCCTCCAGAAGACATGCCTTTCCAAGATTTCATCCCGGACATGTTAGCGGCACTGGACATCACAATCGCCCTGGAGAAGAAACCAAGAATAGAGGAACTAGAGATACTCCAATACCCTCCCACACCCAAAGAAGAGGCTATTTTACCAGTGCATCGAATCTTACAAGATCTCAGGAGCCGCATGTTGGAGGCTCCTCTCATGGTTCTCCCATCAGTAAAAGACTTGATACGATGTACCGAGTACCAAAGTGCCCAGGCTTCCAGAAGACCCAACTCCCACACCACTCAGTGGTGATGGAATCAGTGTTGCACCAAATAAAAAGGTTGAAGAATCACTCATCCTTGTCTCTGAGCAGAGAATAGAGGACACTCAATGCCTTTGGGTGTTGATGTTTTCAGGCATCCATGTTTACATCTAGGATTACTTCCTACTTGCTGTACATGGCCATGAATCCACAAAGATGTCATCAGGGACCTAGAGAGATTTGCCCCCATGTTTCTGAGAATAAGCGGAGTGCATTCCAAGCCCTTATCAGAGTCAGAATACCTCCATATTTCTCACCAGGGCATCTTTTGATGCTCTTCAGTCAACCAGCAGAACTTCAGTAATCTGCATAGGAGCGCATAGGATAGCCTGGTTACAGGCATTAGGTCTTGAACAGTGAGTCCAGGATAAGTTGGCTAATATCCCATATATGGGAGGGAACCTTTTTGGAAAAGGTTGGAGAGAAAAGGCCGGTGAGATTGAGACAGATGATCTCAACCTCAAATGTGTTTCAAAGAAAACTGTGGACCCCTCCAAAAAGAAAGGTCTGTCAAAGAAACCTTTCTATGCAAAGAAGAAGATGATGATATTCTTCCTACCCACCTACAACTGCTTACCAGTCTCAGCAGTGGCAGCAGGGCCCTCACCAGCCCAAGGTGCCTAAGCCTCAAACACCAGCTCAGGCACAACCTGCACCTAGTTTTTAACTCCTTCCTAGAGAGCATTGCCAGCCTGCCTCTGGAGGGACCCCAACCCCTCCACATAGCTGTCACTATGCCCACAGGTGGCACCTCATAACATCAGAACAGTGGACTCTCTACGTAGTCCAAAAGGGGATATCTGCTTCACTTCGAAACCTTACTCCTCACCAGCTTCACAGGGGAATATCCCATCCATCCCCTTCAAAGCATTTTCTTAAGAACTGTCAGAGGATGCCATAGAGCTCTTCCCCATCAAGAAGGGATGGTCTTCTACTCTCCATATTTTCTCATTTCAAAGAAAACAAGAGGATTCAGGCCCATCTTGGATCTCAGAAACCTAAATAAGTTTCTGGTCCGAGAAAATTTCAAGATTATTTCCCTGGGAACTCTTCTGCCGTATCTCCAGAGCCATGATTGGCTATGTTCTCTAGACCTCAAGGAGGCCTACACGCATGTACTGATCCAGCCTCAGCACAGACAGAATCTGCGCTTCATGTTCCAAGAGACACATTACCAGTACTGGGTGCTGCCCTTCAGCTTAGCCTCTGCACTGAGTATTCACAAAAAGCATGGCAATAGTTGCAGTTTACTGTATCTCTGCACTTTGGGGGTCTTCATCTTCCCTTACTTAGATAACTTGCTAATCACAACAGGCTTCTCTCAAGAGGTAAGACTTCTCCCTTCATTGCACTATCACTGTGCTCCAACATCTGGGATTCATCCTAAACTTCCCAAGGTCTCACCTCACTCAAACCCAAGGGCTGGAGTTCGTCAGAGCATTCGTAGATACCCAACCGGCCCAAGCTTTCCTTCCTCAGGATTGCTGTGCCCGCCTCATCAAGTTGGCGAGACAAATGCAGCAATAAAGCTGGGTAACGGCTTGAGAAATGCTCTGTCTGTTGGGACACATGGCCTCCACAGTCCATCATGTTCTCTATGCTCGACTACATATGCATCAAGCCCAATGGACTCTATCTTCTCAATGGATACAAGCAAAGGGGCGTCTGAGAGACAAGATCCACATCACCCCTCAGCTGACCTGGTCTCTTCAGTGTTGGTGGTCTCCACAAAATCTACTCGGTGGGTCACCTTTTCAGATGTGTCCCACCTCAGTGCACCCTGACAATGGATGCCTCCAAGCTGGTCGGGAGAGTGCATCTGAATGACCTAACCACACTCTGCAGATCAACATCCTAGAACTATGGGCACTAACCACTGCCCTTCAGATTTTACAACCCCGACTGTCGGCAAAAGGTCTTAGGATGGACAACCAAGTTGCCCATGTTCTATGTGAACAAATGGGGGGGGACAGGATTCTATCCCCTCTGCAAGGAAGTGCTTCGCCTGTGGGGTTTTTTTTTTTTTTGCTATCTCCCACAGTATCCACCTCAGGGCAGTGTACCTCCCAGGTGAATTCAGTTTACTCGCTGACAAACTCAGCAGAGTCCTTCATCCACATGAGTGGACACTACATTGGAAGATGGCAGCTTGGATCTTCCAAACGTAGGAAACGCCACGCATAAACCTTTTTGCCACTCCGCAAAACACTCAGTTTCTGCTCTTCTGCTCTAGGTGTTCTTTTCTGCACCGACAGGCTTCGGATGCCTTCCTTCTCCACTGGGGACATTGTCTGCTTTATGCATTTCCTCCCATCCACTTGATATCCAAAGTACTCTTCGCTACAGGCTGACAAGTGCTCCATGCTTCACATAGTCTCTTTCTGGCCCCGTCAACTGTGGTTTCCTTTTCTATTTCGCTTAGCACAGACTTAACCACTCAGACTCTGGTGCACACCCAAACTCCTCTCCCAGGGCAAAGGAACACTTCTCCTTCGCAATCTTCAAGCCCTTCGCCATATGGCATGGCTGCTGAAGGAGTAGTACTCGCTGACCTAGACCTACCACAGCAGGTCAAATATATCCTGCTTGCATCACACAGTCAGTCCACCAGACGCTCTTATGCCTTCAAATGGCAAAGGTTTGCCCTCTGGTGTTCCCCAAAGGACATTAACCCCTTTGTCTGCCCAGTTTAGTCTCTTCTATAAGATCTCTTCCACTTGTCCTGAGCAGGTATCCAGACTAACCATCTTAGCATCATTGTGGCCTATAGCAAACCACTGGACGGGCAGCCTATCACCTCACACCCCTTGGTAGCACGCTTCATGCAGGGTCTCCTGCTGTCCAAGCCACCCATTAAGCCGCCTCCAGTGGCCTGAGACCTCAACGTGGTTCTTGCTCAACTTCTAAAGCCTCCCTTCAAGCCTTTAGCCACCACTTCACTGATGTTCTTGTCTTGGAAGGTCCTTTTCTTCATTGCTGTCATGTCAGATAGATTCAGGAGTGATATGCGGAAATATTTCTTTACGGAAAGAGTAATGGATCCATGGAATAGTCTCCCAGTGGAGGTGGTAGAGATGAGGACAGTAACTGAATTCAAAAAAGCATGGTACAAACACAGAGGATCTCTAAAGGTAAAAAGGGGACTGCTGTAGTTGTTGATATGGAAGGACAGACTAGATAGGCCATGTGGTCTTTTTCTGTCATATTTCTATGTCAGCTCACGGCATCAGTGAACTGCAGGCTGGTGGTGGATCCTCCTATACCCAGTTCTACCATGACACTCATCCACACTTTCTTCCGAAGATGGTCTCCTCCTTTAACCTAAATCAGTTAGTCGTCCTACCTATTTTCTTCCCGAGACAGCATGCATCATGGGCTAAAGCAGTACTACACACCTTAGACTGCAAGCGAACGCTGGCTTATTACTTTGATAGGACTAAGGAGAACACAAGATCCTCACGATTATTCATTTCCTTTAATTCTAGTCACCGTGGCCTACCGGTGATGAAACGTACTCTATCCAGAAGGATAGCAGACTGCATTTCTCTTGCCTATGAACAGGTAGAACTTTCTTTGGAGGTCATGTCGCTGCTCATAATGAGATTGGCAACATCCGTAGCCAATCTCCATTCATTGAGGAGATCTGTTCGGCAGCTACCTGGTCCTCCATTCATACTTTTGCTGCACACTATTGTCTGGACAGAGATTCCCATCAGGACGCTGGTTTTGGCCAAGCTGTACTCCAGCACCTCTCTGGGACTTAAACTCAACTCCTACCCTCCATCCCAGACTTCTACAAGAGACCAGACTATCATAAGGGGATTATAGCTTCCTGGAATAGAGTCCAATGGCACACTACTTTTGCAGACTCTTCAGCTACAAATCTTTGGCCTCAGGGATCACTGCCCCTCCCCCCCATGCCAGTCTGGTACTTAAGAGCTAGTGAGTCCCATATGTGAAGACTGCATTCTTGCTTGTTCCTTGAGATAGTGTAGTTTCTTCAGGAACAAGCAGGAAGTCAGTCCTCACATATGGATGATGTCTATTCCAGTGCCAATGGAGCCCATGCAGAAGCATTTCCCCAGCTTTCAAAGAAAGCCTTTGGGATATGCTACTATGCATGCGTGGTCCCTTTCTCGCCCAAGGGTGCCATCTTGCTCAGTCTACTTTTTTCCACGGAGCCCAAATGGACGTGAGTCCTGTTTCCCCGGAAAGATTCTCGTTATTTCCTAAAAATTAAGTTTTTTCCGTTAGCAATTGGTTCCTCAAGCCAGCGCCATCCCCGGCCCCCTTTTTCATTGAGGTCTCCTCGACCGCCTTTTTTTGCCCGGGGGTCATTGACCCGTCTGGGTGCTATCCACCATATCTCCCAGTGGGTTCAAAAAATGTGACCGCTGCAGTCAAACCATGTCAGTAACCAACACCCATGACTGCTGCTTGTGCTGCCTAGGCCCGGACCATGACAGCACCTCCTGTGACCTGTGCTAGGCCATGACGCCTAAAACCAATAGAAAAAGGTCAGAGTTGCAGGAGAAATTGTTCCCTAGGTACAACTCTGCTCCGGCCTCCCCGACACTGAGCTCCAAGCCCAGTACATCCTGCGAGGCCCGAGTGTCCTCGGAGTCCCGCGGCGGCAGCTCCTCCAAGAAGACATCTGACACACAGAAAAAAAAGTCTTCTAAGTCCGCCAAGGTTGCACTGGAGAAACCCGGTAAAACCACCTGGAGGGACTCTGGCGACTCTGAGAAGCGCTCCACCAAGGTCCTCAAGGAGACCATGCGAGGTTCCTCGAGGCCATAGTTCTCGTCAAGGGGACACTTGCAAGAGTGCCGGTGCCAGGCCAGAGATCCTCTGTGCCCGCGCCGAAGTCTGCGGAGCCTTCTGGCTTGGAAACCAGAATGGCGACCCTGAAGCAGAACACCACTACTATCCTGGCCCTGCAGCAGGCGATGATCGGTTTGTCTGCTTCATCTGCCCTGACGACCGGGCTCTCAACTGCAAGGGAGTCCCCAATCGTTGAACTGAGTTCTGAGTGCCACCGGCCTCAGGTAAGCCCTTGGCGCCGGTCGAGGTCTTGGTCCCGTTCTTCGGGCATCTGGTCTTTGCCGGACAGTGTCCATGATTCAGACCCCATGTCCTCGGCAGGCCATCAACCCTTCGACGCTGACCTCAAGGCAAGGAGTTGTAGGGCCTCCAGCTCCCACATAACTCCATGGTTGTCGAGTTGACCATGCAGAAGCTCAAGAGTCAGAAGACCCACTCCTCGGTTCCCCTCGGGAGGGAGGCCAGAGCCCTTGGAAGCAAGTGCCACCAAGGCTTGATGCTGGAGTGTCAGATCCAAGTCTATGAGCTTTATATAAGCATGTACCTAAAGGCTCTGGGCAAAGAGCTGTTGGGGTTTGCGGCAGGCCTTGTCGGGGAACCTCTCCAATGGTTCCAGGCCCTGATCTTGGGGATCAAGGACTGTTCCAAGTTCCTCCCCTGCGCAACCTATGATGACTTCGAGTCGGCGGCTTGGGTTGCTATGGCTGGTATCAGGGCTCGACGTCAAGCCTGGCTACAATCCTCCGACCTCGAGCAATGGGTCCAAGGCAAGTTGCTCGACATCCCCTGCTCCGAGGAGAACATGTTTGGTAAACCCATGGCTGCAAAGCGGCAGAGATTGAGGCCGACATGGTGACCCACCAGAGGCTCTCTAAGAAGACCTCATCCCATCCCCGCAAAAAATCACTGGGGAAGAGTCCCCTTTGGGCAGGGTCACCAATACCAGCCCTTCTCAGAACAGCAGCAGGCTTCTCACCCCAGAAGGCAAGGGCATGGGGCTCAGAATCCAAAAGCATCTAAGCCCCAGACTCCAGCTCCCACCCAGCCTGGGGAGCTTTTGACTCCCAAGGTAGGGCCTCCCTTCCCTCAGGAAACCTTCACTAGCCCACAGGGGGCAACTGATGTTCCTTGCCCACAGATGGGCTACAATCACCACAGACCAATGGGGGTACTGCAAGTGGTCAGGGAGGGATACGTTCTCTACCTACAGCAGATTCCACCCAGGTTCTTTCCGAGAGAGCCAATGTGACCCATCCTTCACCAGTCCCTGCTGCTCTCAGAGCTCGCAGGTCTTCTCAGGGACAATGCAATAGAGCCTGTACCCAAACACCTATGGGGCACAGGCTTCTACTCCAGGTACTTCCTCGTCCCAAAGAGAACTGGGGACCTTAGGCCCATCCTAGACCTGTGAAACTTAAACAGGTTTCTGGTGAGGGAGAAGTTCAACATGCTCTCCCTGGGAACACTGTTGCCTTAACTTCGCCAGGGACTCTGGCTGTGCTCCTTGGACCTAAAGGATGAGTACACACACATTCTAATCCACCCCTCCCACAGGCAGTCCCTAAGGTTTTTGGTAGGAAGAGAACACTACCAGCACAAGGTGCTGCTACCCTTCGGCCTCACATCCTTACCAAGGGTCTTCACGAAATACCTAGCAATGGTAGCTGCCCACCTGCGTCTGCAAGGGGCCTTCGTGTTCCCCTATTTAAACAACTGGCTCATCAGAGGCGGCACAGCCACAGAGGCCAGTCAGGCTGCAGGATGTACAACTCTCCTGCTGCACCACCTGGGATTCATCATCAACTACTCCATATTCCACATCTCTGCAGCCCAGAGTCTGGAGTTCATAGGTGCTCAGCTTGACACATTAGAGGCCAAGGTTGACCTCCCCAGGGAAAGGGCAGAATGCCTCAGGCAGCTAGTGGTAGACGTTCAATACTGCCAGTCAGTGCCAGCTAGTCTCCTCTGCCTGCTGGCCATATGGCCTCCACAGTCACCGTGACCCTGCTAGCCCTCTTGCACATGTGGGCAGCCCAGTGGTGCCTCCGCTCGCAGTGGATGCAAGCCACAGACAGGGTAATCCGCCAGCTGGCAGACTCTCGGCTGGTGGCAACTTCTCCACTACCTACTAGCAGGGATGCCCTTCCAGGCTCCCACGCCCCAGAGGATCCTAGAAACATAGAAAAATGACGACAGAAAAAGACCACATGGCCTATCTAGTCTGTCCTTCCATATCGACAACTACAACAGTCCCCTTTTTTCCTTTAGAGATCCTCTGTTTGTCCCATGCTTTTTTGAATTCGGATACTGTCCTCATTTCTACCACCTCCACTGGGAGACTATTCCACGGATCCACCACTCTTTCCATAAAGAAATATTTCCGCATATCACTCCTGAATCTATCCCCCTTCACCCTCAACCCATGTCCCCTCGTAGCAGAACTTGCTTTCAAATCAAAAGAGGCTCTCCCCCTGTGCATTTATGCCACAGAGGTATTTAAACATCTCAATCATATCACCTCTATCCCGCCTTTCCTCTAAGGTGTACATATTAAGATCCTTAAGTCTGTCCTCATATGCTTTATAATGAAGACCACTAACCATATTAGTAGCCACCCTCTGTACTGACTCCATCCTTTTTATATCCTTTTGAAGGTGCGGTCTCTAGAATTGCACACTATACTCCAAATGAGGTCGCACCAAAGACTTATACAGAGGAACTATCACCTCCTTTTTTTCTGCTAGCCATTCCTCTCTGTATTTTATTTATTTATTTGTTTGGTTGGTTTTATATACCGTGCTCTTTTAGTTCAGTGCAGTTTACAGTAAACAACTTAATACATAGAACAGGTTTACATTGAACAAGTACCAATTAACAGAGCTTACAATTAGAATGGAACAACAGTATAATTTGTAACAGTATGAACATAGATTACCGTATGCACCCAAGCATCCTTCTAGCTTTTGCTGTCGCCTTTTCTACCTGTTTAGCTACTTTAAGATCATCAGACACAACCACGCCTAAGTCCCGCTCTTCTTTAGTGGACAAAAGTACTTCACCCCCTATACTATATTGCTCCCTTGGATTGCTGCAGCCCAAATGCATGACCTTACATTTTTTAACATTAAATCCCAGCTGCCAAATTCTAGACCATTCTTCAAGCTTAGCTAGATCCCTCCTCATGTTATCTACACCTTCCTGGGTGTCTACTCTATTGCAGATTTTGGTATCCGCAAAGAGGCAAACCTTACCCGACAGCCCACCCACTATATCACTAACAAAGATGTTAAAAAGAATCTGACCAAGGACAGGTCCCTGGGGCACACCACTGGTAACATCCTTCTGCTCAGAGTGAGCTCCATTTACCTGTACTCTTTGTCACCTCCCACTCAACCTTTTTCTAACCCAAGCAGTAACTTTAGGGTCCATCCCTAGGGTGCTCAGTTTGTTTATAAGTCGCCTGTGAGGAACAGTGTCAAAGACTTTACTGAAAACTAAATACACCACATCTAGGGCTCTCCCTCGGTCCACCTCCCTGGTCACCCAGTCAAAGAAATCAATCAGATTTGTCTGACAAGACCTGCCCCTGGTGAATCCAAGCTGCCTCAGATCCTGTAATCCGCTGGACTGCAGAAACCTCGCTATTTTCTCTTTCAGCAGCGTTCCCAATAATTTACACACCACTGAAGTTAAACTAACTGGCCTGTAGTTTTCAACCACATCCTTACTTCCGCTTTTGTATAAAGGCGCCACATGAGCCTCTCTCCAGTCCTTTGGCACCACTCCAGACTCCGATGCATTGAAAAGGTCAGTCAGTGGAGCTGCTAGAACGTCCCCAAGTTCCCTCAGTATTCTAGGGTGTATCCCATCCGGTCCCATTGCTTTGTCTACTTTAGGTTGAGCTAGTTTCTCACGAAAAACTGACCCTAACACCTCCCTCCTAGGGTGGGGGGGCACAATGGGGGGATAGCTGCACACAAGGCAGCTGGTCCCAGGCAAAATCGCAGCTTCAGATCAATCTCCTGGAGCTCAGAGTGATCTCTCTGGCCCTACTGGCATTTTGCACTGCCTGCGACACCAGTCCATTCTAATTCAGACGGACAACCAAGTCACCATGTCTTACATCAGCAAGCAGGGGGGCATGGAGTCGTACTCCCTCTGGAAGCAGTGACCCTTCTGCCCTTTGCAGTGCGCAACAGCAGCAGAGAGACTGGCTATGCTCCTTGGATCTGAAGGATGCCTATACCCACATCCTCATTCATCCCAGCCACAGGCAGTATCTCACTCATGTTGGGGGGCGACCACTATCAGTACAGAGTCTACCCTTCATCCTAGTCTCCGCCCCCAGAGTCTTCACCAAATGCCTGGCGGTAGTTGCTGCCTACCTCCATCTCCAGGGGGCCTTCATCTTTCCCTACCTGGACGACTGGCTCATAAAGGGAGACATGGCCGCTGAGCTGCAGCAGTCCACGGCCTGCACCATCTACATCCTGCAACATCTGGGGTTTATTATAAACCGCCTTAAGTCTCACCTCCTCCCGACACAGTATCGGGAGTTCATTGGGGCAAGGCTGGACACAGTTCAGGCCAGATCCTTTGTCCTCCTGGACAGGGCCAACCATCTCAGGGCACTGGCTGCAGATGTTCAGCACCGACCCTTGGTGTCCACTCACCACCTCCTGCACCTGCTCGGCCACATGGCCCCCACAGTCCATGTTACCCCAGATGCCCGTCTCCATATGAGGGTGGCCCAGTGGTGTCTCCATGCCCAGTGGACACAGGCCACGGGCCGACTGTGAGAGAGTGTCAGTGACCTGCCAGCTGGCAAAGTCCCTGAACTGGTGGCAGAACACACAGCACTTTCGAGCGGGGATACTCTTTCAGACCCCCCCCCCCCAGAGGGTCCTCACTATTGGACGCCTCTTTGCTGGGCTGGGGAGCACATTGCAAGGAACTCTGCACTCAGGGCAGTTGGTTTGAGGCAGAAAGCCAGTAGCAGATCAGTCTTCTGGAGCTCTGGTCCATACACTTGGCTCTCTGGACCTTCTGCCACCATCTGCAGCATCTGTTAGTGCTGGTCTAAACAGACAATCAAGTGGCAATGTTCTATGTAAACAAACAAAGGAGCACAGGGTCCTGCATCCTCTGCCATGAAGCAGTGGCTCTCTGCACCTATGCAATCCACCAAGGGATGCTCCTATGGACTGTGTACCTGCCAGGACAGGACAACACACTGGCGGATAGACTGAGCAGGGTCCTCCAGCCATACGAGTGGCAGCTGAAACCCAGAGTGACCAGTCAGCTCTTCCAACTCTGGGGGACCCCTGTAGTGGATCTCTTTGCCAAACGGGACAACTCCCAGTTGCCCTGCTTTTGCTCCCAGCAGCCTCACCCATCTCGGGTGGCTATGGATTCCTTTCTCATCCTGTGGTCGGAGGGCCTTCTATATGCCTTCCTTTCTTTTTCGCAACAGGCCTGGGCCTTCTGTCATGGAAATTCAGACTGTGTAGCTTCTTGGTGCCTACGGACGCAATCTCTTGCTGGGCATGCTGAAAGTAGAAGCCCTGTTTGATTACCTTTTTGTTAAGCATTCCCAGTGAAGGGGTGCTCCTTGGAGATGGGGAACAGATGGAAACTATCGAGATGTTGACTGTGTGTATGATTCTGATGACTGTACTGGGCTCTGATGTGGAAGAGGAAGTGCTCTCACCTTCAGAAGATTATGCAGAGGCCAATGTAATCTTCCTATTCTGGAAGGAGGAGCTGGCAACATTATTTGCCAGGGTCTCATCCACCTTGAACTTGATCAGTGCTTCCCACACAGAGCAGGAGCCAAAGGTATACCCGCTCGTTCAAGGGGTTCGAAACTCCACTGCTGTCTTCCTGTTCTCGAAGGTGATCAAGGATATGATCTGGTCAGAATGGGACTTCCGCCGACTCCCTACCTAAAGGGTGAAGAAGTGTATAAGATCTACGCTCTCCCAGAGGAGGAGCATGTTGAGTAGTTTGGCATTCCCAAGGTGGATGCACAGGTCATGCAATTACCAGACGGACCACCATTTCTTTGGAAGGTGGATCTGCCTTAAAGGATTTTTTGGACCGCAAGGTGGATTCCTTGCTGAATGACCAGTTTGCCATGGTAGCGGCTATTCTGTAGCTGGCAGTATGTACAAGTCTGTCTCAAGCCCTGCTCCAGTGGAGGATTCAGTCTCTTCCACCGGATGATACTACCCCTCTTTTGGAGTCTGCTGCGGCCTTCTTTCTGATGCCATGTATGACATGGTACACTTGGCGGCCAGGGATGGTGCCCTGATGACAGTGTCACGGCATTGGATTGGACTCTGGCAGAGGGCAGTGGACAAATCCTCCAAAGCCCGGTTGGCTCAACTGGCCTTTAAGGGGAAGCTTCTGTTAGGAACCAATTTGAAGAAGCTGGTGAAGGACCTAGGTGAAACAAAATCTTACCGCCTTCCGGAAGACAGGTTCAAGGGGCCTGTGAAGTGGGCTGGTGCCCCTTTCTAGTCAGCCTCCGCCCGTCCACCAAGGACGCACTGGCCAGATTCCTGGGGGTCTCAGGACTATCGTCATTACTGACCTGGAAAACCTTTCTTCCCCTCTGCTTCCGGGCCTCAGGCTCATTCTCAGTCCTTTCGTGGAGTGCATGGGCGCAAGAACTCGGTCTCTCCTGGGCCGCACAGTCAAGATATGGAGGCCCATTCTCTGGTTCCTCCCATGGGTGGCAGATTTCACTACATCTTTCAGGAATAGACCCGGGTGCTAGACAACATTCAGTTTGGCTGTGTCCTGGAATGCAAAGAGCTGTTTCTGGATGCCTTCATCATTTCCCCTTGTGGGTCTGCGATCAAAAGTGCCGCTGTGTGGACCACTTTGGACAGATTACTATGCCTGAAAGTGGTGGTGCCCATTCCCCCCCCCCCCCCCGGACAAGTGGGGCAAGGGCAGATACTCCATCTATTTTGTGGTGCCAAAGAAGGACAGTTCCTTCCGTTCCATTCTGGACCTTAAGGGGGTCAACGAGCACTTAGGTGTCCTGCGTTTTTGAATGGAAAGCTTGCAGTCCGTGATTCAGGCAGTGTGTCAAGGGGAATTATTTGTTTCTCTGGATCTGGCCGAGGCATATTTTCATATCTCGATCCAGGCGGATCAGCAAAGGAATCTACATTTTGCTGTGCTTGGCTCTCACTATCAGTTCACCACCCTCCTTTTCAGGCTTTCCATCACCTCAAGGACATTCTCCAAGGTCATGCTGTGGTGGCAGCTGCTGCTCCAAGGGATCTGTGTCCATCCCTATCTGCTTGCTTCTCCAAGGGATCTGAGTCCATTTCAAAAGTGTCTTGGGTGACATCCTGAGTCGTGTCCTTTTTGGAAAGCTTTGGCTGGGGTGATAATCAGGGAAAAAGCCAGCTGTTGCCTTCCCAGTCCTTGGAGTTTCTGCGAACACGTTTCGACACTTGAGTGGGTAGTCTTTTCCTGCCAGAGGAGAAAGTCAAAAGACTGTTGGATTGCCTGGCATTATTCTGTGTACAGCAGACCCCCAGAGGATTGATGGCATCGACCATAGAGATGGTGCCATGGGCGCATGCTCACATGCAACCGCTCCAGCGGGCCTTGTTGATTCAGTGGTCCCCAAGTTCTCAGGAGTTCGAACACAGGCTTCTGCTTCTGTTGATGGTGAAGGTCAGCCTGCAGTGGTGGCAGCAGCCCTGTCATCTGCAGAAGGCTGTACTGCTGGACTTTTTCTCCTGGATCCTGCTGATGACAGATGCCAGTCTCTCAGGCAGGGGAGCTCATTGCCAAGACCATAAAACCCAGGGCCATTGGAACTGCAGGAAAACAGTGTGGTCCATCAACCACCTTGAGACAATGGCCATCAGATTAGCTCTTCTGCATTTCCAGCCCCTGGTTGAGGGCCTGTCAGTTTGAGTGTTTTCAGACAATGCCACAGCAGTGACTTACGTCAGTCGGCAAGGTGGCACAAGGGGCACCGGGATAGCTCTGAAGATGGTTCTCCTGTTTACCGTGATGGAGAATAATCTCTTAGCTTTGTTGGCCTAACACATTGCCAGGGTGGACAATGTGTAAACAGACTTCCTCAGCTGGTACTCTCTGGATCCTGGAGAGTGGAAGTTGAGTTCAGGAGGCATTTCAGTTGATTCTGCGCTGCTGGGGTCGCCCCAAAATGGATCTGACAGCGATGCGCTCCAATGCCAAATTTGCTGCTTCTTCAGTCACCACACAGAGATGAAGACCAAGGGCATCTATGCCCTGACCCAGCCTTGGCCAAGTCATTGTCTGCTGTACCTGGTGGGGCATGTGATTCGGCATATAGCCACCCGGGCAAAAGTGTTCTGGTGTTACAAGATTGGCCAAGAAGAACCTGTTTTGGAGACCTGATGCGGCTCCTGCAGGTGCCTCCTCTTCAGCTGCTTCAGTCTCTGGGTCTATTGCAGCAGGGAACAATCATCCTGGAGGCCCCAGATCCCTTCTTGCTTACAGCATGGCTCTTGAAAAGAGATGACTAGCGTCTAAGGGCTACTTTTTAGCCATGGTCTCTACTCTGCTTGGTGCCTGGAGGAGGCCTACCAAGCTGGCATATGTACAGATAAAGGTACCTTTTTGAGTGCTGGTGCAGCACACAGCAGTTGGCTCCTGAAGCAGCCAAGTTGTCCTCCCTGTTGGCCTTTCTGCAGGACGGCCTAGAGAAGGGCCTTTCTCTTAGCTCCCTGAAAGTTCAGGTGGCAGCTCTGGCCTGTTTCCATGGTCCAGTGGCAGGCAGGTCCTTGGCCTTGCACCCGGACGTCTCGTGTTTTCTCCAGGGGCTTTGGTGTGTGCGTTCTCTACATCAGTCTGTAATCCGTTTCTGGAATTTGTGTCTGGTGCTTAGGGCCTTGATGGCAGCCCCCTTTGAGCCGTTGAAGCCTGCCACATTAAAGTATTTGATGCTCAAGACTGTCTTCTTGGTGGCGATTTGTTCCACAAGGCAGATTTCTGAGCTGCAGGCTCTGTCTTGCCGAGACCCTTATCTGTCCTTTTCGAAGGCAGCCATTTCCATTCGGCCTGTACCTTCCTTCTTGCCTAAGGTGCTTTCTGTCCCTTTCACGCAAACCAGGTGGTTTGCCTACCCTCCTTCCCGAAGGAGCAGTGTTGGGAGGAGGATAAGGATCTTCACTTGAATGTCTAGCCCACGCAAGGGTGAAACGGCAGCTAAGTCTACTTTGGGGCATTGTATTAAGGAGGCTGTTGCTTTGGTGTATCTGTTATGGAACCAGCTGGTTCCGAAGGGTTTGCACACCCTTTCTACCTGAGCACAAGCGTCTTCGTGGACGGAGTGGAGCTCGGTAGTCCCTGCAGATATCTGCCGGTGTGCAATGTGAGCATCGCTTTCCACTTTTGTAAAGCATTAATGCTTGGATGCCCACACATGGGCAGACACTGCCTTCGACTCAAGGATTTTTTCTGCCCAGTGGTGTTGTAGCTTTGGTACATACCACTTGTCTGGACTGGTCTAGCAGGACAATATTGAAGGTGACATTTTACTTACCAGTTAATGTCCTTTCCTTGAACCCTGCTAGACCAGTCCAGGGCTGCCCCTGAAACTCTATTTGCTCTGTTCTTCTGCTGCTGCACCCTTGGGATCTGCTATGATTTTTATACTTTCTCTGCAGGTTCATCTTCTACTGACAGACTTCTGTTTATGCTTTCCTGTACATAGTTCTCTACTGTTTATTACTCATTGTTGCCTATGATTGAGGTTGTGTGAGACTTGCCATGTTTCTCCGATATGCTTTGAGACGAATACTGAAGAGACCTCTGGTGGCTGAGGCAAATAGAGGCATGGGAGTGATGTCATTGAAACCTGGGCTTTTCATTAGCTTTTTGTCTCTACCAACCTGCTGGTAGGGAACACACAACCCACTTGTCTGGACTGATCTAGCAGGACTTAAGGAAAGGGCATTAACTGGAAAGTAAAATGTCATCTTATAAATGGTACTGGAGTGCCTCTTGTATCAGATGGTGTGGTTTTACTGACCATCCTGTGGGTGGGTGGGGGGGGGGGGGCGGATAAGAACCAGATGATGGCAATGTGAGCTCCATGAGGAGAACCATCAAGAATTTGGTCTTAGTAGATAAAGGACAGTTCTCCTGGTTAAGAAGAGTGCTGTAGCTCCTGGTCACATTCCTACCAGACTGACCTTTATGGCCTTTGTTGATTGTATCTTTCAGGGCAAGAAGAAGAAGAGAAAGAGGGAGAAGCAGTCACAACTGCAGACACAGGAAACTGACAGTAGGTATCCCCTGAGAGTGTACTTCCTTCTCCTACCCCTCATTCTGCGATATCTGGTGGTATATGGTTCTGAATCATGTCTGTCTTAACTTTTATCTCTCAGCATCCCAAGATCCAGAATTCATTCTCTACTTGAGAACACAGCCTTATAAGGCTCCACAAGGTGTTCAGAAGGCTGCTTATTGAGGCTTCTGGCTACTCTGGTGCTGCCTGTTTTGACATAGCATGATTGCTGTCAGTAGTCTCCAAAAACTGTGTTCTATTTGAAAACAAATGCTGGAACCTGTTCTTTGAAAGGCTGAATAGAGAGTTATGTGCAAAGTGCAAAGTCTTTACACCAGTATTTAGAAAGAAGCCTAGGAAAGACCCTGCCATCATAGAACTTGGGGGAGCTGACAATACCTTACTCACTGTAGCTGAATTTCCATGTCCTTAACTTGAAAGGAAGGTGGAAATGTGACCTAGTGCTTAGCATATTGAATGATGAATCATAAGACTCAGAGCTTGTCACTTTTATTTCTCGTTGTGCCATTTGTAATCCCAGTTTTGCCAACAACTCCTCTGTATGTGGCTTTGGGAGAATCACAGTATTGTTCCATGTCCACAAGACTGTTCAAAACATTTTTGCTTATCTGGAAAAGCAATAAAAATCCAAACAAGGAACTCGAAGCCTTGAATTTTCTCCGATGCATCATGTGCCTTTTTTCCCCTCAGGAAATTTACCAATTTACATGGTCCCAAGTCTAAACATCCCTATGTGTCCTGTGTATCATTACAACACTGGGATGAAGGCTTTTATTAATAATGCTTGATGGAAGCTTTTGGGACAATCCTGACATGTGCAGAGTCTCACCTATTGTGTATCTGGTGGAAAGATATAGTGTCTGCCAAGTTTGTTTTTATTGGGGTGTAGTGAATATCATTTTGGTGTGTTTGCTCCTCTAGAAAAAAAACTGGCGCTAGGTTCACTTAGAAGGGAATTGAAGCTAGTGAACAGAAATTTACTGCCCCATCACTAATGTACCTGGTTAAAAAATATCCATATGTAGTTGGATTCTCTACGAATTCATGAGTACATTGTCTCTGCCCTGAATTTATAGTCCTAATATCAGAGACTTCGTTTATATATTCTGTTTCAAGCAGGTATATTGCAGGATTCTCCATGCAAGCCCTATCATAGGTTTTTATAGGTGATAAATATATTTGGTATTACATATCCCAGGAATATCCATTTGTGATTTGTCCATGCAGAGCCATCATTACAGGTGAGCAACCTTTTTCTCAGGGGATAGAAACCCTTCTATTCGGGTCAGCTCTTGATTGGTGTGTGTTCCTGACTTTGCTTAGATTAGATATGTTATTATTGTTAACCACTTGGTAGGAGATTTCCTGGGTTAAATTCCATGCTCCAGGTTTCTTATGGAAGACTTGTTCCTACTGATTGTACACTATTCTCTGTGGCTACTGCCATTCCTCTTGTGAGGATCTGAAGTATCTGTGCCACCTTGAGCTAAGTCCAGTTTGTATTGCCCAGTCTGCTGCTCAAAGTATTATGTCCTCTTTGTTTCTGCAGAGCTAGAGTTTAAACAGACAAAACAAAACCCTGCCTGTTTGGATCTAGCTAAATTCTGATCCCTAACTACCAGAGCAGAGCAAAACTCTTTAGCTCTATAATCGGTGCTATGCTGTAGTGAAGCCTAGAGCCCTTTAAGGTGATAGTGGGTAGTAGGTGTGAAGACGGCAATCCCACCTCTGTCAGTACATGTAATAGCATTGGAAAGCAATTTGGTTCTGGAGCAGCAGGAACACCCTTTAGACAAAAATTATCCATTGAGCCTTATGTAAAGCAAAAATAAACTTAATTCTTACAAACAAAAATAGAATACCTGGCTTGCCAAATGCAGGCATGGCCAGATTAGACTCGCATTCTGGCCAGATTAGACACGCAGCTTGTAATTGTATAAAATGACTCCCACTCATGTAGGCTTGATAGTGCGTAGGCATGCATGTGGATGGAGTTTGGGTAGAGCAGATAAGTAATCACATGGATAATTAAAATATGGTAATCTAAGAGTATGCTGAACAACTATAGGTACAGACATTTATTCCTGCTCTAGGGTAGGTGTAAGTGTCCATACCTGCAGTGCAGGAACACAGTTTGTCTCTTGTATAAAGGTATACAGGCCACCTATGGCATTATAAAATTGCCCATCAGTAGGCTTATTTTCAAGATTAAATAGATGCCCTCTTATGAAATTTCCCTCACACTCCAGGGATATTCCTTATTCCTTCAGCACTTTGAGCCTCCTTTTCTTGGGGTTTTAGGTGTTCCAACTTGGCTCTGCTCTACCTGTCTTAAGGTAGACTGGACTATAATTTATTAATATATTTTATTGCTGTTTTTATGGCAATAAGTTTTATGTTGATTATAAACTGTGCTCTTGTTTGTTTTGACTGATGTATGCTATGGATTATGAGTTTTAGCTGCTTTGAATTCAACCTATTGAGCAAAAGTGGGTTATAAATACTTGATTGCATTTAAATTAAACATGTTTAAGAAAAGTAAGCCAAAAAGAACGTAAAAACAAAGTGGAATAGCAGTGATGAAGAGTCAGAGTTGCAAAGCAACATAATGTTGATGCAGCAGCTGCCTAGTTCTGACTAAACTGAAAGCCGAAAAGAGCAGGAGGAAAGTACCAAAAAAGGTGGGAAGTATTACCAACCATAGTTGCACTGATTGTAAATACTGATGTTCTATGTGCTAAAATGCCCATGTTAATGAGACACAAGTAATTTGAGTTTTGTATTAACCTGCTAGCATTTAAGTTAAAATGATATGAACAATATAAAAAAAACGGTCTCCTTGAGGCACAGAGTTGCAGGTGCACCTACTCTTGCCATCATGCTGGGCAGACTAGATGGACCATACTGGTCTTTATCTGCCATCATTTACTATGTTACTATGTCTTAAGTTTTATTCTTTAGTAGGTCTGTGCTCCTTTTTTTACATTAACATGTTTTTCTTCTATGTGTAACCATCTGCTTTATACTTCAAGATTTTTTTGAAAATGCTTGAGAATTAAATCATACGTGTAAACTAGATTGTGCACACTAACAAGTGTTTTTAACACTAGCACACATCAGGCTCCTTGTATTAGCAGATGATCTCATGGGCTTTGGGTAGCGGACTTTGAATTCTGAAACCTTGATGGACGTAAAGCTGAGTTCACCATCTGCTTCTTTTGCACCCCAGTTTGATTGTCTTGTGTTTTGGTAGAGAAGTCGTCTTTGTTTATGCAATTTCTTGATAAAACGCACAGGCTGAAAGGCATCAGAGCGGTTTACAATCACTACGAACAGGTACTGGATACATTCCCTCGTCCCCAAAGGATTTTACAGTCTACCTATGTACCTGAGTCAGTGGACTCTTCAGGTGTGCATGCGATAGGAGGTGGTGGAGGACCTTAAAGTGGTAGCTATGGAAGACCTCCTAAAATTACCCACAGTAATATGCAAGCCAGTGATCTGCTGGCAGCATGTAGAGCATGGCAATGGGAAACTGAGATGCAAGTCAAAGGAGTTGCAACTGATAGTGTCAGAAGCCCTGATCCTCTGACAATATTATGACTTGATGCTTGGTTGTGGGATCCATCTCTGGGGTGAAGAGTAAAGGGAGCATGGGGGTATGAGTGAGGTTACTTGATTCAAGGACATAGAAACATGGAAAAATATTGGCAGATGAAGAACATACAGCCTATCCAGTCCCTTTTTCCTCCCTTTAGAGATCTTCTGTGTTCCCATGCTCTTCTTTGTAACTTATGCATAGTTTTGACATTCCAAATAAGGAATTGGACAGGTTCTGTAGCACAGAGCTTTTCGTGTAACCACCACTGATGGAAGTCTGCTAAAGTTAACTGAGTATTTTAGGGAAAATATTGCTAGTGCGGTGACCAGCTCAGAGGCTGCCAAACTTTGCAAGTACTACTCTAGTTCTGGTGACATTTGATTTAAACTCATCATTCAAAACCTTATTGCATCACAATGTGAAAGACCCCTAGCTCCAACACTAAAAATTACATCCGAAAGAGTGGAAAACAAGAGATGATCCCTTCATATTCATAAAACACCAGAGACCCATGTGGAGATAAGGTTAGTCCAGTCTTAGCTCTCTCTCTGAAGAGTAATTAGAGCCTGCCTTTGCAGTCACTGGTATTTCAGATGAGACTGGGACTTGGTCTGTTCTCAGGTTAACAACTTGGGCGAAAAGGGCAGCATTACTGCTTCATGGGAACCACGTCCAAGAGAAATGTTTTAATCAATCATTCAGGAGTCCTCTTATTGCCTGCTGTGCATTATAGTAGACTGGGTGTTCTCCGGGAACAAACAGGAAGTCAGTCCTCACATATGGGTGACATCTGTGCTGACGGAGCCCACGCGGATCCAATCCCTAGCTTTCAAAGAAAGCCTTTGGAAGCTACACCGCACATGCTCGGTCACCTTCCCACTCAAAGGTGCCATCTTACCTCAATCTTCTTTTTTCCACAGAGCCCTTCGGACATGCATGTTGTCGTGCATTCTGGCTTGGTCAGAGCCCTAGAATCATTGAGCAGCAGAGTCATCCTCGGAGGACCTTCCGTGGGCATCGAAGGCTTCATTGAAGTCTAGGTCTGACTTGAGCCTGGGGGAAAGACCTCCAGGACACGGGCGTGGAATCCTTGACCCAATGCTGGTTACGATGGCCGAGAGCACCCTTTGAAACAGCCCCAGTGGAAGGTGTCATCTGCGGAGTTGGGGGATTAACCATCAGAGATTTGCCTGCCAGGGACCTGATGCCGGCCTCAACATCCTCGAGGCCAGCGCATGCCTCTGAGGAGCCGTATGGCATCAAGGCCCAGATGATGGCTTTGCAGCATTCATTGAGGCATCAGCACCTGCTACAGGGACTGTCTTTGGCCAAGACCTCCCCAGAGGGATGCTCCACCCCTCCTCAAGAAGCTGGCTCAGTCGGTATCGACTGTTGTGGCCTCTGTTGGGCGCGACCGAGCTGGAGCTCCGATGCCGGGTGTCATTAACGCCGAGCCGGTGAGACAACCACGGGCGCTTCCCAGCTCTGAGTCAGTGTTGGAAACGGATGAGTCTCCCGACACCATCCTCCACTGGGATATCCTCTCCGACCCATCTCCCTCACACCATCAGTAGCGGTCACCTCCGGAGGACCTTGCATTCCTGGAGTTTGTGCGTGAGATATCCCAGGCTACCTGTCTTCGTGGCGATACCCAAGGACGAGCAGCGTACTGAGGATCTCGAGATTCTCCAGTACGAGGCTTCTCCTTGGGAGGCATTGACTGTGCCCATGCGCTCATCCTCAAATGGTTGCTGTTCAGGATTTGGGAGACCCCAGTGACGTGCCAATTGTGAACAGTCGACTCGATTTGCAATATTAGGTCGGTCAGAGCCCTGACTTCCAGAAAATACAACTGCCACATAACTCCATGGTGGTGGTGGAGTCTGCTATGCATTGCATTAAAAGACAAAAGACGCACTTCTCGGTACCCCTCAGCAGAGAGGCATGCACCATGGATACTTTTGGCAGGAAGTGTTTCCAGGGCTCCATGCTCATAGGCATACCAGCTGTACATGGGCATGTACCCACGTGATTTGGCAGAGGAACTTGCTGGGTTCCCAACTGGTTTATCGGGTGAACCCTTTGAGCGTTTCAGGACCCTGGTGTCATCAGTCAAGGAGTGCTCCAAGTTTCAAACTCAGGCAGCTTTGAGGCTGTGGCTCGGGTAGCTGTGGTGGGCATTAGTGCCCGCCGCCTTGCCTAGCTAGAGTCCTCCGACCTGGAGTAAGAGGGTTCAGGACAAGTTAGCCGATGTCCCTTGCTGGGGGGGAAAATTTATTTGGCAAGCCCATGACTGAGAAAGCTGACGAGCTGGAGAAGGAATTCATGACCAGAACCAGGCTGTCCAAGAAAGTGTCTGAACCTTCTTGCAGGAAGACTTTGGGGAAAAAGCCCTTCCACCCGAAGACCAAGAAGGCTTACGGGACCTTCCCCAGGTTTCAGGCCTATCATGCACCCCCCTCAGGGGCAGCAGGCCAGGGACCAGGGACATGGCCCCCATAAGCCAAAGGCCCCCAAACTCAAAACATTGCCACAGCCGCAGCATGGGAGAGCTTTTGGCTCCTTGGGCATAGCCTCCCTTCCCCAGTAGGTACAAGACCCAAGGCTCATGGGAGGACGATTGGCCCACTTTGCACACCTGTGGCCAAGCATCACCACAGATGCCTGGATGCTGCAGGTGGTCGTAAAAGGCTGTCTCCTCAATGTTGCCCAGCTGCCTCCCCCTTTTTCCCAGGGGAATTGCTCATGGATCTCTGCAAAGGGAACTAGATTTTTTGCTCGAGGATCAAGCATGGAGTCCATCCCCAAACCTTTTCAGGGCCGGGGATTCTACTCCTGCTACTTCCTTATCCCCATGAAGACAGGGGGGCTTCCGGCCTATCCTGAATCTGCAAGACCTCAACCGCTTCCTGTTCAAGGAAAAGTTCAAAATGGTATCGCTTGGAACCTTGCTGCCTTACCTCCTGCAGGGAGATTGGCTATGCTCCTTGGATCTCAAAGATGCCTATGCTCACATCCTGATCTATCCAAGGCACCATCAGTACCTCCGATTCATCAGCGGCGGGTGACATTTTCAGTACAGGGTGCTCCCCTTTGGCCTAGCCTCGGCTTCTCGGGTATTCATGAAATGCCTGGCAGTTGTTGCCAATCGCCTCAGGCTCCTAGGGGTTTTGTACTTGTCGGGAGCTGACCTAAAGTCCAACACAGTCAGAGTACACCATTGTGCCATCTCTCTGGAGTATCATGTGACAGCTCACAATGTGCATGTCATGGCGGCTTCAGTAGCAGGCGTTCGCTCGGTGCCCTTACTGGGCAACTGCCAAGCCACCACTTGGTCCTCTGTACACACCTTCGCTGCACACTACTGATTGAAAGAGACCTCCCAGAGGGTTAGTGTCTTCGGCCAGGCTGTACTTCATCACATTTTTGGGGAATAATACAACTCCTTCCCTCCAACCCACGATGTCCAGTCTACCGGAGTGGGGATTGCATCTTCGATGCTGCTGCCACAGTGTCAGACTTCCAGCCAATCCGTGCTCCCTGCTGCTCTTTACGGTCCGCTTTTTGGGTCACCCGTGGCTTTTACAGGTGGGGGGGTTTTCGGTAGCCTATAGCTATGTGAGGACCGACTTCCTGCTTGTTTCTGGAGAAAGCGTAGTTACTCACCTGTAACAGGTGTTCTCTGGGGACAGCAGGAATCAGACCTCACAACTCTCCCTCCTCCCCTTTTTTGATTTTTATGCTTGATTGAGCTATGTCATCATATTGAGATCTAGCTCCCAAAGGCTTTCTTTGAAAGCTGGGGATTAGATCCGCATGGGCTGTGTCGGCGCCGATGTCACCCATATGTGAAGACTGTGTTGGAATAAAAAGTGTGCAAAATTTTCTTATGCCTGCACTTCTTTTTCTGCATATAAACTTTCCCTAAATTCATTCTTGAGCTGTCTGTGCTGTATTTCATGCTTTGTATATCAATGTGACACCAGCATGGGGTTTTTATAAAGATCCACTCTTCAGCTGTCTGTGCTGTAGTCATGCTTCTCTGGGAACAAGTAGGAAGTCAGTCCTCACATTTGGCTTATATCAGCACTGACGGAGCTCTCCTGGAAGCATCCACCCAGCTTTCAAAGAAAGCCTTTGGGAGATGCCACCACGCATGCTTGGTCCCCTTCCCACCCAAGGGTGCCATCTTGCTCAGTCTCCTTTTTTCCACGGAGCCCTTCAGACGTTTGGCTTGTCCCTGGAAAAAGTTGATTTTTCTCTCCGAGTTTCACACTTACCTCTGGTATTGCACTGGCACTCTAACTGCCTACTGACCTTGGTGCCTCAGTGTCGGTTTCAGTCTATTTGTTTCGTAGTTTTTCATTCGGTTTTTTTTCTGGCATCTTTGTGCCTTTTTTCTCCCACTGGCAGCCCTGAGAGTCTTCGACCTCGCAGGGGTACTCTTTTCCCCCATGGCTATCAGTGGCTTTAAGAAATATGATCGATGCTCTAAAATTATCTTTGAAACATACGACTGCTGTCTCTGCTGCCTTGGGCCAGACCATGACCCAGCGGCCTGCGGTCTCTGCATGAGGATGTCCAGCAAGGCCCTCAAGAGTTGCCAGCAGCAGCACAATACGTTTTTCCCTGAGTGCCTGGTGCCTCCGAAGGCCAGGGCTTCATCTGAGGCCCCGACATCTCAGGCAGAATCCTCCGATCCTAAGCCTCATTGTGGGTCCTCAGAAAAGGGGTTTCCCTCAAGGGAATCCGGGAAGAAGAAGAAACCCTCAAAGGTGGCATCCTTGGACAGTTCCAACCAGCTGGGTGCTCCCCGGGCCTGGTTCCGCAGTCTGAGATGCTTGTCCGAGGTGTCTGAGAAGAAGCAGCCTGCGAAGGTCCCCTGGAAGGATCCAACCACAGACCAGCATCTGTTCCCAGACACTATTCTCGTTGGGGATTCCCCTTCGGGGGAGCCGGCGTTGTGGCCAGAATCCCTCAGTGCCTGCGCCAAAGGCTGCGGAGCCTTCTAGTCTGGAATCCAGATTGGCGGCCCTGGAGCGCAGTTTGTCTGCCTTCATGGACCAGCAGTGGGCGCTGTTATCTGGCATGATCAGTTCATCCACCCCAACCACTGGGTCCTCGATGTTCAAGATGTCCCCAGAACCTGAGCTGATCCTCGAGGTCTTTTGGCCTTGAGTTGATCCTTGCCGGGCTCCTGCCGCAGGGCATCGGGGACAGACCTCGACAGACTTCTCCGAGTGGGAGACGGAGGACAAGGAGTCCCCCGATATCTGTCGCCACAACGATGTCCCTTCTGACTCTCCCATCTCAGAGCCTCGACAGCGGTCCCCAACTGTGGATAATGGGCTTCCTTAATTTTGTCAAGGACATGTCTATGGCCCTAGCATTCCTGACCGAATCAGAGACGGACTCTCGGGGGGATGAATTGGAAATCCTCCAGTACGAGGCCCCTCCGTGGGAATCGCTCACAGTGCCTATCTCTCCCCTCCTGGAATGGCTGATGCTCTGAATGTGGGAGACACAGGTTTTGGTGCCGACGGTGAGCAAATGGATCAACTAAATATATCGAGTCTGCCGGACTTCCAGACTTCCAAAAATCACAGCCGCCGTCTAACTCCATGGTGGTGGAGTCTGCCATGCGTCGGCTGAAAAGCCAGAAGATGCACTCCTCAGTGCCCCCCGGCAGAAAGGCCCACAACTTGAATGCCCTCAGCAGAGAATGTACTACCAGGGCTCAATGCTCATCGGCCGCACCCAGGCCTACCAACTGTACATGGGCAAGAACCTGAGAGACCTGGCGAAGGAACTCGCCGGGTTCTCAGTTGGTCTCTCCAAGGAACCCTTGCAGTGGTTCAAGAACTTGGCCAAGGCAGTCTGTGAGTGCTCCAAATTCATGTCTCGAGCGGCTATGATGGGTTTGAGTCGGCAGCCCGAGTAGCTGCGGTTGGCATCGGTGCACGCTGCCAATTTTGGTTGCAGTCGTCCGACCTTGAGCAATGGGTTCAGGGCAAATTGGTCAATGTCCCCTGCCAAGGAGAGAACCTCTTCGGCAAACCCATGAACAACAAGGCTGCTGAGTTGCAGACAGAGTTCATGACGAGGACCAGGCTCTCCATGAAGACTGCTGCCCCTCCCTGACGGAAGGGCTCGGGTAAAAATTCCTTATTTCCAGGAACAAGCAGGAATGTAGTCTTCACATATGGATATCGTCGGTACCAATGGAGCCTGTGCGAGAACGCTCCCCAGCGTCCAATAGGAAAGGTTTTGGGAGCATCCCACAGCGCCTGCGTGCTGCCTTCATGCCTTTCCCAACTGTCCCTCTCCAGTTCTTCGTTTTCCGCGGAGCCGACAGGTCGCACATCCTGTCACCGCAGAAAATAATTCCCTTTTATTCTTTTTTGTGGTCGCGTCTGCCTTCCTCCGACGCTACCACCGGTGGTTCTTTCTTTTTTTTAAAAAAAACACCCTTTTCTTACTGGAGTCTTTTCCGGGTATTTTCTCCTCAGGTGCCACGCGCCATTTTGGGCACTAGGCCCAACTTTTCCTTTAAAATGGAAAAACCTGCTTCGAGTTTTAAAAAGTGTTCCAAGTGTGGCGGTACTATCTCCATCACCGACACCCATGAGTGGTGCCTCAAATGTTTAGGTCCTGACCACTCTATTTCGGAGTGTGTAGCCTGTGGGATGATGTCAAAGAGGGGCCGGCAGAACCAAGCTGATAAACTTAGCACCCTTTTTCCCTCCGATACAGCCTCTGTGGCATCGATGTCTTCCAGGACTTTGTCTTCCTCCCATGGATCTCAGGTAACTAAACATAAATCTAGCCGGTCCTCAAAGGGTAGATCTCCTTCAAAACATCGAGATGCCTCCGGCGTTGCCCTTAAGGGACTTTCACTGGCAAAATTGCCCTGGCGGGAGGCTTCAGCTTCCAAAGCACTAACGGGGCTCCAGGATGTTCTCGAGGCCTCAACCTCAGCAGAACTACTGGTGCCATGCTCTGGGGTACCGGCTGCTTCATCCGTTACTGATACCCAAGCGTCGATAGACCAGAGATTCTTGGCTATTGAACGCAGTCTGGCGACTCTACCGCGTCAGACAATTCAATCGGTTCTGGTACCGACTGCATCGACATCAGCAGGTATTCTAACGGGATCGAGTCATGCTTATCCATCCGGTATCGACAAGTCGGTACCGGACGCCTCCGATGCCGACTTCGATCGGTACCGGTACCATGCTTTGCATGATCACCCGGATCGGAGATACTTTGAATCCTCGGATGAGTCTGAAGACTCTGAAAGCTCTGCCGATACCAGAGTACTTCCTCCTGAGGATTCTTCTTCTCCTCAGTGTAGGATGTCTCCACCAGAGGATATGTCCTTTCAGGATTTTATCGGAGATGTGGCTCGAGGTCTTTCCATCACAGTGGCTCCTAAAAAAGAGCCTAGGGCAAAGGAATTAGAAATCCTACAATACCCTAATGCTCCCAAGGAGGCAGCTACCTTACCTATTCATGAGATCTTGCATGATCTCATGTTAAGGATGTGGGAAACACCTCTAACCACATCTTCTCACTCTCGAAGACTCGACACCATGTATCGAGTTCACCTTTGTCCTGGGTTTCAGAAGACTCGGCTACCACACCATTCCATGGTGGTGGAATCAGTTATGAGAAGGATCAAGAGTGAAAAAAGGCATGCATCTAATCCTCCAGGAAATGAGTGTAGGACTCTTGACGCCTTTGGACGTCGAACCTTCCAGGCTTCCATGCTTTCTACTAGGATCAGTTCCTATATCTTCTATATGGGAATGTTCCTTAAGGAAGTCACAGGAGATTTAGAGCTTATGAGCCCTCTCCTTCCTGATAAGAGGCAGGATTTTCTCGCCCTTGTCAAACATGCTCAGGATGTTTCCAAGTTTGTGAATCATGCAGCCTTTGACTGCATTGAGTGCATAAGCAGAACCTCTGCTATTGCCATAGGTGCACGTAGGATTGCCTGGCTTCAGGCATCTGACTTGGAACTTTGGGTACAGGATAAACTAGGGAATATTCCTTGCACAGGAGAGAATCTCTTTGGCAAGAATTGGCAGGAAAAAGCTAATGAAATAGATGCTGACAATATCACTTTGGATAGATTGTCTAAGTCTACAGCTGATCCTGCAAGGAAAAAATCCTACAAGAAACGATTCTTCAGTAAGAAGAAGTTTTATCCCTCCTATACCCAGCAGGGGCATTGTTTAGGTCAGTCTGCCCAAAAGGGACGGCAGCAACAACCTAGGCAAAGAAAAACAAAAGCTGCTAAGCCTCAACCGGCTCAGCAGACTCAGCCTCCACAGTGGCTTTGACTCCTATCTAGAGAACTTTGCCTTCCTGGCCCTGAATGGCCCAGAGCCTTCCACCATTCCAGGAAGGTTATGTCATTTTGCCCCCAGATGGGGTCAGATAACAGCAGAAAATTGGATTCTGTCTATTGTAAGAGAGGGGTACAAGCTTAATTTCCTCAGCATGCCCCCTCCTACAATGGTAAGACAGTTCAATTCTCATACCTCTCTCAACGACCAGTTAGGTCAAAAGGTCACTATGCTTCTTGCCCAAGGGGCAATAGAAGAGGTACCCATTCTCCAACAGGGAACAGGGTTCTACTCCCCCTGTTTCCTTATTCCAAAGAAAACAGGAGGACACAGACCCATTTTAGACCTCAGAGAATTGAACAAATTCCTGTTCAAAGAGAAGTTCAAAATGATTTCTCTAGGAACTCTGCTGCCATACCTTCAGAGTCAGGATTGGCTTTGTTCTCTAGATCTCAAGGATGCGTACACTCATGTTTTCATCCATCCAACTCATCGAATGTTCCTTCGCTTTCTATTTCAAGGGAAGCACTACCAATACAGGATTCTTCCTTTTGGCCTGGCCTCGGAAACAAGGGTGTTCACAAAATGCATGGCTGTGGTGGCAGCATTTCTTCGCACCCTAGGAATATTCGTCTTCCCTTACTTAGACGACTGGTTCATTCAAGCTCCTTCAGAGCCAGAGGCCAGGGTTGCTCTCTCTCGCACAATGTGCATCCTTCAGTATTTGGGACTTGTCATAAACTTCCCAAAATCCAACCTTGCTCCCACTCAGTCCCTAGAGTTTATAGGAGCTCTGCTGGATACCAGACAGACAAGGGCCTACCTTCCACAGGCCCGCTGCCTTTGCATTGTGCAGTTAACTTCCCAAACAGTGTTAAAACCTCACCTCACTGCTCGAGAAATGTTAGTTGCTAGGCCACATGGCATCCACCGTGTATGTGGTTCCTTATGCTCGCCTTCATATGAGGGCAGCCCAGAGGACTTTATCTACTCAGTGGACTCAGGCGTCAGGTTGCCTGTCAGACAAAATAGCAAACTCAGATCGCCTTATTTTGTCCCTCCAATGGTGGCAGTTACCCCAAAATCTTTTGGTGGGGTCTCCTTTTCAGCAACCCCCACCCCAAGCCACTCTAACAACAGATGCCTCACAGGTGGGTTGGGGAGCCCACCTGCAAGGCCTCTCTACCTAGGGTACCTGGACTCCACAGGAGACCTATCTACACATCAGTCTCCTGGAACTCAGAGCAATCTTCCTTGCTCTTCGAGTATTCCACACCCAGCTCAGCTACAAGACAGTCCTAGTTCAAACGGACAATCAAGTAGCCATATTCTATGTGAACAAGCAGGGTGGAACAGGCTCTCTGTCACTATGCAACGAAGCTTTGCGACTATGGGCCCTCGCCAGAGAGCATCAGATTCATCTTCTTGTGGTGTATCTTCCAGGCATTCAAAACTCTTGGGCAGACAGACTCGGTTGAGTTCTGCTTCTACACGAATGGTCTCTCCATGCAGACCAGGTAGCCAAACTTTTTCAAATTTGGGGAGCCCCAGAAATAGACCTCTTTGCAAGTCCGCTGAATGCCGAACATCCCCAGTTCTGTTCCAGAATTCCGGCTCAGGGTTGTCAGGCCAGGGATGTTTTCTTCCTCCATTGGGGCCAGGACTTCCTGTATGCCTTTCCACCCATTCCCCTAATTCCCAAAACCCTGTTCAAGCTTCAGAGAGACAGAGGTCATATGATTCTCATAGCTCCACATTGGCCACGGCAAATGTGGTACCCTCTGCTCCTACATCTCTCTCAAGCTCTGTCTCTGGAGTTAGGATCTGCTCCAGATCTCCTTTCTCAGGAGGACGGGAAGCTGTGGCATCCAAATCCCCAGTCTCTGCATCTCAGGGCCTGGTTGCTGAAAGCCTAGAACTTCATGGTCTTTAACCTTTCTCAGCAGGTGAAGGATATCCTTATGCTTCCAGGAAGCCTTCCACAAGAAGCTTTTATGCTTTCAAGTGGAAAAGGTTTACCATATGGTGCTCGCAGAAGGGTCTTGACCCTCTTGCGATACCTCTGGAATAATTACTGGAGTATCTCCTTCATTTGTCTAATATAGGGCTTAAGACCAATTCAGTGAGAGTTCATTTGAGTGCTATTGCAGCTTCTTTCAAGCCTCTAAATGGACAACCTATTTCCTCTTATCCTCTCATAGCGAGATTTGAGAGGCTTTCTTTTAACTAAGCCTCCCATTAAGCCACCACCGGTGGCATGAGACTTAAATCTGGTTCTAGGGCAGCTCATGAAGCTGCCTTTTGAACCATTAGCTACTACCTCTTTGAAATTCATTTCCTGGAAGGTCATCTTTCTTATTGCAATCACATCAGAACGTCGCATCAGTGAATTGCAAGCGTTGGTGGCTCATCCTCCTTATACGAGGTTCCATCATGTTAAGGTAATCCTTAGGACTCATCCACACTTTATGCTAAAGGTGGTATCACCTTTTCATTTAAACCACTCACCTTTTCATTTAAACCACTCATCCTCACTCTCATCCCTCTTGTTCAACGTCTATATGCAGCCTATCTGCGATATCATCAGGTCCTTCAATGTGAAATGTATGATATACGCCGACAATATCCTACTCTACATGCCATTTTCCACAATGCAAATGGACTTACTGCCTATAACAAACTGCTTCGATGCAGTATCACAATGGCTCCTGTCACAGAACCGCCGCATTCAGCATAAGAAAACTGAGGTTCTCTTTATCACAAGAGACCCCAACTTCACCCCACCACCACATATAAGTGTCAAGGGAGCTGACCTAGGCACCAAGGATACAATAAAATACCTCGGAGTCACACTAGACCATAGGCTCGACATGAAATCACACATAAACAATATCGTAAAATCTGTATACTTCAAGATACGCACTCTTAGACACCTGCGTCCCCTACTAGACCACGAAGACTTCAGAACCATCTACCAAGCACTGATACTGCCGCACTTCGACTTCGCCAATTCCATTCTACAAGGACTCCCACAATCCACAATAAGCTCCTTGCAACTCGCAATGAACACCACTGCCAGGGTTCTTCTAGGAGCGGCCAGAAGTGAACACATCACACCGATCCTCAAAGAGCTCCATTGGCTCCCTATACACGGAAGACTTACATTCAAAACCCTCCTTCTCACATTTAAGGCCTTAAATGGTTTATCGTCCACATCACTTACCAAACTCATCCAATCCGTCCCATCAAATAGAAATAGGAGACATGCAGCATTAAACTCACTAACAACCACAAAGGCTATAACAACGTGCAGCCTATCAACATCAAACAGAGCTTTCATGTTTAGCGCACCAAAATACTGGAATGCTCTCCCACCTGATCTCCGCGCCATAACCGACCTAACCCAGTTCAGAAAGGCCCTTAAACTGCACCTTTTCATCAAATACTACCTTACATGAACCGTAACATAACAGCCTCACCCTAGTATAATCCACAATATCCCTCTTGTTCCAAGCATCACTGCTAATTTTATGTAAATAGTTCGAGCATGCTATCTAGCTAATAGATTATATACTCCATGTAAATAGTTCTCCCATGTTATCCAAGTTGATACTCCTGTTATATGTAATACCAAACAGCCTGTTGTTCTGGTTCCTTTCTGTTATTTGTAAACCGCGCTGATGTCAAAGAGTGCGGTATATAAGAAGTTTAAATAAAAATAAATAAATAAAAACCAAGCGGTATACCTTCCTGTATTTTTCCCAAGACCTCACGCCTCAAATGCAGAAAGGAATCTTCATAATTTGGACTGTAAAAGGGCTTTGGCCTTTTACTTGCAAAGGACACAGCAACATAGAAGTCCTCTCAACTCTTTGTTGCTTTTGATCCTAGTCATTTGGGACTTCCAGTCTCCAAAAGAACACTGTCCAGCTGGATTGCACAGTGTATTTCTTTTGCCTATGAGAGTAAGAACCTTCCTCTTGAAGGCCATATCACAGCTCACAATGTGAGAGCCATGGCAGCCTCTATAGCTCATCTTCACTCTGTGTCTATCGACGACATCTGTCGAGCAGCTACTTGGGCTTCGGTTCATACCTTCACAGCCCATTACTGCTTAGATAAGGACTCCCGCCGGGATGCCTTGTTTGGTCAGGCTGTTCTTCAACACCTGTTCCATACTTAATCAACTGCTACCCACCATCCCTGGTAGGATGCTGGAGATCCATGGAGGGAAGTGGAGCCCTTTCACAGACAACCTCTGGGGCCTTCTCCCTGGCATCTGCAGCTAGGGAGTCCCCATATGTGAAGACTACATTCCTGCTTGTTCCTAGAGATAGCATAGTTGCTCATCTGTAACAGGTGATCTCCGGGAACAGCAGGAATTTAGTCTTCACAACCCACCCACCTCCCCTGGGAGTTGTATCTCTCTATCTCTCTTTCCCTCAGCTTTACACTCAACTGGAGAGGGACAGTTCGGGAAGGCAGCACGCAGGCGCTGTGGGATGCTCCCAAAAGCTTTCCTATTGGACGCTGGGGAGCGTTCCCGCGCAGGCTCCGTCGGTACCGACGATACCCATATGTGAAGACTAAATTCCTGATGTTCCCGGAGATCACCTGTTACAGGTGAGTAACTATGCTTTATCTGAGGAAGGGAGCTGCTTACCAAAACTACTCACCTTATCAGGTCTCCCCAGCTCCCCAACAGGGTCGTCAGGCCAAGGGACATGGGCATGGCCCACGTAAGCAGAAGGCTCCAAAACTCCAGGGCCCAGCCAGGGGGGAGTTTTTGACTCCTTGAGCATAGTCTATTTATCCCAAGGCGATCAGCATCCCACAGGGGGATGTCTGGCCCTCTATGTCCAGAAGTGGATGTCTATCACCACCGACTCGTGGGCACTTCGGGTAGTCAGAGAGGGTTACCTCCTCCACCTAACTCAACACCACTCCCTTATTTTTAAGGAGAGCCCCTCAGGTTTCACCTCCACCGGGGCCACCTTCTGAAGGAGTTGGCAGGTCTTCTCGAGGACAAAGCAATGGAACCAGTGCCCCACCATCTCAAGGGCAAGGGGTTCTACTCCAGGTACTTCCTCGTGCCAAAAAGGAGTGGGGGGGGGGCTAAGGCCTATCCTCGACCTGCGCAACCTCAACAAATTCCTGGTGAGGGAGAAGTTCAAGATGCTCTCTCTTGGAACATTGCTGCCATACCACCAGCAGGGAGACTGGTATGCTCCTTAGACCTCATGGATGCCTATACCCACATCCTTATCCACTGCAATCACAGGCAGTACCTGCAGTTCTTAGTGGGGGCAGGCATTTTCAGTACAGGGTGCTCCCCTTCGGCCTAGCCTCTGCCCCAAGAGTTTTCACAAAATGCCTAGCGGTCGTGGCCACCTTCCTCTGGCTCCTGGGGGTCTTCGTCTTTCCCTACCTGGAGGACTGGCTCATAAAGGGAGGCATGGCCTCAGAGGTGCAGCAGACCACTACACGCACCATCCAGGCTCTACAGCACTGGGGTTTTGTCATAAACTACCCCAAGTCTCACCTTATCCCGACAGTGTCTGGAGTTCATTGGGGCAAAGATGAATACTCTCCAGTTGTAGGTTTTCTTGCCCAGGGGCCAAGCTGATCATCTCAGGACTCTGGCTTGGGACATACAGTGCCGTCCCTTGGTGCCCACTCGGCTTCTCCTGCGCATCCTCAGGCACATGGTCTCCACGGTCCACATCACTCACGATGCTCGCCTCCACATGAGAGCAGCGCAGTGGTGTCTCCAGGACCAGTGGTCTCAAGTCGTCGACCGTCTCTGAGACAGGGTTTCCGTGACCCGCCAATTGGCGGATTCTCTGGTCTGGTGGCAGTCTCCCCAGTATCTCGAGGCGGGCATGCCTTTTTAGGCCCCAAGCCCCCCTCAAGGATCCTCACCACGGACGCCTCCCTGCTCGGCTGGGGAGCTCACTGTGGAGATCGCCACACTCAGGATAACTGGTCACTGGACGAGGTCACCCAGCAGATCAATCTCCTGGAGCTCCAAGCCATACACCTAGGCCTGAGGGAATTCTGTCACCATCTGCATCACCAGCCGGTCCTGGTCCAGACAGACAACCAGATGGTGATGTTCAACAAGGGGGCACAGGGTCTCGTGCCCTTTGTCAGGAGGCTCTGGTCCTCTGCTTGTATGCAGTTCAACAAGGTATCCTCCTGCGGGTAACGTACCTGCCCAGTCAGGACAATCTGCTTGCCGACTTCTGCTCCCGGCAGGTCCACCCCTCCAGTGTGGCAGCAGATGCGTTCTTGGTCTCATGGTCAGGAGGCCGCATGTATGACTTCTCTCCTACCCCGTTGATTGCCAAGACCTTGTTCAGGACCCTCCACGACAGAGCCTCTCATCCTGATAGCTCCTCGGTGGCCCAGGCAACCATGGTTCCCGCTGTTTCTACAGTTGATGGTGGAGATCCCCATCCCACTGGGGACTGCTCCGGGACTCCTATCTCAGGAGGGGGGGCTCTCTCCTGCACCCCAACTTGGGGTCCCTGTCGCTGAAAGCATGGCTGCTGAAAGGGTGACTGGCCCCTTTCAGCCTTCCGGTTGAAGTGGAGGACATTCTGTTGGTCTCTCGCAAAGCCTCTACTAGGAAGGCTTACACTCTAAAATGGTGCAGGTTCTCTGTTGCGCCGATCATGTGGCTGACCCTTTCTCCTGTCCGGTGGCTCTAGTGTTACAGTACCTTCTCCGCCTATCTCAGTCCTGGCTCAGTTCTAACTCCGTTCGAGTGCACCTTTAGTACCATCCAGTGGATGGTAAGCCCCTCTCGGTCCAAACATTGGTGACCCGTTTTCTTCGGGGCCTGCTCTTATTGAAGCCCCCGGTTCACCCTCCAGCACACAAATGGTATCTCAGCGTGATGTTGGGGCAGCTCACTTGCCCACCCTTCAAATCTCTGATTACCTGCCACCTTCGCTACCTCTCTTGGAAGGTGTCTTTCCTAGTCACGCTTACCTCCACTCGCAGAGTTAGCGAGCTTCAGGCCCTTGTGGTGGAGGCACTTTATACCAGGTTCTACGAGAACAGAGTGGTGCTTCGCACGCAACACAATTTCCTGCCGAAGGTAGTATCACCCTTCCATCTCAACCAGGAAGTGGTACTCCCTACCTTCTTTCCATGACCTCACTCCAGTCAAGTCTAGACAGTCCTACACACCTTGAACTGTAAGAGAGCTTTGTCCTCCTATATCCAGTGCACTCAGAGCCACCGCAAATCTGCTCAGCTTTTCATCTCCTACGACCCCAGTTGGCTGGGTGAGGCGATAACCAAGCATACGCTGTCCACATGGATTGGCGGACTGTATTATCCTCGCTTATGAACAGGCGAGGCTCCCGCTGGAAGGCTGCATCACGGCGCACTGTGTCAGGGCCATGGCGGCTTTGGTGACAAACGTACGCTCCATCCCAATGGTGAACATGTTCTGGGCTGCCACCTGGTCTTCAGTCCATACCTTCACAGCCCATTACTACCTGGAAAGAGAGTCCCGACGGGACAGTACCTTCGGCCACGCTGTGCTCCATAACCTTTTCAGGGTTTAAGCAACTCCTACCCTCCAGGCTACCGGAATGCTGGTTTCATCGGTCACAGGGGTCCTACTGTGGTCTGTAGACATGGACTCATTTGCTGCTACTTGCGGCTCCCCATGAGGGAGCCCCTATTTTTGCCATGGGCTTTTGGTAGCCTGTAGCTGGCGAGTCCCATATGTGAGGACTGACTTCCTGCTTGTTCCCAGAGAAAGCATAGTTACTCACCTGTAACAGGTGTTCTCTGGGAACAGCAGGAATCGGTCCTCACAACCCTCACCTTGGAGTTGCTCCTTTACCATCTCTTATTTTTTTGCTGTCTTTTAGCTATGTCATCTGACTGAGCAAGATGGCACTCTTGGGCAGGATGGGGCCCACACATGCATGGTGGCATCTTCCAAAGGCTTTCTTTGAAAGCTGGGGGGATGCTTCCGCCAGGGCTCCGTCAGTGCCGACATCACCCATATGTGAGGACTGATTCCTGCTGTCCTCGGAGAACACCTGTTACAGGTGAGTAACTACGCTTTTCCATGCACAGGTGTGATGCCTTTATAGAGCTCTGAGGATCAACCAACTCTCTGATCCACTCTGCTTTCAAAGGCAACAAAAGCTCAGATTGCTAACACTGGTCTTTAGCCTGGCTGCTTTAGGGCTAAGGTGGCAGTCTCTTTATATTGTTCATTGGTGATTCTGTATAAAACTTTGCTAATATGTATTAGCTGCTTGTTAATACTGCAGATTCACATTTGAGCAATTAAGGGTGACCACTTTTACAATTGTTCAGTGGCCTTGGAATGTTCTTTAGCATGCTCTGTTACCCTTCTCCATGCTGCACTCTTATGGGCTTGGTTTCCCTTTGAGAGGGCTCCTTCCTTCATCTGCATGCTGTATGCCACTAATGTTTATTTGCAGTTTGTCTATACAGCAGCCCAGTAACCTTTTTCTTTCTCTGTTCCCATGCATGCAGACTATGGGGTGCAGCTCTAGAAATGGAGGTATGTTTCACAGATGGCCATATCTTTATGCTTGGCCTTAGACTCTGATCTGCCTCCCAGGATGGCTGCCTGCATCTTTGTTCATGTGACAGCAACAGAATGCAAAGGGAGGAAGATTCTGGGATAACCATAGTGTGGAATAATTAAGCAGCAGCAGAAGAGAATGAAATATATTGGCACTTAAGGGATTACCACATGAATGAAAAAAGCTCTCTAGATAAAGACATATTCCATATCGTCCTGCTAGGCCAGTCCAGATAATTGGGTTGTGTTCTCTTACCAGCAGAGTTTGGAAACTGAGAAAAATCCAGAGGTTTCTGATTACCTCATCCTGTACTATATCTAGAGCAGCTAAAGGGCATACTATCTTCAGTATTTCACTATCTCCTGCAGACTATGGACACATCAGAGTAATTCTGTGAAAACTCTGAAAAAGCTTGTGAATAACCACTCTTAAGGGCGACTTCCTCACTTGAGTTCAACATGGAAGGCATTAGTTAGGTCACACTTGAAACAGGTGCTCTCCTGGAGTAGCCAAGGAAGGAGGGGTGTTGGTTCATTTCCCTGTCCTTATCTTGTTTTAGGGCTGGTTGAACAGCCAGAATTGATGGATCAGCACCCGGAGGAATCATTGGTTGCACAGCCTCAGTGCCCCCTTCCCCCAGCTCTCCCTTGAAGATGGCATGAAGATTCAAGAGATACATGACTGCAGGCCTTGGCAGCAGGGGAGTAGCATTGAACCCAGCACAGTTGCTGCTTGGGCTCCCCAGAGGAACTTAAATCTGGTATTCGCCCAAAATGCTAGACCTGCCAGCTCCGCTTTCCTTCCCCCAAGATGGGTTTGACAGGGGCCTTTCCCCCAGTTCTCTGAGGTTCAAGTGGTGGCCTTGGTTTATTCTAGAGGGCTGGTAATATGGGAGCGCTGCCCGGCCCATTTTCCTGTGGGGAGCTCAGCGCTTATGCCCTTCCCTGTGTGCTCGGTGGTTCCTTTGTGGGTTCTTAGTTTGGTTCTCCAGGTCTTAGTGACTGAGCCATTTGAGCCCTTGCAGAGGGTTACACTGAAAGATTTGTCCCTTAAGGCTGCCTTTTTGGTAACAATCTGCTCAGCGATATATCTGAGTTGCAGGTCTGGTCGTGCCAAGATCCCTATGTGTACTTTTCAGAAGAGGTGGTGTATTATGGCCCATTCCTTCCTTTTTGCTTAAAGTGGTGTCAACCAGGTGGTCTGCATGCCTTTGATAAGGGCCTTCTTCTAGTGGATGTTAGATGGGTGTTCCTTAGGCACCTGAAGGTCCCTAGCTCCTTGCAAAAGTCAGACAGACTTTTGTCCTCTTTGAAGGCCCATATATGGGCAAAGCGGCCCCAAAGTCTGTCTTGGGCCACTGAATAAAGGACTAAATATTTCAAAAAACTCTGTAGTGCAACGTGAAAGTGTCAAGCGACTTGCAATGACAATAGATTGATTTATACTATTTATGTTTGGCTAACAGGTCTCAGAATATCCGGGCTGTTATGACGACCATTTAAACTGTGGTCAACCAAGCCCTACATACATCAATGACCTTAAATGTAGCCATAATACACATAACATTTTCCATTTTTTTGATCCTTTTTTCATAAATGTTATTTGTAAAACATATTTGACTTAACTGAAAGACAATGGGCTTCTAACGCAAGTGTTCCAGCTCCAGGTGTGGTTATTCCCAACGCTATACTGCGCGCTATAGGAATGCGTTTCACCTCAAGTGGTTTCTTCAGGGGAATGCGGAAACACTAGAACAAAATTTGTCGAATTAGTGCTCACTTCCAATAAACTAATACATTCATCTCCGTTCTAAATACCGCAAAAAAGAAGAAAATGGTAAAAAGACCACCTGAAGCTTCTACCGTGACTCCTCTGTTGCCCAAAATTTTTCTTTCGTAACTCTGAACAAACGCCGCGCATGCGGGTTAGATTAAGTGGAATTTCTCTTCGCGCTAATTCTAAAAAATGTCCAATCAGGTACACAGCTCCCATTCAATACGGGCATTTAACCCTGTCGGTGCAACAGTGTTGAGTTTGTAAACCCATTGTTGCTCTCTATATATTAACGCTCGTTCTCTAGATCTTCCATGACAGGATGTTAAGAGTTGATCTATGCAGAAACATTGCAAATCTTGATAAGTGTGATGTGCCTCTATACAATGGTCTACTATTGGTGCTTCCCGTCGGTTGCATTTTAACCTGCTTTTATGTTCATTCATACGAACTCGGAACTGCCTTGTAGTTTTTCCTACATATAATAAATTGCACGGGCACTGTATGCAATAAACCACGTGGGTTGATGAACATGTGGTAGAACTATAGATCCGATATTGTGTACCTTGTGTATGTGAATTCTCCAATCAAGGTACACAATATCGGATCTATAGTTCTACCACATGTTCATCAACCCACGTGGTTTATTGCATACGGTGCCCGTGCAATTTATTATATGTAGGAAAAACTACAAGGCAGTTCCGAGTTCGTATGAATGAACATAAAAGCAGGTTAAAATGCAACCGACGGGAAGCACCAATAGTAGACCATTGTATAGAGGCACATCACACTTATCAAGATTTGCAATGTTTCTGCATAGATCAACTCTTAACATCCTGTCATGGAAGATCTAGAGAACGAGCGTTAATATATAGAGAGCAACAATGGGTTTACAAACTCAACACTGTTGCACCGACAGGGTTAAATGCCCGTATTGAATGGGAGCTGTGTACCTGATTGGACATTTTTTAGAATGAGCGCGAAGAGAAATTCCACTTAATCTAACCCGCATGCGCGGCGTTTGTTCACAGTTACGAAAGAAAAATTTTGGGCAACAACATCAGAGGAGTCACGGTAGAAGCTTCAGGTGGTCTTTTTACCATTTTCTTATCTTTTTTGCGGTATTTAGAACTGAGATGAATGTATTAGTTTATTGGAAGTGTGCACTAATTCGACAAATTTTGTTCTAGTGTTTCCGCATTCCCCTGAAGAAACCACTTGAGGTGAAACGCATTCCTATAGCGCGCAGTATAGCGTCGGGAATAACCACACCTGGAGCTGGAACACTTGCATTAGAAGCCCATTGTCTTTCAGTTAAGTCAAATATGTTTTACAAATAACATTTATGAAAAAAGGATCAAAAAAATGGAAAATGTTATGTGTATTATGGCTACATTTAAGGTCATTGATGTATGTAGGGCTTGGTTGACCACAGTTTAAATGGTCGTCATAACAGCCCGGATATTCTGAGACCTGTTAGCCAAACATAAATAGTATAAATCAATCTATTGTCATTGCAAGTCGCTTGACACTTTCACGTTGCACTACAGAGTTTTTTGAAATATTTAGTTATTAGGACTCTGAAAAAAGGACCACAGTTATTCTTGTAGGCACTGAATAAAGGAGACAATAGCCTCGGCCTGCCTAGTGCAGAACCAGCCAGTTCCATAGGGTTTGCGTATGCATTCCACGTGGGCTTGGGTTTCCTTCTCAGCAGATCACAGTTCAGGTCACTCCCTTAGATATCTGTCGGGTGGCAGCGTGGTCATCGCTTTCCACCGTTATCAAGCATTACCACTTAGATGTCCACCAACTTCGGTGCAAAAGTTTTGATAGCTACCATGTCGTCTTTCTACCCAGTAGAGGGGTAGTTTTGGTTCACCCCACCTGTCTGGACTAGCCTAGCAGGATGATACGCAAGGTGACCTATTACCTACTGAATAATGTCCTTTCCTTGAGTTCTGCTAGGCCAGTCCAAGACCCGCCCTTGTGGTCTGCTACGGTCTGCTTTGTTCTAGTATGACCTGCTGCGATCTGGTCTGAGCTGATGTGATCAGCTATTTCCTGTGATTTAGCCCTGCATGTTACATTCCTCTTGGTTGACTTTCTGCCTGCAGGGTGTTCTATATATAGTTCTGTTTGGACTGTTAGTCCTTGTTACCCTCATTGGGGCTTGTGCAGCTAAGGGTTCTTATCCCTGTCTTGGGTATGAATACTGAGATAGTATGCCCTCTAGCTGCTCTAGATATAGCACAAGATGAGGTCATCGGAAACCTCTCACTTTTTCTCTGTCTCCATCTCTGCTGGTAGGGAACCCAACCTACTAGTCTAGCAGGACTCAAAGAAAAATAAAATGTCACCTTGCCCTCACCAAGGAAGACACAAAATAAGTTGTAACAGCAGCAGGTGTCTAAAGGTTTTACTATTGATCAGGAACCGATATGTGTTTCGGCAAAGCCTTCCTCGGGGTTAAAAGCCTCAAGGAGACGTAACATAAACATAAAATATGAACAAAAATTAAAATCATTGAACATTATTTGTTTTTGTTGCCTTACGGTAGTTTTACATATTATTTAATATATATAATACGTGCTCAAATGATGGAAATTAGGTTCACTGATTTTAATTTTTGTTCTTAATTTGTTTGTCCCCTTGAGGTTTTTAACCCACAGAGGAAGATTTTGCTGAAATGTGTAGGGGTTCCTCATCAATAAAACTTTCACACCCCAGCTGCTGTTACACCTCTCACTTATTTGTGTCTTTCTCCATTGATCTATGATAGTGTGTGCTCTTGGATGGAACCTTGCCCGAATTATTCATTCAACCACTTTGGATTAACTTGTTGCAATGGTGGGTGGAACACGTCTTGACTATATATGAAAAACAGTAAGGTCTGCTTATAGATTCAGGAGGAATATTTGTATCTCTTTCCTCCTGTTATATTTTGGTTCTTGTATGTCAGCTGCCTAGCACTCAATACGTCAGGATGAATTACAGTCATAATTCTCAAGTCACACATGTTGGGCAGCTGCTCTCCAGATCGCACACTAAAGCACTCTCACATGCATTTTAGCAGCGAGTTCTCTACTCTAAATACCATCCCCCCCCCCCCCCCCCACAGCCCTGTCACAACTGCAGCAAAGGTTTGAGTGCTCGATATTCTTCTGGGATGGCACATAGCATCGGCACTGACCATTAGCCCCAGATATTCAATGCCGGGGTCATATGCAGACCCAGCATTGAATATCCAGGGCCCCTGGAATGCCCCGTAATGACCACAACACACCTCGCTGCTAAAAGGTTCACATCGGGGCATGTAGCAGCATTAATCACGTGTTAGTGTCGCTGAATATCCCTCTAAGCAGCATTTATATGGTTTACAGGTCTGTAAACTGTGTAAATGCCTTTGAATATCTGGCCCTAAAAATATCAAAAAGCAGCCAGCATGTGGAGTCTGTGCACAGGTGGCTTGGTGTTTACTGGTCTCACCCTCTCTGACCTCCAACCCAGAAAGTCTGCATTTGAGAGAGGTGGGACCAGCAGGCATTCATCAGGTGCACAGACTGTGAGGCTACATTCTGCCCTTTTCTGTTAACTACTTTTGTGTTAGATCTGAGAGAACAGCTGCATTGGCAGTAGTAGTGAGACAGGACATGAAAGAAATGCTGGACTGAGGGGGAAGAGAACAAGCAGAAGTGATAGGGAAGTGAGTAAGAGATGCTTGGCAGGGAGAGGGGGATGATGGGCACAGGGGAAGGAAAAAGGCAGATTCTAGAAATAGGGGAAATGAAAGAGAAGAAATGGGTAGATGCAGGACCTGGACGAGAAGGGAAAAGAGGGAGGAGACATGGGTGAAAGGGAAAGGAGAGGGGACATGCTGGCCATGGGTGTAAGGAAGAGAAGAGAAGGGAACTTCAAGCCTGAATAGTGAGAAGGGGTAGATAGGCAGAAAAATAACATACAAAAACTGGAAAAAATAGATTAATGTCAGTGATAGATATAGGGAAGGAAGTGAAGAAGGCGGGAAGACAGAAAAGAAATGGCTCATGGACAGGAGGCCCTGGAAATCAGGCTAAGAGGACAGAAGATCAATACAGGACCAGAGAATGGGACCAATATGATTTAGAATAGTAATCGCCAGCATGCAAAGGTAGGGAAAAAAACAATTTTATTTTCAGTTTAGTGATTGGATATGTCAATTTTTGGCAATTACATTCGCTATTTTATTAGGTATATTTGTATTGGTTCAAGTATCCATATTCCCTTTGAAATAAAACTTTTAAATAGCTAAACAAATCATTAAAACTAAGATGGAAACAGCAGTCCAGAAGCGAGATGGGCTATCCAGTTTTCTGCACATTGTGTTGCATGCATGATTATCTCCCAGTTGGTGCACCAGATGCAAAGAGCTCCTTGCTTGTAGAGAACAAATTCTGATATCTGGAGGCTAGTGTAGCAGATTTGGAGGAGCTGAGGTGGGCAGAGAGGTATATGGAGACAACTTTCAGGAACATAGTAAAGAAGTCCCACCTCCAATCTGGCATCCTCTCTGCTACCATAGAGGAGAGAGGTCACCTGACCATCACCTTGGTGTGGCAGGAAGTAATCTGGTAGCTAGGACCTGTCCTCCAGGTGATGTAATACCTCTCACACTGAGCAGGTGTCTCCAGGGACTTGTGCCCATAAGGACAGCCGTTATTGTTGGTGATTTGATCAATAGGCATATAGATAGCTGGGTGGATCACCTGGTAACTTGCCTGCCTGGTGTGAAGCCATCTAGATAAGGATTTAGACAGTGCTAGAGAACAGCCTGCTGTCTTGGTACATGGTAGTATCAGTGACATAGGAAAGTGTAGAAGGGAGGTTCTGGAAACCAAATTTAGGCTTTTAAGCATAAAGCTGAAATTTAGAACTTCCAGAGTAGCATTCTCAGAAATGCTTACCATTCCATTTGCAGGACCTAAAAGACAGGCAGAGCTCCAGAGTCTCAATGTGTGGTTGAGACAAAGGTGCAGGAAGAGGATTTTAGATTTGTTAGGCATTGGGCAATGTTCTGGGGAAGAAGAGGCTTTCCCGAAAGGATAGGCTCCATCTTTACCGGGAGGGGGGGGGGGGGGACCAGACTGCTGGCATTAGTCTTAAAAATAAAATAAAATCGGCTTTTAAACTACATAATGGTGGAAAGCTGACAGTTGCTGAAGAGCACATGGTTCAGTATGATGTATCTTTGAAAGATACTAGCAAAAGAAGGAAATTAGGGCATCACAATAGAGAGGTTCTTATAAAGGTAAAAGTAGCCCAGGTGCCTTTAAGTAAAGAACAGATAGTTCAAAGATTATAAATTACCCCAGTCAGCTGATAACCAGATCATTAACATGAACAAACTTTGAAATGCCTATTTGTAAATGCTAGAAGCGTAACAAATAAGATGGGAGAGTTAAAATATATAGTACTGAATGAAAGGTTAGATATAATTGGCATCTCAGACACCTGGTGGAAGGAGGATAACCAATGGGACACTGACACCTGAATTCAAATTACATTAGAATGATAGGGTAGATCAAATTGGTAGAGGGGTGGTGCTATATATTAAAGAGGGTATTGAGTCAAAAATAGGATAAAGTTTTGCAGAAAACAAAATGCACTGTAGAATCTCTATGGACGGGAGTCACGCGATGACTGATGAGTGAGCAAACGCCTTGACCATCAGCTCCTCAAGAATCTCCCAAATTGCATTAATGATCTTGTGCTAAGAAGAGAGGGAATTATCTTGGCAAATTGGTAGAGGAACCATGCCTCAGAGGATTTGGAGGAAGCTTCGATTGTAGTGCAGAGACCCCAGAATGGTTGGGAAAATAGCAAAAGCGACCCATGACAAGGCCAAGAGCATGGAACTTAAGATGGTGGCTGAAACTGCTGAAGTGGCCATGGCGCTGCAGGAGGGTATAGTACATGAGATCACGAAGGGAATTATGGTCGTACTGGAGGACCCCTGAGGTCTCTTAAGTTAGACTTCCATCGATGAGATCAAGGGGAGCTTGGAGCAGCAAACACTGAGCATGAAACAGGCTGAACAGAAAATCTTGGTACACGAAGACTGCATGGTTACTGCGGAGGAGCACCTGTGGTGCCTGGAAGTAAGTAACAAATGCTTGCTTGACCAGATTGAAGATCAGTAAAACCGCAAACGTAGGAATTACGTACACATTGTCAGGATACTGGAGTCTGCACCAGACAATTAGCCAAGCTGGTAGGCAGAAGGCAAGTGTAACGTGTCCATCGGTTGGGGCCAGAAGAGAGGGAGACCAGAGGCCCCGCACGGTGATTGTTTGCATACGCTATTTCGTGGACAGAAGTAAGCTGATGGTGCAATATAGGGCAAAGAGAGAGCTCCAATATGAGGGGCACAAGCTCATGCTATTTCAGGACTACTCTGCACAAGTTGCAGTATGTCATCAAGCCATGACACCATATTGTAGACTTGTACAAGCGTGGGATACGCTTTGCCCTTCAGTATCCAGCTCAAGTGTGGCTGACTTATAAAAAACAGGCAGCATCAGTATGACACCTCAGAAGCGCTTAAAGGTTTTTTGGATATTTTGGTAACTCCATGAGGCTCTGTGGCCAGTCATCTGGTGGTGGATCTGGAGGCTGAAACTGATAACAGCATGCCCTTTTTGTCTGGGGCAGCAAGATGTTTGGAATTGATGTGCTGGGAGGACTGTTTTGCATTATTTAACACGTTTTGGGGCTCCCAAGACTTATAGCAGCTGCTGGTTCCCTGGGCTCAAGAAGAGTGTGATTCCAGTTGAACTGTGAGTACAGACATGTGCTGAATAGCGCTGATGGTGGCCTGCTTGTGCTGTGTGGCAAAGGGGAGTTTGGTGCCCTACTGAGGGGTGCAGGGCAATTGCACTGCTGAGCTCTCTAAATGCGATTGAAGGGCTATGTGAGACTGGCGTTCTGCAGGCTCACTTCTCCCTACTGGTCGACACGTTGAGATGGAAGAGGTTATCTGGAACAGCTGACCATGCACGGCCCATGTTAAGCTGCTGGACTGATTGCAGTATTATTGGACACCTTAATTTTGTTTGCTCTATTTTAAATGCGTGAACTTTGTATGGGACTGGTACTAGCAGGGGAGAGCAATACCACCTTCCCTTTCGCATGAGGGAGGCTTGCCCTTCTCTTTGGGAATGTTCTAAGGGGGGGGGAGTGTTGAGGAGCTGATTGTGTTCTTGGAATAAGGGAGGAGAGGGTCATAATGAATGGTATAAGGTGGAGGGGGAGTGTGTGTGTGATTATGTGAATGGCTTTGGTAGAGGAGGAAAATATCACCTGATGGATGCAAGCAACTGGTGTTGGAGTGACCTTAGAGTGGGAGGGTCCATGATAGTGGAGAATACGGCATTTGGGGGTCCAACAGGGAGGCCTCTGGGACAACATCCTGGAGGAAAGGTCCATAAACCACTATTAAAAAGGGACCCAGGATATCAATGTTTGACCCAGTACAAGCATTGTGGAACCTGTGTCTTTTGGGGATATTGCTAGGTACGTATGACCTAGATTGGCCACTGTTGGAAACAGGATACTGGGCTTGATGGACCTCGGTCTGACCCAGTATGGCATGTCTTATGTTCTTAACATGGATGCAGATTGTGTGTGGGGGGGATATCGGTGACCCTGAGGTAAAATAGTTGATCTTGAAATTTTTGAATTGGAATGTGTGTGGCTTAAATTCCCCTGTAAAATGGGTGAAAGTACTTCGGTCCTTGGACACCCAGTACGTACATACAGGGCTATTGCAAGAAGCCCATCTCATCGCAGTCGAGCATGTAAACATGCATAGAGGATTGATAGACGAAGAGTATGCATCTTCTTACAATAGCAAACAGCAGAGGGTTGCTGTGCTCATTAGTAAAAAAAAAAATTTCCCTTGATGCATAAATTTATAACAGACACAGAGGGGTAGGTATATTTTTGTGTCTGGGGGAAGTGTATGGGCAAAGATATATTTTGGGAAGCATATATGGCCTTAGTGTATACAGCCCTGGATTCTTTGCCTCACTCTTGGGTTGCCTGGGGAGCAAGGGGGGTTACCAGTTTATACTGGATGGAGATTACAACATGGTTAAAAATCCTGTGTTGGATTGTAAACTGGCAAGACCCCAAGTTAAGGATTATGAGCAGAGAGGGATTAATGCCCTAACAAGGGATGTGACATTGATGGATGCCTGGTGCACACTGCACCCGGATTTTACTTTTTATTCAGCACCACATAGAGTGTGCTCAGGGCTGGATTATCTCTTGGATCTCCATTTGATTTAATAAATGGAGGGAGGATAGCAAGGAAATCCACTGCGCTAGCATTTAACTTTCAAAATAAAATGCTGAAAATGATTAAGAAAAAACTAAAAGGAGCAACTATAAAGGTTAAGAGTTTGCATCAAGCCTTAGCGTTCTTTAAAAATACTATCTTGGAAGCCCAGACCAGATGCATTCCATGCTTTAAGAAAGATGGAAGGCCAAATGACAGCCAGCATGGCTTAAAGGTGAGATCAGAGAGGCTGTTACAGCTAAAAGAGAATCTTTCCGAATATGGGAAAAAAGTGCCAAATGACGAAAACAGGAAGAAGCATAAGTACTGGCAAGTCAAATGCAAGCCATTGATAAGACAGGCAAAGAGAGACTTGAAAAAGTTTTTATAATGCGTTTTTGCTTCCACCTCAAGCTTCTTTTTAAAGTATGTTTGTATCAAATTTTTACAATCCTCTTGTGTTTTAACAACTTTGAATAACTTGGTGTCATCGGCAAATTTGATCTCCTCACTCGTGAGGAAATCAGTTGGATTATTAGACGATGGCAGGGTAAAAGGTGTACTGAGAGGACAAGGCCATAACAGAGAAACTGAATTTTTTGCTTCCGTCTTTACCGAAGAAGGTGTAGGAAACATATCCATGCCAAAAATGATATTTAAAGGTGATGTGTCAGAGGAAACAAATGTTGAAAAATCAAAAGATGTAATACAGCTGATTGATAAATTAAAGAGCAGCAAATCATCTGGACATTATGGCATACATCCCAGGGTGCTGAAAGTATAAGATTGTAGAACTACTGTTAGTAATCTTTGATCTATAATTAAAATCATCTGTAGTACCCGAAGATTGGAGAGTGGCCAGTGTAATGCCAATGGTGATCTGGAAAACTACAAACCAGTGAGCCTGATATCATTACGGGCAAAATGGTAGAAACCATTACAAAAACCAAAATTACTGAATATGTTTAATGGCAGAAATCCAACATGGATTTAGTTAAGGAAAGTCTTGTCTAGCAAATCTTAAATATTTTTGAAGGTGGGAATAAACAGGTAGATGTGGAGCCCGATTCAGGCAGGCGCACGTCCAGACAGCCCCAAGCAAGACGGGCCTGTTTGGATCTGATTCTGGACCATGGGAACAAAACATTCCCGCGGTAACCAGAATTGGGCACGAGGACGGCCTGGCATGCCCCTATCACCTGCAGGGATGTCCTCCCCGCAGGCGCACCTGACTCCCACAGCCTCAGCTCCCCTTTTCCTTACTGCCCGACCCACGGCTGGCCTGCCATGACCTGGATTGGGCGGCAGAGACCCCCCTCCCCCCCCCCCCCGCACCTGGCCCCAGGCCCAATCGCCGGTGTTTTGCTGCTTATTCCACCTTTGAGGTGGAATAAGCAGCATGTCCCCACAGGCTCAGCAGGACATAGGACCATGATCTGTCGGTCCTGTTCATCCTGCTGGGCTGGCCCGGCCCACACCCAGTCTGCTCCGGTTTCACGCCCTCCATCCCCCGCCCCCCAATCGGCTCTCAGCGTCCTGATGTTCAGGATGTACGGGGAGAGCCAGAGGGGGAATTGGGTCTGGACAGCTTGTGAGGCTGCAGATCCCTCAGCCCACGTCCCAGAATCGGGCCCATAGTGTATCAACCGGCTCACCTTTATCTCGATTTTCAGAAAGCATTTGACAGTGTCTCTTATGAGAGACTCTTGGAGAAATTAAAAAGCCATGGGATAGGAGGCAATGTACTATTGTGGATTATGAACTGTTGAAAGATAGAAAACAGAGTAAGGCTAAACGGCTAATTTTCTCAATGGAGAAAGATGAATAGTGGAATACCCCTGGTATCTGTGTTGGGCTCGCTGCTTTTTAACATATTTGTAAATTACTTGGAAATGTGAATGAGTGAGGTATTCAAATTTGCAGACAACACAGTTATTCAAAGTTGTTAAAACACAAGAGGATTGTAAAAATTTGCAAGAGGATCTTGATAAATTGGGAGACTGGGGCGTTCAGATGACATTTAATGTAGACAAGTGCAAAGTTATGCACTTAGGGGAGAACAATCCAAACTATATTTATATGATGCAAAGTTCCACATTAGGAACCACCACCCCAGAAAAGGATTTAGGGGTCATCGTGGATAATACGTTGAAACCATCTTCCCAGTGTGCAGCAGCGGCCAAGAAAGCAAATAGAATGCTAGGAATCATAAAGAAAGGAATGGAAATTAAAATAAAAGATATTATAATGCCTCTGTATCGATCTATGGTGCAATCACACCTTGACTATTGTGTGCCGTTCTGGTCACCATATCTTAAAAAGGATATAGCAGAACTAGAAAAGATACAGAGAAGAGCAACAAAAATGGTAAAGGGGATGGAAGGTTCTCCAGGAACAAGCAGGAAGTCAGTCCTCACTTATGGGTGACGGCACCAATGGAGCCCGCATGGAGCAATTGCCCAGCTTTCAAAGAAAGTCTTTGGGATTGCTGCACGCATGTGTGGTCCTCTTCCCACTCAAAGGTGCCATCATGATCATGCAGCTGACACGGTCGCCTTTCGAGCCGATGGCAATGTGCTCACCCCGGCACCTCTCCTGGAAGGTGATTTTCCTGGTGGCACTGACCTCGGCACAGCGAGTCAGCAAACTTCAAGCCCTCTTGGCCTGAGGCCCCCTACACCAGGTTTTACAGGAACAGGGCAGTCATTCGCACCCACCCCAAGTTCCTACTGAAGGTTGTCTCAGATTTTTCCACGGAGCCCTTCGGACGCACGTCCTCGTCCCTCGGAAAATGTTTTCTTGACTTCGGCCCTTTGGCCTTTTTTCCGGTAGCACCGGTCCTCTCCTGTTCTCCCCTTCGCGTGGGCTAGGGGATCCCTTATTTTGATTCTCTTTAGTGTTTTTTCTTTTGGGCTCCTTTCGCACCCTTTTTTCCCCAACCACTGGCCTTGAGGGTTTTTGACCTCGTAGGAGCCCTTTTTGCCCCCATGGCCACCAATTTTAAGAAATGTGATAAATGCTCCAAAAATATGTCACTCACGGACACCCACGACTGCTGTCTACGGTGTCTGGGGGCTGACCAGAACCTGGAGCTCTGCTCACTTTGTAAGACAATGTCCGGTAAGGCCTTGCTAAGCCACAAGCAGAACTCCGATGACATTTTCTGCAAGGCATCCCCAGTGGCACCTCGCCCTACCGATCCACTGCTGGCTGGGTCCCCCGCAGTGAACCCATGCTGCAGGCATCACTCCAATCAGGGTTCACCCGAGGTGGAACAGCGAAAGAAGACCTCAGTCACTGTCGGGAGCTCCAAAAAGCACAAGTAGTCTCGCGCTCATTCCCTTAGCCCTCCCCAGCGTTCCCGAGGGTCGGACAAGGAGCACCTCGAAAGATACCTCATACGGACACAGGGGCCTCCAGCGATGGCGCCTGGTCTCCGGAGGATCAGCCCGGTAAGAACCCCCCTCTCCTCCTCCAAGCCAGACACTGGTAACCCAAGCATTGGCTTCACAGGGACCCACTCCCAAGTGAGAGTCCCGTATGCTGGCACTGGAGCACAGCGTTTCTGCCTTCCTCGCTGCCTAGCAGGCGCTTTGGCCCAGCACGGTTGGCTTATGCCCTGAGACCAAGGGTCACCCGGCTGGGGTCCCAAAAACTGCCTTTGAAACCCCTGAGAGCCACGGGCCTCATGAGGGTCCTCGGCACAGGTTTCACTCGCCATCCTGTTCCTCGGGGGCAAGGTCTTCCAGAACCTCCGGCTCCATGCAGGCCTCAGCCACAGGGGACGGGGATCAGCCTGACTCAGTCCTTTTTGGACCTCTCGGGCTGGGAATTGGACAGAGACACTTCCCTGGAGACCCCGCACCCATAGGGATCTCCTCTTTGACCCATCCCCGCCTGCCTCGCAAAGATTGTTGCCTCCTGAGGACACCTCTTTCCTGGTGTTTGTACAGAATATGGCTTGGGCCCTCAATCTGCCAACGCAGACTGAGGAGGAGCCGAGGGCAGAGGAGCTTGGACATCTTGCAGTATGCGTCTCCGCGACCACGCATGCATGGCAGCAATCCCAAAGGCTTTCTTTGAAAGCTGGGGAATTGCTCCGCGCGGGCTCTGTCGGTGCTGACGTCACCCATAAGTGAGGACTGATTCCTGCTGTCCCTGGAGAACACCTGTTACAGGTGAGTAACTACGCTGAAGGCTTAAAAGATTAGTGCTCTTCAACTTGGAAAAGAGTTGGCTGAGAGAGAGATATGATAGTCTATAAATTAATAAATGGAGTAGAACGGGTAACTGTAGATCAGTTGATTACTCCTTCAAAAAGTAGAAAGACTAGGGGACACACAATGAAGCTACATGTAGCACATTTACAGTAAGACTAATTGGAGAACAATTTTTTTCACGCAATGCATAATTCGGGGGGGGGGTTTTGTATTTATAAATTGTACACAATGGTTGCAGAAGAAGTAATCAGAGTTAAAAGATATATATCTAACTGGAAAAGATCTGTGTTTATACCCATACTAAAGAAAGGTGATTAGACTGTGGAAATTATTGTACAATTGCTCTCATCCCACATGCCAGCAAGATTCTACTCAAGATTATTCAGCAGAGACTACAACCAGACCTGGAATGAGAACAGCCTGAAATGCAAGCAGGATTCAGAAAAGGGTGAGGGATGAGAGACTTCATTGCGGATGTGAGATGGACCCTTGAGAAGACAAAAGAATACCAAAAGGATATGTGTTTTATCAACTACAGCAAGGCTTTTGACTGTGTAAACGATGAGAAACTCTGGGCCACATTAAAAAGCATGGGCATACCAGAACACCTGATAGTTTTCTTGCACAGCCTTTACATTGATTAAGAATCAACAGTTTGAACGGAACAAGCAGAAACAGAATAGTTGGTTTAAAATCAGCAAAGGTGTACAACAAGGCTGTATACTTTCCGCCTACCTGTTTAATTTATATGCAGAACAAATAATCAGAGAAGCAGGACTGTATGAAGACAACTGAGGTATGAATATTGATGGGAGACTCAACATTCACTATGCTGATGATATCACATTACTGGCTAAAAGTGAAGACAGTCTGAAACATTTGCTTGTCAAGATCAAGGAACAGTCTTAAAATGGGCCTGCACCTTAATGTAAAGACAAAGATACCGACCACTAGCAAAATCAATAAGTTAATCATTGATGGAGAAGAAATTAAAATAGTTGACAACTTTAACCTACTTGGATCAACTATCAATAAAGAAAGGACAAGCAGTCAAGAAATCCGATGCATTGCTCTTGGCAGAATGGCTATGAAAGACCTAGCAAGATTCTCAAGAGCAGAGATGTCTCTCTCTATACAAAGATTAGACTTATTCAAGCCATTGTATTTTCAGTAATGGCATATGGATGTGAAAGTTCGACAGTGAAAAAGATAGACAGGAAGAAAATTGATGCCTTTGAATAATGATGCTGGCAACGAATACTGTGTATGGACTGCCTGAAGAACTAACCAGTCAGTACTAGATGAGATCAAGCCTAAGCTTACTTTAGAAGCTCAGATTTATAATTTCATACTTTGGACACATCATGCAAAGAGAGAGATCGTTAGAGAAAGACATCATGCTTGGCAAGGTAGAAGATCAGCGTAAAAAAGGAAGACCAGCAATGAGATGGATCGATACAATAACAGCCGCTATGGGTGCAACTCTGTCAACAATGAGCTGCCTGACTGAAGACTGAACACAGTTTAGGACAACTATCTAGAGGGTTGCCATGAGTCAACAGACTCAACGGCACTTAACAACAGTAGCAACAACATATCTAACATCCCACACTCCCCCTCCCCCTAAAAAAAGGCAGAGGTCTGAGTTGGAATAAAAGAAAACACAGATCACAGAGAAGGAATTACATATTTGCCAGGTACAAATCCAGAGACCTCCATATTCTCTCAATTTTGTCTATGCAGTTAGATGAAACAGAAGCAGCCCCCTCTAACTGGTGGTTATACAGATCACATGCCTCCAAAAGGTAACATTTTAGTAGTAAGATATCTTTCCTGTTACTAAAAACATGTTGTATAGCAGTAGATATCATAATGTCAAATAAGGGACTTTCTTGTACATCTAGTTCATCCTGCAAGGTTAAAGACCTAAATATCATTACCTCTAATGATATGACGGACCTCAAATTGAAAATATCTCTTACAAAAGCACCAAACGCCTTCCCAGAAGGGTGTTATTAGGGAGCAATCAAATAGTATGTACGTTAATGTCCCTATAGTAGTAGAGCAATTCCAACATTTATTGGATATCCGAAGACCTGCTCTGTGCATGCGTACAGAAATCCAACTAGCACAGTGAGCAATGAAGAATAATTATTGTGTTAGGCTGCTTGACTTGGTAGGACGTACAATTTGAGACCAAAATACATTCCATTTGATTGCATCTTGTGAAACACCCACATCATATTTCCAAGCTCTGTGAAGGCCAGCCAAAGAGACGCCATCATGAGAACTCGGTATCTTATAGAAAATAGGATGTTAGCCTTCCACTTGCTTTAGCTTTATGAAAAATATCTATTAAAGCAGAAGTTCGAGTAACCCCAGCAGACCAAATAGAGTCCTGCATCAAGCTCCAAACGAGACAATCTAACCTAGCCTCTTGAGCTGCCGAGAGTCCATACACTTCAGTTGGATGATCTTGATTAACTACGGTCCCCCCCTGTAAAAAGTTGATCCAAACAATATATACCTTTAAGAAGCCAAGCCTTCCAAAAGACTTTGCATCTGTTGACTCACACTAAATGATTGTACCAAATTGAAGGGGGCCCCAGAATTTCCTTGGCAATTTTGACTTAAGCAAAACAATACGTGGCCGCTTAACTTTCCATAAAAAAGTGGTTAGAATTAGATCATAAAAACTCGGAGAACAAAATCCCGGGAGCATACCCATTTTATAAACGATAGTTGGGAGAATCCTCATTTTTATAGTATCTAATCTACCCCACCTAGAAATTCTTAAGGGTGTCCAACACTGCAGCATACTCTTTGATTCTGAAAGATTGATACTATTACATTTAATGGTATCAGCTGTGGTAGGGCAGAATTGCATACCTAAATATCTAATTCCCTGAGATGCCCACTTAAATGGAAATTCGGCCAAATCCCTTTGCGAGGCAAGGTCATTAATGGAAGGTAACTCTCATTTATCCCAATTCACCTTGTATCCAGAAAAAACAGAAAATCTGGTAACTACCTTCCAAAGTCTACATATGGATGTCACAGAATTGGAGAGGAAGACCAGAATATCATCTGCATAAGCTGCAAATTTCCAAGATTTCTCACTTGAAGTTATCCCTTCAATACTTACTACATTATATCAAAATGCAAGTAACAGCTCAAGTGACAAGTCAGATAGCAAAGGAGAAAGGGGATACCCCTGCCTAGTGCTCCTACCCATGCAGACCACATTCGATAGCATACCGTTAACTAATAAACGTGATTTGGGAGATGAATAAAGCACTTTGACCCAGTTGATGAAGGATGAGCCACAACCAAATCATTCCATTATGCAGAACTAATATGGCCATTCCACTCAAAGGTTTTCTTTCCATCTAATGATAAAGCCACAACAGGAGCATTCAGTCGATGCAACAGTTCCAAAAGGTTATGAAAAAGCCTAGCTTTATCCCCAATAATTCTGCCTTTTATAAAGCCAGTTCTTCCCCAACTAAAAGATGTATGACACCACTAAGCCTGGAGACCAAGATCTTAGCTAAAATCTTATAATCCACATTCAGTAATGATATGGGCCTGCAACTAGCCATTTGAGTAGCATCCCTCTCTGGCTTAGCGCACAATATATTTTTCTCAGAAGAGTTTGAAATTGCACATTGCTTAAACAGATCAAGAAAGAGGAGTCATAACTTAGGAGATAAAATAGTTGCAAACTGTTGAAAAAATTTGACAGTGAACCCATCTGGGCCGGGAGCCCTGTTTCTATAAAAATTTCCTATTGCTGCAAGAATTTCCCCAATTTGTATTGGGGCTCCTTATGATGTGCTAAAAGTGTAGGGTGTTCGACCGCTGCCAGGAAAGTTTCCCTAAGGTCTTTATTAGTTATCTCACTTGATGAAAAGATTTTCATAAAGGAGACAAAGGCATCAGAAGTCCTCTACTCTAGTGATAACATCGCAATTCTGTGCATTAATGGAGGAAATGCAATACTTCTATATTTTTTTTACTTCAGAATTTGTGCAACAGACACCCAGCCTTGTTACCATCAGAATAAAACCTGGACTTTTGGACAAACAGCTCCTTTTTCAGCTTTCTGCATCAAGATTTTATTATAATCATAGCAAAGTCTAATTAGCCTTCTAAAAATGATAATGCAGTTCTAATATGTTTTTTTTTCTAAGAGTGCAATTTCCTCCTCTAATCTGTGCTTCTTTCATTTGTTTTTTTACCAACCAGGCTGAAAGACTAATGACCTCACCCTGCAGAGTGGCCTTGAAGGCCTCCCAAATTGTGTGATAATGCATATTGTCATCCTCATTTCTTTGAAATAAATCTTCTATGAAGGTTTTCAACCAGAGAGAGCTCCACCAGCAACCTATTCCGGAACCTCCAAGGAGGTTTTAGAGTGGGGTGGGACCATATATGGCGTTCTAGCACAAAAACTGCATGATCTGATACATGCAAAGGTCGAATGGTACAGTTTTGGACTTCCGGTAAAAAAAGAACTAGACTAAAGGTATTTGATACATGAATGCAACTGATGTGGGAATGAATAAAAAGTATACTCCCTGTCCAATGGGTGAAGACTATGCCATGTATCCATTAAACATAGGGGGCCCGATATTCAAAAGGCATTTACATGGTTTACAGCCCAGTAAACCATGTAAATGCCTTAAATGGGAATATTCGACTGCACCTACACGGTTGGTGCCGTCGAATATCCCCATCTATGCCTCAATGCTATCCATTTAGCATCAGGGTGTGTTTTGGATATTCCAGGCAGAGCAGGGATGGAGAATGGCGGTAACCAGGTAGCAGCACTATTGGATCACTATCCAGTTAGGGCTCCATGGCTAAAACTAGGTGAGCTTTTGGCTTGCCTAGTCTTAGCCATGGATGCTAACCGGATAGTGGTCCAATATCGCCGCTGCCAGTTAGGCTGTGCGGCGATTTCCCCAGGGTGCCCAAACCAGATAGTCAGTGCCATCGGCGTGGCATTGAATATCCAGGGATAAGGGTGAGCGGGCACGGCTATGCGCCAATGCGGCGCATAGCTCGCTCGCTCAACTCAACTCAATATTGAGCCCAGGGAGTCTAAAACATGCTGAAAGGCTTCCGTGGAGTTCCTAGTAGCACTTTTACATACAGTACTGATATCCCATTTTTCATTGAGGATAGTATTAAAGTTTCCCCCCATTATGATCTCACCCTCCCTGAAAGATAATGGGGTTCAAAGGAATCCAACAAAAAAGGATGGGGAATCAACTAATGGGGTGTACACATTAATCTCAGCGCATATATGTCCTGCAATTTCTACCTTAAACACACACCCAGCTACCTTCTCTGACTGTTTTTTCAGAACAATTTTAACGGAATCCCTGCGAAAAATTATTGAAACACCATTTTTCTTTGAGATGCCAGATGAAAAAATATGATTGTCTGACTAATCTATTCGGAGCTTGATACAGGCCTCATGAGACAGATGTGTTTCCTGTAAGAAAATATTAGCCTTCAGCGAATTAAGATATCCTAACATTTTTTTGCACTTTACAGGATGATTGAGACCATTTACATTTAATGAAATAACTTTAAAACCTAACATTGTTGTTTAAAGAAAGTGATCTTGTGAGCAGCAATAATCTTGAGAAACAACTTAAACCAGTCCTCTGCTAAAACAAAATAAAGAAAAAAACCCACTGATACCAACCAATAATAACCCAATAACAAAATAAAAAACCCACACCCAGTTCCCACATACTCCTAATAAATAGGCTCGAACCATCAAAAAGCTGAAAGCAACTCACCCCAAAACATGACATTCATAGAAAACCAACATTCCTCTATTATATACACACACACACACACACAAACCTCACTATATTGTGCCACGCAGTATTGCATTCATAAAGCACAAACAAACTGACACCCATCATATTCATTAAACCATATAGCCTTCACAGACTTCTCATGACTTATAAACAATACTTAATGAATTTGGATATATCTTGCAGAAATCATCATTAATCATAACACTATGATTAAAAGAAAAGGACTGAGGCAGTCAGTAAGAACACCACCAACATGCCAAGCTGAGGCCATTAGCTCAGAACAGAAGACAACAGAAACAGTAACATAATGAAACCAACTGCTTGATGCAAGACTATTGCAGAACAGCTGCCTTATCAGTGATACAAAAGCTGATGACGCTGAAAGTGTTTCTGATGAGCCAGAAAACAACAATGAGAAATCATAAAGCCGGAATAGATTCTGCAGTACAATGCCCTTCCCAAGGAGGTGCTCATGGAACCTGGTTCCCCTATCTTGGAACGCTTGTTGTTCAGGATGTGGGAGTCACCTGTTATGGTGCCCATTGTGAGCAAGTGGTTCAATTCCCTGTATTGAGTCCTTAAGGGCCCTGGATTCCAAAAGACACAGCTACCACACAATTGCATGGTGGTGGAGTCGGCCATGTGTACAATCAAGAGCCAGAAGACACACTCCTCTGTGCCCCCTGGCACGGAGACCCGCACCATAGATGGCTTTGGTAAGAAGTGTTACCGGGGCTCGATGCTCATGGCCTGTATCCAGGCATACCAGCTGTACATGGGCATGTACCTGAGGCACCAAGCCAAGGAACTGGCTGGGTTCTCGGCTGGTTTATCAGAGTAATCTCTTCAGTGGTCGTCATTCAAGAAGTGCTCCAAATATGTTACTTGAGCGACCTATGACTGCTTCAAGTCTGTGGCTAGAGTAGTTGTGATGGGCATTGGTGTCTGGTATGGCTACAGTCATTGGACCTGGAGTAGTGGGTTCATGAGAAGTTGGTCGATGTCCTATGCCGGGGAGAGAATCTCTTCGGCAAGCCCACAGAGCTGGAGTCAAAGTATATGACCAGAACCAAGCTCTCCTGGAAAACCACGGACCCTTCCTGATGGAAGACTTTGGGGGGGGGGGGGAAGCCCTTTTACCTGAATAAGAGGAAGGCTTATGGAACTTACCCCCAGTATCCAGCCTATCCAGCTCCCCGGCAGGGTCAGAAGGCCAAGGGCCAGGGGCACGACCCTCATAAGCCTAAGGCTCCCTAAACCCCAGCTCATGCCGCAGCCGCAACCTGGGGGGAGGGGGATTTGACCCCTTGAGCATGGCCTCTCTTCCCCTGCAGATTCGAGGGCTGCAGCATAAGGGGGCATCTGATATTCTTCACCAGCCACTGGATCATCATTATCACTGACACCTGGGCCCTCCAGGCAGTGAGGGATGGTTACCTCCTCCATTTCAAGCAGACATCCCCTCCGAACTTTCCATGATTCCTCTTCAGAGACTACCTGCAGCAAGAGCTCGAAGGCCCCCTCACAGCCAAAGTAGTCGAATCTGTCCCGCCATCTCTAAGGGGCGAGGGGTTCTATACCCACTACTTTCTTGTTCCCAAAAAGACAGGTGGCTTTTGGCCCATCCTGAATCTGCAGCATCTCAATTGATTCCTGGTGAAAGAGAAGATCAAAATACTCTCCCTTGGAATGTTGCTGCCCTACCTCCTGCAGGGAGATTGACTATGTTCTTTGGATCTCAAATATGCCTATACCAACATTCCAATTCATCCTTGCCACTGGCAGTACCTCTGCTTTGCCATCGGCGGCTGCCATTACCAGTACAGGGTCCTACTCTTCAGACTGGCTTCCACCCAAGAGTATTCACAAGGGGTGTTTGTCTTTGTCTATCTGGACGACTGGCTTGTCAAGGGCGGCTCCGCCAACAGTCAGTCAGGTTGCACATCGCACCATTCTCATTTTCCAGCATTTGGGCTTTGTCATCAACTCCCACAATTCTCATCTGTAACCGGTGCAGCATCTGGAGCTCATAGGGGCCCTCCTGGATACAGTCCAGGTAGGGCCTTCCTTCTTTTGGACAGGGCTCGGCATCTGGCAGCCCTCACCACGGAGGTGCAGGGCTACTCGATGGCCTCAGTCCGCCTCCTGGGGCATATGGCCTCGACAGTGCACGTCATGCTCGTTGCTCACCTCTGCATGCATTAGGCCCAGTGGACTCAGGTGATGGGGTGCGTGGAGGACAGGATCTGTGTAACTGCACCTCTCTCTGAATCCCTCATTGGTGGGTGCAGCCACTGCACCTCATGACGGGGATGCCTTTCCAGGCCCCGACACCTCAGAAGATCCTCACTACGGGTGCCTCAAAACTAGGCTGGTGGGCCCACTGCGATGGCTTGCGGACCCAGGACATCTGGTCAATGGGGAAGAGCCTCCATCAAATCAACTTCCTTGAGCTTCGAGCTGTTGCGACGCCTTGCGAGTGTACCGACATCACTTGGAGAGCCAGGTGGTTCTGGTCCAGATGGACAGCCAAGTGGCGATGTTTTATGTCAACAAACAGGGGAGTACTGGGTCATATCTCTTGTGCTGGGAAGCTGTTTGTCTCTGCACCTTTGAGTGCGAGACCGGGATGCTCCTCTGAGCAGTGTATCTTACTGGTCAGGACAATCTACTAGCGGACCAACTCAGCAGGGTCCTTCAAACCACACGATTGGCAGCTGGATCCGTAGGTAGCCCACTGCATCTTTCGGATGTGGGACTTTCCTCCTCCACTATGCATACCCTCCGATCCACCCTGATTTCCAAGACCCTTCTCAAGGTTCAGCTCGACCAGGCCATTGTAATCCTCATTGCTCCCAGATGGCCGCAGCAGCCATGGTTCCTCCTGCTTCTCCGCCTTTCCCAAGCATGCCCGGCTCCCCTGGGCTTTGTTCCGGACTTGATCTCACAGGAGAACAGAGCTCTCCTGCACTCCAACCTCAGAGCCTTTGCACCAACGACATAGCTGCTGAAAGGATGAGCCTGGCACAGTTTTCACTTGCCCAGGGACATGGAGGTTGTCTTGCTAGCATCCCGGAAGGATTCCACCAGGCAGGCCTAGGCCTTCAAGTGGCACTGGTTATCTATCTGGTGTACTGAGAAGGGTTTCAACCATTTCTCCTGCTCAGTGCTGGTGATATTGCAGTATTTGCACCTTTCCGATTCTGGCCTAAAGTCTAATTCCCTCAGGTGAGCTGGCAGCCACACCATCATCTCATTGATGGGCAACCCCTATCCACCGATCCTCTCGTAGTCTGCTTCATGAGAGGTCTCTTGCTCACTCGACCTCTCATTCGCCTGCTGGTGGTGACATGGGATCTGGATGTGGTTCTTGGGAAGCTCATGGCTCCGCCCTTCGAACCACTTGCTTCTTGCCATCTCTCCTGGAAAGTGATCTTTAGTTTAGTTAATATAATCCTTGTTTGCTTCTTCCCCTGTTTATTGTAAGTTTTTTTTTAAATTTCATTGTAAACCACTTTGATTTTAGGATAAAGCGGTATATAAATCCTGTTAAATAAATAAATAAATCTTCCTTGTGGCACGCAACATTGGCGTGCCACATCAGTGAGCTGCAGATGTTGGTGACTCATGCCCCCATAGCAGGTTTCATAAGAACAGGGTGGTCCTCCGTACTCATCCCATTTCCCTATAAGGTGGTCACTGCCTTTTATCTCAACCGGGAGGTAGTTCTCCTCACCTTCTTTCCTCAGCCTCATGCAAGCAGGGTGGATGCTGCTCTCCACTCCTTGGATTGCAGGAGGGTGCTGGCCTTCTACCTAGAGCAGACTAAGTCCCATCATCATTCTTCGCAGGTCTTCGTCTCCTGTGACCCAAACTGGATTGGTGTTGAGGTCTCTAAGCGCACCATGTCTACCCAGGTGGTGGACTGCATCTCCTTTGCCTATGAATGGGCTGGTCTCTCTCTCGAGTGCCACATTATAGCCTATAATCTGCAGGCTATGGCAGCTTCAGTGATTAAACCTGCGTTCCGTCTCCCTGCTGGAGATCTGCAGTGCTGCCATCTAGTCCTCTGTTCACACCTTTGCAGCTCGTTACTGCCTGGAGGAGGACTCCCAGAGTGACAGTTCCTTTGGCCAGGTGGTACTTTGTCATCTGTTTGGGGAATAATGCAACTCCTACCCTCCGGCCCTTCTGTGTGTCCAGGCTACCAGAGAATTGATTCCCTTGACAAAGCTGTGGTTGTCCGTGAAATCTTGCGGCTACTCAGCACACTCTGCTGTCATTCACGGTTCCGTTTTTCAGTTGCCTGTAGCTTTTTACAGGTTTTTTCGGTAGCCTGTAGCTGGGGAGTCTCATACTTGAGGACTGACTTCCTACTTGTTCCCAGAGAAAGCGTAGTTACTCACCTGTAAGAAGTCGCCTTCGGGGACAATAGGAATCAGTCCTCCCAACCCTCCTTCCTCCTTGTATAGGTTTTTCTTTTTTGGCTTGATTAAGCTATGTTGTCATACTGAGGTAAGATGGCACCCTTGGGCGGGAAGGTGACTGCACATGCGTGGTCTAACTCACAAAGGCTTTTCTGTGAAAGCTGGGGAGTGTTCACCACATGGGCTCCGTTGATGCCGACATCACCCATATGTGAGGACAGATTTCTCAGCCATAACACAACACAAGCTATGCCCCCTCAACGCATAATCAAACTCTAGATAATGGAATACAGCTCGCAGACTTGCATCTGTATTATGTTTGCCGATACACAATGGGTGCACAAGGTGTATAAAAATGCAGTATAAGTATGTCCCTGATGGCCTGCTTGAAAGTAAGTGGGCACCATTTACCTTTCTAAAGTTTTTGTACACCACTCAATGGCATTGGTGGAAAGTAAGGGGGGAGGGGAACAGTGGTTGCTGACTCTTTTCAAGAAAGCATGGAGGTGGTGGCAGATGGGGAGATACAGATTAGTCGATAATCCTGCTTTTGTGCCGGGGGTGGGGCAGACTAGATTTCAGTTGTGGGAAAAATTGGGATGTAAGGACCTGGACCGTTTCTGAAAATGCAGGAGGGGGCTTTTCCATCATTTGAGCAGATCAAGGCAAAGTGGCGATCCCTAACTCCCGTTTTTTGCAGTGTCTTCAGGTAAGGCATTACTATGGTGAGTTGAGGGCCAAGGACCAGGGGATGTGATTTCGGGGAATTTGATAGTCTTTCAGAGTGTACCCCCTCACTTGAATACATTGTTCAACTGGTATCAGCTTGGAAAACGTTTGGGAGTGGACTATGTGGAGGGTTTGCGGAACAGATGGGAGCAGGATGGGAGGGACTGGAACTGGAAGAACAACAATACTTCGGGACCTTTGCCAGCAAACCCCCAGTGCAGGAGATGCAGCGTAAAATTCTGCATAGGGCATATATAACGAAGGAACGGGGACAGAAATTACGCATTTCTGTGTCAAGTACCTGAGAATGAAAGGCACCTTGATTCGCTCATTTCTGGAGTGTGACAGGTTCCGAGATTTGTGAAGGAAGGCACTCCAGGACATCGAGGGAGCGCTCAGAGTGCAGGTGGATCGGACATACAACTCGCTCCTTTTGTGGGCGGACTCCCCTCTACGAGGCATGGAAGTGCCAAAGTTAGGTAGGAAATTTTCTGTATGTGGCCCTGTTGGTTAAGTGAGTGAAGAGGGGCTGTGGAGAGGCCTGATGGCAGAGATGGTGGAATGGGAATTTCAGAGTCATGCCTCTAAGACCACTCTGAGATGGATATGGTATAAACGCATGTGGAATGGTTTTTGCTGTAGGAAACGGGAAGGAGGAGAGTAGGAATGACTGTGGGGTGTGTGTTGGGGTATGAGTGTTCTTGCTTTGGGCTTGCAGGTGTGTGCATGGGGGGGGGGAACAAAACAAAACAGGGTTTGGGAGAGTATGCTTGGCAGATTGCACAACTTTTGTGTATTGTTGTACATTTCCTTTACTACCTGTTATGTACCATTGTGAGTATTGTCTGCAACTTTTGGAAGCTCTGAAATAAAAATATTTTATAAAAAAAAATAGAATCTCTATAGACAGGAATTTGATGCTAAAAGGGGGAAGGGAATAGCAGTGGGGAGTGTACTACCATCCACCTGGTCAGAATAAATAGACAAATGATGAAATGCTAACAGAAATTAGGGAAGCTAAGAAAATTAACACAGTAATGAGTGACTTCAATAACCCAGTATTGACTGTGTCAATGTTGCATCAGGAGATAAGGTTTCTAGATGAAACTGCTTCATGGAGTAGCTGGTTTAGGAATCAATATGAGAGGAAGTTATTTTAGACCTAATTCTTAGTGGAGCACAGAATCTGTTGCGAGAGGTAATGGTGCTGGGACCACTTGGCAATGGTGATAATTTGATCTTATTTAATAAATGGAGGGAGGACAGCAAAGAAATCCACTGCACTAGGATTTAACTTTCAAAAGAGAGACTAATAGAATGAGGAAAATGCTTAAACTAAAAGAAGCAACTGAATAGGTTAAGAGTTTACAACAAGCCTGGGCTTTATTTAAACATACTATCTTGGAAGCCCAGACCAGATGTATTCCATGCTTTAAGAAAATTAGAAAGAAGGCCAAATAACTGCCGGCTGTTTATAGCCAAAAAAGTATCTTTCAGAAAATGGAAAAAGAAACCAAATGACATAAGCACTGGCAAGTTAGATACAAGGCATTGATAAGGCAGGCAAAGAGAGAATTTGAAGAATAGCTTGCAGTAGCAACAAAAATGCATAATTAAAACCTTTTTCAAGTGCATTAGTAGCAAAAAACTTGAGAGAGTCGGTTGGACCATTAGAATGATAAAGGAGTAAAGGGGCACTAAAGGGAGGACAAGGCAATAGTGGAGAAACTGAATGAATTCTTTGTTTGTCTTTACTCAAGATATGTAGGAAAGGTACTCATGCCAGAAATGATATTTAAAGGTGATACATCAAAGGAATTGAAACAAATCTTGATAAACATAGATGTAATACAGCAATTTTAAAAAACTGGACCGGATGGTATGCATCCCAAGATGCTGAAAACTCAAAAATGACATTGCAGACCTACTATTAGTCATTTGTAAACTATCATTAGATTCATCTAGTATTTGGAGATTGGACAACATAATGGCGGTTTTTTTTCCAAAGGGTTCCAGGTGTGATCTGGGAAACTACAGACTGGTGAGTCTGATGTCCATGCAGTGCAAAATGGTAGAAACCATTATAAAGAACAAAATTACTGAACATATAGAGAGCCATTGTTTAATGGGACAAAGCCAACATGGATTTAATCGAGGAAATACATAAACAGGTAGATAAACAAAGGTGAGTCAGTTGATGTAGGGTTTCTAGATTTTCAGAAAGCTATTAAGGTCCCTCATGAAGGAGTCTTGAGGAAATTAAAAATTCATAGGATGGGAGGAGTGTACTATTATGAATTTGGAACTTGTTAAAGAATAGAAAACAGAGTAGGGTTAAATGGCCAATTTTTTCAGTTTAGAAAGGTAATAGTGGAGAACTCCCCACAAGAGGATCAGAAAGGTTTATAATAGTGCTCCAGCTTATTGGAACACCCTGGTTGTTCTGGTTGGCCTTCAGGAGTATTTGCATGGCTACTTCCTCTCCTTTTTCCTTATTTGTCAATTTGTTGTTTTTTGTATTTTGGAGAACTATTGTTCATCCATCTCTCTTCCTTTTGTTTTGTTTTTCCTATGATTTTTCTTTTTTTTGTGCTTGTACTTGTTTGGTTCTTTGTTTTCTGATATTCCTGGTTTTGTATACCACTTAGATGTTTACTCTGTGGGGGTGCTATTAGTGGTATAGGTAGTATTTTAAATAAAAAAAATAAATGGAAACATGTAAAGTGATCAAATCTACAGATGACAAAATTATTCAAAGTTGTTAAATCACAAGAGGATTGTGAAAAATTGCAAAAGGATCTTGAAAAATTGGGAGGCTGGGCATCCAAATGGCAGATGAAATTTAATGTGCGTGGGTGCAAAGTTATGCACTTAGGGAAGAACAATCCAAACTACAGTTAAAGGGTGCAAGGTTCCACATTAGGAATCGCATCCCAGGAAAAGGATTTAGACGTCCTTGTGGATAATATGTTGAAACCCTCTGCTCAATGTGCAGCCGCGACCAAGAAAGCAAATAGAATGCTAGGAATCATAAGGAAAGGAATGGAAAATAAAACCAAGGTGGTTATAATGCCACTGTATCACTCCATAGTGAGAAAAAGGCAGAATTAGAAAAGGTACAGAGAAGAGCAACCGAAATGATAAAGGGGATAGAAGGATACACTTACGAGGAAAGACTTAAAAGATTAGGACTCTTCCGATTGGAAGAGATTGATAAGGGAAAATGATAGAGGTCTATCAAATGATAATTGGAGTCAAACAGGTAAACGTAGATCAGTTGTTTATGCCTTCAAAAAGTAGAAAGATTAGGGGGCACACAATGAAGCTACAATGTAGCACATTTAAGATAAGGAAAATATTTCTTCACCCAATACACAATCAGGCTCTGTAATTTGTTGCCAGAGAATGTAGTAAAAGCTGTTAGTGTAGCTGTATTTAAAAGAGGTTTGGACAAGTTTCTGAAGGAAATGTCCATAAGCCATTATTAAAGTGGACTTGGGAAATCCCCTGCTTACCCCTGGGATAAGCAGTGTGGAATCTGTGTATCTCTTGGGAACCTTACATGGTACATTTGATCTGGATTGGCCACTGTTGGAAACAGGATACTGGGCTTATTGGACCTTTGATCTGACAGACTACGGCATACCCAATGTTCTTATCTTCATATTTTACACAATATGGGGCAAAAGGAATCACTATTGCTATTTCTTTGGCATTGCCTTGCATGCAGAATCAGGCTTCTTGGGGTTTCAGTTTAATTTTTGTCTACATATTTCTGTTTTTAGTTTGTAATTTATTCTGTACTTGATTAGGGCCAATGCATGAGTATTTAGCAAGTGTGACGGAGGCTAGATAGTAGTATTAGCAATGCCAAAGATGGGGAAGCTGTAAAACTAGAGGGCATAACATGAAGCTGCAAGGGGGTAAATTGAAAGGCAATGTCGGGAAATACTTTTTCACTGAAAGGGTGGAGGATGCTTGGAATGCCCTCCCGATGGAAGTGGTGGGGGCAAATACAGTGACAGAATTCAAAATGGCATGGGACAGACACAGTGGATCCCCTTTACAGCAACAGGATAAAATCAAAATAAACTTAACTATCTAAATTCTCAACAAACAAGGGTGTCCTATACGGAGCGGTGGGTTCACCCCTAAACAAAGACATGGGGAGGGATGACCTGCACGGAGCGGCAGGTGCACCTACTCTTGCCATCTTACTGGGCAGACTAGATGGACCATACTGGTCTTTATCTGCCGTCATTTACTATGTTACTATGAGTTTCTGTATAGGGGTTATGTAGCAATCTAGTTTGTCCAATTTCCCCAGCAGTTGGTATTGATGTTTTCTCCGGGAACAAGCAGGATGTCAGCCCCTCACGTAAGGGTGATGTCGGCTCACATGGAGCCCGCATGGAAGTATCGCCCCAGCTTTCAAAGGAAGCCTTTGGGAGATTAAACATGTATGTGTGGTATGTGTGGTCCCCTTCCCATCCAAGGGGTGCCATCTTGCCTCGGTCTCCTTTTTTGCGTGGAGCCCTCCGGACATCTGTCCAGTCCCGTCCCCCCCCCCCCCCCCGAAAGTCATTTTTTTTGTTGTTTTTTTTATACTTTTCAATTCAGTTTGTATGCCGGTTTATTTCTCGCCCCCGAGCCAGCTTTCCTTTGCATCGCTCCTCGGGATCGTTCCTTCGTTTTTGTTTTATTCTTTCTTCGAGGTATCCCTTGAACAGTGTTTGAGCCATTTTTCAGCCAAAGGCCTCTGACCCCTACCGGGCGGCACGGACCCCTTTTTTCCTGATGGCCTCCAGCGGCTTCAAGAAGTACAATCAGTGCACCAAGATGATATCCCTCACTGATTTAGAACATGACGACATGGACTGCGACCTTTGCAGGACCACGACCTCAAAGGCCCTTAAGAGCCGTCACCAGCAGCAGGAAAACGTTTTCCAAAAGTCTGACTCCGCACCGGAGTCTCCAACGACACCCCACTCCAGAGCCCCCTCTGTTACTTTGATGCCCTGCAAATACCAGGCCACCTCTGAGTCCCACGGCATGGTTCCTCCGAAAGGAAATCCCCAGAGGTGGAGCGCAAGAAGTCGAAGACCTCATCGGAGGCTGTTCCTGGAAGATGGGAAAATCCCACTTCAGGCCCCACAGTCCCTGGCGTGAGTCAGTGCAGGAGTAGCCTCTCAAGTTGTCCTGAAAGGAGTTGTCTGTACTCAGTGACTGGCCTTGGACACCCAAGGCCGCCATCATTAAGGCTCCCCCTCGACTAAACAGACGCTGGACCAAAACCCTCTGTGTCCGCGTCAAAGGCTGCAGAGCCAAGTGGCATGGAGACCAGGATGGCGGCCTCAGAGTGCAGTATCTCTGCTCTTGTGGCCCAGAAGCAAGCGTTCATGTCTGGTTCATCCGGTTCATCTGCCCCAACAACGGGACCCTCGACATTGAGGTCCTCCCTAGCCGTCAAGCCAATCCTCAAGCACCACTGGCCTCAAGAGAGCCATCAGTATCAGACAAGGTCCCAGTCCCATTCCTTGGGTCACCGGTCCTCTCTGGCAAGTGCATGCAGCTCAGACCATAGGTCCTCCAGAAGCCCCGGGCCTCTCAGCTCAGACTTAGACCACAGTGACCGTGAAACCTCGGAATCAACCTCAGAGTGAGGAATCCCCTGACACTCGGCACTACCAAAATGTTCCTTTGGACCCGTCTCCCCCCACCCCCGGCATCCTGATGCTGTTCCCTGCCAGAGGATGTTGCCTGCCTTGATTTTCTGCGGACATAGATAGGGTGTTCTCCATCGAGACGGAGGTGGAGGAAGACCCTCACACGGAGAAACTAGAGATTCTCCAGTATGAGGCCCCTCCAAAGGAAGCACTCACAGTACCTGCCCCGCTGATCCTACAACATTGCCTTCTCCGTGGGAGACACTGGTGTCGGTGCCCATTTTCAGCAGGCAACTCGACTCTATGTATCGAATCTGCCAAGGCCCTGGATTCCAAAAAGCCCAGTTTCTCCACAATTCAATGGTTGCTGAGTCCGCCATGCGCTGACTCAAGAGCCAAAAGACCCAGTCCTATGCCCCTGGCAGGGAGGCCCAGACCCTCAATGCCCTTGGCTGGAAGGCCTTTCAGGACTTGATGCTGACAAGCTGGGTGCAGCCCTATCAGCTTTATATTAGCATGTACCTCAAAGAGCTGTTGAAGGAGCAGGGTAAGTTCTCGGCAGGCCTCGATGGGGTACCCTACAGAGGTTCAAGTCACTGGCCTCAGTGTTCAAAGAGTGCTCAAAATTCCTGTCTTAAGCAGCTGACAGCTACTTCAAGGAGTCAGCCAGGGTGGCTGCTGCCGGCATCGGGGTCCGACGCTAGGCATGGCAGCAATCATCTGACCTCAAACAATGGGTTCAGAACAAAATTTTTTATGTCGTCTGCATCGGAGAGAACCTTTTTGGGAAACCCATGGCAGAGAAAGCAGAAGAGACACAGACTGAATTCCTAACGAGGACCAGGCTCTCAAAAAATTCCTCAATGCAGTCCCATAAGAAGGACCTGGGAAAAAAGCCCTCCTTCCAGAGCAAAAAGGACGGCTTTGGCAACACCTCACAGTTCCAGGCCTTCTCGGTCCAACAGCACAGCCAACAGCATAAGGGGCAGGGGCATGGCCCCTGTAAGCAAAAGACCCCCAAGTCCCAGGCGCTGGTCCCGGCCCAGCCTAGGGGGAGCTTTTGATGCCGTGGGCATGACTTCCTCTCCCACAGGAGGTCCCCTACAGCCCACAGGGGGACAGCTGGCCTTGTTTGCCCACAGGTGGCCCACCATCACCACCGATACCTATGTCCTACAAGTGGTCAAGGAGGGCTACCTCCTCCACCTACAGCAAACGCAAGATCAGACATCCGCACCCACAATCACTCCTTTTCCCTGGTCTGATCACTACTCATTTTTCTCATTGCTCATCGGGAGCCCCGACAATCACCAGGAACCATGGCACCCAAACAGAAAGTTTAGAACCTTCAACAAGGAGGCATTCCTACAGGAGATAACCCTGAAGCTCCAGCAGGACTGCCACAACCTGGATTAAATCATCAAAAACTGGAATGCCACTATCTCTACAGCTGCTGTAATCATGAACATAAAACACACAGGCACCTGCAAAAGATCCAAAGCACCATGGTACTCGGATAACATCAGAGAAGCTAAAAGAGCACTGAGAAAACCCGAAAGAAAATGGAGACGTAACAAAACTCAGGACACACTTCAACAATACCAGATCCAAGCAACAGGAATACAACAACATAATTGAGTGCAAACAGCAATACTACACTAACTCCATCATAAAGCCAGCCAACATACCTAGAGAGCTCTTCAGTATCGTGCAGCAGCTCACCAAAGATACTGCACAGCAGGATGCCCACCTCATCAACCCCCAACAATTTGCAAACTACTTAATCAGCAAGCATAATGATCTTTCGCAATACCAAGCACCTATAGCAACCAGTCTAACAACCCTTGCCCACAAAAAAACCTGGGATAACTTTTATTCCCTCACTGTCACAGATTGAGCACATCATAGACTCACTTAATACAACCACCTCCTCAACTGGCCCCTACCCTGTGACATGAATCAAAGGATCAACTCAGCAAACGTATCCAAGAAATGGTGGAGCTATCTATACAACAGGTGCTATATGCCGCCCGCCCTTAAACAAGCCGCCATATGCCCGGTACTCAAGAACAACACCCTTGATCCAGTGGACCCGGAATCCTACTGACTAATTTCTAGCCTGCCATTCAATGCAAAAGTCATTGAAAAATCGATACAAGGACAGCTACAGGATCACATCGACCTAAACGCACCATTGGACACACATCAGCACGAGTTTAAGGCACAGCATAACGTTGAAATGCTACTAACCTCCCTATTTGACAACCTCAAACGGACATTGATAACGCCAAAAAAGAATTCCTGTTAATTTTCATGGACATCTCAGAAGCCTTTGTTATAATATCCCACTCCATAATGATAAGACTACAAGAAATCGGCCTATGCAGCAACACTAAAATGGTTCAAAACATAGAAACATGATGACAGAAAAAGATCACATGGCCTATCTAGTCTGTCCTTTCATATCAACCACTACAACAGTCCCCTTTTTTCCTTTAGAGATCCTCTGTGTTTGTCCCATGCTTCTTTGAATTCAGATACTGTCCTCATCTCTACTACCGCCACTGGAAGACTATTCTACGGATCCACCACTTTCCATAAAGAAATATTTCTGCATATCACTCCTAAATCTATCCCCTTTCACCCTCATCCCATGTCCCCTCGTAGCAAAGCTTGCTTTCAATCGAAAGAGGCTCTCCGCCTGTACATTTATGCCACTGAGGTATTTAAATGTCTCAATCATATCACCTCTATCCCGTCTTTCCTCTAAGATGTACATATTAAGATCCTTAAGTCTGTCCTCATGCTTTTATAATGAAGACCACTAACCATTTTAGTAGCCACCCTCTGTACTGACTCCAGCCTGTTTTTATCCTTTTGAAGATGCAGTCTCCAGAATTGCACAAAATACTTCAAATGAGGTCGCACCAAAGACTTATACAGAGGCAATCATACCTCATCAACCGAACCCAGCAAGTCAAATGTGGCGACAACAAATCTACAGAGTTTGAGGTACCGCATGGCATCCCTCAAGGATCTGTGCTATCATCCATCCTATTCAGCATATACATACAGCCCATCTGCAACATCATCAAACGTCATAAGATGTTTTACTACCTATATGCAGACGATATCATGGTCTACACCCCAACAACATACATGCACCTGACCTGTTTCCCATAACCAAGCTTCTGGAATTACGTGGCTCACCAACAACTCCCTCTCTGTGAACTGTAACGAGATGGAAGAGATGTTCATCACCAAAAGTGTCACCTTTATTCCACCTCAAATAATCAATATCCACGACAAATCCATATCAGTGAAAATGAAGTAAAGTACCTAGGAGCTACTTTGGACAAAAACTTGACTCTTCAGACCCACATTAACAAAACTGCCACCAAAGCACACCACAGATTAAAGCTCATTAGAATGCTCAAGCCTATCCTAAATAATGATCACTTCCACTCAGTATGCCAAGCAGTAATCACGCCAATACTAGATTATGCAAACTCGCTCTACCAAGGACTACCTAACAATGCCTTCACTCTCTAACTGGTTCAGAACACAGTGGCCCAGATTATTACAAATACAGCAAGAAACGAACATATCACCCCAATTCTTCAACAGCTACACTGGCTCCCTATCCACTCACGCACATGATACAAAGCAGCCCTAAATATATTCAAAATCTTCCACAATCTCTCGGCTACTGCCCTTCAGAGCCTAGTATCCAAGGACTCCAGCACAAGGTCCAGGCGAAGTAGCATGGTAAACAAGCTCATCACACCTGCTGAATATCAATGATCCAATCAGTCTACAACCAGAAGAGCTCCGTCACTCGCTGCGCCTGCACTATGGAACTCACTTCCTGAACTAATGAGAACCACAAAAGACATTAAGGACTTCCAGAAGATGTTGAAGGCGCTACTCTTCACCAAGCATTCCAGACTCTCCCGAAGCCTATAGCCAACCAGTCAACCAATGTCTTCCGTACTTGTACTGTACTTATCTGTACCCTTATCCCCTCCTCCTATCTACCTTCTTAGAATGTACCTAACCTCACTCTGTAAACCACTTTAATTGAAGGAAAAGGTGGTATATAAAACTGGATATATAAATAAATTCCTCTTTCTGTGGACAGAAGGCCTCCTTTATGCCTTCCTGCCAACACCACTGGTTGCCAAGACCCTATTCAAGGTCCAGTGTGACAGGGCATCACTAATGCTGATAGCTCCCTGGTGACCCAGACAACCCTGGTTCCATGTGCTCCTCTCCCTGTTGGCGGTGCTGCTGATTTCCCCCTAGGCTGAGCCCCAGGACTACTCTCACAGGAGCAAGGCGCTCTCCTACGCCTCAACCTGGGGTCCCTGTCGCTCATGGCTTGGCTACTGGAAGGGTAGTGTTAGCTCCCTTCATCCTCCCACAGGACATGGAAGAGGTTCTTTTTGCCTCTCGTAAGGCTTCCACAAGGAGGACGTATGCCTTCGAGTGGCATCGATTCTTGGTGTGGTGCACCAAAAGACGGGCAAACCCATTCTGCTTCGTATAAGTGGTACTCCAGTACCTGCTCCACCTGTCACAGGTGGGACTAAAGTCTAACTCAGAGTGCAAATGAGCGCTATCGCAGCACATCACCAGTCCATTGAGAGCAAGCCCCTTTCAGCTCAGCTCCTTGGATCCCAGTTCTCGCGGGGTCTCGTGCTATCCAAGCCTCCTGTCCACCCTCCAGTGGTAGAGTGGGACCTCAATATGCTCTCGCAGCTCACTAAGCTGTTGTTTGAGCTCCTGGCTACCAGCAACTTGAGGTACTTCTCCTGGAAAGTTGCCTTCCTTTTGGCACTGAAATCAGCTCGCAGAGTCAGTGAGCTCCAGGCTCTGATGGCAGAGCACCCCCCCCCCCCTCACACACACACGAAGTTCTACAAGAACAGAGTGGTACTCTTCACACACCCCACGTTTCTGCCAAAGGTGGTGTCCCCATTCCACCTCAATCAGGAGGTGGTACTCTCCATCTTCTTTCTGAGGCTTCATGCTAGCAGGGTGACCATTCTCCATACTATAGATTGTAAAAGGGCCCTGTCCTTCTATCTGCAGTGGACTCAGGGCCACCACAAAGCACCACATCTTTTTGTATTCTATGACTCCGGTAGTCTGGGGCTCCCAGTGACTAAGTGGATTCTGTCTGCTTGGGTGACGGACTGCATTACCCTCACCTATGAGCAGGCGAGGATCTCACTGGACCAGAGGGTCATGGCTACCTTTGTGGCAAACCTGCATTCTGTACCTGTGACGAAAGTCTGCTAGGCCACCATCTGGTCTTCGGTCCATACCTTCACAGCTCACTACTTCCTGGAGATTTATTTATTTATTTATTTATTACAATTTCTTATATACCGCGCTATTCGGTATCAGCGCGGTTTACATCATAACACAACGACCATAACAACAAGCTGTCTGGTTTTACATCGAACAGGAGTGCAAACTTGGATAACAGGGGTTAACTATATACATGAGATATTTATACGGAACAAGGTTAGGTAACAATCACATAACGAATGTAAGGGACCTTTCTAGAGTGGGTCATTTCTTCAGAGGGGATATCTAGGTTCAATTGCTGGTTGGGTAGTATTGGAGGAAAAGGTGGTATTTGAGTGCCTTCCTGAACTGATATAGGTCGGTAATGGCCCTAATGTCAGGGGGTAGAGCATTCCAGCATTTGGGGACATAGAAACTGAATGCCCTGTTTGTGGTTGTCATGTTGCACTTTGTCAATGCCTTTGGGGTTGTTAGAAGGTTTACGGCTGTTGCTCTTCTGGATCTGTTGGGGGGGACAATGTGAATAAGTTCTGTGAGAGAGGAGGATGAAATACCTTTAATTGCCTTAAGTGATAGGAGTAGGGTTTTAAAGATGATCCTCCCATGGATAGGTAGCCAGTGAAGCTGTTTGAGAATGGGAGTCACGTGGTCACTTCTGGAGGCTCCGTAGAGGACCCTTGCTGCGGCATTCATGGCCAACTGTAATGGGGTTAGTGTGGATTGGGGGAGACCTTGTAAGATAGCGTTTGCAAAGTCAAAGTGTGGCAGGATTAGCGCTTGGTATATGGTCCGGAAGTCGTCTGGGTCCAACAGGGAGCGTAGGTGCTTGAGCGAGCGGATTTTGAAATAAACGGCTTTGACTATGTTGCTTATGTGGTGTTTCATATCCAGACGTTGGTCCAAAGTAACACCCAGGTATCTTATTGTTTCTTTAGTTTGTAAGTCAGCTTCATTGACACTGACATGGGATGAGGGAGTAAAGTTGGGGTCTCTGGTGATGAAAAGCACCTCTGTTTTTTTATGTTGAATGCGTAAGTTCTGTGATTGGAGCCACATTGAGACCGCATTGAAAAAGTCTATAAGTGGTGCCAGATCCATGTGAGCTGTGGAGAACGGCATGTATAAGAGAATGTCATCTGCATATATCAAACAGTTCACACTGAATGATCTTATGATGTTGCAGATGGGCTGCATGTAAATATTGAATAGTAAGGAAGATAACGAGGAGCCTTGAGGTACCCCTTGCTTTTGATGGAAGTGTTTTGACTCTTCTGATCCGGACTTCACATATTGCCATCTTCCATCCAAATAAGATTTACACCATCCTAGCGCACTGTTGCAGACACCCTTCTCTTTCAGTCTTCCGAGGAGAATTTCGTGACTCACGGAGTTGAACGCCGTGGCGATGTCTAGGAAGATGAGGACAAAACCATGTCGGATGTTGTCAATGCCTGTGATGATATCGTTGAATAGGCTAGTGAGTAGTGTCTCGACCCCATGATATTCTCTGAACCCATGTTGGCAGCTATCTAGGGGAGCAGCGGCGTCTGTGATCTTGAATTTGCCGTTGTGCCTCTTTCTCAATTATCTTAGCTAAGAGGGGGATACTAGCTATTGGCCAATAAGAATCGACTCTTTGGGGGTCTAGCTTGGGGGTTTTCAAAAGTGGCCTAATGGAAGTCTGCTTGAGTGTTGTTGGGAAATATCCTGTTGTGAAGGAGAGGTTCATTATATTTGCGATGACAGGGCTGAACACACCACGTAGCTCCTTAATCCAAAAAGCTGGGCATGGGTCAGTCTGCGCAGTGGAGGTGTTAAGAGATGCTAAGAGGTGTTAAGAGGTGGAGTCCCAACAGGACAGCACCTTAGGCCAAGCCATACTCTGTAACCTCTTCGGGGTGTAGGCAACTCCTGCCCTCCATTCCTTCTGTGTTCAGTCTACCGGAGTCCTGGTTCCCTGCTGGACACTTGAGTCTTGTGACTCAACTACTGCTGTTCACAACTCTCCCATGGCGATTTTACAGGTTCTCAGTAGCCTGTAGCTGGGGAGTCTCATATGTAAGGCCTGACTTCTGCTTGTTTCCGGAGAAAGCATAGTTACTCACCCGTGACAGGTGTTCTCTGGGAACAGCAGGAATCAGTCCTCACAACCCTCCCTCCTCCCCTTGGAGTTGCTTCTTTACCATATTTTAATTTTTGCCATCTTAGCTATGTCATTAGACTGAGGCAAGATGGCACTCTTGGGGAGGAAGGGGACCACGCATGCATGGTGCATCTCCCAAAGGCTTTCTTTGAAAGCTGGAAAGATGCTTCCGTGCAGGCTCCATCAGCGCTGACATCACCCATATGTGAGGATTGATTCCTGCTGTCCCCAGAGAACATCTGTTACAGCTGAGTCACTACGTTATAGGACTCGCTGCAATTTTTATAGTACTGCCTTTTTCTAGGTAGGCTTTGCTGGTGCTCTTATGGAATGGTAGATTTGTTCTGTCTTCGGTAACTTTTGTTGTAGGGTTTTTGTATTACTTCACAATATGCTTGGTACTGGAGAGTTTGTTTCTATTACTGAGATGAAACCAGAATCAAGTTTTTTGTATGTTGAGTTCTACAGGGAAATGTCCTACCTCTGTTCTGGAAGGAGGGATTGAAAAATTGCAAGTTAAAAAAAAGAACCAAAGAAAGCTAAATAACATTTTGTGGTGCTCCTTTCATTTTCAAAGCAATATAGTATGTAGATCTTTCAATATTTATACCATGAATGCCCCATGCAAAAAATGTCACTCATTAGGGTGGTAAATCTCACTCTTAGGGATTGGCCACCCTCAGCATTTCTGTAGGATAGAGGTTTAATACAAAGCTTAACGACCTGGTGACCCTTATACTTTACTGGCCTTTCATTAACAAATTACTAAATTGCCAATAAAACATGTAGAATCCAGTTGACCACCTTGTTTGAGACCACTATTCCAAATTACATCTTACCACTCGCTACCAGATAGCTTCTGTGAGATGGAGCCAGGACTGGCTCAGTCCAACCCAGACAAAATTCCTGTACATGGTGACCCAAGATAGGTAAAGGAATTTAGAAAGATATCACCACCTCCAAAAGCTATTTTAACACCTCAAGGAAAGAAGTGAATCCAGTGCTAGTTCCCTCCCATTTGGTGGATGCAAAAAACATGGCAGACAGATTCCTAATACTGCTTAGAGCAGGGCCCCAAATTTTTCAGATTACAACTCATACCTTGGATGGTGTTAGGCTAGTAGTGGTCTATTACTCATCGGGTTAGGCCTTTTCATAGCTGAGTGTTTGAAAATGTAGCCTAAAATAGGTTATATGTGCTACTGAAGGTTAAATGCTGCACAAGACCAATAGCAAGTACCACAATAGCAGAAAATGGGTTCAAAGAGTACTAGCCTCCCCTTAAACCACCATTGACAGACCTGCTATCATTTTTTCTATTTTTGCAAGTAATTTTGCATTGTAATATTTGAAAAATGGCCATTATTAATAGGTAGAAAGTACCATAAAGAAATGTGAAAATAACTTTTGAAGGTAAGAGTAAAGATAGTGTTAAAACAAACCATTAGACATCAAATGATGAAGTGTAGTATGCCTGGAGGATCACTGACTTTTTTTAACCATCTGGACAGTTGCATATTCTCTCTTTGGAAATCTGTCCCTGCGGAGGATTAAACCCAAAGGTACTATCGACGTTGCTTCTATCTAAATCCCAAAAGGGACAAAACAGCACCAACAGTAGCGGTGCCAAGCATTTTAAGGTTTTCTTCACATAGGAAATGAGCTGTGGTCTCTTCCTGCCTCTTATGCTGCTACTAGTCTCAGCTTGATGTGGTTTTCCCTGGTTGGTCCCTCAGGATGCACCTTAAGGACTAGAGAAATGCATCTTCTCTGATTAGCCCTCTGCAATTATTAAATCTAGTAACTCACATTCTGCCTTGTTCTTGGATAGCTGTCACATACCAGTTCCTGAGTGCATTGTTTCATCTGCTGATATTTGATACCTGACCTTTGCTAGTCTGCTGGTAACCTGTTCTACTTGCCTATCTGCTAAAGAAAAGTGGACGACCACTTTCCTTTATAAAATAGGGGCGTCCTTAATGCCTGCTTTAGGGCAGATGTAAATGTCCGTGCCTAGAGTTTTCAAATACATACATAAGTTATAGTATTTATAACGTATGTGTGTAAATTTAGGCTCCGCCTATGTGCATGCCCACACTGAAAGTACACAAGATTTCACTTAAGTGCACACTTACTAAATAGCAACTGCCTTAGGTGCACAACTAAGTACCCATTTATAACCAAAATCCTTTAAGATAAGCATTTACACTCATAAATGGTGCATATCTTTAAGGAGCTTTATAAAATCTGCCCCATAGTGTCATTGGGGAGGCGATCAGCCTCTTAAGTACTCATGGGGCTGATTGTGGCCCATGCACTAGGGTATGAGCCCAGAACAAGAATGTTCCAAACCAAGGCATGTACTGGGCAACCTCTGCAAAAGCTAATGGATAGCCAGTAATGAGTAACAGATAACTGGAAGTTGCAGTACACTGGCAGATGAAACTTGGAGCAGGAACTTGCAGTGGAAACATGCAACAAGAAGTCTGAAAGCTGTGCAGGAAAGTCTTGGCAGCTGGAGGTTCAGAAGCAAAGCTTTGATTACTAGAAGCAACATCCTTACTACTACTGAACATTTGTATACTGCTACAAAATGTACGTAGCGCTGCACAGACACATGCAAAAGATGGTTCCTGCTCATCAAAACTTACAATCTAGACAAGACAGACAACACAGTAGCTGTAGATATGGGATACATCTAGGCGAAAGGATAAGGAAAAACAAAGGAGATCAGGTGAGTCAAGATCCGAAAGCAGCTGTGAAAAGGTGAGTTTTCAGCCTGGATTTGAAAAGGGTCAGAGAAGGCACCTGACATAGATTCGGGTAGTTTGTTCCAGGCATGAGGAGCAGAAAGGTGAAAGGAGCAGTCTGGAGTTAGCAATAGAAGAGAAGGGCACAGATTGAAGCGATTTGCCAGAAGAGTGAAGTTCCCGAGGAAGGGTGTAGGGAGAGAAGAGAGGAAAGGTAGTGAGGAGCTGCAGAGTGAATGTACTTATAGGTCAGCAGGACAAGCTTGAACTGGATGTGGAAACAGACAGGGAGCCAATGAAGTGACTAGAGAAGAGGGGTAATATAGGCATGACGAGGCTGGAGGAAGATTAGTCACACAGCAGAGGGTTGAACAGATTGAAGGGGGGAGAGATGATTCAGAGGGCGACCAGCAAGGAGTAAGTTACAAGTGTCTTAGTAGTGTGTTCAGAAAGGAGTGGGCAAATTTTGTTGATGTTGTATAGAAAGAAACAGCAGGTTTTATCTATCAGTTGGATGTGTGTGGAGAAGAAGAGAGGAGTCAGACGACCCCAAGGTTGCGAGCTGAGGAGACAGGGAGGAGTAGAGAGTTATCCATAGAGACTGAGAAAGGAGGAAGAGGAGAAGAGGATTTAGGGGGAAAAATAAGAAGCTCAGTTTTGGCCATGTTCATTTTCAAGTGGCATTGAGACATCCAAGCAGTAATCTCAGAAAGGCAGGCAGAGATCCGGTCCTGGATTGCCAGGGAGATTTCAGGTGTAGAGAGGTAGATCTGGGAGTCATCAGCATAAAGATGGTACTGAAAGCCATGGGAAGAGATGAGTGCACCAAGGGACTGTGTTTTTAGAGAGAAAGATAGACCCAAGACAGATCCTTGGGGTACACCAACTGAGAGCAGGATAGAAGTAGAGGAGGATCCACCAGAACAAACATTGAAAGAGTGATGGGGGAGAGATAAGAAGAGAACCAGGATAGCACAGAGCCCTTAAAACCAAGTGAGGACAAGGCAGCAAGGAGAAGGTTGTGGTCAAAAGCAACAGAGAGGTCAAGAAGGATGAGGACTGAGTAAGCCCCTTGGATTTTGCCAGGAAGAGGTCACTGAAGACTTTGGCAAGAGCTGTTTCGGTAGAATGTGAAGGACGAAACAACTTGTAGAGGATCTAGAAGGGCTTGAGAAGAGAGAAAGTTGAGAACAACGGTGAATAGCATGTTCAAATAGTTTAGAAACAAAGGGAGGAGGGAGATAGGTCGATTGTGAGAAGGACAGGTAGGGTCCAGTGAGGTATTTTTGAGGAGAGGAGTGACCACAGCATGCTTGAAGTCTGCAGGGAAAGTTACAGTGGAGAGCGATAGTTGAGAATGAGAGATGAAAGGGACTACAGTGGAGGAGATGGAGCTAAGGGAGATGTGGGAATAGGATCAAGGAACATGTAGTGAGTTTGGATGAAGAAAGAAGATGAGTGGTTTCTTCCTCAGAGATTATAGAAAAGGAAGAAAGGGTAGCAGAGGTGGGGGGGGAGTTGGGAGTGAAGAGGGGAAGGGAGGGGAAGTAACTGATCTTGTGGGGAATTGCAGTGTGATCTTGTGGATTTTGTAATGGAAGTGGTCAGCCAGGATTTGGCAGAAAGGGAGGGAGGGTTCGGAGGCACCTTAAGGAGAGAGTTGTAAAGAGACGGTGAGGGTCAGAGGCAAGTGAGTTAGTCAGATGAAAATAATAGTCCAATATGGTGAGTGCTATGGATGACTGGAAAGAGACAAACATGAATATGAAGTGTAGAAAGTGTGGGATTTGAACCAAATATGATCAGCTGAGCAGACGCAGGAACATAGGTAGCAGGTAGTGGAAGACAGCCAGTTGGGGTACAGTATGCCTCACAGGACATGGCATGGGCGGAGCAAGTGCATCCAGAGCAGAAGAGAGTGAAGCGTTATAGAAAGCTACTGCCTCATCAACAGACTCAGATAACACAGTGGAGGAAAGAGGTGATGAGACAGTGGAGGAGAAAGTCTATAGGTCAATAGCATGAAGATTTCTAAAGAGGGTAGAGGAGACAGGGTGAGGTTGATGCAGTGAGTGGTAGAGTGAAGCTTATTGGTGATGGTCTGATAAGGGAAGAAGTGAGGTACAGAGGTTTGAGGGTAAGCAATTAGAGAAGAATACAAGGTCAAGGCAGTGGCCTTGTTGGTGAGTAGGAGCAGTAGAGCAAAGCTGGAGGTTGAATGATGAGGTAAGAGAGGAGCTTTAAAGCATAAGAGTCAGAGGGGTTATCAACATGCATGTTAAAATCCCAGAAAATAAGGGAGGTGGAAGATGAATATAGAAAGAAGGAAAGCCATGCATCAAAGTCAGAGAGAAAGGTAGAGGTGGACTTATCAAGAGGTTGATAAACAAGAGCTAATCGGAGAGGTAGTAGAGTAAAAAGCTGGATGGCGTGGACTTCAAAGTAGGGAAAGAAGTGAGACTGAGGCAGATGGAGGGATTGAAATTGACAGGATGGAGAGAGTAGAAGCCCAACACCACCGCCAGGGCCAGTAGGACAAGCCGTGTGGGAGAATTGATAACCACCATGACAGAGCAGTGACTGAAGCAGAGTCCTCTGGGAGGAGCCAGGTCTTAGTTAGAAGAAGATTGGAGAGTTTTAGACATAGAGATCATGGGTAAAGGCAACTTTATTTAAGATGGAGTGTGTGTTCCACAAGGCACATGAGAAAGGGAGAGAGGAGGGGAATATGAATAAGATTTGAGCTGTTGCATGAGGATCTGTTCTGGGAGTGTGATGAAAGTCTAGGGGGGGTCAGGGTTGGGGTTGATATCTCCAGAAGAGAGAAGGAGTAGAAGAATGCAGGGCAGAGAGGAGACAGCATGGTGGTAAGAAGGGTGAGGTTGTTTCAGAGAGAAAGGAGATGGCTAAATGAGAGGGAAAAAGTGGTTAAGCTCAAGAGCTGCTGATAGGGTAGATGACAAGATGGTGGGGAAAGATGGTAAAGGGAAGATGTAAAATAGTTATAAAATAGTAAAAACGTTATCTCCAAATTATAATGCCCTGTTCAATGTAATTTCAGTTTGTTCAATGTTAACCGCCTTGATATCATGAAAGGCGGTATATGTTGTTGTTAAGTGCCGTCGAGTCGGAGTCGACTCATGGCGAACCTCTGGATAGCTATCCTAAATTGTGTTCGGTCTTGAGTCAGGCGGCTCATTGTTGACAGACTGGTACCCGTAGCTGCTGTTATTGTATCGATCCACCTCATTGCTGGCCTTCCTCTTTTGCACTGACCTTCTATCTTGCCAAGCATGATGTCTTTCTCTAATGATCTCTCTCTTCGCATGATGTGTCCAAGGTATGAAAGTTAAAGTCTTGTCATCTGAGCTTCTAAAGAAAGCTTAGGTTTGATCTCCTCTAGTACCGACTGGTTTGTTCTTCGGGCAGTCCATGGTATACACAGTATTCGCCGCCAGCACCATAATTCAAAGGCATCAATTTTCTTCCTGTCTTATCTTTTTCACTGTCCAGCTTTCACATCCATATGATGTTGTTGAAAATACCATGGCTTGAACAAGTCGACTCTTTGTATAGAGAGAGACATCTCTGCTCTTGAGGATCTTATCTAGGTCTTTCATAGCCATTCTGCCAAGAGCAATGCGTCGTCTGATTTCTTGACTGCTTGTTGCTTCTTTATTGATAGTTGATCCAAGTAGGTTAAAGTTGTTCACAATTTCAATTTCTTCTCCTTCAACGATGAACCTGTTGATTATGCCAGTTGTCATGATCTTTGTCTTCTTTACATTAAGGTGCAGACCCATTTTGAGACTATGTTCTTTGATTATGAGAAGCAAATGTTTCAGATCATCTTCTCTTTCAGCCAGTAATGTGGTATCATCAGCATAGCGAAGGTTGTTGAGTCTTCCACCAATCTTCACACCTCTATTGTCTTCATACAATCCTGCTTCTCTGATGATTTGTTCTGCATATAAATTAAACAGGTAGGGGGAAAGTATGCAGCCTTGTCTTACACCTTTGCTTATTTTAAACCATTCTGTTTCTGCTTGTTCCTTTCGAACTGCTGCTTCTTGATCAATGTACAGATTGTGCAAGAGTACGATCAGGTGTTCTGGTATACCCATGCTTCTTAATATGGCCCAGAGTTTCTCATGGTTTACACAGTCAAAAGCCTTGCTATAGTTCATAAAGCACAAATAGATATCCTTTTCGTATTCTTTAGTCTTTTCAAGGATCCATCTCACATCCGCAATGATGTCTCTCGTTCCTCGCCCTTTCCTGAACCCTGCTTGCACTTCAGGTAGTTCTTGTTCCAGGTATGGTTGTAGTCTCTCTTTAATAATCTTCAGTAGAATCTTGCTGGCATGTGGGATCAGAGCGATTGTGCGATAATTTCCAGTCAGTTGGATCACCTTTCTTTACTATTGGTATAAACACAGATCTTTTCCAGTCAGTTGGCCATGATGTTGTCTTCCATATTTCTTGGCAAAGCCTTGTAAGTACGGTAACACCTGCATCAGATTGCTGTAATACTTCTATGGGAATGTTATCAATGCCTGGTGCTTTGATAAGGCTTTCAATGCTGCTTTAACTTCTTCTTTCATCAGCAATGGTTCCTGATCATAAGGTACAGGTTGAAACGGCTGTTGGTCCACTTGATCTTTATCATATAAAAACTCTGTATATTCTTTCCACCTTTTCTTGATCTTCTCAGCATCATTCAACATAGAACCTTGAGAATCTTGTAACATTCCAATTCGAGGCTGGAACTTTTTCTTTAACTCTCGTAGCTTTAGGAAAGCCGTTCTTGTTCTTCCTCTAATAGTTTCTGCTTCTATTTCCTTGCATGCGTCGTTGTAGTACTTTTCCTTGTCCTGGCTTGCTGCACGTTGGAAATCTCTATTGAGTTCTGTTATTATCTTTCTTTCTCCTCTGGCTTTCTCCTCTGGCCTTTCTCTGCATTTCTGGGCAATTTTCAGAGTTTCTTCAGTCATCCATTTTGGCCGTTTTTGCTTTTTCACCTTTTGTAGAGACTTCTCGCTTTCTTCCAATACAACCTTCTTGATGTCATTCCATAACTCTTCTCGAGCTCTGTCATTTGTATCTAAAGCAGCAAATCGATTTTGCAGGCAGTCTTTAAATTCCAGTGGTATATTCTCAAGGTCATATTTTGCTGCATTCATGAGTGGTTTGCTCTTCAACTTTAGCTTGAGTTTGCATACTAGTAGTTGATGATTTGTACCACAGTCAGCTCCAGGTTTTGTCTTTGTTGATGTTATAGAACTTTTCCATCGTTGAGTTCCACAGATGTAGTCATTTTGATTTTTATACAATCCATTGGGTGACGTCCATGTGTACAGTCGCCGCTTGTGTTGATGGAAGAAGGTGTTTGAGATGAATAGATCGTTGGTCTTGCAGAATTCTATCAGTCTTTCTCCAGCTTCATTTCTGTTGCCAAGTCCATATTTTCCAACTACTTTGCCTTCTTCTTTGTTGCCAACTTTTGCGTTCCAGTCACCCATGACTATCAGGATATCCTGTTTGCATGTTCTGTCAATTTCAGCTTGTACTTGTTCATAGAACTCTTCAATTTCATTCTCTTCTGCAGCTGTTGTTGGGGCATATACTTGAATTATAGTTGTGTTGATAGGCATTCCTCGTAGACGAATAGAGATTAAGCGTTCGCTGACTGCATTGTATTTCATTACAGTTCTTGCAAGTTTCTTCTTTATTATAAATGCAACACCATTTCTTCTTTGTCTTTCATTTCCAGCATAGTAGACCATGTGATCATCTGATGCAAAGTGCCCGATGCAGTCCATTTCAGTTCGCTGACACCCAACAGATCAAGTTGTACACGTTCCATTTCATTCTTGACCACCTCCAACTTCCCTTGGTTCATGCTTCGTACGTTCCATGTTCCAGTGCATAAGACATCTTTACAGCTTCTGACTCTCATTTCATGCGCAGCTACATCAGCAGTCAGACGTCCCGAGGGCTTTGATCCAACCACATCATAAATGCTGGCTTTACTCTGAGAAGTCTTCAGCTCTTCCCCAGTAGCTAGTTAAGTGCCTTCTGACCTGGGGGTCTCATCTTCCAGCACTATAGCACAATTTGTTTTGTTGTAACTATCCATTGGGTTTTCATGGCAAGATACAGAAGTAGATTGCCGGGCCTTTCTTCCGCGCAGTTTAAGTTTGGTGGTGGTGCCGTTGTCACAGAAATGTGATCCTCTGCCGTCAACACTATCCCATTCTGCTGCTTCCCAGATGGGTGGTTTGTCTTGGTCTGGCACCTCAGCTGAGACCTGTCCATCTTGGGAGACCCTGCCAGTAGTTAAACTACCGATAGTTTAGCTCTCAGCATCACTGATGCACACAAGCCCTCACAGCATGACAAGCTGCAAACCAAGTGAGGGCTTTTTTTAAAAATAAAAATAAATAAGATGGGGGGGGCTTGAAGGTGTTGGTAGGAGGGGAGACAATTAGATAGTATGAGCAATAGGAAGAGAGTGTTGAGGAGTCATAGAGAGAGAGATGGAGAGGAGCACAGAAGTCAAAAGAAATAAAAGGATGTGTGGTAGAAATTGCTGGGGATAAGGTTCACCTGCGAACGATCGTGGTAATGAGCACAGGGTGGCTGTAAGAGACAGACTATAAGCCACAGGGTGGGTGGGTTGAGGGGAAGGAGGGTGGGATAATAAGGAAGATGAGAGAGAGACACACACACACACAGCTGAAAACAGAGGGAGAGAGCTGAACAAGATCATAAACAAAAAAACATACTGAAAATTAGCGCTCTCTGACGATGATAAGATAAATAAATAATATATACAGGCACAGAATGCAAATGGCTGAGCACACATGGGGAAGAGGGTTAACAATGTTTCAAGGGGGGGTGAGTTATACTTTCAGCACATAGTAACAGGAAGCAGGCAGGCAGGGGGAGATTTTAAACTCACAGCAGGCTGCAGAGGTAGAGTGGATAAGACAACTGAAGTTAATACTTGATCTCCAAAAGCAGACATCAGAGAGAGAGAGATCCTTATTCCCGGGCATATGAGCTAATGCTGATACCTGGGGGGGGGGGGGGGATGTAAAGGCTCGTCAGTGTGATCTTGTCACATATCGCTAGCTGATTCATTGCACAGGCCTCTGTCCTGCCTGTCCAGCTAGCTCCAGTTCAGATTCCCATTAATATCTAGCTGTTAACTGACAATGTATGCTGCTCAGTCATTGCACACTTGGTAACATGCAGTATTTTCACACACCCTGATTTCTATACAGAACTCTCCTCACTTCTTGTAATCCAAAAACAGGCAGCAATTTAAAAACAGTAGACATTCTAAGTAGGCTTATAGATTGGTAAGCAAGAATGGCCTATCTGTTATAGGCTTCACATATTCAGATATTGGTTTGATCAGGTGATATTCTGATTCAGGGCCATACCGATAGTGAAAAGCGCCCTGTGTGAGTTGCACATCGGGCGCCCCCCCCCCCTCCTCCTGCACTTCCATCTAGCCACTTTATGGGGGCGGGAGAGAAGAGGTGCGCACCTGATGTGCAACTCGCCAACACACTAAACAGGTCTGGACCCTCCCGGAGAGACCAGACCTGCTTAGTGTGCTGGCAAGAAGACTTACGGTCGCATTTCAGCTCTCTGCCGCTGCCTGCTGCTGCTAAAGTGTCGGCGCCCCTTAAGTTTTTGTGCCCTGTGCAGCCGCACCGCTTGCACAGGGCTCGGTACGGTCCTGTTCTGATTGATGTTGACGTAATTTGTCAGTGAAAAGGAGAAATTAGACCTTACCTGCTAATTGTCTTTCCTTGAGTTCTCTCCGGGCCAGTCCAGGTAACCGTAGGGTTGTCAATCTCCTCCAGCAGCTGAGGACTGAATTTCAAAGTCTTGCTAACAGCCTATCCAGCTCCCTCTGGTGTCAGAGACTCAGTCACCTATTGTCCAAGCAGTTTCTAACCAACACTTCCATGCAAACAACTCTTGTATTAACCAAAAACAACAAAACATCTACCGCCTCCTATGAGCCTCTTCTCGCACCCCGCATGCAGTGTTGGCTTTTCGTAATACTTATTGCCACCTGATGCCTCCTTTCTTCTTTTTTTTTTTTTTTTAACTTAGCAGTCACTAGACTTTCCCTCCCGCAACTAGAAAGGGAACCCCAACTGCAGCCCCTCTGAAAAGAATCACCCAGCGAACCTTTCCCCCTCATGACCACTAGATTTTCGAGAACCCCTCAACTATGCTGACACTTCTGAAAGGTATCACTACCCGCTAATGAAGGAACTTCGCAGATCCAGGGGTGGGACCTGGACTGGCCCGGAGAGAACTCAAGGAAAGACAATTAGCAGGTAAGGTCTAATTTCTCCTTCCTCTTCGTCTCTCCGGGCCAGTCCAGGTAACCGTAGGGACGTACCAAAGCAGTTCCTAAAGATGGGAGGGACCTGCGAGCCCCCCTAACAAGGCCAAAGCCCCAACATTCGCGTCTCCCCGTACCTGCACATCCAATCGATAGTGTTTAGTAAAAGTATGAAGAGACGACCAGGTCGCAGCCTGACAGATATCCACCGGAGGCACCAACGCGAACTCCACCCAAGAAGCCGCTTGTGCCCTAGTGGAATGAGCCCTGAGTCTTTGCGGAAGCAACTTGTGTTTTGTCTCATAAGCTGCACTGATCGCCCGCTTCACCCACCGGGCAATAGACGCTTTGGAAGCAGCCTCCCCTTTCCGAGGCTCTCCAAAAACCACAAACAACCTGTTCGATTTCCTAAAAGGCTCGGTCCTATGAAGGTAACGACGCAGTACTCTACCCAGATCCAACTTTCGAAGCACGTGACCCCCGTCACCGCCCTTGGCATGCTGAAAAGTTGGAAGCGAAACGGACTGATTTAGATGAAAACTGGACACCACTATAGGCAAAAACGACGGCACCAGTCAAAGCACTACCTTTTCCTTTGTAAACTGAAGATAAGGGGCCCGACAGGAAAGCGCCTGAAGATCCGAAACTCTCCTAGCTGAACACAAGGCGACGAGGAAGTCTGTCTTCCAAGAAAGCTCCCTGAGACTTCCCGCTGACGTCGGCTCTAAGGGCGGTTGCATTAATGAATTTAACACTAAATTCAAATCCCACGGCGGTACCACCACTCTCAGGGGAGGTCGAATAAGCTTAGCAGCTCTCAGGAAACGTATATCTGGGTGAGCTGACAACCCACTCCCCAATGCCTTTCCTCTAGAACACGCCAGGGCTGCCAATTGCACCTTGAGAGTGCTGAGTGCCAAGCCCTTTTCTAGCCCCCTTTGCAGGAAAATCATAATAACCGGCAGGGATGCGGGAAACGGTCTAATGTTACGTTCTCCACACCAGCCTTCAAAAATGCGCCAGACGCTGACATACACCAGAGAAGTAGATCGCTTTCTAGACTGCAATAAAGTAGCAATCACTGCCGGCGAGTACCCTCGACGGCAGAACCGCTCCCTTTCAACAGCCAGGCCATAAGCAAGAACCGATTCACCTGTGGCATCAAAACCGGACCCTGATTCAATAAATTGACTCGACTGGGGAGCCTCCACGGTTGATCGACAAGCAGCCTGACCAGATCTGCATACCACGGCTGTCTGGGCCAATCCGGAGCAATGAGAATCACGACCCCCTCATGTCTCGCAATTCTCTGAATTACCCGGCCGATCAAAGGCCAAGGGGGGAACATATACAACAGCTCTCCTGTCGGCCAAGGCTGAACGAGACCATCGAAGCCTTCTGAGATATGTACCCTGTATCTGCTGTAGAAGCGAGACGCTTTGGTGTTCCCGAGGGTAGCCATGAGGTCCATGACTGGCTGTCCCCAACGAAGCGTGAGGTCGTGAAAAACCGCTGCGTTTAGTTCCCACTCTCCAGGATCCAATACATTCCGACTGAGATAGTCGGCCTGCTCATTGTCCCGTCTGGCCACATGCGCAGCCGAGATGGCCAGAAGATGGGTCTCTGCCCACTGCATCAAACACTGACTCTCTTCCAACAGGGCTGCACAGCCTGTACCTCCTTGTCTGTTGATGTAAGAGACCGTCACCGCATTGTCAGAGAAAACACGAACCGCTCTTCCTCGGACCAGCCTGACGAACTCTTGAAGTGCCAAACTGACCGCTCTCATCTCTAGACGATTGATTGACCAGCCGCTCTCCTCCGTGGATCAGATGCCCTGCGTCACGTGCGACAAGCAATGCGCCCTCCAGCCCAAAAGACTGGTGTCCGTAGTGACCAGCAACCACTCCGGCTCCGAAAGCGACACTCCCGCGCGAACCCGACTGGGATCCAACCACCATTGTAGACTAACCCGTACATCTTCCGGACATTCTAGTCTCTGGGCCAGGGAGTGATGCTGCGGGGACCACCTGGACAGCAGCGCCTGCTGAAGTGGATGCATATGCGCTCTGGCCCACGGCACAAAATCCAAGGCCGCTGCCATGTTTCCCAGCAGTTGCAGGTATCTTCACGCTGTGGGCGCCCGCAGAAGTAAAAACGCCTGTACCTGTTTCCAAAGCTTCTGCACCCTGTCGTCAGGCAGGAACACAGATCCTTGTTCGGTGTCGAACAAGGCTCCCAGATAAGTCAGCCGTCTCAGAGCTGACTCTTGGACTGGTTTATGACCCAACCAAGCTGTTCCAAAAACTGAACCACCCGCTGGGTTGCTGTGACTGACTCCATCCGAGACCCTGCCCGTATCAACCTATCGTCCAGGTGAGGGTGTACCTGAATCCCCTCTTTCCATAAGGCTGCCGTAACCACCACCACCATCACCTTTGTGAACATACGCAGGGCCGTCGCCAGACCAAATGGCAACGCCCTGAACTAGAAGTGGCCCATGGACACAGCAAGCCTTAGGAACTTCTGATGCTCTGGCCTGATTGGGACATGGAGATATGCCTCTGTCAAATCTATGGAAGACAGAAATTCCCTGGGCTTCACCGCCTGGATAACGGACCTTAGGGTCTCCATACGTAAATGTGGCACCCTCAAACATCAGTTTATGTGCTTGAGATCCAGAATGGGGCGAAAAGAGCCCTCCTTCTTGGGGACTACGAAATAAATCGAATATCGACCTAAACAGTGTTGGTCTCTGGGGACAGGCACCACCACTTGTAGCCGAAGCAAGCGTTGGAAGTGTATCGTTTACTGCCTTCTTTTTCTTCAGGGATTTGCAAGGAGACTAGAGAAAAGCCTCCGCTAGTTGCTGTGCAAACTCTAATGCATAGCCCTCGCGGATGATTTCCAGGACCCATTGGTCCGTCGTAATGTCGGCCCAGACGGAAAGAAACTCCTGCAACCGTCCCCCCACCGGGACATCCGCCTGAGCCGGCCGCCCTTCATTGAGGTTTCTTGGAGGCGTTCTGCTGGGAATAAAAATATCCCCTGCCGAACCCCCGCGCTCCTCGAAAGGACTGCCCCCGTGCCACAAAGCAGCCTCTCTGATAAGGGGCAAACCGAGAACCCCGGAACCTGCGCAGGTCTCTACCTTGCCCCCTTGCTAGAGGCCCCAGTCGAGCTCCTCTCAGGCGATCCTTCGGAAGGCGCCCCCCTTGGAATCCCCCAAATCTTTAAACGGTTCTTCCTGTACTACCGGTAAGGAAATGTTTAGAGCCCCTAAGGATTGTGCAATAAGCGCCCTGAGCACTTCTTTGTGAAAAACTGTAAAGACATTAGGGTTCTCGCCCGGTTGTAGCTCACCTTCCTCTAACTCCCCGAGCCCCCAAGAATCCAAGGCCCCTTCCGAGAGAACTTCACCCTCTTCCGTTTCCTGCGGCACAGAGCTCTGCCCCCCGAAAACTTTGGAGCCCAGGTCTGCTTTCATAATCTTAGCCGAGGCACCTTCCCCCGGATCTTGCAATAAGGCATCCTGAAGAGCCCCCACCATGCTAGGTGCAGCAGCTCTTCCCAGGCCCTGTTCAAGTTTTAAAACATAAGCCTTATGTAATGAAAGGATAAAATCCACTGAAAACACGGATTCCAAGCCCCCCTGCAACTCGGGCGTGGAACCAAGACCATTTTGACTTCGCTTTAAGTTTTGCTGGCTTAACTGAAAGCGCGGGAGTGCCTGGTGCCATAGCTAAAATGGCCACCGTTCCCACCTCCTTTGTGTCAGGGATCAGCCCAGTGCCCTCACCCAACGCCGATTTCATATCCATCGTGCCCCCGAAGAGCCGATCCACACAGCTCCCTGTGCGAAAACAGATTCTACAAATGCCGAGACCCGAAAGCCCTCGCCGACTCCTGCACTGTGCACAAGGAGCTGACCCAGCTAGCATGCGCCTGAAGAGACCACAAAGCCTATCTGAGCATGTTCCCCCCGCTGGGCCCAAACCGCAACGGCGAACTAAAGAAAAACAAATCTTTGCTGCTCACCTGAACAAACGCTTGCGATGCGCGGCACCCCCTTCACTACCGCTGCTCGCAGGTGAATGAGGGAGGACAATGAGGGCAGAGGCTGCAATCTGGGGCTCCCAAATCCTGTCACTCTCCCACCAGGAATGACTGTCGGCGCTGAATCTGAGGCAGGCTCTGCCTCCAGCGCCAAGCACCGCTGTACTCTATTTGCTTCTTTTTTTTTTTAGTCAAAATCTCTCTGTTCTGCTCCTAGCAGCCCTGTTAGGGCCACCCCATCAGAAAAACCAACACTTTGCCAGAACCCTAACAATCTATTCCTCTTCTTCACACCGGAGCCTGTCAGCCACGTCCTATCCAGCTGCTGAAGACTGAAAGACTGAGTCTCTGACACCAGAGGGAGCCGGATAGGCTGTCAGCAAGATTTTGAAATTCAGTCCTCAGCTGCTGGAGGAGATTAACAACCCTACGGTTACCTGGACTGGCCCGGAGAGACGAAGAGGAAGTTGGCATCTGGAGTTTGGTATTTCTATGATCCTTGTCAGTCAATATGGAATGAGATATTGAAGTTATGTACCATTTGCCTAGCCCTAGATTATTGGGAAAAAAAGCCATAGGATACTTTGCTGCTTTAGCAATCACTGGAGAAGTCTTCGGAGAGTCTGAAGTAAAAATATAGGTAGAAAAGTCACAGAATGTCTTTCCATCAAGCACAGCAGAATCCAAGTGAGTCAATGATATTCACATGGACTTTCTCACCACCATACTTAGTAAAAGGAATAAATTACTGTAAGAACTATATTTTGCCTTTGCTATCTTTGGCTGCTGTTTTTGCCATCCTCTTTTCTTTAACATGGTTTTTATTCTCCAGTGTAGGCCTACTGTATTTAGTCTTCCTTTTTAAATTTATTAGTTTATTCTTTTAAATATACCTCCGAAAACTGTCAGTTTGTAAGAAACGTATTATATGATACAGAAGTACTGAAGTCCCTATTGTTGTTGCTCAACTATTACAACAGGGATGATAACCTAAAAATGAGAGCCAGTTTTATTAATCTGTGGATTAATATTGTCCTTTCTGTGGTCCTTACCTGATCATACTCTTTTCTTCATGCTCAAGTGAAACACATGCAAGCCTTCTATATGTAATTGTCTCTCTCATCCCTCTCTTTCCACATATTCTAACAATATTTTTTCCCTCATTTCTTGCAGACTTGCTTGCCCACAAGAGCAAAAAGCAGTGTATTCAGTATCTCCCTGTTGAGAAGCCCTGTGACAGTCCTGCCTCTTCCCATGGGAGCATGCTGGATTCACCTGCCACGCCCTCCACAGCCTTGGCGTCGCCTGCTGCCCCAGCTGCCACCCACTCAGAGCAGGCCCAGCCCCTCTCGCTCACAACCAAACCTGAAGCCAGGGCACAACTGTCACTGCACTCCGCTGCTTTCCTGTCAGCAAAGCCCTCCTCATCCTCCAGCCTGACCGGGCACCTTGGCTCCCCTATCAGTAGCCATTCGCCTCTGCTCTCCAGACCTATACCATTAACCTCTACCATATTGACTTCTCCAGCTTCATTTCAGGCTGCTCTTCACTCCCATCATGCCTTGCCACTGATGCAGGCTCAGCCTCTCTCCTTAGTTACCAAATCAACTGACTGACAGAAGAATAAAAGAAAAAAGTCACTCTTTTATATCTCATTGCTGTAGATTGCTTATGAAACAATAATGGATATGACTAAAAAAAAATGGAAAAAACTTATTGGTCAATATTTGACCACTTTTGTGTTTTGTTTTTGTTTTGTTTTTTTGCAACCATTTTGTAAAGCTATTTTAGGTAAAGGTGGTTAATGTCTTTTTGAAAGAACTCATTTTATGTAGTGGTTCCAAGTAGTCAATCTAAAGGACTTTTTTTAAATATTTTTTTTCTGTCCAATGAACTTTCAGGCGAAATGTAATTGTACATAAAGTTATGAGGTTATTTTCCAGGGGTTTTGCATGATATTCCTAATTTTGTCACATACTATGAAAACAAATTAGAAAAAAAGGTGTTCCCCTTTTCTCAAAATTGTTGCTGTTCTTACGCCTTTATTTCAAATATGTTTGCCTGTTACAGTGCATGTAAATTTTAGCTGCATTTTGTATGCTCCCAAACTTTTTTTTAAAGCAAAATGTTTACCTTAAAATGTGGTTCTTTGATTTCTTAAAGAGAAGAGTGAGGTAGTCTATTCAGCATTTGTAAGTGCCATGTGTAAAATGGGTCTTTGTTATACTGTGCTGTGCTTAGTGAAATTCCTGAGCAGTGAACAGTTCTTGAAGCCCTTGATTTTGTGATGTCATTGCTTTCCTTGTCTCTCTCCTAGTATAGTGTATCATCTACCCCCCCCCCCCTCCACACACACACACACACACACATGTTTGACAACCCTGTATCCAGGCTATCACAGGGACAGTTTTCACCAAGGGGCCATAGACCATGGCTGCCTGGAGAACCCAGTATGTGCCAGAGTCAAAGTAATCACTGTTGTATAATACTGTCTCTTGGGGGGAGAGGGATGTTAAACATTTTCTCTGCAGCAGTACCTAGCCCATCTGCATTTGAAGAGTAGAACATGGACTTGGTAATCAAAGCCAGGGTGCCTTCATGGTAGTGCATAGCACTGGTTCTGAGTCCACTGGCATAAATGAGTTTTTTCATAAATAGTTGTCAAACTGGCGATGCTGGATCATTCCTTAGCTGTGGTGGGAAATCATAACAAACACTGCAATGTGCCAGTTCTCTGGAATGGCTGGGTCGATGGGATGCCATCAGTGGACCTTCATTGGTGGGTTGAGTTTTGTGCCTTTTGACAGCCAGGAGCATTTTACCTTTGGTGCCACCTTGTAGATTTGTACCATGGGCTGACTATTACTTTAATTTTGTTCCATGGTTTTTTTTTTCCAAATTATTAGCCATAGCAGTATGTTAATACTATTACAAGCAATAGAACACATTCCCCCCCCCCCCCCAAAAAAAAGGCAGAGATCATCATCCAAATGTCATAACAATCACTGAATATCAGCTTAGAATTGGACACTTATCCTATAAAGGTCTGATGACTTCCAGGTTCTTTTTACTTTACCAGTACAGTTTCCCACTTCCTGGTTACATATTGCATGCCACAAGAAGGTGACATTTAAAGAAGACAGGTCTTTCCAATTACGCAATATATGTTGAACTGTGATTGAAATCATATCATCAAATAACAGCATGCCATTTTTACTTAAAGCATCCTGCAAGCATAATGATCTAAATAGAACTATTTGTAATGTGATAGCAGTGTTTAAGTTGAGAAGATCACACACATATCCTCACACTCCTTCCCAGAACGGTTTGATACATGTGCAGCCAAATAATACATGGGTCAGAGTACCGATCATATTTGAGCAGTGCCAACAGAGATTGGACTCCTGGAATCTGGCTCTGAACATGAGTAAAGGAGTCTAAATCGCTCGATGTGCAACAAAGTACAATATAAGGACTGTGCAAGTCTACTAGACATAGTAGTCTGACACTTCGACCCCAAAACATTCCAGTTTATCTTCTCCATGGAGCTATTTGCATCATGTTCCCACATCCTATGCAAGCTCACCAATGAAGTGATGTCTTGACTCTTTAACGTTTTATAGAAATTTGAGGCTAAATTCTCATTTGTTAGCTTTGCGACACAGTTTATATAGATCCGCAATAGGACATTCTCCTTCCCACCATGGGGAGGTCTGTGTCAAGCTCCAAACAGTCCATTTTTTGCAGCCTGCACAGATGTCAATCCAGATATCTCAATTTGATTATCTTGCAAAGTATATTCCCTTCCATGAAATAACTGACCTACACAAAGAATAGCTTTTTCAATCTAGCCTTTCCAACATATTTTCTGTCCATTAACTTATACCAGCTGATTATACAAGATGGACAAAACAACTGACAGAACATAAGATGTCTTACAACAGAAATCAGCCATAATTATTGCCTTTATAGTACTACGAATAAGTGGTGACTTTAACATAGAAACCGGAATATTTATCGTGGGCAGAGCAGGCAGCCTAAAAGGAGACACAAACAACTTCTCCATCTGGACCCACAGTGAGGAGGAATCTTCCAAAATCCACCCTACTCCATATTGCAGCAAAGAAACAGCATGATAAATTCTAAAATCCAGGAAGCCCACCCTCCCCCTTTTCCTAGGCATTTTTAATATTGATAGTTATACTTGGCCTTTTATTTTTCCATTGAAAGGAGGCAAGAATCCTATCCAACTGGGCCTACAGAATCCAGATAGCATACTCTGCTTATAAACCATATTAGGGAATATAATCATTTTTGTGTCCAGTGTCCCCCACCAAGAAATTCAGAGGGGACCAGCATTGCAATGTGTTCTTTACTTCTGACAGCATATTATAATTAAGTGTAATTGTGTCTTCCACATTTGGAAAGAATTGTATGCCCAAATATTTAAGTCCATGCATTGCCAATTGGAAGGGGAAATTTCTCATACCATCCTAAGTGGTGAGGACATTGAGCGGGAGGAGCTCACTTTAATTGAAGCTTTAGTTCTAAAGAAGGTGAATCCAACTCTGCTTATGAAGAGTCTGATTTCTAGGACATCCGCGATATATATGCATGATACATTAGCATGACCTTGGTCTGATAACTAAATTAATTTACCTAGTTCGGAATGCCAAGATGCCAAGATATGATTTGCAACCTTCAAGCCTATGTTTGCACTTCTGTGTTAGTAAGGCCTTTCCTTGACTTGACGCTGGAGAGCTTTAATGATGCTGAATTTAATACATTAACAAAAATCTTAACTGTTTTTTAAAATATAAGTTGTTTCTTTTACGTGTATATACAGTGTCAGCTAAGGATGAGTCTGCCTTTATCTATTCTAAAGTACTAGGGACTGATCAGTTTCCAATGGAACTCTCATACCATGGTCTGATTTTTCTCCCTATGGATATTGCACTGTTTATCTAGTGTGGCTAGTTATTCAAAGAGCGACATGGGGAGAATTTTAAGGTCCATACTGCAGTTGTCAGATGCACAGTAATGGGAAAGGATGGGCTGACCCATTAACCATAATTAAAACTTGAGATTCTACAATTGACTGGATTATCAGACACAAGTGAAAAAGATTTATGGTAGTTTAATATCACTGTCTGTACCTATCCACAGTCCATATTAATAGTTCTCTCTCATCTTATTAAAGTCACATAAGTTCATAAATCTTTCCATTCTTTTACCCCTTCCACACTCCATGGTCTTCCAAAGGTAACTTTAAGATTATCCAATGCCTTCTGCTTCACCCTCAGAAGTTTAAAGACTTTATATGAGTTTTAACATTTTACCTCAAACCTTTGTGACTATAATTGCTTCATAACAAAGAGAAAACCTTTAACAGTCATATGTAGTATTTTTATGCAATGGATTATCTGAGTTTCTCTAGTGCTTTGGACATAGTTGGGGGGGGGGGGGAAGCAGCTGGAGACATAAAGATACTGAGGGAACCGGTATTTTGCTGAAATAGGGATAGTTCTTAATGCTTTGTCTCCTTAGAGTAATCTAGCCAGACTTATCTTCTACTAGTCATTGCCAAATGAGTTCCAGTAGCAGAATCTGCCAAAGCACATGGAAAAATCTTGGTTGACATGCTTATAATTTTGTGTATATTGTTTTTCATTTGGTGGGTTTTTCTGTATTTTAAGTCATTTTGTCGGGGATTTTTTTTCTCCACTTTAAATATTTATTGACATTTTTAACATAGTACAATCAACAAAATAGGGCTGGGACCCTCAACAATATTACAACTTTAAATGACCCCTCCCCCACCCCCTATTTTAGTCCTCCAATCAACCTTGTTTTCACAAAAGAAAATGAAGTTACTACCAGCCTTCACTTCTGCCTGGTGTGGCCTGTGTTGCAGACTTGAGAAGAAGGGAAAGTGTGATGGGGATACATGCAACTCCCATTGGCAGGTCTGTTGAAAATAGCAAATGTACATATAGACAGCTAATTGCAGGAAGTTGTGAATGAGCTGTGCCATTTCCATTACAACCTCAATATCTGGAAAAGAAACCTTACAAGCCAATGCTTATGTATTGATGTGTTTCACATGTATGCTACTTATTAAGCTGCAATTTATTGATTTTTGTTGCTGCTTCTTACTTCATCGTGAAGTCACTAAAGACCATATTGTAGAAACATTGTTAGGTAGTAGTATTTGGTTATGATAAACTTGGGGTGAAAATCTTGCATTTAGCCATGGCAGCAATGTCTAAATCATCATGGCTGTCTTCGACTACCTGCTACTTATGTTCCTGTGCCCACTCAGCTAAGAGCATTTGGCTCAAATCCCACACCGTTGTGGACTTGCTACAAATTCATGCTTGTCTCTTTCCAGTCAGCTGTAGCACTTGGCAAGCAAGACTATTATGTCCACCTAATTAACTCTCTTGCCTCTGGCCCTCACTGTCTCTTTACAACTCTCTCCTCAAGGTTCCTCCACCTCCTGATCCTTCCTTCCCTTTCTGCCCAAACTTTGGCCAACTAGTTCCATGACAAAGTCCACAAGTTTACACTTGAATTGCCCTCGAGGTCAGCCGCATCTTCTTTATCCCTCTTCACTCCCAACTCCTTCCCTCAACCTCTACCACCCTTTCTTCCTTTTCTATGATCTCTAAGGAGGAAATAATACATGTTGTACTCCCAATTTGACATTGCGAACCCCAACTATGACAACCTAGCAGCTTGCCTAACTGAAGCCGAATCCTGGCTCCGTTCAAAGAATATGGCCATCAATTTCAAAAAGATGGAAGTGTTATTCACTTCAAGAAACCCTAATTTCAACCCCCTCCCATAATCAGTTTGCAAAACATCACCCTACCTGTTAAACAGGAGGTGAAATACTTAGGAGTCACCCTTGATAAGACACTCGACTGCCCACATAAAACAGACAGCCAGAACTATCTTCTTTAAATTAAGGACCATTCAACAACTCTGACCTCTTATTGATATAGATGACTTCAGAACCATAGTCCAAGCATTAATCACACCTCATTTTGACTATTATAATAGTATACCTCAAGGCACAACTAAAAAGAACTTAAACATACTGCAAATGGCTTAAAATGTCACTGCCTGAATAATATTTAAAGCCAGACTGTCTGATCACATCACTCCCATTTTGTACGCTCTCCACTGGCTCCCTGTTGCCAGTGGTATAAAATATAAATCCATAGTGACCACATTTAAACTAATCAACAATATAGCACCTTCTCATCTTTAAACTTTGATCCAAACTCCCCCTGAAAACAGAACTAGAAGACGGAAGAACCTTAACACTCTTTTAGTCCCTATCTCAATTTGAAAAACTAATCAAATAACAAGTAACAGTGCATTCTCATATGTTGCACCTGCTCAATGGAATGCCCTCCCAGAAAGTCTAAGAGAAATTAAAGACTTCCAAGTTTTCCGAAAGGAATTAAAAGCATACCTATTCATACAGTATTTCCATAACCCTAATTTCACTTCTGATCAAGTCCAGCATACCAACTTGACCCCTGCACCATGTAATTCTACTACACATCAAACCAGCCATAATCCCACATCTACTCATTAATGATGCATTTCATTTACCATTACTGAAACCTCTGCTTTTACCATAATACCTTGAATATTCTAGATATAATAGATATATGATTGTAAATAGCTTTTACGTTTATCTGTTTATTGTAAATAGTTCATGTGTTACATGATGTTCAATGTATTATGCCCCTGATCTCTGGAAGGGGCAGTATAGAAAAGTGTCCAAATAAATAAATAAATAAAATACCTTTTTTTTTCATCTTCCAAACTCATGACCTGTTCCTCTAATCCTATTCCCACCCATCTTCTAAGCTCCATCTCCTCAACTGTCATCCCTTTCATCTCTCATATTCCCAGCCTATCACTTTCCACTGCAACTGTTCCTGCAGCCTTCAAGCATGCTGTGGTTACATCTCTCCTCAAGAAACCCTCACTAGAAGGCCCTACCCATCCTTCTAACTATCAACCCATCTCCCTACTCCCCTTCATTTCTAAACTACTTGAATGTGCACTTCACCACCATTGCTTTGACTTTCTCCTTTCAAGCCCTTCTGAATTCTTTGCAATCTGGCTTTTGTCCTTTACATTCTACTGAAAGGGCTCTTGCCAAAGACTCCAGTGGCCTGTTCCTGGCCAAATCCAAAAGCCTTTACTTGATCCTCGTCCTTCTTGACCTTTCTACTACTTTTGACATTGCTGACCACTACTTTCTCCTTAATACCTTAGTTCTCTTCTTATTGCTCCCACCACACTTTTAGTGTTCTGGTGGATCCTCCTCTTCTGCTATCCTGCTCTCAGTTGATGTACCTCCAAGGATCTGTCTTGAGTCCACTCCTTTTCTCTGTCTATACCCTGTCCCTTGGTGCACTTATCTCCTCCCATAGTTTTCAGTGCCATCTTTATGCTAATGACTCTCAGATCTACTTCTCTACACCTGAAATCTCTTTGGCAATTGAGGCCTAGATCTCTGCCTATCTGACATTTTTGCCTGGCTGTCTCACCACCATTTGAAATTGAGCATGGCCCAAGCCTAGCTTTTTATCTTTCCCCCTTAAACCAATCTCCCTCCCCTTCCTCTTTTGTCTCTGTGGAAAGCTAAAACCTGTCATTCTCCAGGAACAAGCAAGAGGTCAACCCTCACATATGGATGACATCAACGCTGACGGAGCCCTCCCGGAAGCATCTCCCCAGCTTTCAAAGAAAGCCTTTGGGAGATGCCACCATGCATGGTCCCCTTCTCCCCAAGGTGCCATCTTACTCAGTCTCCCTTTTTCCATGGAGCCCTTAAGACGTACGTCTTTCTTCCCTAGAAAAACATCTGTGTACTTTCTGGTTAACACCGGTCCTTTTCCCACCTCAAAGACTCGTCTGCTCAGCTTTGGGCCCCGGAAGCTGCTAGTTAGGTTTTGTTTTCACTCCGTTAATTTTTGCACCTTTTTCAACTGCTGGCCGTGTCAAGGACTTCACTGGAGTCCTTTATGCCCCAGTGGCCACCAGGTTTAAGAAGTGCGATCAGTGCTCCCGAAATATGTCCCTCACTTATTGTTGCCTCAGCTGTCTGGGTGCCGACCACGACGTGTAAGATGTCTGCTAAGGCCATCCAGAGTCGCTGGCAGAAGCAGGATCACGTCTTCCACAGAGTCCAAATCAATGAAAAGCACAAGGGTACTCGCCAATGTCCAAGGGCACACAAAGAAGCGAGATACACAAAGAAGAGTTTATTGAAATCACATAGGTCAATCAGTAGGAAAACCAAAGAATACCAATACAGGATGCTACACGAGCCATGTTTTGACAAGAACCTTCTTCAGGGGTCAAAACGTTCTGTGGTAAAAACATATAAAACAACACAAAATAAAACATTAATAAATAAATTAAAACATATACTGAAATCATGCTGTAGCTGAAAGGCAGAAATACAAAAGTAAGTAAATAAACAATAAAATACATAAGTAGCATGTCTCATAGATAAAGGGACATAAAAAAATTATAAGTAAAAAAAATCCTATACAGACAATGCTATCCTGATAAATTAACACACAGATATGACTAAATTAATCGTAAAACAAATGAATATAAAAAGCATATTAATAATGGTTAAGAAACAAAATAAACAGTAAAAGCAGCAATTTGAAAATCTAACAAACGTCTCAATATGTGTGGAGGACTATAAATGGACTAATAGCATCAATACAATAAAAATGAAGATGATGATGACATAAAAACTAAGGTCCTATCATAGTAAGGGGGGGAAGGAAAGAGGGGGAGGGGAGAGGAAAGTTTGATCACTGCAGCGTTACGTGCCCAAGGAGCAGGTCGTGCTCCTTGGGCAAGCTCCTTGGCGTGACTCCGGTAAAACAACCCACATTGCTCCTCGGTGCTAACAGGTAATCTCCCTCACCCTCATTTGCGCTGTAGCGGTTTCTTGTAGCTGCTTGCTGGAATCTGCTCCACTTGGCAATGGCATTCATCCCATTCTTTTGGGGAAGGCATCCCTCCTGTGCTTCAGCCTGCCCTGGATGCTTGGCTAGGGTCACTTCCAGCCTCATAATCTGCTGCTTCTTGCCCTCACTCTGCACTTCCATCTATCCCCCAGCTCCCACATTTGGGCGTAACCTCCAAGCTGGTCTTTTGAATTGCAGGTCACTCGGGAGTAAAACTACATTGGTTCAGGACCTGGTTCTGCAGTCTCATCTTGATCTCTTTCTGACAGAAACCTGGCACAGTGAAGGAGAGGACCCTATTCTGGCCTGTTGCCTTCCCCCAGGTTTCTCTGCCTTGGCCATTGTGAAGGGCGTTCGGGGGGTGGGATGTCAGTCCTGTTTCATTCAAGTCTATCTTTCACTCAGTTTTCCACCCCTGCCCTCCATTATCCTGAGTCCCTTCTCTTACGATTAAACTCCTCCCTGCCTCTTCATTTTCTCCTCATTTATTCCCCTCCTGCCCTCCACTCCCATCTTTGGGATGCTCTTCTCCTCACCATTTCTGACTCCTCCCTTTAATTCCCCAATTTGCTTCTCCTTGGTGATTTCAATATACATTTTCAGTCCCCCTCTTCAATCCATGAACGGGCTTTCATTGCCCTCCTCTGGGATCTCAGCCTCACACAGCATGTTACCTTCCCCTTATACTCAGCTCAACATACCCTGGATGATCTTATCACCTCATCTGACTCTCCATATGCTCCCACTTCTATCTTTACTTCACCACTGCCTTGGACGACCACTCCTGCATCACGTTCACGATACCATTTGTGCCCTCTCCCGGTGCCTTAGGCCTAAGGGATCGGCTCTCCCCTTCTGCCCCTGGCCTTCCCTCCTCCTGTCTCTTTGTGTCTCCCCCCTTCTTCCTTCTCACTCTTCCCTCCTGCCGACCTGCTCTTCCCTGTGGATTTTTCCACCCCTGAGGTTGAGGCCCAGGCATCCCTTTGGCACTCTCGTCTCTCCACTGCCTCCGATCTTCTTGCCCCTTCCTGTCCTTGCCGATCCCGAAGTGTTTCCCGTCACCCATGGTATCATCCTGGCCTGCAGTTACAGCGTCAACAGCTTCATCGTGTGGAGAGACAGTGGAGGAAGGACAGAACTCCAGACTCCCTTCAGCATTTCAACCATTGCCACCAGTATTATCACTCACTTTTTACCGAGGCCAAATGCTCTTACTTCTCCAATATGATCTCCTCCTTATCAAACTCCACCCACCAGTTTTACTCCTCTCAAGTTCTTCAACTTCCTCCATGCTTCTTCTAGTAACACTCAGCCCTCTTCTCCTAGCCCTTCAGTCTTGGCCTCATTCTTTGCTACCAAGGTTTAACGTCTCCGTACCTCCCTTTTGGTCTACACCTCCCCATTAGGGCCACTCTCCCCTCCCTCACCCCCCACTTCCCACACCTGGTACTCTTTCCGGCCTATATCTCACACTGAATTATCCAAAATCTTGACTGCCTCGCGTAAGACTTATTGCGTCCTTGACCCTGTCCCCTCCAAGTGGCTGTTGGAGCTGTCCCTCGCTCTGATCCCTGTCCTGCTCTCCATGCTTAATGCCCCTCTGGCACCGTTTCTGCCCCCTAGAAGCACACCCTGGTCTGTCCTCTCCTCAAGAACCCCTCTCTTGATCCCACCAACCCTGCCCATTACTGTCCCGTGTCTAATCTCCCCTTCACGTCTAAATTTATGGAGAAAGTAGTTTTTTTCCCAACTATCCACACACCTCGAGTCCATTCACTTTCTGTACCCCCCGTCAATCTGGTTGTCATCCCGGTCATAGAATTGTATATAGTTCTAATACGTTTTATGTAACTGAAAATGTACCTGTTACTGTACTATTCAACCTGTTATATGTAAACCACTTTTGATGGACTGGAAAAATGCAGTATAAAAATTTTTAATAAAAAAATAAATAGCACCAAATCTATTCTCCTTTCCTTTCTCAATGAGATTCACATTGTACATGATTGAGGTGACATGTCCTTGACTGTCTCCCTGGATCTATCTGCTGCTTTTGACTTGGTCGACTACTCTCTTCTCCTCTTGCATCTTCGGGATGCAGGTCTGCTTGGTGTGGTCTTTTGCTGGTTTCACTCGTTTCTTCACTTCCTCACCTTTACTGTAGTCTTCATCTCACACTTCTACCCCCTTGCCCTTGCATCTGGTGTCCCCCAAGGCTCAGTCTTAACACCTTTACTCTTCAATATTTTTCTTACTCCCCTTGCACTTGATACAGCAATCTGGAATTTCAGCCCATTACTATGCTGATGATGATATCCTCCTTCATAATACTTCTCCAGTGTCTCCGGATCCCTCACCACTTTTCTTACTCTTGTGGTGAATTGGCTTTCTTCCAGTCTTCTCCATCTTAATCCCTTAAAGACATCAGTGATGTGGTTTGCTTTCAGCTCTTCCCCTCCTTCTTTGGCTCCTTTACTTTTTGATAACCAAATACCACTGGTATCCTCCTTTCGATACCTAGAAAGTAGTCCTTGACCCAGAACTGTCCTTCTACGATCATATTTCTGCTATTGCACGTCATTCTTTCTTCTTCCTCCGTCAGAGCAATTAGTGATATCCTGTCTCCCTCACTCACCACACCTCTAGCATTGTTAATTTCATGTATTGACTACTGTAATGTGTTTTTTGCTGGTCTTCCCCAATACCTGATACATCACCTGCAACTGATCCAGAGCACCGCTGCCCGGATAATTTCTCATGCCTCCCATTACACTCATACCCTGTCTCATTTGATTTAGCTTCACTAGTTACCGGTTCCCCAATGTATTTTCTTTAAATTCCTAATTCTGACTCATAGAACTCTTTATACTCATACACCGCAATACCTAGCTGACTGCAGTTTCGTTCAGTGCCTCGCAGTCTCTGGTCCATTCACATTTACTGTCTTGAGCTTCCCTCCCCTGCATGTTCCCATTTGGAATGCACCCGCAATTCAGCTTTTTTCTTCCTAGCATCATCTTTATGGAACTCCCTCTTCCCCTGTCTGGAATCATCCTATCCCACGTTTAAAGTACTCCTTAAAACACATCTTTTCTGCCTTGCCTATGATCTCCCACCCAGTTTTCCCAACTAGTTCCTTCTCTCCTATTGCTTGCCTTCTTTTGCTGCTTTTTTCTGTCTAATGGGCTTGCTGGTTTCCTATCCAGAATTGTAGTTCTTTTCTGTTTTCTGGCCAGGCCAGGCCTGTCCTTTCTGTGTTTTGAACATATTGTAAACTACCCTGCTGGTTTCCGAAGGTGCGGTATATTAAGAAAGTCAATAAAGATAAAGGGAGAGGGGTGGTAAGACCAGAGACAAGGAAACCATAATATAAAGGCACCTGTGGTGTATTCTCCTACTCAAATCAATTCTGCTAGCAGTCTCTCATACAGCTAAATGAAAGCAAATTATACAAATTAAAAACATATACAAAGAGCAGTATAAACATCACATGAGCAACTTAAAACATGCTAAAAAATGTCCTCCTACTAACATGCCCGTGGTGTCTAAACCTAATGTTAACTTCTGATTAATACTCCTATTGAATTGGTATACTTCTTGCATAAGCATACCGGCAGATTATAAGTTTTGTAACATTCCTTTCAAAACTCCATACAAAATGGTACATCATTTTAATCCCTTCAAACTTTACCTGCCTTTCTTTGGACTAAGAATAGAATAGTAATAATTGTATATTTACCCCTATTTTAGATTTGGCGCTACAGTAGGAAAAGAGAGGCCAGACAAAGGCTTGGTTAAGCCTAAAGAAATGCAATAAAAAAAACTATATCCTGACTCTTAAAAATGTTAAAAGGGTATGCTAGAGCTGGGTAATGTAAATATTGAAATACCCGTGTTATCTATAAATCTTAAACACTATCAGATGTGAGATATCACTTACCCTGGCATCACGGACCATTCAAAGTTGGTGCTTCCATGACAGCTCTATTGGTGCCGACATCACCCATATGTGAGAACTGATTCCTGCTGTCCCCAGAGAATGCCTGTTACAGGTGAATAATTACACTGTTGTACCCTCAACACCCTCGAGCATAAATGTTGACAGGGCTCGATGCTCGCATGCTGTATACAGGCCTATCAACTGTATATCGGTATGTTTCTCTGAGACCTCACCAAGTAGCTTGGGGGTTTCTCGGCAGGCCTCAGCGGAGATCCTCTCCACTGCTTCCAGACCCTCACAACCATCAGAGTCTGCTCAAAGTACTTTGTCCCGAGCAGCCTAGAATGGTTTTGAGTCCACCGTGAGGGTGGCTGCTGCAGACATCGGAGACCAGCTCCAGGCATTGGACCTTCAGCAGTTGATACAGATGAAATTCCCTGCCGCGATGAGAACCTGTTTGGTAAACCAATGGAGGACAAGGCAGCAGAACTCTGTTGTCAAGAAAGACCTCTACTCTTCCAAGGAAGAAGCCATTGGGGAAAAGGCCTCCCTTCACTGGAAAAACCAGCCTTACCCAGGCTACCCTGCATATCAGGCCCCTCAAACCCCACAGCAGGGTCATCAAGCTAAGGGAGCTAGCCAGGGGCCATGTAAACCTAAAGGGCCCAGACACCAGCCCCAGCCCAGCCTAGCCTGGGTCAGGGTTTTGACACTCTCACAGCATAGCCTCTCTTCCACTGCGGGATCAGTTACCCACAGGGGGATGCCTGATTCACTTTGCCTATCGTTGGGCTTCCATTGCCACTGACATCTGGGCACTTCAGGTGGTCATGGAGGGTTATCTCTTTTATCTAGATCAGACCCCCCCCCCCCCACTTCTTTCCAAGGGAGCCCCCTCGGACTCCCTTGCATCAGGTCCTGCTCCTGCAGGAACTTGTCAGCCTTCTCAAGGACAGGGCGGTGGACACCATACCATATCACCTGAGAGGGAAGGAGTTCTACTCCAGGTGCTTTCTGGTCCCAAAAAGAGCAGGACGACTAAGATCCATCCTGGACTTGAGAAACCTGAACAAATTCCTGGTGCAGGAGACGTTCAAGATGCTCTCCCTTGGAACATTGCTGCCCTACCTCTAGCAGGGAGATTGGCTATGTTCCTTAGATCTGAAGGATGCCTATACCCACATCCTTATTCATCCCAGTCACAGACAATATCTAAGGTTCATGTTTGAGGGCAACCACTACCAGTACAGTATACTTCCCTTCGGCCTAGCCTCCATACCAGGAGTCTTCACCAAATGCCTGCCTACCTCCGTCTCCAAGAGGCATTTGTCTTCCCATATCTCGATGACTGGCTAGTGAAAGGAGACAGCTTCAGAAGTGCTGCATGCCACAGCCCATACCATCCAGGTCCTACAACATCTGGGGTTTGTGGTAAACCACTCCAAATCTCACCTCACTCCAACACAGGACCTGGAGTTCACAGGGGCTCACTTGGACACCCTACAAACCAGGGCCTTTCTTCCCCTCGACAGGGCAGATTGTCTCAGAGCACTGGTGTCTGAGGTGCAATGCTGCCACACTGTGTTGGCGAGGTCCATGCTTTGCCTTCTTGGCCACATGGCTTCTACGGTTCATGTGGTTCTCAATACCCACTTCCACATGTAGACAGCTCAGTGGTGCTGCTGCTGCTGCTCACAGTGTTCCCAGGCTACAGGAAGGCTTCAGGACAGAATCTCGGTGTCCTGCCAGCTGGCAGAGTGGCTCAGCTTGTGGCAGAATGCACAGCACCTGCAGAAAGGTATGCCCTTCCAACACCCAAACCCCCAGAGGGTCCTCACAATGGATGCCTTCCTGCTGGGCTGGGATGTCCATTGTGTGGAACTGTGCACCCATGGCAATTGGCCCCTCAAGAAGAGTCAGCAGTGGATCAATCTGCTGGAACTCAGGACCATCTTCTTGGTGATCAGGACCTTCCAGCACTGCCTGCAGCATCAGTCGGTGCTTGTCCAAATGGACAACCAAGTAGCTATGTTCTACCTGAAAAAGCAGGGGGGCACAGGGTCCCATCACCTGTGTCGAGAGGCAGTAGCCCTCTGCTTGTATGCGATCAGTCAGGGGATGCTCCTCGGGGCAGTTTTCCTCCTGGGCCAGGACAAATCCTATCTAATTGACCACATACAAAAAGTTAGTTGACCAACACTTTTCTAGCACCTACAATCAGAAACACGGTCTCCCACAGGGATCTAGTCTATCTACATTATTGTTCAATATGTATCTCCAGCCTCTATGCCAAATATTCAACTTGGAATTTTTTGATTATGCCATCTATGCTGATGACATAATGTTATATATTCCTTTTGATATAAACAACTCCATCCTTGAACCTATAATAGCATGCTTCAATGAGATAGTCAATGGTTGAAAACTCATAGCCTTAACATAAACTATGAAAAGAAAAAGTAGTAGTAGTCATAACCAGAAACCAAAACTTCTCCCCACCAACTACCATTGATGTTGAAGAAGCCATGCTCGAAGTAAAAGAGGAGGTAAAATACTTGGAGGTCACAATTGATCAAACCCTCAGCTTAATATCCCCTATTAAACTCACTAGTAGAACCATCTATAACAGACTGAGAATGATTCAGCAATTGAAACCAGTCCTCCTACGCAATGAATTTAAAACAGTAGTATAGGCCATGATATTTCCACATATAGATTACCGTAACAGTCTACTACAGAGCTGACCCAAACATACCCTACATAGCCTTCAAATTGCCCAATACATGGCTGCACACATTATCCATAAGGCACGCTCCTCAGAAAACAGATACTATATGCTCTCCACTGGCTGCCGGTACACAGCAGAATAAAATATAAATTACTTATGATCACATTTAAACTGAGCAGAAACATAGCTCCTTCATTCCTAATGAACCTAATAAAAACCTGGAAACAGCACAAGCACTGGCAAGTCAAATGCAAGGTATTGATAAGGCAGGCAAAGGGAGAATTTGAGAGGAAGCTTGCTGCAGAAGCAAAAACACGAAATAAAGACCTTTTCAAGTACATTTGTAGCAAAATACCTGTGAGAGAGTCAGTTGGTCCATTAGATGATAAAGGGGTTAAAGGAGCACTGAGAGGCGACAAGGCGATAGCGGAGAAACTGAATGAATTCTTTGCTTCGGTCTTTACTGAGGAAGATGTAGGGATGTTACCCATGACTGAAGTGGTATTTAAAGGTGCGGAAGAATTGAAGGAAATATCGATACATCGGGAAGATGTATTACAACTATTAGATAAACTGAAGAGTAGCAAATCACCTGGGCCGGATGGTATACATCCAAGGGTGTTGAAAGAACTGAAATATGAGATTGCAGACCTGCTATTAGTAATCTGTGAACTGTCATTAAAATCATCTCTAATACCTGAAGATTGGAGGATCGCCAATGTAACACCAATTTTTAAAAAGGGTTCCAGGGGTGATCCAGGAAACTACAGACCGGTGAGCCTGACATCAGTACCGGGAAAAATGGTAGAAACCATTATAAAGAATAAAATTACTCAGCATGTAGATAGTCATGACCTAATGGGAGACGGCCAGCATGGCTTTAGACAAGGAAGATCTTGTCTTACTAATCTGTTATGTTTTTTTGAAGGAGTGAATAAACAGGTGGACAAAGGTGAGTCAGTTGATATTGTGTATCTGGACTTTCAGAAAGCCTTTGACAAGGTCCCTCATCAGAGACTTTTGGCAAAACTAAAGAGTCATGGGATAGGAGGCAGTGTACTATTGTGGATCAGGAACTGGTTAAAAGATAGAAAGCAGAGGGTAGGGCTAAATGGCCAATTTTCCCAATGGAGAAAGGTGAATAGTGGTGTACCCCAGGGATCTGTGCTGGGTCCGCTGCTTTTTGAAATATTCATAAATGACCTGGAAAGTGGAATAACGAGTGAGGTTGTCAAATTTGCAGATGACACAAAACTATTTAAAGTTGTTAAAACCCAAGAGGATTGTGGAAAATTGCAAGAGGATCTTGATAAATTAGAAGACTGGGCATCAAAATGGCAGATGAAATTTAATGTGGACAAGTGCAAGGTTATGCACCTAGGGAAGAACAACCCAAACTATGGTTACACGATGCAAGGTTCCACATTAGGAACCACCACCCAGGAAAAAGATTTAGGCGTCATTGTGGATACCATGTTAAAACCCTCGGCCCAGTGTGCAGCGGCGGCCAAGAGAGCAAATAGAATGCTAGGTATGATAAGGAAAGGAATGGAAAATAAAACAAAAGATATTATAATGCCTCTATATCGTTCCATGGTGAGACTGCACCTTGAATATTGTGTGCAATTCTGATCGCCGTATCTTAAAAAGGATATAGCGATTTTAGAAAAGGTTCAGAGAAGAGCCACCAAAATGGTAAAGGGGATGGAAGGATACTCCTATGAAGAAAGGCTAAAAAGGTTAGGGCTCTTTAACCTGGAAAAGAGACGGCTGAGGAGAGATATGATAGAAGTCTATAAATTAATGAATGGAGTGGAACGGGTAAACGTAGATCGATTGTTTACGTTATCAGAATACAGAAAGACTAGGGGACATGCAATGAAGCTACAGGGTAAACTATTTAAGACTAATAAAAGAAAATATTTTTTCACTCAATGTGTAATCAAACTCTGGAATTTGTTACCGGAGGATGTAGTAAAGGCTGTTAGTGTAGCTGGATTTAAAAAAGGTTTGGACAAGTTCCTGGAGGAAAGGTCCATAAACCATTATTAAGAAGGGACCCAGGATATCAATGCTTGACCCAGTACAAGCATTGTGGAACCTGTGTCTTTTGGGGAAACTGCTAGGTACTTGTGACCTAGATTGGCCACTGTTGGAAACAGGATACTGGACTTGATGGACCTTGGTCTGACCCAGTATGGCATATCTTATGTTCTTAAGTAACACCAAACGATCACCAAAGAAGAGGTTGCACACAGAATACTTTAGTTGTCCCATCTGAATACTGCAAAACAAAACATTCCACTAGTAATAGGGCCTTCAAATACATTTCCCCATCTCTATGGAACATGCTGCCAGATAGAGTAAGATCTATCTCTGATTTGTCCACCTTCTAGAGAGAACGACAAAATGTATCTCTTCATTGACTATTATTGCAATACTGAAGAGAACTTAAACTTACACCCAACATAAAATCCAAAAGTCTCCCCCCTCAACATAAGCCGACAGGAATTATCTTCTTCTTCTATGCATGATCAATGATTCGTCTGTACACAATAACACCAATCTGTAAAATGTCACAATCATAACAGAGAAACTCATCCACTTTCACATAAGAATATATTTAAGAATTGTTTATATGTTGCACTGTATATATTATACTAGAAATGATAATAACCCAACCATGTACATATATCTTTTGCTATATTAGTTATTTAGTTCTAAAATATGTATTAATTATAATTGATTCCTATGTTATAATGTATTGTTGTTTATACTGTAAAAGGTGGTATAAAAGACCCTTAAATAAATAAATAATAAAATAAAAGTACCCTTGCAGACAGGTTGAGCAGGGTCCTCCAACCACACGAGTGGCACTTGGACCCCAGAGTAGCACAGCAGCTGTTCCAGCTATGGGGCACCCCAAGTCTGGACCTTTTTGCCAGCCTAGCCAATGCACAGCTGCCCTGCTTCTGCTGCCTCCAACCGGATAACAGCAGATGTCTTCCTCATCTCGTGGTTAGAGGGCCTATCGTATGCCCTCCCTCCCCATAACTCTCATCGCGCGGATACTCTTCAAGGTCCAGTGGGACAAGGCTTCCATGATCCTAGTGACACCAGGGTGGCCCAGACAGCCTTGTTTCCCCCTGTTACTCCATCTATCAACAGAACCTCTGGTCCCCCTGGAGAGTTCCCCAGGAATGTTGACCCAGGAGGGAGGCTCAATTCTCCACCCAAATCTGGGATCCCTGCCGCTAACAGTATCGCTGCTGAACGGGTCGCTCTAGCACCCCTCAGCCTCCCCAAGGAGGTGGAAGAAGTCCTCCTTGCCTCTCGTAAGGACTCCACGAGATGGGCTGGCTTATTTATTTATTTATTTATTTATTTATTAACAATTCTTATATACCGCACTATTAGACATCAGCGCGGTTTACATTGAACAAAAAACATCCGACAATTTACATATGTCTGGTCAATTACATTTAACAGGAGATATAAACTTGGGAAATAGGGGAAACTATATACAAAGGTGTGATATCTGACAAGAGATATCATGGTTAACTATATACAAAGGTGGTGCAATAGTATATGGAACTGTTTGTATTTACATTGTGTAGTTGGCCTGTTGCGATGGTCTGTCTGTTTGGCCACTCCTGCTATTCACCTGGAGGTTATGTTCTGAGCTGTCATTGAGATATTTAAGGAAGTGGAAATGTTTCAGTGACTTTCTGAACTGACTCAAATTTGGTACTGATCTGATTTGTGCTGGTAAGGTGTTCCATAAAGTGAGGGCACAGAGTCGGAATGCTCTGTTGGCTGTTGATCTGGCACATCTTGTGGTGTCTTTTGGGATAGCTAGTGTGTTCATTTCTGCTGTTCTTCTTGGCCTGTTTGGTGCAAGTGGTAGTATGAGGTTGGAGAGAGAAGAAGAGGTGAGCCCCTTGGTCGCTTTAAATGTTAGCAGTACAGTCTTGAAACTGATCCTTGCTTGAATGGGAAGCCAGTGTAGCTGTTTTAGGAGTGGTGTCACGTGGTCTCTCCTAGATGCCCCGAGGAGTACCCTCGCTGCACTATTCATGGCCAGTTGCAGGGGGTTCAGGGTGGACCGGGGGAGCCCCTGTAGAATAGAGTTTGCAAAGTCGAAATGGGGAAGTATAAGGGCTTGATAAATGGTACGGAAATCATCTGGTTCAAGTAGAGTGCGTAGGTGTCTGAGGGATCTAATTTTAAAGTAGATTGCCTTGACTGTGTTGGCTATGTGACTCTTCATGTCAAGGTTTTGGTCCAGTGTTACTCCAAGGTAACGTATTGCAGGTTTCACTTGGAGCTGGGCATCCTTTACATTAATACAACTAGGAGGAGTGAAGTTGGTGTTCCTTGAGACGAAAAGGACTTCCGTCTTTTTGTGTTGTATTCTCAGGTTTTGGGATAGGAGCCACTCTGCTACGGCGTCAAAACAGTTAGTCAGTGGTGTGAGATCCAGGCAATCCAATGATATTGGCATATATAGTAGCACATCGTCTGCATATATCATGTAACTGACATTAAAGGATCTGATGATGTTGCAGAGGGGTTGAATATATATATTAAACATCAATGCAGATAAGGAGGATCCTTGGGGTACACCTTGACTTTGTTGGAATGGTTCAGATGTATCCCCGTCAGTTCGGATGTGCTTTTAAATGGTGCAGATTCTCAGTCTGGTGCACGGAGCAATGAGCAGATCCATTCTCCTGCTCAGTGCATTCGGTGCTGCAATATCTGATCCACCTCTTGCAGTCCAGACTCAAATCCAACTCCATTCGGGTGCATCTGAGCGCGCTCTGCGAACCATCAATCCATAGAGGGCAAACCTCTCTTGGTGCAGCCCCTCATTACCTGATTCATGCAGGGCTTGCTGCTCTCTAAGCCTCCCATCCAGGGGGAATTTTTTTGTGGTGTTGGACAAAAAGCTTTGTCAGTTAGAATCCATTGTTTTTTGTTCCACTCACACCAAGCTCTTTGAAGCAACTGACCTCATCAGGTATTAGTTCCCTCCCTACCCACCCCAGCTCCCACCCATCCAACGTGAGCATTCTTGCTTTATAGGGCAGTTCCCCAATTAGTTACACATTTATAGAGCAATTCCTCAATTAGCTACACACAGGGACTCTGAACAGCACTGTTAGAATACTCTTAAAAGAGGTTAACTGCTTTTTCTCTTTAAGGACATCTGAGGAATAGGCAGTTACTTTGGAACTTTTATTTCAACAGGTACCAAAGCTCCACCAACTGGTACATGGCAGGGAAGAATCGTATTTCCAGAGCTGTTGCCCCCATTACAGCTTCTGCCTCTGTCCAGACAGAGATCCCTATGCCAGTTGAAGAACAGACTTTGGTCCTTTCACCTTCTTGCTCCTTATGCCTGGAATAAACTTCCTGAGTCTCTACGACAGCTTCATCTCTACCCCTCTTCAAAACTTTGCTAAAGGTTCACCTCTTTGAGGCTACCTTTGGATCCTGATCCCTTGTTCCTTGTGTCCCCTTACCCTTCCCTATTCTATTCACTTTCTAACTTTGTCGTCTTTGTGTTGATTAGATTGTAAGCTCTAATGAGTAGGGACTGTCTTTATCTGTGTTTATACAGTGCTGCATATACCTAATAGTGCTTAATAAATGTTTATTAATAATTATAATAATAATAGTAATAGTAATTTCCACCGCATTCCTACAACTGCCTGGCTGCAGACAGTCATTCCTTTTGGTCAGGAGTTTTGGCATGAATTTTGCAGACACGTCTCATCCCCAAATCAAAAGTAAGAATGAACTGTGCCGACCCAAAACTAATGTTCATTTCTTCAGCAAGCTCCCTGATAGTCAATTGATGATTTGAACATATTGCAGCACACACTGCTTCAACTTTGTCTTCATTCTTGCTCGTGGATGGTCTTCCAGAACATTCGTCACTGTCAGCACTTTGGTGGCCCTCTTGGAACGTTTATACCAGTCATAAACTTGAGCATGACTCATGCATTTATCACCATGCACTTGCTGTAACTTGTCAAAAGCCTCTTTGCATGAATCTCCAAGTATCTGTCAGTATTTAATGCAAATTCACTGTTCAATTATTTCACTCATTGTAAATATGATGCACTGATTTTACATGATACCAAACATCATGTGATTTTTAAAAAGTACAGGTGTGCCACAGTCATACTACACTCTGCACATGCAGAACACATAACTAGGTCACTGCATGATTAATGGTATCATGGTGCAATGTATTTTTATATAAGAACATAAGAAATGCCTTACTGGGTCAGACCAAGATCCATCAAGTCCAGTATCCTGTTTCCAACAGTGGCCAATCCAGGTCACAAGCACTGTTCCCTCTAAGCTGTGCGCGTGTGCGCACGCACACACCTCGCCGAGCGAGCGCACATACTTTACAACAGAGCGCACAAAAATTATGGTTCTGATTCTGATAGAAAACAACACAGACGTCTTAAAATTTAAAAGCTGTTATGTATTTATGGTTTTCACAAGTTCTACAATGTTTTCTAGTGCAATCAATGTGGTGTACATACTGTATTCTGACGTTTAGTCAAATTTTAAAGTATATAACTCCGAGTGTCGTCATGTGGCGCACAAAAATTTAACCTTCCTTCAAAAGCTGCACAGCTGATATTTTATGCGCACACAGCCTACAGAAAATTAGAGGGAACATTGGTCACAAGTACCTGGCAGGTTCCCAAAGAGACACACAGGTTCCACAATGCTTGTCCCGGGGCAAGCAGTGGATTTCCCGGGTCCTCTTTGATAACGGTTTATGGACCTTTCCTCCAGGAACTTGTCCAAACCTTTTTAAACCCAGCTACACTAACAGCTTTTACTACATCCTCCATTAACAAATTCCAGAGTTTGATTACACGTTGAGCAAAAAAATATTTTCTTTTATTAGTTTTAAATGGGTTGCACTGTAGCTTCATTGCTTGTCCTCTAATCTTTCTACTTTTTGATGGTGTAAACAACCGATCTACATTTACCCATTCCACTCCATTCATTAATTTATAGACCTCTATCATATCCCCCCTCAGCTGTCTCTTTTTCAAGTTGAAGAGCCCCAACCTTTTAAGTCTCTCCTCATAGTGGTATCCTTGCATTCCCTTTACCATTTTTGTCGCATTTCTTTGTACTTTTTCTAATTCAGCTATATCTTTTTTTTTTTCAAAGCTCTATTTATTAAGTATTACAGGATACAAACAGCAAACCACAAACCAACGTGTACAATTTTCACTTTTCCAAATACAATACTGGTCCCGGGCGGGGCTGTGTCTTGTCCACCACCCTGGGAACCCGGCATAAACAAACATAACACATTCCTAATAACCAGTATCCCCTAAGAGCCCCCCTCCCACCCCCCCACCCCTCCCGCCCCCGCCGCAGGGAGCGCAGCAGCACAAGCACACATCGGGGGACACCAAATTCCCAGGCCACCATTATCCAAGTTTAAGTACTTCACTGCGAGCCTTAGGGCCCAAGCGCTGAATATAAGGCATCCAAATCAACAAGAAGGTAGCCCAGGCCCGAGGATGTCTTAACGCCGCTCTCCGCTCCAGGAGCATAAGTTGATGCAGGCTATTTCGCCACACGCAGAAAGTAGGGGCCACCCGCTCTCTCCATCGACTAAGTATAGGGCCCTTACCCACCAGACAGGCCTTGCGCACCAACACCCTGTCCCATCTGCCCTTCAGGTGGAGTGGTCCCAACTGATCCAGCACTACCAGAGTCCCCGACCAGCAAAGTTGCTGGCCTAACAGTCCACTCAATGTACTGCCAATACCAGCGAATAGAAGGGCATCCCCACCACATATGACCCACCAGATCTGCCAAGGTACACGAACATTTAGGGCATCCGCCGTGAGGGGCAAGATGGCTTCGAAACACCCGCCTCGGGGAGAAATAGGCATGAAGGATACATTTGAATTGCACCTCTCGCCAACGAGCCCCATCCACGAGTTGCGCAATCCTACCCAAAGCAGCCCGAACGGACCCCTGGGCGACATCCCTACCCAACTCTCTCGCCCAAAGGCTTTCCACCATCGAATAGTCCGGGGGCACATCTAGCTGGTCCAGACGTTTCTTCAAATCAGCTATCGTCGGCGGGGTATCCGCCCCCAGCGCAAAGAACTCCAGAATACGCTCCGAGTGTTCCACCGTAAGCTCCTGCCGCGGCAAGGAGCCGATATAATGAGAAATCTGAACATATGCAAACGCCGAGGTTCCCATAGGCAACCCATACTCCCTACAAATCACCCCCAGTGCCTTACAGCAACCGGCAGGGTCCACCACATGCCCCAGTCATCATAAACCTACTCGCCACCACTGACGAAAGGGGGCCGAGTCCGAGCCTGGCAAAAAGCAGGCATTACCGTGTATAGGCAGTCAGCAGGACACCGCAGCATCACTACCCAGCACTTGTTTAACTGTTGCCATGTACGCCGAGTTGCCTGCAATAAAATGTTATTCATCAGGCGAGGCGGCAAGACAGTCCGCGGTAAATGCAAAACCGCTTCCAAGGAGTGGGGTGCCACAAAGGCTGCTTCAAGCCCGCGCGGGGTATAAATCTCAGTGTCCCCCAACCAATCACTCAAATGTCGTGCTTGACATGCCAGCGCATATTTCCAAAGATCGGGCACCCCCACTCCCCCCGAACGCCACCCTCCACGCAATCTCGCCATTGGTATACGGGCCTTGAGACCTTTCCAAAGGAATCCCCGAATCTCCCTCTCCAAATGCACCAAGTCACGTTTCAAAAGCCGCACAGGAAGTGTTTGCATCCAATAGAGCATGCGTGGAAAGATCACCATCCCCAAAGCGGCCACTCTACTGAACAAAGACAAAGGAAGAGGGGCCCACGCCCGCAACTGCGCTCGGACCTTAGAAAGAATACGTTCAAAGTTCGTTGGATACAGCAATGTCAGTTTCCTAGTTAACAAAATGCCCAAATAGATAATAGAGTCAGCAGCCCAGTGGAACGGGAAGCTCCCAGACCAGCTCCCCCGTAACATGCCCCCCACATACAAAGCTTCTGATTTAGCCATATTAATACGCAACCCCGCGAACTGTCCATATAGCGAAAGCTCCTCAAGCAACCTCGGAAGCGACCGCTGAGGGGAAGAAAGATGAACAAGTATATTGTCTGCAAATGCGGCCACCTTAAAGCCATAGGAACCAATACGAACACCACTTATATCAGGGGAGTCCTCAATCTTCCGTATCAACGGATCTAAGGATAGCACAAAAAGTAAAGGGGAAAGCGGGCAACCCTGACGCGTACCTCGCTCCAAACGAAACTGATCTGAAAGCACCCCATTACAAAGGACCCCCGCCGTAGGTTCTGTATAAAGCAACTCCACCAACTGGCAAAAAGGAACTCCCAGCCCATAATAAGGCAAAAGGAACTTCAAATACTCCCACTGGACCTGGTCGAACGCCTTTTCAGCGTCAAAGCTAATTACCAAGGACTGGAGGTCACGTTCCCGGACCCATTCTAAAGATGCCAAAAGTCGCCGTAAATTCCGTACGGCATAGCACCCTTTGACAAACCCGACTTGCGACTCAGGAATCAAATCCCCCAACACCAAAGCCAACCGATCGGCCAGTACCTTCGCAAAGATTTTCAGGTCAAAGTTCAATAATGAAATTGGCCTATACGAAGCTGCTTGAGTAGGGTCTTTCCCCGGTTTAGGAATTAAGGAAATATGCGCATGGTTAGCACCCCATTTAAATTTCCCCTGAGCCACCCGCCTCTGGTATACAGCCACTAAAGTTGGAGGCGCTAAAGCGCCCAATAGCTTATAAAACTCGGCTCCGAACCCATCCGGGCCGGGGGCCTTACAACAACCAGCTCGCTGAATAACTCTCTGGACTTCATCCACCGTTACCGGAGCATCAAGGCAAGCCCTCTGTTCTGCGGACAGCCTCGGCAACGACAGCTCCTGCAAATACTGCTGCATGGCAGCCGGCGCTCCCTCCCTCCGGGCATACAATTTCTGGAAAAAGGAGCGGAACACTCGAGCAATACCTACATTATCCTTATACAAAGCCCCCTGATCATCCCGTAACGCTGCCACCAACCGATGGCCCCTGTGACCCTGCAGGCAACGCGCCAAATGTTTCCCCGGTTTATCACCAAAACGAAAGAGCTGGTATCGATAATACATATACGATTTCTTTGCCCGCTGGTGAAGTAGTTCATTAAGAGATGTTTGCAACTCCCAAAGTCGTCGCCTATTCAATACACTCGAATCCCCCGCACACCGCCGTCGAGCGCGCACCACCTGCTTCTCCAACTGAACAATTTGCCGCGCCAATAACCTCCGTTTCCTTGCCACATAAGCAATAATATCCCCCCTCAAAACGACTTTGGCCGTCTCCCAGAGCAATTCCGGGTCATCCTGATGTCGCTCATGATGATCCATAAACTCCTGCCAATGCTTTGCAAGATAGATACGGAATTCCGCATCCTGGTACAATCCCAACGGAAACCGCCAGAGCCTCATCGACACGGCCGGGCCCCCCCCGCCGAATTCGACCCAAACTGGGGCATGGTCAGACACCGCCGAGGGGCCAATCTGCGCATCCTCAACCTGCACAAACAACCTTTCCGAAACTAAGACATAGTCCAAACGAGCACTAGTTCCATGAGCTCTCAACTGATGGGTAAAGTCACGCTCATCAGGGTGAAGCAATCTCCATGGGTCAACCAGGCCCAAACGTCTGCAAAAGCCCTTCAAAGCCTTAGTAGTCGGGATGCGCAGGTGTGCCCCCCCCACCCACCAGACACATCTAGCCCTACATCCAAAACCCCGTTCAAGTCACCCGCCAGAATCAAAGGAACATCAGGCAGTTGCTCAAATCTAGATGCAAGGCGGTCGTAAAACGCCCGATTCAATACATTAGGGCTATACAAACAGCCCAGCACTACCGGCCGACCATCCAGATTACCATAGAGCAAAATATATCGGCCATCTGGGTCAGAATACTCCTTCAGTAACTCAAAACGGGTCTGCTTGCTGATCAGTATGACCACTCCTCCCTTTTTCCCCTTAGCCGGGGACCCCCAGCACTGCCCCACCCACATTTTCTGCAATTTAACATGCTCCTCCGCTGTCTGGTGGGTTTCCTGCAACATTGCTATGTCACATTTCAACCGAGCCAAGGCCTGCAATACCTTATATCTTTTAATAGGGCTACCTATCCCACAATATTCCAAGAGATAACCTTCAGGGCGGATCATAAAAAGTCAAGCAGTTTGTATCAATCCGATTGAAACAAAAAGGCGGGACCCCCCCAGCCTGGGGCCCCCCCTTAAGCCATATTAGGTCCCCATACAGGCCATTGCCACTCCAACCACAGTGCTGCTGCGCCCCCTGTGACCCCCCTTCCCTCCCCCTACCGCCAACCCACCCCCCTCCCCTACCCCCCCCCACCCCGCCCCCCCCATGCCTCTATTACCTACCCCCATCCCTACCCTACTCCAACCCCCACACTCTATCACTAACCTCCCTCCCACTCCCATCCGGGTCACCTAGGATGTGAAAAGAACCCCCCTCCCCCGGTCAAACGGCCCTGCCCAGTGAAGTGGAACCCAACACAGTCTCACTCAACCTAAAGCGCTCATGGGGTAGCCAAACATCTGGCTCAACCATCCCTTCCACTAGGCAGCTGTCGCCTAAATAAACTGGGAGAGCTACCCCCGAGCCCACCTGATATAACAGTCGCCACCCATTCCATCCCCAGACACACTATCCACACATTCCAAACCCCAAAACCCCACTGCATCCATGCACCTTGAACCAACCGCTACACCCCCCATTCACACTGTTGACCACATTCCATTCACACTGTTGACCACATTCCTCCCAATCAAATCATCCAACCCTCACACTCCCGCCACCCCCACAACAATGAAATCACAAATACTACGTTAGGCAGTAATGGCACACAATAATATATACAAATCAAAAATCATAGACAACTCTCAGATCAAGTCCAATCTTCTCCCGATGTACAGCACAAACAGGCCGAGGGAGGCAGGATTGGAGCTGTGGGCCCGTCGGTGCACCACCAGTGAGGTGTCGCCATAAGTCACCAGCGAACAGCACCAATTCGGGGCACCCACTGGAACTGCCGCTCGGGCTTCGTGTAACAATTGAGGCAGCAAAAAGGCTCTACTGCACCGTACCAGGCCATACTCCGTCCAGTTTTTACAGAGGCACCAGTGCAGGCCAAAACTCCACATACCAAAGGTTCCTTTACCCCCTACCGGCAACGGTAGGGGCCATCGTCCAAGCAGGAATCGTTGGTGGGCCTCACAGCGCCCATCCCAGCCAGCAGGTCGCAATCCTACGCAGAGGTACTGAAAAAACCTCACTGGTCATCCAAATTCGACACACCCGCTGACAGCAGCTGCTCCACATAGGCCTGCGCCGCTTCCGCAGACTCAAATGCTCGATGCGAGCCCTGGTGCAGCACGTGGAGCCTGGCGGGGTACTGGACACTGAACCGCACCCCGGCCTCTATCAGCTTTTGGCACAGCGGGGCATAGGCCTTCCTTCGTTGGCTCAGGGCAGCAGAGTAATCCTGAGTTATCCGAATCTTCGCCGTCTCCCACTCGACCATGCCCTTCTGTTTCGCCGCTCGGAGCACCGCGTCCTTTTGCGTGTAGCATAAAAACTTCGCCAGGACCACCATGGGCCTGTGGTTTCCGGATTGCGGCTTAAGCCCCAGTCTATGGGCTCTTTCTACCACAATAGGCCTACTCGGGTCCGCCTCATCTCTCAGGAAAGCAGCCAAGTTCTCCACGTAGCCTCTCAGATCCTTTTCTGGGATAGATTCTGCGATCCCCAAAAAACGCAGGTTGTTGCGCCTAGACCTATTTTCTAGGTCATCTAGTTTCAGCTCGTGGGCTTTTGATGCCTTCTGCAGCACGAGCAGCTCCCGCTTAAGGCCCTCCACTTCCTCCTCGGCGTGTGTAAGACGGGTCTCCGCTTCTTGCACCCGCACACCCAGCGTGCCCAAAGAACTCTGGAGCACGTCCATCTTCGCGTGCAGTGCTTCAAATTGCGAAGCCAAAGCGCTTGTGACCGCCGCCGAGATTTCATCGGTCATGGTAGGGGAAGCCGCAGCACTGTGCTTTGGAGGGGACTCCGCCATTTTAAGGGCACTAGCAGCACGCTCCTTGTCTCGCCGCCCTGCCTTTGCCGCAGCCGCCATCCCCGCTCACTGATCTCCGACGGGTTTCCAAGAGTTCCTCAAGGCACTCCACGTCTAATAAGCTCCAAGCCACTGTTAAAACGGCAGTATTTCAACTTTTCAGGGGAGGGGTCCGGAGCCCAAGCCTCGTACGTCTGCTCAGGCTCACCACATCACGTGACTCCCAGCTATATCCTTTTTAAAAAATGAGGATCAGGATTGCACACAATATTCAAGTTGCCGTCACACCATGGAATGATACAGAGGCATTATAATATCCTTTGTTTTATTCTCCATTCCTTTCCTTATGATCCGTAGCATTCTATTTGCTTTCTTAGCCGCCGCTGCTGCACACTGGGCAGAGGTTTTCAATATATTATCCACAATGACACCTAAATCTTTTTCCTGAGTGGTGGTTTCTAAAGTGGTGCCTTGCATCGTGTAACCATAGTTTGGGTTGTTCTCCAGGACCAAGCAGGAAGTCAGTCCTCACTTATGGGTGATGTTGGCGCCGACGGAGCCCTCGCTGAGCAATTTTCCCCAGCTTTCGAAGAAAGCCTTTGGGAATTGCAGCGCACATGCGCGGTCCCCTTCCCGCCCAAGGGTGCCATCTTGCTCAGTCTTCTTTTTTCCGCGGAGCCCTACAGACGTAGTTTATCACTGCTGAAAAAGTTGATTTCTTTATTTTGTTTTCTTGTTATTTTTCTCGGTTCGTGTGTCCTCTTCCCCACCCGGCCTCGATATTCCCTATCGAGTCCGTTCACATTATTTTTTTCTATTTTTCTCTCCAACTGGCGTTCCCGCCACTTTTTCCTTCTTCCCTGGCAGCACGGTCTTTCGACCTTGCAGGGGCCCTTTTTCCCCCGATGGCTGCCAGTGGGTTTAAGAAGTGTGATCATTGTGTCAAACTTATGTCTCTTACCGACACGCATGACTGCTGCCTCCATTGCCTGGGACCCGAGCATGACTCAATGAGTTGCGGTCCGTGCAACAAGATGTCCTCGAAGGCGTTGAGGAGTCGGCAGTCACAAAAGGAATGAATCTTCTCTGACCCCGCGTCCGGTCGGGCCCGGACCTCGTCAGAGGCCTCGATGTCTCGTGGCTCTGGCTCCGAGCACCATCGGAGTTCCTCTGAATGGGGGTCCCCCGGCCGGGAACACTGTCAGAAGAAGAGGCCCGCGAGGGTGGCGTCGGAGGACGCTCCTGGTCCCTCGAGGGCCAGGTCGCATAGCCCCGTCGGCTGCCCCGGGTCCTCGGAGGCGGAGAGGCCTTCGAAGCTTCCTCGTCTCGAAGTGGAGTCGCCTGGACACGTGAGTACTGTAGTCCTCCCGGACTCTCCTCCGGAAGAGCCGACGTCGGGCCCGACGCCGTCGGGGCCCGAGTCGGGGGCTGCTGGGTCTTCTGAGTTTGGCCTCAGATTGACGACCTTGGAGCGCAGTATCGCTGCCTTCATGGACCAGCAGCGGGCATTGATCACCGGCCTCGCCAGTGCATCTGCCCCGACCACCGGGACGTCGACACCCAAGTCGACCCCGGAGGCCGAGTCGATCCTCGAGTCCATACGAGCTCGAGTCGATCCTCGGCCTAGGTCTCCCTCGGCCTCCCGTTCGGGACCGAGGTCCTCGACGCCGGCCTCGGCGTTGGGGCGGAGATCCCCGGCTCTCGCTCGCATGGAGCCACTCGATTCCTCGGAGGAGTCGGGCTGGGACACGGAGGAGGACGAGTCACCCGGCTCTTTTCAGACTCGGTGCGTCCCCTCCGACTCGCCCGAGTCGGAGCCTCGGAGGCGGTCCCCCCCGGAGGATACCCGGTTCTCCGATTTCGTGAGGGATATGGCCAAGGCTTTGGCCTTCCCCGCGGATCCGGAGGAGGAGCCTCGAGCCAAAGAGCTCGAGGCCCTCCAATACGACTCTCTCCCCGAAGGAGGCCTTTACTGTACCGGTTCCCCCGATGCTAGAGCGGCTACTCTTCCGCATGTGGGAGAGCCCGGCCTCGATGCCGGTGCTGAGTAAGCGGGTCGATTCCATGTATCGAGTCCGCAAGAGCCCCGGGTTCCAGAAGGCACAACTGCCACACCATTCCATGGTGGTGGAATCGGCCATGCATCGACTTAAGAGTCAAAAGATGCACGCCTCGGTGCCTCCGGGTAAGGAGGCACGAAACCTAGATGCCCTCGGTAGGAAGTGCTTCCAGGGCTCTATGCTTGCTTGTCGAGTCCAGACATACCAACTATATATGGGCATGTATCTTCGAGACCTGGCAAAAGAAATTGCCGGGTTCTCTGCTGGTCTCTCCGAGGAACCATTGCAGTGGTTCCAGGCCTTGTCCACAGGGATTCGAGAGTGTTCGAAGTTCATTTCTCGAGCAGCCTACAATGGCTTCGAAACATCGGCTCGAGTAGCCGGGGCCTGCATCGGGGCTCGCCGTCAGGCTTGGCTTCAGTCATCCGACCTCGAGCCATGTGTGCAGGACAAGTTGGTCGATGTCCCTTGCAGAGGTGAAAACCTCTTTGGCAAGCCCATGGCTGAAAAGGCGGCGGAACTCGAGTCCGAGACTCTCACCAGGACTCGCCTATCCAGAAAGACCTCTGCCCCTTTACATTAGAGGAAGGGCTCGGGGAAAAAGCCTTTTTACCCGAGGAAGGTGTTTGCTTATAAGCAACACCACCCACAATATCAGGCCTCAACAGCCCCCCATCAGGGACAGCAGCCTAAGGGGCAGGGTAACGGATCCCGTAGGCAGAAGGCTCCCAAGCCCGCTACGCAGGCCCCGGCCCAGCAGGGTGGGGGTTTTTGACTATGCCAGCATAGCCTCTCCCCCTCAGGGGCCTTCGCTCAGCACGGGGGGTCGGCTGACCTGCTTTGCCCACCGGTGGTCTGCCATAACGTCTGATTCCTGGGTGCTGCAGGTGGTTCAAAAGGGCTACCTCTTGCATTTTCACCAGGTGCCCTCCCCCCCTTCTTTCCATGGGAGCCTCCAAGACCCCCCCTGCACAAGAACTTACTCTTTCAGGAGCTGCAAAGTCTGCTTCGCGAACAGGCTGTGGAGCCAGTGCCCCAACACCTGTGGGGTCACAGGTTTTACTCAAGGTACTTCCTGGTTCCAAAGAGAACAGGCGGCCTCAGACCCATTCTGGACTTACGCAACCTCAACAAGTTCCTGCAGCGGGAAAAGTTCAAGATGCTTACCCTTGGAATCCTACTGCCCTACCTCCAGCAGGGAGATTGGCTATGCTCCTTGGATCTAAAGGATGCTTATACCCACATCCTTATTCATCCGGACCACCGGCAATATCTAAGATTTGTGGTGGCAGGGAATCATTATCAGTACCGCGTACTGCCCTTTGGCCTATCCTCCGCTCCCAGGGTGTTCACGAAATGCCTGGCAGTGGTGGCAGCCTTCCTGAGGCTTCAAGGCCTCTTCGTCTTCCCCTACCTGGACGACTGGCTCATCCGGGCGCAGTCTTCCCTAGCAGTCACTCAGGCCACTCAACGCACAGTGGCTCTGCTTCAGCACTTGGGCTTCGTCATAAACTTCGAAAAGTCCACTTTGCTCCCCTCTCAGAATCTCGAATTCATAGGAGCACGGCTGGACACTCTGCAGGCTCGGGCCTTCTTGCCTCTGGAACGGGCCAACAGGCTCATGGCTCTGGCCGGCAGGTTCCACAGCGCATCACCAGCCTCTGCCAGACAATTCCTGCAACTGCTCGGTCACATGGCCTCCACCGTCCATGTCACTCCGAATGCCCGTCTGCATATGCGACCTGCTCAGTGGAGCCTTCGCACTCAATGGCATCAGGCCACAGGGAGACTGACAGACTTAATACAGATCTCCGACCGCCTGGTCTCCTCTCTGCAGTGGTGGCTTCACCTGCCCAATCTGGTACTGGGCATGACTTTTCAGTCTCCTCCACCGTCCCAGGTGCTCACGACAGATGCCTCTCTCCTGGGATGGGGAGCGCATTGTCAAGGGATGTGCACTCAAGGCCTTTGGACACCTTGGGAAGCCACCCAGCAGATAAACTTCCTGGAGCTGCAGGCGATCCGCCTAGCTCTGCGGGCCTTCTCTCACCTCACGTCTTGTCAGTCTGTGCTGGTGCAGATGGACAATCAGGTTGCCATGTTCTATGTGAACAAACAGGGGGGCACGGGCTCCCTCCCTCTATGTCGGGAAGCTCGGAGGCTGTGCTCTTGGGCAGTCGGTCACAACATCCTCCTCAAGGCGGTTTACCTGCCCGGGCAGGACAATGGCCTGGCAGACAAACTGAGCCGGATTCTGTAGCCGCACGAATGGAGGCTGAACCCCGCAGTGGTCCAGCAAATCTTCCGCCAGTGGGGCTCCTCCTCCGTGGATCTCTTTGCCAGTCCCCTGAACCGGCAGCTTCCCAGGTTCTGCTCACGGCACCCGCATCCTCTCAGAGTAGCGCCGGATGCTTTCCTCATATCATGGTCCACGGGCCTACTGTATGCCTTCCCTCCCACGCCACTGGTGTCCCAGACATTGTTCAAAGTGGTCCGGGACAGGGCCTTCGTGATCCTGGTAGCGCCCCGGTGGCCGAGGCAACCGTGGTTCCCTCTACTTCTACAGCTAGCGGTGGACACCCCTCTTCTTCTGGGGTTTCAGCCCGATCTCCTGACCCAGGATCAGGGTACTCTTTTGCACCCCAACCTCCGGGCCCTGCACCTGATGGCCTGGCTGCTGAAAGGGTAGTCCTAGCTCCGCTTCAGCTACCTCCGGAAGTGGAAGCCGTCGTCCTAGCGTCTCGGCGTCCTTCTACCCGAAAATCTTACGCCCTTAAATGGCGTCGCTTCTCGGTCTGGTGCTCTCAGCGCTCTGAGGACCCCTTCGCCTGTTTAGTATCGGTGGTACTACAATACTTGCTTCACCTCTCCGATCTGGGCCTCAAATCCAACTCTGTCAGAGTCCACCTCAGTGCCCTCTCCACACATCATTCGTCGGTGGAAGGCCGGCCTCTTTCCTCGCACCCCTTGGTGGCGCGTTTTCTCAGAGGCCTCCTTCTGCTTAAGCCTCCGTTGCGCCCTCCAGCTCCTGACTGGGACCTCAACGTGGTTCTGCAAAGGCTTACCAGTCCGCCTTTTGAACCCATGGCTACCTGTCCTCTTCATGTCCTCTCCTGGAAAACTCTCTTCTTGGTAGCCCTTACCTCCGCTAGGCGCGTCAGTGAACTACAGGCCCTAGTGTCGGAGCCCCCATACACTAGATTCTACAAGAATAGGGTTGTCCTACGGACTCACCCTAAGTTTCTTCCAAAGGTGGTCTCCCATTTTCACATCAACCAAGAGGTGGTCCTTCCAACCTTCTTTCCCAGGCCGCATACCAGCCGAGCTGAAACTGTGCTGCACACCCTGGACTGTAGAAGAGCCTTATCCTTCTACCTTGACTGTACGCGAGAGCATAGAAAAGCTGTCCAGCTTTTCGTATCTTTTGACCCCAATCGGTTGGGAGTACCCGTCTCTAAGCGTACTTTGTCCATCTGGGTAGCTGACTGTTTCGCCTGGGCTTATGGGGCAGCCGGCCTCTCCTTAGAGAGTCGAGTCACGGCTCACCGTGTCAGGGCGAAGGCTGCGTCGGTGGCTCATCTCCAGTCTGTTCCGTTAGCAGACATCTGCCGGGCCGCTACTTGGTCTTCCAGCCAGACTTTTGCGGCTCATTACTGCCTGGAGAGAGAGTCCCGCAGGGACAGTGCTTTCGGACAGGCAGTCCTCCACAATCTCTTTGAGGTCTAGCAACTCCTACCCTCCGGCCCTGGTGTTGGGCTACCGGCCGGATTCGTATTCAGAGGAGATTCCTTCCTTCTGTACTGTTGAGCTTAAGGGAGCTCTTTTAGGCTTGAGGTCTCCGGTAGCCTTAAGCTTGGGAGTCCCATAAGTGAGGACTGACTTCCTGCTTGGTCCTGGAGAAAGAGTAGTTACTCACCTGTAACAGGTGTTCTCCAGGAGCAGCAGGAATCAGTCCTCACAATCCTCCCTCCTCCCCTTGGAGTTGCAGTCATTCTTAGTATATGGTTTTGTTAACCTTTTTCGCTATGTCTTTTCGCTATGTCATCAGACTGAGCAAGATGGCACCCTTGGGCGGGAAGTGGACCGCGCATGCGTGCTGCAATTCCCAAAGGCTTTCTTCGAAAGCTGGGGAAAATTGCTCCGCGAGGGCTCTGTCGGCGCCGACGTCACCCATAAGTGAGGACTGATTCCTGCTGCTCCTGGAGAACACCTGTTACAGGTGAGTAACTACTCTTTCTTTCCTAGGTGCATAACTTTGCACTTGTCCACATTCAATTTCATCTGCCAAAAACTGAATACTTGAGGGAATCCATGTGCCCAACATAGGGGTAGATGACCTTTTACAAAATATTACATAATTGAGAGATATATATTTAAAAAAAAAAACACACAAGCAGCCATTACAAAAAATTACATCACAAACAACGTAGGAAAAAGATGAAGGAAAGCAGAAAGCTGCTTCCCTTCATCTTTTTCCTACGTTGTTTGTGATGTAATTGATTGCGCAACCTTTCACAGTGAAATGTTTTTTCAGAGCTTGACTGAGTTCCAAATTAGTGTGTGTATACTTTTTATTAGTGATGTATGTTTGTCTTAATGTTAGTTATGCATGTCATATACACGACATTCATTTTTTGTAATGGCTGCTTGTGTGTGTTTTTTTTTTTTTAATATATATCTCTCAATTATGTAATGTTTTGTAAAAGGTCATCTACCCCTATGTTGGGCACATGGATTCCCTCAAGTATTCAGTTTTTTCCCATTAATTTGTCTCTTTGTTTTATTTAATGCAGATTGGGAAGAGTGGTTTATTCCACAATTTATACGTTGGTTTCTTTTCTTGGGGTAATGTATTCCATTTATATGTACAGTCATTTTATATACATATATATATATATATATATATATATATATATATATATATATTGTTTATATTTTGCTGATATATATATTCTTTTTATTTTCTGTATTGTTAATATTTATTATGTATGTATAATTTTATGTTTGTTTGATTTTAGACCCCTGAAGAAGGCCTCTGGCCGAAACATTTTAGTTGGCTCTACCAATAAAGGTTTTTGGAATTTTTCCTGTGTCAGGCCGTGGTTTTTGGTGGTCCGCTCTTGTCCTTTTTTGCATTAATTGCGGATACCTCCTTCTCTTGCTGGTTTGGTACCTGTTTATTCACACCTTCAAAAAAAATGTAACAGATTATTAAAACAAGACTTTCCTTCACTAAATCCATGTTGGCTTTCTCCCATTAAACCATGGATATCTACATTTTCAGTCATTTTATTCTTTATAATGATTTCTACCATTTTGCCCAGTACTGGCATCAGGCTCACCGGTCCGTAGTTTCTCATACCACCCTTGGAACCTTTTTTAAAAAATTGGAGCTACATTCGCCACTCTCCAATCCTCATGTACTACAGATGATTTTAATGATAGTTCACAAATTACTAATAGTAGGTCTGCAATCTCATATTTCAGTTCTTTCAACACCCTTAGATGTGTTCCATCCAGTCCAGATGATTTGCTACTCTTCAGTTTAGCAAACAGTTGTAATACATTCTCCTGGTTTATCAATATTTCTTTCAATTCTTCTGCTACATCACCTTTAAATACCATTTCTGGCATAGGTAGGTTCCCTACATCTTCAGTAAAGACCGAAGCAAAGAATTCAGTCTCTCTGCTATGGCCTTGTCCTCTCTTAGGGACTTGTTTGTAAAGCCGCGGTAGCGGTTCGCAATCGTTATCGGAGCCGCGGCCCCATTGAAATCAATGGGGTCGCGGCTCCGATAACGATTGCGAACCGCTACCGCAGCTTTGTAAACAAGCCCCTTAGTGTCCCTTTTAACTCTTTATCATCCAATGGTCCAACTGATTCTCTCACAGGTCTTTTTATCTCTTGCCACCAGATCCTGTGTTCTACTAAGGAATAGGTCCAGATTAGCTTCACCTCTTGTCCGTTCATGGATCAGCTGCTCCAAGAAGCATTTATTTCATCTAGAAACTGTCTCCCTCTAGCATGTCCTGCTGTGACATTGACCCAGTCGATACTGGGGTAATTGATATCACCCATTACACAGGTCTGCAAAAAAAGTTTTTCGAGAGCTGTTTTGGTTATTCCATGTAACCTTTATGTTTTTTGGTGCGCTGAATCTGAAAATGACCTCCATTTTGTCATAGGACATCACGTTTCCTGACAATTTAGGTAAGTATGTTAAATAAGGCAATACCTCAAAATAAATGGAAATAGACTTATAAAATTAAAGCTTTATTACAATATTTTCATGAAAATCCTTTTTTGAACTGAAATGAGCTCACCTACACACACTAAACTCGATTCTTCTTCCTTGTGAGGCTCCTCTTGGTGCATTTACGCTTGTGAGTAGCATCTGGAATGTCTCTCTGAAGCATCCAACAGTAGTCTGCCATCATTGTAATGCTCCATTTTCCCTGGTATCTCCTTTCCATCTCTTTAATGTCTTGGTGGAATCGTTCATCTTGTTCCTCTCTCGCAGCTCCCAAATTTTCAGGAAAGTAGTCAAGGTGAGACTGGAGGAAATGCACTTTCAAACTCATCAAGCAACCTAAAGCTTGAAATGCTTTCAGCATTCGTCCGACGATCTTTTTGTAGTGAGGATCTTTGTTATTGCCTAAAATTTCTGTACGACTTCTTTAAATGCAATCCACCCTTCTTTTTGAGGATCCGTCATGGTATTGACAAACTCTTGATCAACTATAAGCCTTCTAATGTCTGGCCCGACGAACACACCTTCCTTCAATTTTGCCTCCGACAGGCCTGGAAACTTGGTGACCAAGTATTTGAAGCATTCTCCATCTCTTGGAAGTGATTTTACGAATTGCTTCATCAATCCCAATTTTATGTGGAGAGGTGGTAGAAGAACTTTATGGGAAGGTACCAAAGTTTCTCGGAGGACATTTTTTTCACTGACTGTTAGCACCCTCGGCTGCCAACTTTTCTTGGTCCAGTGATTTTGTCGGTCTCGACTATCCCATAGACACAGAAAACAAGGATATTTGGTATACCCAGCTTGTTGCCCGAGCAGCATGCACAAGACCTTCAAGTCCCCACACACTTGCCAACCATGGTCTTCATATTTAAGTTTACGAAGAACCAGTTCCAAGTTCTCATAGGTTTCCTTCAAGTGTACAGAATGACTTGCAGGTATGGAAGCGTAAAAACCGTTGTGGAGTAAAACTGCTTTGAGACTTCTTTTTGAAGAATCTATAAAAAGACGCCATTGCTCTGAATCATATTGGATTTTAAATTGATCCATCAACATCGACATCGATGCAATAAACCAACTTGTCTTCCTGGGCAAAGTAAGGAACGAACTCCTTTTCACGATGTCTGAACCATGAAGATGACACTCCTGGCAACAATAAATTCCTACTTTTCAGCCTTGATCCGAGTAACTCAGCGGCATCTTTGGGAAGATTCAAGTCTCTTACCAAATCATTCATCTCCTCCTGAGAAAGCAATTTTGGTCTTGTATCATCTTCAAAGTCAGAACTTGATTTGTCATCTGGTTCAGGTATGACTGCACCTTCATCAGAGCTAGGTATCTCTTCCAAGGTAGCAGGGGGCTTGGGTACTGGTATATTTGTGCCATGGGGGATGGGACGAATTGCCGAGTGAAGATTGGGGTATGAAAGGGAATGCTTCCATTTGGAATTAAACCCTTTCACATCGCATGAACAAAAGTAACAGTCGTCACTATGGTTCTTTTGCTCTCGCCATACCATAGGAATCCCATAACGGAAAGATTTTTTCTTACCCTTGAACCAGTTTCAGAGGTCCTCAACACACCGTTTGCACACTTTATGAGGCGCCCAGACTTTATCTTGATCTCCAATTTTTAGTCCAAAGTATGCAAAGTATACTTTTTTCACAAAGTCTGTAATATTCTGCTGTTGCTTCAACACTGTATATTCACCACGGATGAAACAGAAACTGTTTGGCGAATTAATACACTTTCGCGGAGCCATAACATAACGGTTAAAGAATGACGAGCTAACACGAATTGCGATGAAAAAGTGTGAATAGCCTAGAACCAAGAACCTGATGATGATTCGTGCACAAGTGTGGCATGCAGGAGAGAGCAGCTCTGTGTCGGTACACGAGACGTCACAGTGCTGGCCAAGCCCCCCTGCACTGACCGGAGCTGCTGCTATCTGCCCTGTGTCTCCCTCCCACTGGATTCTTCAGGAAAGATTAACCCCTTCTACCATTAGAAGCACGGACTTAAAACTTCCTTAGCTTATGTATATATTGCTGACTATCAGATTTACAGTGCTATTTTTTTTTTTTTTTACATAACTCGGACAACCCCTTTAAGGTTTTTTTGGTATTTTATATCTTAAATGCACTTATGTGAATTAATTAATAGTAATTTGAATTAATTAATAGTAATTTGAAAATTTTTTTATAAATTTGAAGACAATTTTGCATGTTGTGGCAATTCATGACGTCTAGGAGATTTTTCAATATTTTATTTGTTTTCAGCACACCAAAATACATGGAAATTAGATGAAAATAATCAAACAGCTTTTTAGTCGCAAACCTGTGTTATTATTGTGTTATAACTTTTGTTAGCTTCCCTGATTTCTTTTAGCATTTCATCATGCATCTGTTCATTCAGGCCAGGCGATCAGTAGTACACCCCCACTGCCATCGCCTTCCACTTTTTACATGGAACTTCTATCCATAGAGATTCTACAGTATATTTTGTTTCCTGCTTTAAAACTTTAATCCTATGTGATTCAATGCCCTCTCTAACATAGAATGCAACCCCTCCACCAATTTGATCTACTCTATCATTGCAATATAGTTTGTACCCAGGTATCACAGTGTCCCATTAGTTGTCTTCTTTCACCAGGTCTCTGAGATGCCAATCATATCTAATATTTCATTTAGTGCTATATATTCTAGCTCTCCCATCTTATTTTTTAGACTTCGAGCATTTGCATGCAGGTATTATAGAGACTGTATTTTATCCATATTAATCTGGTTATTAGTTGCTAGGTGTAATATGGAATCTTTCAATTGTGTACCTAAGGATGTCTGGGTTACTTTTATTTTTGTTGGAACCTCTCAGTTGGGATGACCTAACTTTTCCCTGTTTTGCTAGTATCCTTCAAGGATACATCCTTCTGAATCATGTGCTCCTGGGCGACAGTTGGCTTTCCCCTACTATTTAGTTTAAAGTTGTTCTATCTCCTTTTCAAAAATGAATGCCAGCAGCCAGGTTCCATCCCTGTTAAGGTGGAGCCCCTCCCTTCAGAAGAGCTCCTCCCTCCTCCAGAATGTTGCCTAGTTTCTAACAAATCCAAAACCCTCTTCTCTACACAAGTCTCGATACTTTTTGATCACACCTCATATCTCTGTGATTTATTCTCCAGGTCATCCAATTTGGCCTCTTGATGCTCCAGAGCCTGCTTTAACTCCTGGAGTCTTCTGTTTGAGTCTCTGCTCTGCTGTTACTATCCATGAGTAAAATGCTTCCAGCACTGAGGTGACTTCTTCTAGTTTACCACAGACTAAGACAAACTTGGTTTCCAAAGCCCATACCACAGCAGTAGTCACTTCCGCTCACCCACCCTTCCACCTTTGTTGGTGCTACTGCCATCTTAGCTTCTGCCTGTCTCTCTTTTCTGGTCTGCTTTGTCATCATTCTGACCCAGCTTTCAGAGTTGATATGTTCTGCTGTCATTCCTGGATCACTATATATCTCATACTTTTATCTGTGAGGACCAGCACTGGCTAAAATCTTGGGTTCAATGGCAGATAGTTCTAGAACCTTTCAATATGCATAGGCCTCAGGCTCACCGCATCACATAACCTCCAAACGTTTTTTTTAAATGCAGCTATACTCAGTGCCAGCCTAAAGTTTCGGCTTCCCTAGACAGGCTCTTCGTTCCTCCCCCCACCCCTCGGCATCCATCTTCTCACCTGGAGCAGGGTGGCACAGCAATCCCTCTTTGCGCTGAAGCTACACTGCTGCTTTAGTGCCATCTCGGATCATAAAGTGCCCACGCACATACACTCACAGCCTGCCGCTCCTGCCCCCTCCAGCACAACTTCCTATTGGAGCAGCAGTCCGTAACTGTGTGTATGCATATGGGTGTTTTAAAGCCTGATGTGGCACTGAAGCACTAGTTCAGCTGCTGCTTCATTGGGATAGGGTAGCCATGCTGCTCACCAGGGTCTGCTGCCCCAGGCAACCTCCTAGTTCTCCTAGTAAATGGGCCAGTCCTGGCTGTGCTAATTACTTTTATCACATCCTCTGGCAATGAATTCCAGAGCTTAATTATGCATTGAGAAAAAAAAACAATATTCTCTTCTATTTGGTTTTAAATCTGCTACTTAGTGACTTCATGGTGGATCTCCTAGTCTTTTTTGAAAGAGTTTACGATTGATTAAAGTTTACCCATTCCACTTTACTCAGGATTTTATAGACTTCTACATCTCTTCTCAGCCCTAACTACTTTAGCTTTCCCTCATAAGGAAGTTGTTCCATCCCTTTTATCATTTTAGTTGCCCTTTTCTGTACCCTTTCTTACTCTGTTATATCTGTTTTGAGATGCAGTGGCCAGAATTACACATGGTACTCAAGGTGCAGATGCGCCATGGAAGAACACAAAGCTATTATGGTATTCTCAATTTTATTATCTATTCCTTTCCTAATAATTCCTAATATTTTGTTTGATGATTGGCCACCATCAGACATTGAGCAGAAGCTTTTCAGCGTATTGTACATAATGACACCTAGATCCTTTTCCTGGGTAGTAACTCCTAGTGTGGAACCTAACATCATGTAACTATAATTTGAGTTATTTTTCTTTATTTATATTATTTTGCATTTCCCTACATTAAATTTCATTAGCCATTTGAATGCCAGTCTACAAGTCTTGCAAGGACTTCCTGCAATTTATCATATTCCACATGGAATTTAATGTTTGTTTATGTCTTTAAATTTCTTGATATACCGCTCCTTCGTGACACCAGGGCAGTTTATAGAGAATTAAATAAAGAATAATGGCCATAGGCCAAGAAGGGAAAGAAACTCCATTGCATGACAAGACAGTGATAGCACAGTTATAATATATAATCATCATCCACCACACTAGCCCAGCACACCCAGATGTCGCACCCTTGAATTCCTGTCTATCTCTTGTCTCCAACTGGCTTTCCTCAAACTGCCTTCACCTCAATGTCGCCAAAACTTCAGCCACCTGGTTCACCTTCGGTGGTCCCTGCCCTTCTCTTGCCCCCATTCTTGATCACTCTGTAATCCCTATTGCCTCCTCTTTTAAATACCTCGGTGTCCTTCTTGATTCACACCTCACCCTTAAAGACCACATTTCGCATCTAGCCAAGACATCTTATTTCTTCCTTCGACAGATACGTTCCATACGCCCTTTTTTGTCCCCTTCAGCTTTAACTACACTCACATTATCCACTGTCCTATCATGACTAGACTACTGTAATTCTGTCTTCACTGGGATCACCAAAGTTCAACTCCGTCGGCTACAGCTTATTCAAAACACCGCTGCCTGCATTAGCTCCCACTCTTCTCGCAATGACCACATTACCCCCCTATTGCTTCACCTACATTGGTTGCCAGTCGACCATCATATCAAATTCAAAATACTAACTCTGGTTCATCGCGTCCTGCACACACAAACGCCCCAGTACCTCACTGATCTTCTCCGCTTTCACATCCCTACACATAGTCTTCGTTCTTTTCACATTAATCGATTTCACCTTCCCCCACCATCTTGCGCACATTTACAGTCTACCCATCATTCTGCCTTTTTCTTCCTTGGTCCAGCTCTGTGGAACTCTCTGCCCACTCCGCTCCGTCTGGAAGATAATTATACCACTTTCAGGTCCCTACTTAAATCCCATCTGTTCACCTCAGCATATAACCTCCCGGCCACACCCAGCTGACCTGGTTTATCTATGTCTGCACTTTTCTTTGTTTTTGTCCTCCCCGCTCTCAACCTCTTGACCTATTGCTTCCTATTCTCTTTGTTTCCTGTCTCAACGATGTAGTTCCTTTCTATATTTCTGGGCCTTGTGCCCCTCCCCCAATTTGCTACTGTATTGTAAACCGCCCTGCTGTAATGAAGGGCGGTATATCAAATTTTTAAATAAACATAAACATAATAAAGAAAGAGAAAAAGAGACAGAAATAGGATAACATCAGAAACAAAGAGTGAAAAAAAACCTGAATAGTTGTCATCTGCAAATTTGATCAAGGCATACGCAGCACTGTACAAACATATAAAGAAGACAGTCCCTGCTCATAGAGCTTACAATCTAATCAAGACAGAGAGAACAAAACAAGAGAAACAAGGAGGATTCAAATAGGGAAGGAGACACAAGGAGAACAAGGGATTAGGATCCAAATGCAGCCTCAAAGAAGTAAGCCTTTAGCATGGATTTGAAGAGGGGGAGAGAAGAGACTTGACATAAAGATAAGAGGAAGATTGTTCCATGCATAAGGAGAGCAAGGTGAAAAGATTGAAGTCTGGATTTTGCAGAAGAAGAAAACGACACAGAGAGAAGACAGCCAGAGAAGGAGCAGAGTTACGAGGAGGAGTGTAGGGAGAGAGAAGAGAGGAAAGTTAATAAGGGGTAATAGAGTGAATGCATTTATATGATAGCAGGAGAAGTTTGAATAGGATACAGAAATGGAAGGGGAGCCAGTGAAGTGATTTTAGGAGAGTGGTTATATAAGTGTATCTGGACTGGCGGAAGATTAGCTACACAGCAGATTTCTGGATAGATTAAAGAGGAGAGAGATAACACTGATGGAGACCAGCAAGAAGGAGGTTGCAATAGTCAAGACAGGAGGTGACCAAAGAGTGGACAAGAGCCTTAGTAGTGTGTTCAGAGAGGAAGGACCAAGACAGTACAGGGCCTCTAAAACCAAGGGAGGATAAAGTTTCAAGGAGGAGGAGGTAGTCAGTAGTATCAAAAGTAGCAGAAAGATTGAGAAGAATGAGAACTGAGTAAAGGCCTTTGGACTTAGTGAGGAACAGATCACTGGAGACTTTGGTAAGAGCCATTTCAGTAGGATGAAATGGACAAAAACTAGATAGAGGTGGATCAAGGAGGGCTTGAGAGGAGAGAAATTCGAGACAGCGGCGGAGAACTGCACATTCAAAAATTTTGGAAATGAATGGGAGAAGGATGATGGGACAATAATTAGAAGAACAAGTAGGGTCAAGTGAGGGTTTTTTGAGGAGAGGCGTGATTATAGCATGCTTGAAGGCTACAGGGAAGGTTGCAGTGGAAAGCAAAAGGTTGAGAATGTGAGATAAAAGGGATGATGGAGTTGAGGAGATGGATGTGGATAGGATTAGAAGAGCAGATAGTGAGTTTAGGGGAGGAAAGAAGGTTTCCTTACAATAAAATGATCCCTGGTGGTCCAGCAGCCCCGATCTCACCCCCAACAGTGTTTTGATGCCATCAGAATACTGTCAGGGGCCCTGCCCAGCAATAAAATGATCTCTGGTGGTCTAGTGACCCCTTCCCCTCCCACCCCCATTAAATAAAAAAATGAGGAGGGATTGGAGGTGGAGGTGCCTTAAGAAGAGAATTGAGAGTAGAAAAGGGATGGTGAGGATTGGAGGCAAAACGGTTATTCAGATGGAGAAAATAGTTTTCTTAGTGAGTGCAATGGCAGACTGGAAAGAAGAAAGCATGAATTTGAAGTGGAGAAAGTCAGAGAAAGAGTGGGATTTGAGCCAAGTGCACTCAGCTGAGTGGGCACAGGAACATAGGTAGCGTGGTAGTTGACGACAACCAGGGCTGAGGTGAGGTGGGCCTCACAGGACGTGGATTGTGCAGAGCAACGGTATCCAGAGTAGAGGAGAGAGCAATATCATAGGAAGCTATGGCTTCATCAACAGACTTAGAGGACAAAGTGGAAGAGAGAAGAGATGAGATAGTAGTGGATAGTGTCAGTGGATCGATAGCATGAAGATTCCTAAAAAGATAGGAGATTGGGCGAGATTGAGGAGGGGTTGGGGAGTAATGAAGAGTGAAACTTAACAAGTGATGGTCAGATAAGCGAAGAGCGGAGGTATGGAAATTAGAAGGTAAACAATTAGAGTAGAAAACGAGGTCAAGGCAGTATCCAAGCTGATGAGTGGGGGCAGAAGAGGAAAGCTGGAGGTTGAAAGAGGAGGTAAGGGAAAGGAGCTTGGATGCATAGGAAGGGGTTTTCAATATGAAAATTAAAGTCACCAAGAATAAGGGAGGGGGAAGAGGAATCCAGCAGAAATGAGATCCAAGATTCAAAATCACTGAGGAAGGTAGAAGAGGACTTGTCAGGGGGTCAATAGATGACAGTGATCCAGAGAGGTAGGGGATTAAAAAGAAGGATGGAATGGACTTCAAAGGAGGGAAAGGAATGAGATTAAGGGAAAAAGAAGGGTTGAAATTGACAAGAAGGAGAAAGTAGAAAACCAACACCACCACCGTGGCCACTAGGACGAGGAGAGTAGGAGAATTGACAGCCGCCGTGGCAGAGGCCAGCTGCCGAAACAGTGTCATCAAGGAGGAGCCATGTTTCAGTAAGAGCAAGAAGATGGAAAGCATGAGAGATAAAGAGATCATGGGTAAAAGGAAGCTTATTAGAAATGGAATGAGCTTTCCATAAAGCACATGAGAACGGGAGAGAGGAGGGGAAGCAGAGGGATGTGGATGAGATTAGGATGAAGGGGGACCAGGGTTGGAATTAATGTCACCAGAGGACAGAAGGAGAAAAAGAGTGCAAGGGAGAGAGGAGACAGCACTTCAGAAATGGGGATGAGGTTGTTTTAGAGAGGAAGGAGAGGGATGAATGAGAGGAAGGAGAAGTTTATTAGAAGTAGAATGAGCATTCCATAAAGCACATGAGAAGGGGAGAGAGGAGGGGGAAAGGAGACGGATGTGGATGAGAATAGGGTGGTGGAGAGAGGAACTAATATGGGAGTGAGAGAGAAGGGGGACCAGGGTTGGGATTAATGTCACCAGAAGACAGAAGGAGAAGAAGAGTGCGAGAGAGAGAGGAGACAGCATGTCGAAAACGGGGATGAGATTGTTTTAAAGAGGAAGGAGAGGGATGAATGAGAGGAACGAGAATGTGAAGCTTAAGAGCTGAGGAAAGGGTGGAGGATAAGATGGGAGAGGAAATAAGGAGGGTGGAGAGGGTGAGAAAGAGGGAGGTATTAAGTTGGTGGAGTGAATGAAGAAGGTTAGGGAGGATCAGAAAAAGGAGCAAAGAATGATGTGGAGCCATAAGAAATGGCAGAAAGGGCAAGTAAAGTTAGAAGAAGGAGAGGGTTAATAGGTAGTAAGGGAATAAAGATAAAATAAATGAAATAAAGTAGAATAAATAAAATAGAATAAGATACAGAAAAGTAAAAGTCTTAAAAGACACCGAGTTATCAGATAGGGAAATTTATTAGCAGAAGAAATAATCAAATAACAGTGAGTGAAAACAGTAGGCAGGCAAGCCTTATCTCAAGCAGACTATAAGTTATAAAGTATAAAATATAAAATATTAAAGTATTAAATTATTAGAGACATCAGACATGGATTGATTGAAGTCATGTGAGCAGCCTGAGTGCAATGGAAATAAGTCTTATTGGGCAATATATTTCATTCTATTAACTATGTATTGGTCTAAATGTTTATTTATTTGTTTATTTAACATGGTTTGCTTGTCGCCATTTATTATTAACAGTTTTTACTGTTTTAATGTTTTATTGGTTAATGTTTTAACCCCTTTTTTTAATTGATATTTTTAAGTATATGTTTTTAATGACGTATGTTTGATGTCATTATCAGCACTTTATTTTTATTTCCATTATATGTGTTTTATGTGTTCTTTTAGTTTTATGTTTTTATTATATTTTCGATGATATGTGAGTCTTTTGTATTTTTATAATGTAGATGCGTTCACGCCGAAACGCGTTGGGGTTTCTGAATAAAATACCAATTTGCACCAGTGTTCTGACCAACTCTTCTTGTGTTTTCTGTGCTGTGTACGGAGGTCAAGCTCTCTTGCTGTTCCTCTTTTTGATTCTGCCAGTGCTGCTTGTACTCGTTTAGACGGTGGGTAAGCTGTAGGCTGTTTGTCAGTACTTGTGTAGAGTTATTGTGGAGTTTGGTATTACTTGATTGGCTAATAAAGTACCCAGCCGTGTTCATATATGTAAGACATAGATGGACAGGAGATTGTGGTTACCGGCACTCAGAGGCCACTCTAAGGGCCTTGTGTGCATTCCCTTTTATGAAATAGAGAATACGTGTGTAGATTTTTGACCTCCCCAGGGCACACCCAAACTATTGCCCAACATACCTCCTTGCAATTTCTATGTATTATGGACATCATGTAAACTGAACTCTTTCTAGAATTGCCTTTTACACATGGATACCATTTCCAGATGAAAACGCCAGAATTTCCACATGAAATTGTGAATAAGGCTTCTAAATTCATCCCCTAAATGTAATTTCTATACTTAAATTTGAAATATTTTATGAATCATTTTAAATGCACTGCTTACTACAATAGCTGTTCTCTAGCCATGCATGAAAAGTTGATTTGCTTTCTTCTGTTCACTGACCAGTCATGTACATTCAAAGGGTTTGAATTAGTAGCATACATTACTACACATTATGTCATGATCTCCATACTCTTCTCATAGAAGTCTCCAAACATATCTCATGTTTTAGGTTTTTTAATGCTGTCCACTTTAGTTAAAAGTGTGTTTTGTGGTATTTCACAGTTTAGTGACTGGAAAATATTACGATTGTGCAAAATTTTGCTTTAGTTTGCCATGAGAACCACACAAATTTGAACATATGTCCTGTAATAAAAATAAAGGTTGAAGTGCTGTTCTAGTGGGAAGTGCCTAAGGTAGATATCATGTTTTGAGAAGAACAAGGTAAAGTCATGTTTATTAAGGGTTATTGTGACAGTAAAATTGGTTGGCATCTGTGTCTGTCTGGCAGGCTGGATTGTGCTGTAATTAACTAGAAATCCTAATGGAAATGCACTTACATAGCCAGGTTTGTTTGGCCATTTCCACAGGGGGCCTAGGAGGCCAATGTTTGGGCAGTGACCATATTAATTAGATTATTATAGAACCTTATGGCTAGGTGTGGAAAAGGTGGGTATTGGAAGGAAGGGACTAAATAGAGGTCTTCTGTGCTTATCTGCAGAAGATGCCAAAATATAAATGAAGTCAAAGACTGTCCTAGCTAGATAAGGAGAAATCTAACAGGTGGTTGGTTACATGTTCTCGAAGGTAGTTGGGTGTATGTATAGCAGTGTGGAGAGAACAACCCAGTAAACTGGATAGTCTCTTTTTTTACCATCACTTATTACTTTATCCGGTACAACCAGGACTTTATGGGATGAGAGCTGCAAGGGATAAAATGTACTTTTTAAGAGGATCTCAGGTTGCAATAATAAAAAAAAATGTAATAAAATAAACCTATGCACTTCCTATGCATGGCTTATTTGTACACAATGGGGAAATTCCTTTGAGATCTGGATGATCCAGAGAAAGAACATTCGTCTTCTGGGGAAAGATTTATGATCCTGCCTGTATTGTTTTTGCTAATGAGCAGTGACAGCTTTATGGTCTAAACCCATCGGGAATTTGAATGAGAAGTCCTGAAAACTCTCCCCAGGAAGCAGTGTGGAATGCTTTTCTTGGTTATCTCAGGTCCCCCCACCTCTGGTCCATCAAGAGAAATTTGGGGCATGTATATGCCCTGTTGGCTAGGGCTCATCCCCTTTGAATAATCCACCTGGCCGTACCGTATTGTCACTGGCAGCAACTTTTGCATTTGTTTATGTCTGTGCCTATATTTGTTTCTACCATTCTATTTAAAATTATTCAGGAAAATCATATACTTATTTCTTTTATTTTCTGAACCTGAGGACTGACTTCTTTATTTATTTTTAGTAATATTTAACTTGTGCTTGTAACACTTCATTAATCAAATTATATTTTGAAATTGATTTCTAGTGACAAGTAGATTAAGAAGTATGGTTAGATCACGTAGGTAAAATGCCCAAGTATATTTCTTTACACAGATGTTCATTGCAATTATAACATAAGATAAGCCTTGCCAAGTCAGACCAAGGTCCATTGACCCAAGCATCCTTTCTCTGACAGTAGCCAGTATGGGTCACAAATACCTGGCAGATTGCAAAAAGCAGATCAAAATTTCTCATAGTTAATTTTAAGAATTAAGTGATGGTATCTCCTAAGTCTACCCTTTAAAAAAAACATTTTCTCCAGGAGATTGTCTTAACCCCTTTTGAACTCTGCTATGTTACTTGCTTTGACTACATCCTCTAGCCAAGGTTTCCATAGTTTTATTATGCACTGCATGAAAAATGTATTTTTGACAATTTGTAATTTGTTTTCAATCTTCTGTTAGTTTAATATAGTATTTTCATCTTTTGTATTAACTGAATGATTTTATAAACTCTTATCATATATCCTCGAGGTAGTCTCTTTCCTATGCTGAAAAGCCTTAAGGAGGTTATTCTGAGCCAAGAATAGCAGGAATGGACGGCCCGACGGGACGTCCATCCCCGCTATTCATGCCCTTGCTTGCCCCTGACTAACTTCCCCACCGGTTGTGCAGGGAAGTTAGATGGGGGTGGGGAAGAGGCGGTCCAGGGGCGGAGTCTGGGCAGGCAGTGGGCGGTCGCCAGCCCTGGACATACAAGGCCAATTCTAATGTTGGCCCTGTATGTCCAGTGCCGGTGAAATGTCCGAGGAAGTTATTCCACTCCGAAGTGGAATAACTTCCCTAGACACTTTTTTTTTTTTACAGCCCAGGGCGCGGATGGGGCAGGGGGAGCCAGGGTTTATTCCCCATAGTCCAACCCTGGCCTTAGGAGGCTGGCATCGCGGCTTTTAAATGGAGCCGCGGTGCCATGGCAAGATGACGCCATGGTGCCACGGCTCCATTTAAAAGTCCTGACTGAGTTAGCTGGGGACAGTCCTGCACGTGAAGGCTGGACAGAACCGCAGTCCCGGCCTGCGCGTGCAGGACTGTTTGTGATTCTGATCCCAGGGGGATAGAAGTGCCCCGCGGGATCAGAATCGTGATCCCCTCTGTGCATCTGGTTCAGATGAGATGCACAGAGGGGATCTACATCCGGGACAGAATTGGGCCCTTAATCTCTTTAGCTTTCCTTCATAAGGGAGTTGTTCTATTCCCTCTGTTGCCCTTCTCTGAACCTTTTCCAGGTCTGCTATGTTCACTCGGGTTCATATTTAAACACTTTAGTCCACATTTATTTTAAACTCCAACCATGATATTTAAAGATAATCTAGATATTCATAGCCACTGTCTACATTGTAAGCAGTGCTGAATATTTGGGGAGAGGAGTGAGCGCCGCCATCATCTGGGTCATGGCGAGATTCAGTCTGCTATCCATATAACACATTTTGCTATCCTAAAGTTATCCAGCTAGCTATCCGCATAGCAGACTGAATTTTACCACTATCTGACCAATTTAACAGAACACCCATGCTCTGTCCTCACTCCACCCTAGCACTATCTGGACAGTGCCGAGTAGGTCTGTAATGGTTTTCAGTGGCACCATCCAGATAGTGCTGCTCAAAAGCAACTGATAGCAGGTGCTGCTTTATGGATAAGTGCTTTTGAATATCAGGGCCAGTAGGGTTAAGATTGGGATTTTGATTTGGCCAGTCCAAAACAGAAGCTCTCGCCATTTCTGCAGTTTTTGTGTAATAGATTTACTTGAATATTTAGGGTCATTGCCTTGCTGCAAGACCTACTTTTAGCCCAGCTTCAGCTCAAAGATGGATGGCTTGATTATTCTTTTAGAGAATTTTATTTATTTATTTATCATGTTTTATATACCACCTTATCCTTCAATCAAAGTGGTTTACATGGTGAGGGGAACATGCAGATAGGGAAATAGAAATAAGAAAGACAATAGTTATAGGGTCAGGGATTTTGCAAGATGATAGAGGTGGTGGGGGTCATTGGTTGATAGGCCCATAGTGATCAGAAAATAGTAGGGTCTTAAGAATCTTACGAAAATCCTTAATGTCCTTTCTTGAGCGCAGTGGTTCGGGAAGGATGTTCCAAAGTGCAGGTGCTGCAAGGGAAGGGGTTCTTTTGGTAGTTGATTGGTTGGCACGTTGGAAACCAGCTGGCCTGATGAGTTTGTTCACCATGTTACTTCGCCTGGGTCTTACGCTGGAGTCCTTGGTTAGAGTGCTCTGGAGTGCCATGGCTGAGAGGTTGTGAAAGGTTTTAAAGATGTTTAATGTCACCTTATATCGTACCCATGAGTGGATGGGCAGCCAGTGAAGCTGCTGAAGTATTGTGGTGATGTGCTCACTCTTGCAGTGTTTGTGATTTATTTATTTATTTATTTATTTGCATCTCTTATATACCGCGCTATTACAATCAGTGCGGTTTACATTGGAACAGAACATACAACAATGTAGCAGTTACATTGGGTTTACAATAAAACATGGGATACAAACTTGGATAAACAGGGGAAAAACTATGTACAGTGTACAGTGATGATCCGAGCTGCCATGTTCTGTACCAACTGGAGAGGATGGAGGTATTGTTTAGGCAATCCAAGGTAGAGCAAGTTGGCATAGTCTAATATCGGTGTAATTATAGCCTGGCATACTGTGCAGAAGTGGTTATTGTCCAGGATAGGTTTGAGTCTTCTGATGAGCTTGAGTCGATGGTATGCTTTGTTGGTAGTTTTGTTGATGTGCGACTGAAGGGAGAGTTTGCTATCTAGGGTGACACCTAAGTACTTCACTTCATCTTTTACTGCAATGGGTTTGCCTAGGATGCTGATCGCAGGGGTTGGTGTGAAGGCAGTGCTTCTAGAGACGAACATTGCTTCAGACTTGTCGCAGTTCACATATAGGGAGTTTTCAGTGAGCCATGTGATCATATCCTCCAGACACTTGGTAATGGGGGTGAGGTCAAGTGTGTGTATTTCTATGGGGGCATAGACCATGATGTCATCCACATATATGTGGTAGAGCATTTTATGTTGTATGATGATGTTACAATATTGGCTGTATGTATATGTTGAATAGGATGGAGGATAATATTGATCCTTGAGGAATGCCTTGCAGTACTGTGAATTTTGATGATGTGATATCGCCGGATTTGACTTGTTTCGTTCGGTTGGTAAGGTAAGATGAGAACCATTTTAACATGATGTTGCACAAACCGATTTCCTGCAGCCGTTGTAGTATAATGGTGTGGGATATTGAGTCAAAGACCGAAGATATGTCCATGAAGATTAGGATGAATCCTTTTCTTGCATTGCCAATGCCTGTTATGAGGTTATCAAACAATGATGTAAGGAGTGTTTCGACATTGTGTTGTGGCCTAAATCCATGCTAGTGTGTGTCTAGTGGGGAGTACATATGTCAATGTGGTCCTGCAGTTGTCTTTGAATAGCTTTCTCAAGGACTTTGGTGATGAATGGGAGGCTGGAAATTGGGCAGAAGGATTTTGGGTCTGATGGGTCCAAGGTACTCTTCTTGAGGATTGGACATATGGTTGCCTGTTTGAGGGCAGCTGGCATATAGCCCTGTTGCAGAGATAACCTTACGATTTGTTGCATGCTCTTGCTGAACTGGTTCTTTGTAGCTTTAATCCAGGCACAGATTAAGGCACAGATCGGTGGAGGAGGTTGTGGTGTTGAGCGAGTCTATGATTTGTTCGATCTGCGAGGGTGAGGGTATAGAGAAGCCATTCCATGTTTCCTTATATGCCAAGGCAACTGGGCTGGTTGAGATATCTGATCTGCTTTAAGTGAGGTGGTTGTTCTTGCTAATAAGGAAGTTTGCAAACTGTTGGGGGTCAATGGTGTGTGTGTCCAACTGCAAGGTATCCTTGGTAAGCTTCCTGACAATGCTGAAGAGTTCCCTGGGTCTGTTTGCTGATTTCATAATGGTATTGGTATAATATTGTTGCTTGGAGTCGTTTATTATATTGTAGCATTCCTCTTGTTTAGCTCTATATCGATGCATATTGCCCTGGGTTTTATTGCGTCTTCATTTTCTTTCTAGTCTTCTGAGGGCCCTTTTTGCTTCTCTGATGTTGCTTGAGTATCATGGAGTGTTGGGCCTTTTGCGATTACTTGTGGGTCTTGTAATCATGATTGTAGCGGCGGTTGAGATAGTGTAATCCCGTGTTTCAATGATTTCATCCAAGTCATTATTATCGTGATGAAGCGATGGTGTTATCTCCCTTAGGAATTCTTCCTTGTTAAAGGCTTTGAACTTTCTGTGTGGAAAGCATGGTTCCTGCTGACTGTATGAACTTTGTATGAGCTTCAAGAATATTATTAGGTGGTGATCAGACCAAGGGATAGGGTAATTGATGGTGTAAGTATTGTGTTCTGCATTGTAAGTTGATTTGGGATGAAGATCAAGTCCAAGGTTGTTCCGTGTTGCTGGGTGGAGGCATTAACTATCTGGATGTAGTTAAGGGCTAGCATTGCTTTAAGGAATGTGTTGGCTTCTTTGCTAGGTAGGGAGCATAGGTTGTAGTCTCCTAGTGCAATGAGGGGTTTCTGCTGTGATCCATTTGAGTTGACAGCTTCCAGTATGGTTGAGAGCTCCTTGTTCTTGGTATTTGGCAGCCTATAAGTAAGGCATAAACTCAGATATTTGTTGGAAATGATAATGGTTGTTTTCATCTCAGTCCACGGATAGAGTGGTTTTGAACCTGTATTGACTTCTTGCTAGTATAAGTACACCACCACCACGTTTGTGTGTCCTGGGGCAGTTGAAAGCAGCGTAGTAAGGTGGAATGATTTGGTTCAGTACCACTTGGTCTGTGTCTGTTAACCAAGTTTCGGTGATACAGATGATAAGTTTGTGGGTCAAGATGTAATCATAGATGATGTTATGTTTGTTCATGATTGATCTTGCATTAATTAGTGCGCATTTGATAGAGGATGCCACAATACGGTTGCAGTGGTCTAGTAGTTGTGTGCGTTCTAGGTGTATTACGTTGTGTGGCTTGCATGCAGAGGGTCTCTGATGTTGAAGAATCAGAGTGGTAATTAGCCATGTTGAGAAAAGTGGCAGACGGTGTGCTGGTAGGGTGTAGGTCTTAATTCCAGCGGAAGTTGCTAAATACATTAAGAATATAAACAGTAGGAAGGTTACAGGTTGAGGATAGCGCTCTTTGATTTCATCTTTGCGTCATCTGTGGTATGAGTAGTTTTAGTTCAGCGATTGAGCTGCAGTTTCTGATGTTGATGTTTGATTTGTAGGGACAGGAAGATAAGGATGTTAGTATGCGGGCTCCTCTTATATATCTTTGTCTGTTGGTATGGTCTAGTGCTATGCTGAGAAATCATAGGTCTGGTAGAACAGTCCAGCAGTGATTTAGTACCAGTATTTATTCTTGCAGCAGTGCTCCGGTGGTTTCTGTTGCAGTTATAGTGATGCAGGGGTGCATAAGAGTACTGGTGGTCTGATTTGGCCCCCGCCTTTGGTCCCCGCCTAAGGGCCATGCCAAAGGGCCCTTTGGCATGGCCCTTAGACGGGGGCCTGCCAGGCGTGTGCATGCCTAGGCATGCTCATTCTTTTGAAGAGGAACTGAGTAGTCTGGTGTTGCAGGCGGACAATCCCTGATTGGTTGAGGCTGCATGGAGCAGGAGGAAGGTGAATTCCCGTTTCTGCTGCCAATGCCGATCAGGGATTGTGAAGGAGGAAAATTTTATGTTATTTATTTAACAATTTTGCTATACCACCTTATCTTAAAATCAAGGCGGTTTACAATAAAACTTCAATTTACAGAGAACTTTCAATAGGAACAATTAAAAACTTATTCCATTACAGAATAACTTCCTTAGCAAACAGAGGGAGGGGGAGAACTGGGAATGATAATGTATAACTTGTGTACAATGTATAAGTAAGTGTTCATGAGGGGGGGCATCAGGTTTCATTGAAGTGCTCGATGAAGAGAAGGGTCTTGAGCTGTTTCCGAAATTCCTTTATTTCTGTGGTGGTTCACATTTTCTCCGGGAGAGTGTTCCACATAGAGGAAGCAGCAAGCGAGAGGGCCCTCTTGGAAGTGGTTTGTTTGGCTTTTGTGAACAGGTTGGGTGTTGGTATGGTATTGATGTTGCTGTTTCTCTCAGGTCTGTTAAGTTTGGTACAGATGAGGTCCTGCAGACTTCTGGCTGTTAGGTTATTTTTGATCTTGAAGCCCTCCCTTGACCCTGCCACCCCTGCAAATTGGCGACCTGTCACCAATCTCCCTTTCCTTTCCAAAGTCCTCGAAAAACTGGTATTCTCCCAACTTGCAACACATGTCGATTCTACTTTCGCCCTCCACCGCCGTCAATCTGGATTCCGTGTAGGTCATAGCACCGAAACTATTTTCACAGCCTTACTCTCTGAGCTTCACCATGCTCACGACCGTGGTGATTTCTCTCTTGTGGTGTCTCTGGACCTCTCTTCGGCTTTCGATGTTGTCGATCACCGCACTCTCCTGTCTCGTCTATCTGACTTTGGGGTTCGTGGGACTGTCTTGCAGTGGTTCCGCTCCTTCCTGTTTGCACGCACCTTCTCAGTTCACGCTGGCCACTCCACCTCCCCTCCATCCCCTTCCCTCTGTGGTATTCCTCAGGGGTCTATTCTTGCCCCCCTACTCTTCAATGCCTTCCTCGCTCCCCTAGCTCTACTCATCCAACAGTCTGGCATTTCCACATACATTTACGCCGACGATATCCTGTTGGTTCATCATACTTCCTCTTCCGCCCCTGACCTTGTTCCGCTCAACCGTTGTCTTTCCTCTGTTGCATCTTGGTTCGATTCTAACTTTATGCATGCTAACCCCGCCAAATCCTCCGCAATTTGGTTTTCCTTTGGGCTCCCTTCTCCTAGCTTGTTGCCTGTTATGTCCTCTCGCTCCATTCCCCTAGTCCCAACCCTCCGTTATCTAGGGGTTACTCTGGACTCCTCCCTCTCCTTCCATCAACACATCTCTTCTGTCATACGCACTTCTTTTTTCCATCTGCGTCGGATCTGGGCTGTCAAATCATCTCTTCCTCCTTCCTCTGTTGTCACCCTCGTCCTGTCCCTGGTAATGACCAGGTTAGACTATTGTAATGCCATCTATGCAGGCCTCCCCTCTTCTCAGCTTCACCGCCTCCAATTAGTGCAAAATGCCGCTGCCCATCTCATCACCAGTTCCCCAGCTCGCTCCCATGTGTCTCCCTGCCTCCTCACTTTACACTGGCTTCCGGTCAAGTTCCGTTTTGTCTTTAAAGTGCTCATCCTTACTCACAAAGCTCTCTATTCTAGCACCCCCCAATACTTGTCGGACATTATTCACCTCCAACCCTCCCCACGTCTTCTCCGATCGGCCTATGGTAACCGCCTCTTTCTCCCTTCCCCTGCCCAGGCCCGCCTAGAACTGACCCGTCACTCCGCCTTTTTATTTTTGGGTCCCACTCTCTGGAACTCACTTCCCCTATCCCTTCGTTTAGAACCGTCCTATCTCTGTTTTAAAACTTTCCTCAAGACTCACCTCTTCTGCCAGGCTTTTGATCTTCCCCCCTCTGACGATGGTGCCTTCTCCCCCAGCCTCGCCCTCCACCCTCCATAACTCTCCCCTCGTTGGTCCGCTTCCCCTTTTTTCTCCTTTCTTTCTCCCCCCCGTCCTCCTGCCCTCTTGCCCCCCCCCCCCCCCCGGGCTTTTCCTCCTCTCTACCTTTAATCTGTCTCTCTCTGTCCTATCGACTTTTGGGGTTCCTTTTCTGACTTTGTTTCTAGCAGCCTTATTTTTGTATTGTACACCGCCCTGATGCTTCGGCCTGGGCAGTCTATCAAATCGTGTAAATAAAGATAAAGATAAAGAAGATGGTCAGGGCAGTTTTGTATTTGGCACGTAATGTAATTGGCAACCAGTGCAGTTGGTGCAGGAGGGGAGTTATATACTCTCGCCGAAATGATCCCATGATGGTTCGGGCAGCAGTGTTTTGGACTAGTTGCAGGGGTCAGGTAGTTTGTTTAGGCAGACCTTGGAAGAGAGAATTACAGTAGTCCAGAGATGGCGTTATGATGGACTGAAATACTGTGTGGAAGTATTCTTGACTGAGGAGAGGTTTTAATCTCCTGATTACTGCAAGCTTATGGAAGGCAGACTTGGAGGTTTTGTTGATGTGAGCTTATAGGTTGAGATACTTGTCAGTGATGATACCCAGGTTTCGGACTTCATCCTTTATTGTGATTTGTGAATTGGCAATTTTGATTGAGGCGGGAGGGTTGAAATCAGTGTTCTTTGTACTGATTATTGCTTCAGTTTTCTTGATGATGATGTTGAGATTGTTTTTGCTAAGCCAGGTTATCATTTCGTGGAGGCACGATGACATTGTAATGAAGTCTAGAGAGTCTAACTGTATTGGGGTGTAGTCCATAATATCGTCTGCATATATGGCATATTGTATGTTGTGTTTCCTGAATATGTTGCAGACTGGTTTACATAAATGTTAAATAGGAGGGCAGAGAGCAAAGATCCTTGAGGAACTCCTTGGTCAGTGTGGAAAGTAGTTGAAGTAAGCGGACCAGATTTGACTATCTGTTGTCTGCCTCCGAGGTATGACTGGAACCACTTGAGGGTGATATTTTGGATCCTGATTGATGTTAGTCGCTCCAGAAGGATGTCGTGGGAGACTGTGCCAAAGGCAGATGATATGTCAATGAAGATTAATAGGAAATCTCTTCTTAACTTGCTCAAAGGTATTGACAACATATCAAATAGATGGATGAGTAATGTCTCTACGCTGTGATCTGGGTGAAAACCGTATTGGTGAGGATCCAGAGGGGCGTGTAGGTCAATGTGGTCCTGGAGCTGTCTCTGAACAATCATCTAAGTTATTTTGGAGAGGAATGGGAGGCTGAATATTAGGCAGTAGTTTGCTGGGTCATTGCTGTGCGGAGGTGTAATCTTTGGAATAGGGCAGATGGTAGCTTGATTTAGAGCCAGGGGCATGTATTCTTGGGTAAGTGAGGTACTTGTTATCTTTTATATGAATTTGATTAGTCATCCTTGGCAGATTTGATCCATGCCACTGGACAGGGATCAGATGGTGCTGTGGTTATGTTCAGCTCAGTTATGGTATGGGCGATTTTGCTCTGTTGATGAGATATTGAAATTTCTCAAGTGATTTGGGGCGATGGGGCTCACACTGATTTGTAGTCAGGTTTTGCAGTGTCCTTGTAAAGTGTGGTTTGAAGGGGTTTATTCTTGGATATGAGGTAGTCTGCAAAGGTTTGAGGGTGTATTGGGTTTTCATTCTTCAGAGATGGTTCCTTTATTAATGTTTAGACGATGTTGAAGAGCTCTTTGGGTTTGTTGCAGGCTTTTAGAATGAGGTTAGTGTGGTATTTTTGTTTATTTATTATAGCATTGCATTCTTGTTGCATTATTTGGTATTGTTTTAGTGAGATTTCAGTCTTGTCATGTCGCCATCGACACTCATATTGCTGTAGTTTCCTCTTTGATTCGTGGAGTACCATAGAGCTGATCTTGGTCTGCTGTCTAGATGGCGTGGGATGGTTCGGGTTGGGAGTCTTGAAGCGGCACTGATGGTAGTGTTCCAGATGTTGACAGCATCATCCAGGTCAGTAAAGTCTCAGGGCAGGAACTGAAGGGTGTCTCTGAGGAATTGCTCTTTGTCGAATGCTTTGAAGCATCTGGTAGGGTTATCTGGTTTCAGTGATTCTTGTTGATTGTTGAGGTGAATTTTTAAGAGTATGGCATGGGGTTGTTGATAATACTGATATGTGTCCTTGGTCTAGGATGCTTGCTGGTACAAATATGAGAACTGGGGTGGAGCCAGAGCGATGAGAGGGACTTGTGAGAATTTGTTTGAATAGAATGGAGTCCATTGCTTTGTGGAAGGCTGCTTACTTCTTGTTAGAGGCATATGTGAGGTTCAAGTCCCCTAGTACTATAAGGGGTTTGTGAGGAGAGTTTGCTGAGTATATGGATTCAAGAATGTCGGATGTGTCTTCTGAGTGGGCATTGGGGGCTCTGTGGATTAGGCAGATGGATAAGCATTTGCTTTCTATGATGATGATGTCACAGCGGTCGGAACTTATTGAGCTTGATGTTTTGAATTTTAGGTCTTCTCGGGCTAGAATGAGTACACCACCTCCTCTTTTATGAATGTGGGGGGTGTAACTTGATTCAGGACGACTTGGTCGGAGCTCTTTAGCTATGATTCGGTAATACAGAGGATATCAATGTGGTTGTCTTGTATGTGGTCGATAATAGTATTTGTCTTGTTACGTATGGATCTGGCATTTATAAGGCCTACTGATATGGGGGAGGGGGCTAGGGAAGGGAGGGATTGAGTTGAATTATGTGAGGAAGGTTGTATTTGAATAAGTCTGTTGGGTCTCTTGTTGTGTTGTTTGAAGGTACTATGCTTGTGTATGATCAGAGGTGGTTGAGAGTAAAGTAAAGTGTTAGGTAAGTGGGAGAGGTTTGGAGGGAGCAGAATTCATGGTTCCATCAGTTGTCTAGTTTTTGATGTAGCAAAGTAGTCCCACACCATAATACCTCCACCAACTTGCTTGACAGTCAGGATGAAGTTCTTACTTTGGAAGACAAAGTTTGCTTGTGCTAAACAAAACCTTTATTATTGTGTCCAGAGAATATTATTCTAGGAGTCTTATGGGCCATCTGGATGCTCTTTGGTGAACTTGAGGTAAGCAGCAATGTTCTTTTTAGACAGAAGTGGTTTCTTTCTAGATATTTTCCCATGAACACCATTCCCATTCAGTTTTTTCCATGATAGTTGATGAATGAACCCCCACATCAGCTACAGCAAGAGAGCCTGCAGATCTTTAAATGATAGCCTGGTGTTCTTTGTAGCTATGTGGATTATTTTCTGGTTTGCTCTTAGAATGAACTTGGCTGTTTCCATTTGTAGATTATTTGACAGTGGATGTATGGAGCTCTAAATGTTTAGACATGACCCTGTAACCTCCTTCAGATATGTATGTCCTTTGAAATTTCTTTTGATTGTGGCATGATGCTTTCTCATTAATTTTTATAGTTAAGAGCAAACTCAAAACTTTTTGGACATTCATATAGGACAAGAATGTGCAGACTCAGCTGTGCAAATTTACTCTACAAGGTAGATTACTTGTTACTCATTTATTTACGTATCTGATTCTAATTAGCCAATTAACTCTTCATTTGGATGTCCTAAAATGTGCATATGGACATCCAAATCATGAAGACGTCCTCAGAGTCATTTTACAAATGCTGTTTAAAGAAGTCCCCAAAAAGGGAACGTCCAGGTAGGCAGGCAGGTGGCAGAGATGTGTCTGGGGCGGGGCGACAGACTTAGACATCATTCCTTGATTGTAGAAATGTTGTGAATGTCTGTGACCTCATCCAAGTTTATACCTGCTCTAGGCACAAATAGGCATTGGGAAAGTGCTAGTTTGGGCCATTAAACATCCTGAGGGTGTAGAGAAGATGACATTCCACTATCCTCCGGGCTCTCCATAATCATAATGATAGTTTTTGTGTAAATAGGAAGCTTATGTGTTTGCATCACCGATGTATGTCTCTTAGACATCCCTGGTCTAGAATACTATTACCGGGACATCTATGAAGATGGCACCACAAACCTCTATATCGGGCATGTCCATGTTTCTAAAATCATGCCCAACTTGAATCTGCCTGCCTTTTTATCTGACATTCTGGCTTTAACGTCCCAGATTGTACTTGGACGTCATTTGTAAAATGTGCCTTCATGGGTTTACTTAAGTTTGCACATTAAACTAGTCTTATTACTCCTACGTTGTGCATTGTCTCAAGAATTGTTTAATTTATATACTTCTTATTACATCATGTTAAGAATTTGTGATTCTTATTATAATGGATATATAAAAACTTTGGACAAGTTGCTGGAAGATAAGTCCATAAATCATTATTAAGGTGGACATGGAAAAGTTACTACTTGTCCTTGGGAATAGGCAGAACAGAATCTTGCTATTTTTTGGAGCCTGCTAGGTATTTGTGACCTGGATTTGCCATCATTAGAAACAGGATACTGGGCTTGATGGACCATCGATCTGAACACAGTATGGCAAATCTTATTTACATGGGTTTACTTTTGCTCCTCATTGTACTTCTGTGTGGTTGAATGCTGGTGTACCTTTGCTTGCACATTGATGTTTGAATCTGAGTAGTGATTTTTACAAAGCAGTGGTTCTCAACCAGTATGTCACCAAAAACCTGATATAGGCAGCAAGCTCATGCTTGCCTTAACAATCATGTTTGTCTGAATGTTGAGGGGAGCAGAGAGTCAGGGAATCAAATCCCTATAACCAGTCCATGTTACTGAGGTGACACCAGAATGCCTTGGAAGAAAGGCCTGGCAACCTACTTCCAGTCACACTGCCAAGAAATCCTAGGAGTTGCTGGGTCGCCAGGAATCAGCATTGACTCGAAGGCACACGTTGCATTTGCATATATATATATATTGGCAGGATCAGGTACATGAAACACACTACATGTCCCAGAATCCCTTGGGATAGGGATAGGAAGGCCCCTGACTCAGATAAAGCCCCAGGTGATTCAGTCAGAGGGGAGAACATCTGTGAGAGGGCAGAGCTGGGTGGAGTTTCCCAGAGTAGAACATACCCGAGTTAGTTAGTTTGGTTTATTTGATATACTGCCTATCAGGGCCGGCCCATCCATGTTGTTCACACAGGGCCCTGCGTGAACTTCATTCTCACACAATGGATGGCTTCAGAAGTGAGCCAGGGAGGCCCGCCCGAGGCCCTGGCTCACCTCTGCACAGCTGCCAGTGTGAAGAGCAGGGTTTTCTCTCATACTGGCAGCTGTGTTCTAGTGAAGTGCGAGAGTACAGAGAAATGCTCTTTAACATTTCCTGGCATTTAGTGCACTAAACTAGAACACAGCTGCCAATGGGAGGGAAAACACCGTTCTTCACGCTAGCGACTGTGCAGAGGTGAGCCGAGGCCTCGCGCGGGCCTCCCCGGCTCACATCTGAAGCCGCTTAGACAGGCACAGGGCTCTTGGGGGGGGGGGTGTCTAGGATAGGACTGGAAATGGCTGATGGGGGGACTATGATTGGAAATGAGCTGATGGGAGCTTGGACTGGAAATGGGCTGCTGGGGGGCTAGGATAGTGCTGGAAATGGCTGATGGGGGGGGGGCTAGGATTGGAAATGAGCTAATAGGGGGCTTGGACTGGAAATGGGCTGCTGGGGGGCTGGAAAAGGACTAGAAATAGCTGATGGGGGCTAGGACTTGAAATGGGCTGATGCAGGGGCATGGGAGAAGGGAGCGGATGCTGGGTGAGGCTGGAACTAGAAGGTAGCTGATGTTGGGGGAGGACTAGAAGGGGATAGGGCTGGGGGAATGAGGATGGAGAGGGGAAAAGATATTTTGTGTGGAAGGGAAGAAAAATCTACGATTGGCTGGGTATTGGGAGAGTAAGTGGGGATTCAGGATGGAAGGGTGAAATTTGAGTGGATGATAAAGGAATAAAGAAAGAAATGGAGGAAAGAGCAAAAGGGGAAAGATCAGTATGTTAAAGAAGATGTAGAGAGAGAATGGAAAAAATCTAGAAGAGAGAAGAAAGGACAAATGGACAGCTAGCAGAAGACACAAAGAAACCAGAAGAAGGTGACTGGAGCAATTGCAACTGAAAAATAAAATGCCCAAACAAAAGGTAGAAAAAAAATTTTTATTTTGAATTTATTAACTGAAATATGTATCACTAACATCTTTGCATTTTTGTTTAGTACAAGAGGAAATGAATTTATAGTTTTATTTCTCCAGTGTTGTTGTACATTCCAAGTTTGGCTTTTGGGGTTCCCAATTTAATTATTGTCTTTTTATTTCTAAATTGTGAATCCTTGTTCTTTGTTTGGTGACGGTCTATGTTCTGCATGTGTAACCAAGCTGAGGTATTCTGTTCATGTAGTTTCTATTTGATAGTGCCACTTGTTCTCTTTCCCCAGTAGGAGATGTATTGGTATTCTCTGAGATGTATTGGTTTAATATTTGCAGTATTGCCTTTTGATAGGTAGGTTTTGGTGCTTTGTGAGTCCTGGTAGTGCTGTTATGATACGGCGTGTTTGCTATGGATTCTAAATAGTGTTTACAGTACTTCCTAATGGGCCTGGCAGTTTGTACTGGAGTATAGTAATGTAGAAATCTGGTAGTCTTTCTTTATCCAGACACTCATTACGAGGCATGTTTACTAAAAGTTAGCACATGTTAACATTATGTAAATTTATATGCAAATGAGGCTCCTTATGCAAATGAGGCCCCGCATTGAGTCTCCCATTCATGGCCCCGCACACCTGCTGCCTATAGCCAAGGCATCTAGGCGGTTAACAAAGTAAAAACAAAAGAAAAATAGATAAAGTACATTAGATGAACAAGGACTTCACCCAATGGATTGTACAGAAATCAAATTGACTATGTCTGTGGAAGACAATGATGGAAAAGCTCAATAACATCAACAAAGACATAACCTGGAGCTGACTGTGGTACAGATTACCAACTACTAGTATGCAAACTCAAGCTAAAGTTGAAAAAGAACAAGCCACTCATGAATGCAGCAAAATATGACCTTGAGAGTATACCACTGGAATTTAAAGACTACCTGAGAAATCGATTTGCTGCTTTAGATACAAATGACAGAGTTCCAGAAGAGTTATGGGATGACATCAAGAAGGTTGTATTGGAAGAAAGCAATAAGTCTCTGTATAAGGTGAAAAAGAAGAAACAGCTAAAATGGATGACTGAAGAAACTCTGAAAATTGTCCAGAAACGCAGAGAAGCGAAAGCCAGAGGAGAAAGAGAGGCAATCGCAGAACTCAACAGAGATTTCCAACATGCAGCAAGACAGGACAAGGAAAAGTGCTGCAATAACACATGCAAGGAAATAGAATCAGAAGCTATTAGAGGAAGAAAAAGATTGATTTTTCTAAAGCTACGAGAGTTAAAGAAAAAATTTTAGCCTCAAATTGGAATGCTACAAGACGCTCAAGGATACATGTTGAATGATGCTGAGAAGATCAAGAAAAGGTGGAAAGAATTTACAGAGTCATTATACCATAAAGATCAAGTGGACCAACAGCTGTCTCAACCTGTACCTTATGATCCGGAACCATTGGTGATGAAAGAAGAAGTTGAAGCAGCATTGAAACCTTATCAAAGAACAAAGCACCAGGCATTGATGGCACCTGATTGTTCTCTTGCAAAAACCTTTACATTGATCAAGAAACAACAGTTTGAATGGAACTATGAGAAACAGAATGGTTTAAAATCAGCAAAGGAGTATGACAAGGCTGCATACTTTTCCCCTACCTCTTTAATTTATATGCAGAACAAATCATCAGAGATGCAGGACTGTATGAAGCCAAGAGAGGTGTGAGGATTGGTGGAAGACCCATTAACAACCTTCCCTGTGCTTATGATACCACATTACTGGTTGAAAGTGAAGATGATTTGAAACATTTGCTTCTCAAGATAAAGGAATGGGTCTGCACCTTAATGTTAAGAGGACAAAGATCTTGACAACTGGCAAAATGAATAAGTTCATCGTTAATGGAGAAGAAATTGAAAGAGTTGACAACTTTAACCTACTTGGATCAATTATCAATAAAGAGGCAACAAGCAGTCAAGAAATCAGATGATGCATTGCTCTTGGCAGAATGGCTATGAAGGACCTAGACAAGATTCTCAAGAGCAGAGATGTCTCTCTCCAAAAAAATTTTGACTTATCCAAGCCATGGTATTTTCAATAACATCATATGGATGTGAAAGTTGGACAGTGAAAAAGATAGGAAAAAAATTGATGCCTTTGAATTATGGCGCTGGCAACAAATACTATGTATATTATGGACTGCCCAAAGAACAAACCAGTCACTACTAGAGGAGATCAAACCTAAGCTTTCTTTAGAAGCTCAGATGACAAGACTTCGACTTTTATACTTTGAACACATCATGCAAAAAGAGATCATTAGAGAAAGACATCATGCTTGGCAAGGTAGAAGGTCAATGCAAAAGAGGAAGGCCAGCAATGAAATGGATCAATTCAATAACAGCAGATATAGGTGCCAGTCTGTCAACAATGAGCCGCCTGACTGAAAAGCGAACACAGTTTAGGACAACTATACAGAGGGTCCCCATGAGTCGACACCAACTCGACGGCACTTAACAACATGTTATAATTTGTCTAAAGATGAAAACAATGTATTGATGACATTAAAAGATAAAAGGAGTATAACACTTAAGCCTGCAGATAAAAGCTGAGCCATAGTTGTTATGAATGTGTGTGATTACATAACAGAGATAGATAGACAATACAATTAGACTTTTTATGAAGAACTTTGACCCCATTCAATAATTAAATGGGAAGGTAGTAGGATATTCTCTTTTGGACTAGAAGGTAGTTATTTAGCTAAAGGAAAGGTAGATGTTCTTTCACTATAGCATCCTATAATTCCCAGAATGCATATACTCTCTAAAATATGTAAATCTTTAACAAACTTTCCAGATAGACCGATAATATCTGCCATTGGCTCACTTTTGGAACTACTTTCTAAATTCTTATTTTTCTCTGCCCATTTATTCTCTTGATACCTTCCTATGTGAGAAACTCGTCCCATATGATTAAAATTATGACTGAGTTTTCCATCACAAATCAATACATTATTCTGGTCACCATGGACATAGTGGGCCTGACATTCAAAGGGAGTAACACTTTATGGAGTGGAGGAGTGGCCTAGTGGTTGGGGCAAGGTACTTCAGGCCAGAAGGTCGAGGGTTCAAATCCCACTAGAGGACAGCAACCTTGGGCCGGAAGGACTGGGGTTTCTAGTCCCACAGGTGCTCCTTGTGGTCTTGGGCAAGCCACTTAACCCTCCATAGCCCATGTTCCCTGTAAAATAGTTATCTCCAAGTTATAATGCCCTCTTCAATGTAATTTCAGTTTGTTCAATGTAAACCGCACTGATGCAGAATAGCACAGTATATAAGAGAATATAAATAAATAAATAAACACGGTTAGCAGACCTGCTATTCGTGTTAATCCCTTTTATCTGGGATATTCAGTGCCAGTAACAATTAGGGTAGGAAGTGGAAAGCCCAATTGTCTGGATGATGTGGAATGCAGAGGCTACCTTGGGGAGAAATTTGAGATGTGTCCAGAGTATTACCCAGTTATGGTAGACCAGGGTGTAGGAGGATTATGCAACTAGTTCCTGTAGCTCGCTTACATTCCTCAAGAGGTGATCGCGATGAGGAGGAGAGTTTTCCAGGTGATGAACTTTGGATGCACCTCATTTAAGGACACAAAGGGGCTTAGTGCGAGCTGGTACAGGATGATGAGATCCAATGGGGAAAAGGGTGGGCAGATTGGGGGGCAAACATTTGTCAATCATATCATGAACCAAGATATTAGTGGATGGGTCAATATGGGGTTATTACTACTACTGCTACTACTATTAATCATTTATATAGTGCTACAAGGCATATACAGTGCTGTACAAACATATAAAGAAGACAGTCCCTGTTCGTAGAGCTTACAATCTAATCAAGACAGACAAAACAATACAGGAAAAACAAGGGAGTTCAAACATGGAAGGAGACAAGGAGAACAAGGGATTAGGATCCAAATGTGGCCTCAAAGAAGTAAGCCTTTAGCATGGATTTGAAGAAGGGAAGAGACTTTGACGTAAAGATAAGAGGAAGTTTGTTCAATGCATAAGGAGCAGCAAGGTGAAAAGATCAAAGTCTGGAGCTTGCAGAAGAAGAAAAGGGCATAGAGAGAAGAAAGCCAGAAGAGGAGTGGCGTGGAATTCACGAGGAGGGATGCTGGGAGAGAGAAGAGAGGAAAGGTAATGAGGTGCAGTAGAGTGAATGCATTTATATGTTAGAAGGAGAAGTTTGAATTGGATATGGAAATGGAAGGGGAGCCAGTGAAGTGATTTTAGAAGAGGGGTTATATAAGTGTATCGAGGCTGGTGGAAGATTGGCCACGCAGCAGAGTTCTAGATAGATTGAAGAGGAGAGAGATGACACTGAGTGAGACCAGCAAGGAGGAGGTTGCAATAGTCAAGACGGGAGTATGTTCAGAGAGGAAGGGATGAATTTTGTTGATGTTATAGAGAAATAAACAACAGGTTTTAGCTATGTGTTGAATATATGTGGAGAAGGAAAGGGAGGAGTCAACATGATCCCAAGGTTGTGGGCCGAGGAAACAGGAAGAAGAAGAGTATTGTCAACAGTGATAGAGAAAGGAGGAAGGGGAGGAGGGTTTAGGGGGAAAAATAAGTAGTTCCGTTTTAGCCATATTCAATTTTAGGCGGCGGTGAGATATCCAGACGGCAATGTAAGATAAGCAAATAGAGATATGAGTTTGGAACTAAAGAGAGATGTCAGGTATAGATAGATAGATTTGAGAGTCATCAACATAAAAATTATGCTGAAAGTCATAGGAAGAGATGAGGGAACCGAGGTACTGGGTAGAGAAAAGGAGAGGGCCCAGAACAGACCTTGAAGTACACCAACTGAGAGAGGGATGGCAGTAGAGGAGGAACTCCCAGAACAAACACTGAAAGAGCGATTGGAGAGATAAGAAGAGAACCAAAACAGTACAGGGTTTCTAAAACCAAGAGAAGATAAAATGTCAAGGAGGAGGAGATGGTCAACAGTATCAAAAGCAGCAGAAAGACTGAGAAGAATGAGAACTGAGTAAAGGCCTTTGGACTTAGCAAGGACCAGATCACTGGAGACTTTGGCAAGAGCCATTTCAGTAGAATGAAATGGATGAAAACAAGATTGAAGTGGATCAAGTAGGGCTTGAGAGGAGAGAAATTCAAGACAGCGGCAGAGAACTGCACGTTCAAGAATTTTGGAAATAAATGGGAGAAGGGAGATGGGCAGGGGCGGCTCAAGGCAATCTGCTGCCTGAGGCGAGGGATGAGATGGCACCCCTCCCCCCCCCCACCAGAGCTGGGGGGGTGTCTTTCTCAAAACTCCAGTCAGGAACTGAACCAAACCAAAAAGCCGATTAGATAATGTGGAGGAAATGCAAGATGTTTGCACACCAAGGAACTAAAAGAAAAAGCAAGAACCGCAGCACTGTTTAACACCAAATTATAACTCATTTTTATTTTGTTATAAACTGCATTATGATTCTTGCTTTTTTTCTTTTTGAATATATATTTTGCATCCATAGAACCCCCTCCCTCAACAATGTGTGTAGAGCAGAACCAGGACATTCACCCACGGAACTCGGTATCTAAAAAATAAAATAATCTGATTCAGACCATTTCACTAACAACAAACATTCTCCATTACCAGGCATATTGTGAACTAATACAAAACCCTACAAAAGTCACTGAAGATCTAGAAGGCCAAATCTACCATACCATACCAGGATAAACTTCCAAAACTCCTCACATAAGGAACCTACCCAGAAAAACGATGTACTATAAATACTGCCATAATCCCTAGAACATACATACACCTCTTTGAAAAACTGAACAAGTCAAATTACTACAGCACTGTATAGATCCCTGTGTACAAACTCCATGTTAACAGAACACATGGCCTCGGTCACACACTCAGAACACAGACCCTCACCAAATACAGAATAAGTGACTACAACCTAAAGTAAAAATAAAAATATGTAGACAAAAATTAAACTGAATCCCCAAGAAGCCAGACTTTGCATGAAGTGCAACATAGATAAATAATAGATGTAGTTCCCCATAAAGATAGTGTAAAGTCCAATCACTAAATTGAAAATAAAATTAATTTTTTCTACCTTTGTTGTCTGATCATTTTATTCTCTAATCATGCTGGTCCTGATCTGAGACTTCTGCTTTCTGTCTTCTCTTTCTATGGTCTATAGTCCATCTGCCATTTCTTCACTTCCTTCTATCAACCTATTTCCAGTCCTAGTAACCCTCCCCGATATTAGTCCCCTTTTCAAGTCCTCCCCTCCCAGTACTTCCAATTTAACCCCCTTGCATTCCCAGGACTTCCACTAGTGTTCATTCCCTTCCAGTCTCCCTCTTTCCCCACTGTCCAGCCCCTTCTAGTCCAGATACCCTCCCATTGCCAGTGTCCCCTCCCTTCCAGCCCCCACCCCCATTACCCAGCCAGCTATCAGTCCCATCACAAGTGTCAGCTCCCTTCCATCCCCCTCCAGCCCACCCCCAGATGTCAGCTCCCTCCCATCACTCTCCTCCCTTCCCTAGTATCATCACCCTTCCAGTCCTCCTCTAGTACCATCCCCAGGTATCAGTTCCTTTCCAGTCTCCTCCTCCCCCCATGTGAGCCCCCTTCCAGCCCCCACCTTCCCCTGTGTCAGCTTCCTTCCAGCCCCACCCATGTCAGCTCCTTTGCAGACTCCACCTTCCCTTGTCAGTTCCCTTCCAGCCTCCTCCTCCCCCAGTGTCAACCTAGTTGCAGATCCCACCTTCCACTCATGTCAATTCCCTTCCAGTCTCCTCCCCCATGTTAATCCCATTGCAGATCTCCCCTCCCCTCATGTCAATTCCCTGCCAGCCCCCTCCTCCCCCTCCTTGTGTCAGCCCGCTACCAGCCCCCTTCTTCCCCCATGTTAGCTCCCCATGCTGCAGACTCACTTTCTGCTTATCATTTATTATTTAATATTTAATATACCGCCCTTGGCAATAGCAGATAGAGCGGTTTACATCAGTAAAATACTTGTATAAAAATAAAAATGAAAGAAACAATCATGATAGAAAAGATAAGATACAGAGCAACAGAGAAAAAATCAAAGAGTCATTAATTGCACAGAATTAATTAGTTAATGCCTAATTAATTACATGATGTCTACTTGTCAGGCAGTAAGCATAGCTCAAATAACCAGAAAAAAAGGGAAAATTTAGAGTGCACATCTGCATTCTTCTACAAGCCACCATCTTTCTCCGCCCTCTGTTTTCCAATACTCTTAAATGGGCATAGAAGTACAAATCTCTATCTAGCCAAATGCCCAGATTCAACACATCAGATCTTAACAGGATTGAATTGCCCCCTATGTGGATCTTAGAAATGTGTTTCCATTTCCCCCTTTCCCATCCAAAGAATTTCAGATTTCTCAACACTGAGAATAAGCCTCCTTTCTCTCAAACTAGCACTGATCCTTCTCAAACCATTCTTTTCTCCTTCCTTCCCCTCTTTTATTTCCCCTTTCTTTCTTCCTTTTACACTTGTTCTTACCTCTTTCCTTTGTCCTGTCTCTCCTGCTCTTGTCTCTTTGCCCTTGTTCTTATCTTTTTTCTACTCCTTTTCTTGCTTTGTCTTTTTAAATTGTAAGCTCTTTTGAGCAGGGACTGTCTTTTTGTGTTTTCATTGTACAGCGCTGTGTGTGCCTGGTAGCGCTTTATAAATGCTTAGTAGTAGTAGTAATTTCTGTATTCAAACTTCTTTTGACCTATAAATGCATTCATTCTACTGCTCCTCCCTATCTTTCCTCTCTCCCTACACCCCTCCTCGTGAACTCTGCTCTTCCACTAGCCTGCTTCTCTCAATGCCCTTTTTTCCCACTGCCAACTCCAGACTTCGATCCTTTCACCTTGCTGCTCCTTATGCCTGGAACAAACTACCTGAGTCTGTACATCAGGCTTCATCTCTGCCCCTTTTCAAATCCATGCTAAAAACTCTCCTCTTTGAGGCTGCTTTTGGATCCTGATCCTTTGTTTTCCTTGGGTCTCCTTATCTTTCCCATTTATACCCTTATTCTCATGTATTGTATTGTCTGTCTTGATTAGATTGTAAGCTCCAAAGAGCAGGGAACATCTTTTATATGTATCTGTAGAGCGCTGCGTATGCCTTGTAATGCTATAGAAATAATAGTACTACTAGTAATTATTCAAAAATAGGAGGAGTGGCCTAGTGGTTGGGGCAAGGTACTTCAGGCCGGAAGGTCGGGGGTTCAAATCCCACTAGAGGACAGCAACCTTGGGCCGGAAGGACTGAGGTTTCTAGTCCCACAGGTGCTCCTTGTGGTCTTGGGCAAGCCACTTAACCCTCCATAGCCCATGTTTCCTGTAAATATATGTGTAAATAGTTAATATGGTTATCCAAGTTGAGATCCCTGTTATTTGTAATTACGGTGTAATCCCCCACCGTAAAATACCTTGATGTTCCATGTAATCCGCACTGATATCAAATAGCGCGGTATATAAGAAAAATAAATAATAATGAGGGCTGCATTGGATAATGCATTAATGCAGTTTAATAAATCTAGCCTTACAATTGTGACTTGGGGCTTTGAATGGTAAAAATGACTTGTCTAAAGTTCCAAGAAGCCTGACTTCCCTGATTCTCAGCCCACTGCTCCAAGTCACTTCAGCAGAGATAAAGGGGGAGCTGGAAGGGGAGGGGCTGGAAGGGTAGGCTGGGGGCAAAGGCCATGAAAGAATGTCCCCGAAGGGGAGGGGGCCAGGGAAAAAGTAAAAGTGGCTAAGAAGGAGATGAGAAAAACAGTGAATAGGGGTAAGGACACACACACATGTATATTTGCTTAAATATGGTGTTAATCTGGCTATGATCCCAGAGGAAACAATATCAGAGTTGAAGAAAGCCTGTATGGAGCACAGGATTTTTAAAGGGGGATCGGAGGGAGAAAAGAAGAGGAAAAGAAGGTAAAGTCAGTGGTAAGTAGAATGCATGTGCCTTGAGGTCCTTCTCTGCTGACATGGTTCTATCATATGCTCCCCCCCAGTGATGCACACCATGCCCCCCCCCCCCCCCGCCCCGGCTTACTATGCTGAACTTTGACTGGCCCTTATTTTGCCTTTTATTTTACAGGAAGAAAAAAAAAAAGAGAAATTAAGAATCCAGCTCTGCCCCCAGAGAAGTGAAACCTGAGATTTCTTTCCTTGTGTTTTCTTTTTCTTTAATGCAGAGCAGATTGAGGCACTAAATCAGGAGAGGCATGATGTAATAAAACAAATTACAGCTCTGCTTCCAAGTGTACTAAAAGCAAAATATAAAAATTCCTGTTCCAGAGCTAGAATTCATTTGAGATGTGATGTGGTATCTACAGTGGTGTAATGGGGTTCGGACAGCAAGAGAGGTTGTGGTCCCCGTGCATATTAAAGGTCACACACCTTGCAAGGTCAGCCAGTCTCCATGTCAGAGGTTACTGGCTGTCACGGCAATTCAGCAGCAACTTGGTTCCCCTACTAGAGTAGCTGCAATACTTCAGTCACCCTGGAGAGGTTAGTCTAAATCTGGTTTTCCTCAACCCCTCCTAGTGCATGCTGGGATATTTACCATTTAAATACAAATTTAGACCTTCCAGCACCTTTTTCCAAATAAAGGATCATCTTCAACAATAAGATAACTCTCCTCTCAGATTAAACTAATTCTTCAGCCACAACTGCCAGATAAATCCAGGTCATTAGCGACAGGCAAAGCCCCTTTTGTTTTGGACATATGACCTTTTGCTTTATTCACAAAATTGGAAGAAATGGTCCCTGAATGCAGTGGGGAGAAACCAGGACTGGGGTTCTTCCTGTTCCTTATGACCTGGAATCATCTGATAACCCACCAAGGGAACAGCGTCTTTCCAGCTCCTGATTCATACTCCTAGGTAAAAGGATCTAGACCACGTTTATGGAAAGACGACAGGAGCATTAGGACATTGTTTCCCCAGGTATGAAGAATCCTTTGTACTTATAAATTCATATTCCATCTCAATGGATGGTGTTAAGTGTACCCGCATGCCATTTAGTGCATTGCCATGTCTTTGCAACATGCTAAGGTCAGGGGTCAGATGCACACGCCCCTTGAGATTAGTACAGACCTCCACGCTAAATTTGCAACGCAATCGCATGCTAAATTAGCACATTTTAGTAAACATGCTGACTAGAGGAAGCATCTCCTCCCTTCTGTAACTTATTTTCTACTAAGTGACACACCATCTTTGGAATTTTGGAGTGTAATAAAGTCTTTAATAAGAAAGATAACCATATCCAAATGTGAAGAGCTATGGCCTTGAGTTCATCCCTGCAGCAAGGGGGAATCCCCTCCTCCTCATCTAATCCAGGGACTTAAGACTGTCCCTGCCCCTTAGAAATTGGGAAGGGAGAGAAGGAGGAGGTGAGGGGAAGGCCAGAAAGAGGAGATGAGATGAGTGTAGAACATTTACAGGGCTAAGCACCCCATGTCTTTTTTAGATGACACAAAAGTCTTCTCACTTAAGGGACAGCTTCCACTCTACCCTAAACCAGCTGGAGCTGGAAGAGATTTAAGTCTGTCGCTTTAAATTTGCCTGCCACAAAATAATTTCGTCATACCCTTAATCCTCTCAGATCAAACTTTTCAGATTGACTGTGCTGATTATGGCACCTCTGTTTTAACTTGGGACTGTCTCAAAGGCTATTTTAAATTTTGTAACAACTAAGGACAAAACTGGAAGAGGCAGCATTGTGCAATCAAAGGAATGTATTTTTGTGAGAAATAAATTAAAAATAACTTATCTGCTTTTGCCAGAAGCAAAAGGTAGCAGATGTGTATTAGATTCTCTCAGGAGACAGCTGCCAGTCATTGCATGTGATAAGGGGCAGACTGAGCCAATGCAAAGACATGTGCTTGCTGCTGCTTTTCTTAAGAGCACCTCCAGTTTGGCAATCTGACAACTTTGTCAACTGCCAGAAGGACTGGTCTAATTATTTTATTTTATTTATTTATTTACTAGCATTTATATACTGTACTGCTTTTTCCAGAGATCAAATGTGGTTTACATTAAACTACAACAAGGTCAATTACATGTAACAGTTCCAATAACTAGGTACAATTAACAGGAACTTGGGACTTAACTTAGTCATGTTGAAAACTATGTACAATGAATAAAAAATGTGGATCTAGACTTATAGTTTGAATGTGAGCTATTTACAATGAGTTTGTAACTTCTATATGTATGTGTAGGGGGGTAAGTTAACTTCATGTTCAGGGTACGTAATGTTGCATGGTTCTGTGTTGATCGGAATTATTGGCCAAATGAACCAGTCAAACTGAGGAAATGTCATTTGGGCCAATATGTTTTAAATGCCAGGGATGATTTTTAGTCCCAGTTCATTGTCACTGCTTAAAGTCAGTTAGAACTACAAGTCCCTACATGCAGTGGGTTAAAACCAGGACAGAATTGTCATATCCCTTATGACCTAGAATTGTTTGGTAAACGTATACACATACCAGAGTTCTGAAAAATGTAAATTAACCTCCCTCAACCCAACTCAGGACTGCCTCTATTTTTACACTTGGGGCCAGCTCTTTCCTATGGGATGTAGATTATGCCACACTCAGTCAGGAAACAGAAACGTAAACTTCTTTTAATGAATCAGTTTCTTTTTTTAATATATTAGTGATGGGGAAGTAGGAGTGTATCAAGGAGCAGAGTGCACTGAGCTGGGAAACCCATGTAATCCTCTGATGACATCAGAGCTGCCAGGTTACTAGTTTTAGGAGGGAAACTTTCTTGGTGCTCCTGTTTTTGAATTTACAAACCAGTGTGGCATTTGTAATCCCAGATTCTACCCGTTAAAAGTAGTGAGGTTGCCATGTTAGTCGACTTTAATGGTTAACAAAAATAAAACAAAAAAAGAATATAAGTTGATACCTTTTTATTGGACTAACCTAATACATTTTCTGATTAGCTTTTGAAGGTTAAACTTTCTTCCTAAAGTCAGAAGAGTTCAACTTATATTCTTTTTTGTTTTATTTTTGTTTATTGATCTCTGTTGAAAAAAGACTTCCCTCCTGTACATTTAAACTTTAGGGGTATTTAAATGTTTATCATACCTCTACATCCATCCTTTCCAACAGCGTCTACATATTGAGATCATAAGCTAATTTGTGTGCTTTGTTTGGAGGGGCAAGGGGTAGGGAGCTCAGATTAGTGGCGAAGGTGTGTGTATGTGTGTGAACTTTCTCCCCCTCCCCTCAGATTGGCATAATTTAGCTTTTTCCTCCCCCACTACCCCCACCACTTACTTTCTTCAACAACTTCACACAGGTAGAAACACATTTTCCTCTTCCATCCTAGCTCCTCTTCCCAGACCTGTTGCCTTAAAGTTCCCAGCAGGACGACACGATAAAATATTTTCAAACCTATGTATTTCTTAATGTATTCTTACCTTCCTTTGTTTTTTTTTCATTCTTTTTTTCTCTAGCCTTTCCTTATTAATTCATTTTCCTTATTCCACATTTCCTCTCCTAATTCCAAGTTTTTTCTTTTTACTCATTTTATTCTCCCAATATTTCCTCTTGATTTTTTCCCATCCTGTTGTCATCTTTATTTTGTTTGTTATAGGTTCCCTTTCTTTTATTTTCTCTTTTTCTTGTGTTTCTCTTTATCCTATCTACCATCATCCTCTCCTTTCCCTTCTGCTATCCCTTACTCTTGTCCTCCTCACCTCTCCAAAATTCCCTCATGCTTTATTCAGACCAATCCCTTTTCTTTCTCCGCCCTCCACATTCTCAAAAGCTGATATATTCTACTTTTTACAAACTGAAAATAAAATCATTATTGAACCTTGGTTGTCTAATCACTTAATTTAGTATAGGAATTTACTTTATGAGAAAAGGGAAAGTTGTTTATTAATCAGAGAAAACAACAATCGATTACAACGCACCATGAATAAAAATAAATTTGCCTTACCAACAGACTTCAGGAAAGCAAAAAAGACAACAACAAACAAGGCCTCCTCACATATTGCACTGGTCCTATGCAATAACCTCCCTGATCACCTTAGACAAATAATTGACCTACTAACATTTAGAAAGTATCTCAAAACACACCTTTTCAACACACACTATGGCACGCAGGACCAAGTTAATAATTCAGCATCAATGCAACAAAATACCTAAGACTTACCTCCATCACTACATATGACTCGCAACAGAAAACACTGTATATACCATGTTTCCCCGAAAATAAGACCGGGTCTTATATTTATTTTTGCTCCAAAAGATGCACTAGGGCTTATTTTCGGGGTAGGGCTTATTTTTTTTTACTGATACCGGTAGCACTTGCTGATTGGCTGCCACCCCATGACAGTCAGCCAATCAGTGAAGTGTTACCACAGAGCGCATAGGGAAGCAGTGGATGCGGGCAGCGACAGCCCCTTGGAGAGAAGGAAGAGGCCCGCAGCACAGAGACAGCACCGGCAGCTGATCGGCGTCGATATTTTTCTTTTCTCCGAGCATAAGGACAGAGCAGAGGCGGGCCCGAGGGAGATAAAGAGAAGCCGAAGTGCCAGCTTGCCCTCTAACTTCGTTGCAAGTATTTTGCCTCCCTAAACGCCACCTCGTTAATGTGGCTGCCTTCCCAGTCAACGCCGCGAGACTGCGCGTTCTTCATGATGGATACACCCCCTCTCGGCGCGTGTGTAACAATCTCCCTTGGACATGATGGATTTGAAAGGCCCCCATGAAGCACGTTGCAGAAACCCCCGTGCCTTGGAAAGATAATTCGGACATGGAAATCGCCATACCGGTAGGTAGAAATATTATCTGCTTGCTCTCCTTCATGCTGTGCTGTTCATGTCCATTATGACTGAGTTCCCGTATCCCCAGTTTATTCACAGCTACGGTAGTGCAGAATCCACTCGGTGTTAAAAAATACCTTAATGTAAAGTGCAGTGAATTTAGGCTGAAGGGTTGAAATGAATGCATGGGGACCAAAAGGAACAATGTCTATTAATCTAAAAATGCATTCCCCTACCTCAAGAACACACACAGGCAGCCCTCCTCCATGATCTTCACTAGGTCTTATTTTCGGGGTAGGGCTTATATTATGGGCATCACAGAAAAATGTGCTAGGGCTTATTTTTGGGGAAACACGGTAGTTCTACTTTTATATATTTATGTGTTGTACTCAAACAATTGTTCAGATGATAGTATTATCATCATTATGTACATAGTTATTAATCAAAACTATTGTTCCATGTAAACCGCAATTGATCCTTGGAAATTGCGGTATAGAAATTATTGTTAAATAAAATTGATAAATAAATAAATAAATGTTTAAAATTGATAGATTGTTGAACAAACCTAAGGAAGTTTCTAGTTCAGGGTTTGAGAATATTTGTAGGTTAAATGAGTAGGGTGCAGGCAACTTTAGAGTGAAGGAAAGACATGGTGGGGACACAGAAAAGGAGGACAGTTTAGACGAATGGTTAAGGTTGGAACAAGTACACAAGGTAGAGATGAGGATTAAGTCTTCATGTAGAGACTTAGATGTAAGTCTGAGTATTATTAGGCTATTACTGGATGATTTTAACAGTCTCATTAGTGAGATAGTTAATTCATCTTTAGAAAAAAGGTGTCAGATGGGCATTCTTCATATAGTAACATAGTATATAATGGCAGATAAAGACCAGTATGGTCCATCTAGTCTGCCCAGCCAGGCGGTAAGAGTAGGTACCCCTGCCGCTCCGTGCAGGTCACCCTTCCCCATGTCTTTGTTTAGGGGCGTATCCACCGCTCAGTGCAGGTCACCCGTATTTGTTGAGATATAAGAGTTACGTTTATTTAGATTTTATCTTGTTGCTATAAAGGGATCCACTGTGTCTGTCCCAAGACACTTTGAATTCCATCACTGTATTTGCCTCCACTACTTCCATTGGGAGGGCATTCCAAGCATCCACCACCCTTTCAGTGAAAAAGTATTTCCTGACATTGCCTTTCAGTTTACCCCTTGCAGCTTCATGTTATGCCTCTAGTTTTACAGCTTCCCCGTCTTTGGAAGAGGTTTGTTTGTTCATTAATATTCTTTAAGTATTTAAAGGTCTGAATCATATCTCCCCTATCCCTCCTCTCTCCAGAAAATGCATATTTAAGTCTTCAAGTTTCTTCTCATATGTCTTCTGATGCAGGCTCCAAATCATTTTGGTCGCCTTCCTCTGAACCGTTTCCAGGCTTTTTATATCCTTAGCGAGATATGGTCTCCAAAACTGAACACAATATTCCAAGTGAGGCCTGTTTCCCATCAGCGCCGTAGGCTCAGCTTTAACAGAGCCACGGTTAAGGGAAACACTCTCCCTTCACCGCGGCTCTGCAAAACGGAGCTGCCACGGAGGGGAAACAGACAGGCTCTCCGGGGGGTGGACGGCCGTGGGGCTCCTCATTCTGCCGCTGCCGCTGCTGGAGCAGCTGTGGCAGCTGCTTCTTACGCCGGGGGTTTGTTTTATTAGTTTTAGTTTGATGGCCGAGTGAGGCGGTCTTTTTGGGGGCAATTTTGCCGCCCCAAAAAAGTTGCCGCCTGAGGCTACCGCCTCACTCAGCCTCATTATAGAGCCGCCCCTGGGTAGAGGCACTGTTTCTAGCCAGGTCCTTTGTACCCAAGTGGATGACAACATCAGTTTTGGAGCACTCACTTTCTGCACTAATTATGGCAGCAATTTGCTTTGTATTCCTGCTGGCTGAAGAGCCTGGGAGGCATTTGACCATCTTTTCCCCTTTGAACTGTGTTCCCAAGTTGGTGTCTCTGATGATGGAATCCCCAAGTAGTAGTAGTTTCCTCTTTTGTGTCAGTTTCTTTATAAGCAGGACATTATAAATAGATTGGGCATTAACTTTCTCTTTTAAAGACACTTCAGTTTCTACTGATTGGGCATTTGAATTTCCCAAGGTAGAGAAGGCATTATGCAGGGATATCTCTTGATTGCAAGGGTGCCTCCTTGTTATAGGTTGCAAACTACCAGAGCCTATTGTGATCCATTTGTTCCTGGGTTGTTTGATTCTTTGTGGGAGTGGTGGTGGATTTTTTTTCTATTTGTATTCTAGAGGAGGTGTATTTAATTGCAGCTAATTCTTCCCTTAATAGAATCAATTCTTTATGCATGCCAGATAATTTGAGACATATAGGGCAAACTCTTAGGCTCCAAATGATTCTTTTTGGTATGAAGGCACCACAACTATTGCACTGAATACACGACATGTTGATTAATATGGCTATAAAGCAGTTCTAGGACAAGGAGAAAAGGTGGGTGTTACAGTGAATTGAAGGACAGATGTCAATTCATATGATGGACTATATAGGCAATGCAACCCTGGGGTTGGTGGGCAGGAATTTAAGTGTCCCTAGTCAGTAGACCTTCTATGAAGGGAGGGCACACTCATATCTAAGAGAATATAAACAGGTAATAACTAGGTAGGGGAAACGTATATCAAAAAGCAGCCAAAATAATAACTGTAGAAACTTATCTTTGCAGTGCTGGATCAGAACCCTTGCTCAGGTAGCAGAGAGACATTTATGAAATCTACATTAAAATAAGATGTTTCTGGGGGATGAGGAAGCAAGTTAGCATCTTTGGCGGTCCTGTGAGTGCAGGCTAGTTTTTGTGCTCTGTGATTTTTATCTGCTATGCCCTATTTAGGTAGGAAAAGAAATGCAAAGAAATTAGCCAAGCTAGCCACCTCGAAGGACTTAACTACTGGTGGTCCAATGGATAAATTTGTTGGGCTTGCCAATGGGGATCTAACTCTGGAGCATTCATTGGGTAGAGGTGGGGGTGAAGGGGACCTAGTGCTCATCCTTGATCTTGAAACAATATTGAGCTCGGAGAACCATAAGTCACCAGTGCAACCAGGAAGAAGTTGGGCAGGATCAGCTGAGATGATGCTGGGTGTCGATCTTGGCACGGTACCTCCCATGCTGCAGCGCCCTCAAACCAGAGAAGATTCCTGGAATGAGGTGACACTGGCTGCTGAAGATGCGGTTTCCAAAGGCACTGAGCAGTTGGCTGGAGTGAGTCAACCTGGTGAGTTGCCCTCTCTGGAAAAAATCCTCTTCTGCATTCTTCTATGTCTCTACCTCAGCCTGTTTTGGTAAGGCCGAAAACCTTTGACTTTGAGTCCTTATGGAAAGGAATTTCTGTGCTGGAGAAATCTCTTTCTGCCCATTTGTAATATATTATAATTTTGTTTAATCAAAATGCTCTGAAGCTGGATGAACAGGACTGGGTGTTAACTTGTTTAAAGACTAGAGTTGTCAAGCTTGAGCAGAGAGTGGAAGTTATTGAAGCTAGCAATGAGACCTTTATTAAACATTCCGGGATTATGGATAGGAAGCTGGAGCTTTTGGAAAATGCTAATAGGAGGTGCAATTTGTGTTTCTTGATCTTTCCTAAGGTGCCTACAGTTTCTCCTCAGAAACTGTTTAAAAATTTATTGGTATCAACTTCAAAGATTCCTACTGAGTCCGCATTCTTGGTTTCTAGAGCAGGGGCGGCCCAAGGGGGGTGCGGGGCCATGTGTGGGGCCTCATTTGCATAAGGGGCCTCATTTGCATAAATATTTGCATAATGTTATCATACACTAACCTTTAGTAAACATGCCTCTTAATGAGTGTATGGATAAAGAAAGACTAAAAGATTTCTACATTACTATAATCCAGTGCCAACCACCAGGCACATTAGGAACTACTACAAACACTGCCCATATAGAACCCATAGCAAATCCGCCGTATCGTAACAGCACTACCACGACTCACAAAGCACCATACCCTACCTATCAAAAGGCAACACTGCAAATATTAAACCAATACATTTCAGAGAATAACAATACATGACCTACTGGGGAAAAAGAACAAGTGGCAATGTCAAATAGGAATTACATAAACAGAATACCTCAGCTCAGTTACACATGCAGAACACAGACCATCACCAAACAAGGAATCACAATTTAGAAACAGGAAGACAATTAAACTGGGAACCCCAAAAGACAAATTTGGAATGTACAACAACATTGTAGAAATAAAACTATAAATTAATTTCCTCTTGTACTAAACAAAGCGCAGACGTTAATGATTTATTTATTTATTTAGCTGTATTTATATTCCGCTTTTCACCGGGTCAAAGCGGTCAATTGGGGGATACATTTAACACGAGGGGATATGACACACATACGTTAATACTTACAGGGAACATGGGCAATGGAGGGTTAAGTGGCTTGCCCAAGACCACAAGGAGTGCCTATAGGACTAGAAATCCCAGTCCCTCCGGCCTGAGATTGCTGTCCCCAGGTGGGACTTGAACCCCCGGCCCTCCGGCTTGAAGTACCTTGTCCTAACCACTAGACCACTCCTCCCTCACATTGATGCACATTTCCCAGAGCTGACATATTCCAGTTAATAAATTCAAAATAAAGAGATCTTTCTACCTTTTGTGCATTTTTTTTCAGTTGCAATTGCTCCAGCCACTTTCTTCTGGTTTCTTTGTGTCTTCTGCTAACTCTCCATCGTCTGCTGTCCATTTGTCCTTTCTTCGCTCTTCTAATTTTTTTCCATTCTCTCTCTACAACTTCTTTAACATACTAATCTTTCTCCTTTTGCTCTTTCCTCATTCCTATTTCATCCACTCAAATTTTACCCCTCCATCCTCAATCCCCACTTATTCTCCCAATACCCAGCCAATTGTAGATTTTTCTTCCGTCCCACACAAAATATTTTTCCCCTCTCCATTTGACTCTCCCAGCTCCATCCCATTCTAATCTCCCCCCAACATCAGCTCCCTTCTAGTTCCAGCCCCACCCAGTATCCGCTCCCTTCTAGTCTCCGCATTAGCTCATTTCCAGTCCTAGCCCCCCATCCATTTCCAGTCCTATCCAAGTCCCTCCATCAGCTTATTTCCAATACCAGCCTCCCATCAGCCCATTTTTAGTCCTTTACTAGCCCCACCATCAGCCCATGTCAGATTCTAGCTCCCCTCCACTCAGCCCATTTCCAATCCAAGCCCCCCATGAGCCTACTTCCAGTTCTAGCCCTCCATGAGTCCATTTCAATCCAAGCCCCCACCACAGCCCATTTCCAATCTTAGCTCCCCCAACACCCAATTCCCAGTCCTATCCTAGCCCCCTCCATCAGCCCATTTCCTGTCCTAGCTCCCTCCCCTCACAACCCATTTCCATTCCAAGCCCCCTCCCCATCAGCTATTTGCAGTTCAAGCCCCCCTTCCACTCAGCCCATTTCCATTCCAAGCCCCCCTCCCCATCAGCTATTTGCAGTTCAATCCTCCCTTCCCATCACCCCAATTTCAATTCCAACCCCCGTCCCCATCAGCTATTTGCAGTTCAAGCCTTCCCTTCCACTCAGCCCATTTCCAGTCCTAGGAACCCCCCCAACCCATTATTTATTTTATTTATTTATTTACATTCTCTTATATTACGTGCTATTCTGCATCAATGCGGTTTACATTGAACAAACTGAAATTAAATTGAAAAGGGCATTATAACTTGGAGATAACTATTTTACAGGGAATATTACCAGTACTAGCCCCCCCCCTCCCCATAGCCTATTACCAGTCCTAAGTCCCCATCAGCCCACTCTCAGTCCTAATCCCATGAGCCCATTTCCAGTCCTAACACCCCATCACCCAATTTTCAGTTTAAGCCCCCCCATAGCCCATTAACAGTCCTAACCCCCCATCAGCCCACTCCCAGTCCTAACCCCATCAGCCCATTTCCAGTCCTAACCCCCATCACCCAATTTTCATTCCTAAATCCCATGTCCAATTTTTCTGTTTAAGCCCCCCCCCCCCATAGCCCATTACCAGTCCTAACCCCCCATCAGCTCATTTCCAGTCTTAGCCCCCCCCCATAGCCCATTACCAGTCCTAACCCCCTATCAGCCCTCTTCCAATCCTAACCCCATTAGCCCATTTCCAGTCCTAACTCCCACCCCAACAGCCCAGGGTAAATTTAAAATTAAAAAAAAGCTGTCTGCTGCCGCCGCCACCACCGTGGCAGCAACGGCAGAATCGAATATCCCGCGGGGCCCCCCCCTGCCCTACAGAGCCTGCCCTCCCTGCATCAGCTCCGTCTCCGCAGTCACACGGGCTTTCAGAGCGCGAAAGGAGAGTTTCTCCCTCGAGGCTCTGTTAAGCCCGTGGGGGCTGATGGGAAAGTCCCATCAACCCCTGCGGGCTTAACAGAGCCACGAAAGAGAAACTAGTCTCCCTTCACGCTCTGAAAGCTGGTGCGACTGCGGAGACGGAGCTGATGCAGGGAGGGTAGGCTCTGTCGGGCAGGGGGGGGGCCCCACGGGATATTCGATTCTGCCATTGACGCGGCGCGGCAGTGGCAGCAGACAGCTTTTTTTTTAATTTTAAAATTTACTTTTAAAGCAGAATGTTCTTTGCGCGGGGCCCCCTGAAACGCGGGGCCCTGTGCAAAAAACATTCTTGCTTAATGGACTGGCCGGCCCTGTTCTAGAGTTTCCTACTTACCTACGTCTACAGTAAGCTTGTGCCAGCAGAAGAGCATTGGTAGTCACCTGTAATGTCATCTGGCAGTTTGGATTTGATAGCGTTTCTGGAAACACTGGATTCTAAGCCACCAGTGGCTGCCAGCTTAATGTTAACTTTTGCGTTGGATGCTGACAAAGATTGGCTTCTTAAAATGATTTTTCAATATAAGGCCACTCAGTTTTTGGGCTGTAAAATAAGATTATTTCCTGATGGTTCTAGAGGAATGCAGCAGACGTAAGCAGTTTCTATTGTTGAAGCTTGGGAGGGTTATTTTTTCTTAGATTTCCATGTATTTAATTAAACTGGGGGTACCTGGTATATCCTCAACAATTGTCTGGCTTTGTGTCATCTAGAACTTCCCTGGTGGAAGCAATTGCAGGACCTGTCTCGGAGGGTGCCACTGAGGGGGACTAGGGAACATTAACTAAAGATTTTGATCCCTGTATTAATTTCTTTTGCCTTGGGGATATATTACTTTTGCTTTGGGTATTTGCTTCCTCCAATATGTGGGTTTGGAGGTATTTGTTATATGTGATAGTCATTTATTTCTTTTTTTACTTTGTTTGGTTTCACCTTTTGAAAACCTCTTTCTGTACCAGATGTGATATATCTTGTGATTTTTGCATCCCAAGTGCATGATTCTGCATTTCTTCATATTAAATCTTAACTGCCAAGCATTAGACCAATCTTCCAGCTTTTGTAGATCTTTCCTCATGTCCAGTCCCTCAGAAGAGTTCACTCTGTTGCAAATTTTCGTGTCATCTGCAAAAAGGCAGATTTTTCCCATCAATCCTTCAGCAATATCACTCACAAATACAATGAACAATATCGGTCCCAGGACCGGGTCGAGGGGCACACCACTACTCATTTTCCTTTCTTCCGAGTGAGTTCCATTTACCACCACTTTCTTTGTCTGTCAGCCAACCAATTTCTGATCCAGTTCACCACCTTGGGACCCATCTCCAGGCTGCTTAGTTTATTGATAAGCCTCTTATGAGGAATAGTATCAAAGGCTTTGCTGAAATCTAGGTAGATCACATCCATTGCATACCCTTGATCTGGTTCTCTGGTCATGCAAGAGCACTGTTAGTTATGGCTCTTCAGCTATAGAAACAATGCCAGAAGAGGTCAGAAGCCATAGCGTTGAGACACTGCTCCCAGTGGCATTTCACTCCCTCATCTGTGGAATGGATAACACTAATTAGGCCTTCCTTCTAGTCTTTATAGATATAGCCTCTGCCTTTGACAATGTGGACCATAACATCCTCTTGTCAAGGCTTGCACACCTGGGAATAACAGGAACAGCCTTACAATGGTTTACATCCTATATATCCAAACACTACCAATATGTTAAAACTGATCAAGAACCATCCTCCATCTTCCCCTAGGAACAAGGAATACCGCAAGGCTCGGCGTTATCTGCCCTCCTTTTTAATCTCTACCTTCAACCGATTTGTGCAATCTTCAAAAAACACAAAATAAAATATCACATCTATGCAGAAGACATTATGGTACATATCCCAATGGACATAAAAAACCATTCATATCACAACCTCTCTGAATGCATCAGCGAAGCAGAATCCTGGCTAAATGAAAATAACCTGCACACCAACTTCAAAAAATCTGAAATACTTCTCACAACAAGAAACCAAAACTTTACTCCCCCCCCCCCCCCAACAATCCATATGTACACAACAATGACCTCCCGGTAAAAAAAGAAGTGAAATATCTGGGTATCATCCCAGACAGTTCCCTCTGTATGACGTCCCAAATCAAAAAGACAGCCAGAACCATATTCTTCAAATTAAGAACAACTCAACACCTTAGACCCCTCCTTGACACTCACGACTTCAGGACAGTAGTTCAAGCGTTATTCATGCCTCACCTGGACTACTGTACTAGCCTATTACAAGGGATACCCAAGAAGAACCTACACACTCTTCAAATAGCATAAAATGTCACAGCCAGAATCATATCCAAAGACGCTTAACAGATCATATCACCCCCATCCTATTGGCTCCCCATAGCAAATAGGATACGATATAAAACATTAGTAACCACTTTCAAGCTGCTCAACAACATTTCCCCTTCTTTCCTTGCAACTTGATTACAAACCCAAACAGACTCTAGGAGCAGAAGAAAGTGTAACCAAAACCTCCTAGCAGTTCCGTCTTCTATACGCAGCACCAAACAACCAACCAGCAACACAGCCTTCACCTACATAGCGCCCTCACTTTGGAACTCACTGCCAGACTACCTCAGATCAATAAAAGACCTTCAAACCTTCCCAAGAGAATTAAAGATCCTGCTCTTCACTCAATGCTATAACACCACCAGTCACTCCAACTAACATTTACCTCTCCTCCACTCTCCCCGGAATCAGGAACCTTCCTCTCAGCCACCTCTAATCTACATAGACACATTCTCTCAGCGACATGTATATAAGTTACTATATTGTATATGTATATAGTTGTATGTTTAACCACTGACAATAATGTCCATGTTTGACACGTTACTATGTAAAGAGTGGATAAGTTACTATGTAATTAGTTATCTGCCACAATGTTCTCTGTACCTGATTAGTTCAATGTAAACCGCCCCAGATCTTTGGAAGGGGCGGTATAGAAAAAACGTTCAAATAAATAAATAAAAATAGACAGAATGTCTGGAAGCAGATTTTTATTGTTTAGCTTTTGGGGTATGAGTTTGGAGATGTGGGATTTCTTGTGGTCTAAGTAGGCTCATCTGGGTCTAGGCTGTTTAAAAGTGTGAGATTTTGTTTAATGTAAATTTTTTAATTGTCTGCCTGTTGTATTGTAAACTGTTGACAGAAGGATTACCTAGATGAACCAGCTATTAAATGGTTTCAAATAAATAAATACTGTAATGTCAGCTGTGGGATTCAGGTTGGTTGAGAGAACGGTGCTGAGAAGGGAGCGGTGGATAATCTGAGATCACCTCTGGCCAGTGACCTGGCTGTTAGCTGGGCCTAAGGCTCTCTGTGTATCTAGATCTAGTTCATCAGTCTTTAATGTAATGTGTGATGGGGATAATCCCATGTCTGAATGTCTTCTGTTTATACTGCTAACTAAGAAGAAAATATTGGGGCTTGTTTAATAAGCAGTGGTAGTGACTTCCAATTGACATCGGAACCACAGCTCTAATATCAGTCGGAAGCCGCTACCACTGCTTAGTAAACAAGCCCCATTGTCTTGATTCTAGAAATAGATTTTGAAATTTCTTTTTCATCCTCTTCTATGTAACTTCTTCATTTTTGTATTATTATGAACATTTTATGGTGTGATTAGTGAGTTGCTGTTCATTTTGATTTTAATCAACCTTTATTTTATTTATTTATACATTTTTCTATACCGCCTCTTCCAGAGATCAGAGGTGGTTTAAAGGTAACAAAACGTTAATAATTACAAGCTATTATTATTTTTACAGAGAACAATTGTAGGACATTTTAAAATTTAACTCATTAACATGAAGTACAGGTGGAACTGGTGGCAAATTAATGCTGCCCTATAACTAATTACATTCAAAAATTACATCAGTTAACTATTTACATAAGTGGCAAACAAATATATTCAAACGTTGGGTGATCTAGATGGCATTATAGCTGTGTAAGAAATGTGGGTGTGTGCTTTGTCTAGGTAGGATCAGAGTATCGTTGTTGGTTAGTGCTGGTCTGTGAATTCTGAACATCATCATGTTGAAGGTTGTGATAGTGCTGGGTAAATCTTGAATGAGGATCTTCTTTAGAAGGTGCTGGGTAAACCTTGAATGAGGATCTTCTTTAGAAGGTGCTGGGTAAACCCTGAATGAGGATCATCTTTAGAAAAAAAGAGAATAGACATTTCAAATGAAATTTAATTTAATTCTTGTCTGTCATCTCCTAACTCTTTTTACTGGATCTCCTTTCCATGCTCCTTCTCTGTCCTCCTGTCTTTTACACTTTCTCTTCTACATCTGTCTCTTACATTAATCATTCTCTTTTTTTCTCTTTTCATTCCTCTGTCCTTCTATCCACACATAACCTAGATATTGCCCCTCTTTTTCCTCCTTTCTCAGTTGCTTACCTGGAAACCTTTTGAAAATGCTTCCTTTCCCCATTGCAGATGTGTGCAAGGTAGAAGCCATCACCAGGGCCGGCCTGTCCATTGAGCAAGAATGTTTTTTGCACAGGGCCCCGCGTTTCAGGGGGCCCCGCGCAAAAAACATCTTGCATCAGCGATCAGCCCAGCTAGATAATAAAAAAACACAGACCAGCTGCTGCTGCCGCTGCTGCCGTAGCAGCGGCAGAATCAAGCACCCCGCGGGGCCCCCCCTGCCCTGCAGAGTCCTCCTTTCAGCCTCCGCTCCCAAAGCGTGGGCTTTTCAGAGCCGCGAAGGGAGAGCTTCTCCTCTCGCGGCTCTGTTAATCCCGCCGTGGGGCTGATGGGATTTCCCATCAGCCCCGCGGCGGAATTAACAGAGCCGTGAGAGGAGAAGCTCTCCCTTCGCGGCTCTGGCAGCCAACGCTGAGGGATTTCCCATCAGCCCCATGGCGGGATTAACAGAGCCACGAGAGGAGAAACTCTCCCTTTGCGGCTCTGGCAGCCGACGCTGAGGGAGCTGAGGCTGAAAGGGGAGGACTCTGCAGGGCAGGGGGGGCCCCGCGGGGTATTTGGACTGGAAGTGGGCTGATGGGGGCGTTAGGACTGGTAATGGGCTATGTGGGGGGGCTAGGACTGGTAATGGGCTATGTGGGGGCTAGGACTGGAAATGGGCTGATGGGGGGGTTAGGACTGGTAATGGTCTGATGGGGGGCTAGGACTGGAAGTGGGCTGATGGGGGGTAGGACTGGTAATAGGCTGATGGGCTTAGGACTGATAATGGGTTGTGGGGGGCTTAGGACTGGTAATGGGCTATGGGGGTTGCTAGGACTGGAAATGGGCTGAGTGGAAGGGGGGCTTGAACTGCAAATAGCTGATGGGGATGGGGGCTTGGAATGGAAATGGGCTGTGAGGGGGGGCTAGGACAGGAAATGGGCTGATGGAGGGGCTAGGATAGGTTTGAAATGGGCTGTTGGGGGGTGCTAAGATTGGAAATGGGCTGTAGTGGGGGCTTAAATTGAAATGGACTCATGGAGGGGCTAGAACTGGAAGTAGGCTCATGGGGGCTTGGATTGGAAATGGGCTGAGTGGAGAGGAGCTAGGATTTGACATGGGCTGATGGTGGGGCTAGGAAAGGACTAGAAATGGGCTGATGGGGGACTGGGATTTGAAAAGAGCTGATGGAGGGGCTCGGATAGGACTGGAAATGGATGGGGGAGCTAGGACTGGAAATGGGCTGATGGTGGGGCTAGGATAGGATTGGAAATGGATGGGGGGCTAGGACTGGAAATGGGCTGATGCAGGGACTAGATGGGAGCGGATGCTGGGTGGGGCTGGAACTAGAAGGGAGCTGATGTTGGGGGAGGATTAGAATGGTATGGAGCTGGGAGAGTGAAATGGAGAGGGAAAAAATATATTGTGTGGGAGGGAAGACAAATTCACAATTGACCGGATATTGGGAGAGTAAGTGGGGATTGAGGATGGAGGGGTAAAATTTGAGTGGATGACATAGGAATGAGGAAAGAGCAAAAGGAGAAAAATTAGTATGTTAAAACAGATGTAGAAAGAGGATGGAAAAAAACTAGAAGAGAGAAGAAAGGACAAATGGACAGCAGACGATGGAGAGTTAGCAGAAGACACGAAGAAACCAGAAGAAAGTAGCTGGAGCAATTGCAACTGAAAAAAAATGCACAAAAGGTAGAAAAATATCTCTTTATTTTGAATTTATTAACTGGAATATGTCAGCTCTAGCAAATGTGCATCATTAACGTCTGCGCTTTGTTTAGTACAAGAGGAAATTAATTTATAGTTTTATTTCTACAGTGTTGTACATTCCAAGTTTGGCTTTTGGGGTTCTCAGTTAAATTATTGTCTTCCTGTTTCTAAATTGTGATTCCTTGTTTGGTGATGGTCTATGTTCTGCATGTGTAACTGAGCTGAGGTATTCTGTTTATGTAATTCCTATTTGACATTGCCACTTGTTCTTTCCCCAGTAGGTCATGTATTGTTTTTCTCTGAAATGTATTGGTTTAATATTTGCAGTGTTGCCTTTTGATAGGTAGGGTATGGTGCTTTGTGAGTCCTGGTAGTGCTGTTAGGATACGGCGGGTTTGCTATGGGTTCTAAATGGGCAGTGTTTGTAGTAGTTCCTAATGTGCCTGGCGGTTGGCACTGGATTATAGTAATGTATAAATCTTTTAGTCTTTCTTTATCCATACACTCATTAAGAGGCATGTTTACTAAAAGTTAATGTATGGTAACATTATGTAAATATTTATGCAAATAAGGTACCTTATGCAAATGAGGCCCCACACTGAGTCTCCGCACATGGCCCCGCACCCCACTTGGGCCGCCCCTGGCCATCACTAGCCTTAACCCAGTAACTTTGTTTTTTGTAAAGCAAACTACTGCTGATTAAAAGCATGTATTAGTTATGTATATTCCTGAAATGTGAATATATAATATCAAATAGCTATAGCCTATAATTCTTGGGGGCTGCTCACATTTTCTAGGATATAAATTGATACAAAACTCATGAGTGAAAAGTGCCTGTGGACTTTATAGCAATGCAAACTGATTTCATGAAGCACTGTTATAATATGATATGTATACAATTATGTATACAATTTCTGGTATTTTATGGGTTTTTTTAAGTATCTGGATTCTATAATGTTATTTTTAAAATGTATTCCTATGAATTGTATTATATTTGAGGGTAGATTTTATAAGAGGGAACCTAGTAAAGTGAGTTTTAAGGCGCCTATGTTAAGCATATTTTATTAAAACAAGTTGGCGCCTACTTGTCTAGAAAAAATACTATCTCACTAAGGACCACACTCTATTTTTGTAGATAAAATACTAGCCTACGTGGCAGAAATCATGCCCTGAGTTAAGGTGCAGCCCAAGAGCTGGTGTAAATGCCTGCATCTAGAATAGATGTTTGCAAGAAAACACCTTATAATCTACCCATCCTTTTGCGCTCCTCCAAACTCTGCCCATGGGCATGCCCACTTTCAATGCATGTGCCATCATGCAATGCCACTTGGTATTTTATAAGAGGTGATGAATATGCATATATGGCCCCCAGTTAGTTACATACTTGGGGCATCTACAAATACATGCCCCTGATAAAATTACTCTGTTTGTGCCATATGTAAAGATCTCTTTAGGGCAATCATTAGCCCAGCATTCTCATGGTAACAGGATCATCCTACCTTAGTGCAGTGAGGAAGTATAAATAGTTTTGCTACAGCATCCTCCTATGAAAGGGCTCGACAGATCCCAGGCGCAGGGTCACCATGGTGCCAGAAATTTGCACCTGGCACCCATGGCCGGCCCAACGAAAAGGCAAATAAGGCAGTAGCCTAGGGCAGCAGCTTCTGCAGGGTGGCAGAGATCACAGCATTTAGAGCTAAACAATAGCCAGGGGGTACAGGGCTTGTTTGCTTAAGGTGCCAACATCTTGAACTAACTCTGGGGCCGCTCTACTAGCACCTGGGATTTACTTGCACCCCTCTTTAAAAAAGTGATCTCCAAATGGCAGATGAAATTTAATGTGGACAAGTGCAAAATTATGCATCTAGGAAAGAACAACCCAAACTATGGTTACACGATGCAAGCTTCCACATTAGGAACTACCACTTAGGAAAAGGATTTAGGCACCATCATGGTTAATAAGTTGAAACCCTCTACCCAGTGTGCAGCGGCGGCCAAGAAGGCAAATAGAATGCTAGGAATCATAAGGAAAGGAATGGAGAATAAAACCAAGGATATCATAATGTCTCTGTATCGTTCCATGGTTTGACCACACTTTGAATATTGTGTGCAATTCTGGTTGCCATATCTTAAAAAGGATATAGCAGAATTAGAAAAGATACAGAGAGGAGCCACCAAAATGGTAAAGGGGATGGAAGCATACCCCACGAGGAGAGGCTATAAAGGTTAGGACTCTTCAACCTGGAAAAGAGAGGGCTGAGGGGAGATATGATAGAGGTCTATAAATTAATGAATGGAGTAGAACGAGTAAACACAGATAGGTTGTTCACTTCATCAAAAAGTAGAAAGATTAGGGGGTATGCAATGAAGGTACAGTGTAACCCATTTGAGAGTAATAAGAGAAAATATTTTTTTTACTCAACGCGTAATCAAACTCTGGAATTCGTTACTGGAGGGTGTAGTATAAGCTGTTAATGTTGCTGGGTTTAAAAAAGGTTTGGACAAGTTCCTAGAGGAAAGGTCCATAAACCATTATTAAAGAGGACCCGGGAAATCCACTGCTTACCCCGGGACAAACATTGTGAAACCTGTATGTCTTTTGGGGAACCTGCCGGGTACTTGTGACCTGGATTGGCCACTGTTGGAATCAGAATACTGGGCTTGATGGACCTTGGTCTTACCCAGTATGGCATTTCTTATATTCTTATCTCAGGGGAAAAGAGAGCCAGGTGGCAAAGACCCCCTTCTGTCCCCCCCCCCCAATACAAATACTCCTGTCTGATTCCTGTCCTCTTCTGCTCGTGAGAGATGGGATCCTGCAGGCAGGCAGCTTGCATCTGGGCTGTGATTGTGGCCTTCCCTTTCTATCTGCAGGAGATCGGATCCCCATGGGCAGAACAGGAGGGAAGGCTGCATTCGTGGCCTGGAAGAAAGCAGGATGCCCACAGGGAATCCATCTCCCATGGGCAGAAGAGGATAGATGATTGGGCCTGGAAGTAAAGAAGGTAAACAAGAGTGGAGTGTGGGGGAATGAAGCCTCAAAAACTTAAAGGGCCAGTAGCTTAAAAAAAAAAAGGAAGGAGGATGGGGGAATGGAAGGTAGGGGGCGGGAGAAGGAGAGAGTCTAGCAGGGGAACAGAGAGTGGAGAGGGGTTGGAGGGGGAAGGAAGAGTGCAAGGTTTTGGAGGTAAAAGAGATGAATGCATGGAGACAAAAGGGCACAATGCTGAAACATGCATCCCCCTCCCCCCAGAATAGACAGACGAACACACCACATCCGCCCCAGAAGAACAGACACACACCCCAGCCCCACACTACATACACACATAGGCACCCAAACTCCACACCACATATCCACGGGTGTGCGCGCACACACACAAATACACTCACATTCACAGACAGACATGGGCACCCCACCTCTGTGCACAGTTCTGCAACAAACATACCCATGTACCTCAGTCCTGCACTGCACCCACACAAAGGTGCATCCATAGACAATCACACCACCATTCAACACACAAACACACACATACTTGCTACCTGAAACTATAACTGTTGTTATCTAAAGATGAATGGTGGTTTAGGAACTCTGGCACTGGTCTTGAGAACATGAGACCAGCACAAGAAACAACGGGGTTGGGGGTGCATGGGGTCACAAGCACTGGCTCCTAAATCCACAAAACAATTTGTCAAGGCCTATCCTATGGAATGCAGAGTTGCCAAGTTACCCAGTTCCTGAAGTGAGATTTTCTGCCTGTCCTGGATTTCTGACATTCTCATTCTGATGCATTATGGGACCTGCAGCACTGATTCCAATGGGTAAAATCAGGGACTACAAATACAATACTGCATTGCAATACAAATTTAAACCAGAACTGGCAAAACATCTCACTCCTGGAACTAAGTAACTTGGCAACACTGGGAATGGCTGCAATGGTTCTGCCTAAACCTGTATAAGCCAAAGAAACCTAGGTGGCTATGTGGATCTGCGGTGGATTTTCTTTTAGCAGAGTGTCCTTTTGTTGGCTTCAGCCCCTGGGCCTAGGGTTGCCAACTGGCTCCAGATGCACCCGACAGGCTTGATCCAGTCCTGGGTTTACCCCATTGCATGCAAGGACATGTAGTTCTGATTTCTCCATTGCACTCCATAAGAAAAGCAAAACTACATGTCCCTGCTGCAATGGGGTAAACGCAGGACTGGATCAACCCTGTTGGGCGCATCTGGAGCCAGTTGGCAATCCTACTTGGGCCTATATATTTTATGTCTTGTGAACAAGCTTCCTTGATTTTTAAGTTTATGTTCTTTGTAAAGTGCATGTGCGAAAACAGAAGTTTTACTGACCTCTCTGCCTGGCTACAAAACAAGGAGTGAACTGTAGAGCTTGGACTACAGGCACAAGAGGAATGAGGGAGACAGAGAGCCCCAGCTTGGAGCATAACAAAAAGGAGAAAATATACTGTATGGGAAATTCCCAAATGGAGGAGGAACCCATGGTGGAAGGGAAAGCATGTAAATCCTTGGTATTCATTCCCAGTTCTGGAGGGCTGCCATTGGTTCAGGTTTTCAGGATATCCTTAATGAATATGCATGAAAGATTTGCATACTTCCTACTTTCGTTCTGTCTCTCTCATCTGTATTCATTAGGGATATCTTAAAAACCTGACCTGATGGTGGGCCTCCAGGATTTGAAGTGAATATCACAGTTTTAAATACTTAAACTGGAAGCTCAGTTCAAGAAACTGTTCACCCAGCACCAGGAAAACCATAAACCTTAATAAACTGGGAAGAATAAAAAGGGATCACAGATGCAGATGAAGAAATATATTGTATTAGTATAGTGAAATACTGTTTGATCAATGCTGTTCACCTATGAAAAAAGACTCTCTCAAAGCTATCTATCTTTTGCACAAGTCTTCAGTAAAGTTGAAGCACTCCATAAGAGAGACTGAGCGTGCTTGGCAAAGCACCAGAATAAAATTTGGGTAAGATATTCAAAGGCATTGACATGCTGAACACGGTTAGTGCTCCTGGATATCCTGCGGGGCAGCACCCATCGCTAACCGGGCAGCGGCAATATTGAGCTGCTGCCCAGTTAGCTACAAGCAAGTAAAGTCAGGTGCGGCAAAGGCTGGTCTAATTTGACCCATGGAAGCTAAACTGGCAGCGGCTCAATATCGCCCCGGGTTCTGTGGTGACCCAGAATTCAATGCTGGAGGCCAGATATGGGTAGAATTCAGCTGCAACGGCTAGGCGCTTTACAAGCGCTAGCTGCCACCGCTGACTAGCCCCCCCTCCTTTGTGCCTTGAAAGGAAATCCCTTCCCCTCCCCCTCCCCTTTCCCCATTGAGGAACCTGAACCTGCCCCTAGAGCTGAGTGTGCAAGTACTGATCGATAGACAGAGAGGACTGTGGAAAATAAATAATAATCCGGAATTCATTGATGGAGGATGTTGTGAAAGCTGTTAGTGCAACTGGATTTAAAAAAGGTTTGGACAAGTTCCTGGAGGAAAAGCCCATAAAAAGTTATTAAGGTTGACTTGGGTGATAGTCACTGCTTATCCCTGGTGGTAAGCAAATTAAATATTGCTACTTTTTGGGTTCTTAACAGGTATTTGCGACCTGGATTCACCACTGTTGGAAACGGGATACTATGCTTGGCGGACCATTTGTCTGATCTAGTATGGCAAATTGTACGTTCTTATATTTATGTGCCCTTGGACACCCCATGATGTCCCTGAACCAAGGGTTACACAAGGTTCATTTCAAAGCAGTTTGCTAATCTTAAGAAGGTGATAGAGAAATGGAAAATAAAACACAACATACAGAAAAATAAGCATAAAAATTCCAGGTTAATTAATCCCTCAAATGAGATTTGCCAAAGCAGGATTGGGGCGATGGCCCCTGATGGAACACAGCACAGTGAGCAGCACTGATGCAATTAATCTAATTTATTTCCTGAAGAATTAGAGGCTTCATGTTGTTAAAAAACAAACTAACAAACAAACATATTCAAAGCAGGCGTTTTGCTTGTGGTTTCTGGCTCCTGTCAGTGAGATTAGTTTGAATGTGAGTTATTGCTGGATAACATCACTGCTGCCTGCTTGACTGGTGACTAAGGAGCACCGAGGCCTGAGGTTTGGGGAGTGAGCAGGCAGAGAGGGGCTGGGTGTCACAGTACTGGAAGGCCCACTCCTCAATGTTGCTTTATTTAAAACAGCTGTTCTAGCCATAAAAGAACAAATAGGCATGAAAAGAAACTGAGCAGACATTTAAAACAAACAAACCAACTAATTAAGGTTCAGCTTGCCCTGCTTCTACTTTTTTTTTTTTTTTTTGGCTCATTCTTATTACTACATTGGCTCCAAAGCTGCCAAGTTACCCGGTTCCAGGGGGAAGCTTTTTGACAGTCATGATTTTGAACTTAATCTCAAAGAGGTATGATATTTGTAGTCCCTGATCCGACCCATTGATTTCAGCATTCCAGATCCCATAATGCAGCAGGATGGGCTCATCGGAAATCCAGGACTGGCTGCCTATGGGACGAGCTGAAGCAGAACAGATGCTGAACACACTGCTCCAGGTCTCAAGCCTTAAAAATCACAGACAGAATTGTTGATTGGATAGAGCAAAATTGATTGAAGCTAAATTTGGAGGTTTGTGGATTGGAAAAAATCTTGATTCTATGCACTAAGATACAATACTGTTAGGAGGAATATCAGTCCTCTTCCAGTCACAAATTAAGAGCAGGACTCTTCCCTCCCAACTCTCCTTTGGCCTACTAAATATTCACTGTTTTCCCCTCAAAAAGCCTTATGTTTTCTGATTTGCTTTTGTCTTTGTTAACTGACATGTGCTGTCTGGCCAAGACTTGGCTTAAACCTAGGTAACTGGCCAATTTTCAGTGACTTCTGCCTTCTGGGTATTCATGGATCATGAGCATAAACATGGAGACGGAGTTGTGCTCATGATCCTCCTCTGTCACTGCTTTCCTGATCCCTTTTTGTCCCCTGCAGTATAATTGAGCCTTTCTGGTCCAGTTGTTTGCTGGGTCTTTCTCCCTCTCCCTCCTGTTTATCTGCTTTCCCCCTTCCTCCCCAGTTGCCTCCCTTAACGAGCTTTCTCTTCTCATCATTGAACTTTCTCTCATCCACTCCCCTCTCTTAATCCTGGGTGATTTTAATATTTCCGGCAGTTCTGATCTGCTGCCCCTCTTCTCTCACACTAGCTTTTCTTATCTGCTGTCCTTCCCTACCCGTCAAATGGGACAGATGTTGGAACTAGTCTTTTTTCCCCCTCCTCTGTCTCCTCCAACTCTTCTGCTGTCTTGGTCTTTCTATTTCTTTCTCTCTTGATTCATCCCTACGTCTGCCCAAGGCCCCTTCACTAGGCTTTCCAGGAACCTTGCGTTTTGGGCTCTTGACACCTTTGCCTGGAATCTCTGATGTCCTGCTGTTCTCCCATCTTGTCTCCTTGCATAACTAGCTTTGTCTTGCTTTTTTTCTCTTTCCCGCCCTTAATTTATGTCTGTTTTTATTACAACAATATTGAATGCTGCAAACTGCTATGACAGTTGCCTGAATAGCGGTTTATCAAATACTTTTAAATCAATAAATACATAAATAAATGTCCTCCAAGATGCTTCCTAAATGTGGGCCAGCACTCCATAGCTCATATTTCACTGCCAAAAGGGCATGAGCGAGCAAGGTGTGGCTGCTGAGGAGGTGCCCCACAAATGCTGGGGTTCCCTGCCATGATTACCTTGCTTATCGTGTTGCACCAGCCCTGCATACACTGCAGAGATGTGAGGGTGTTCTATTATTATTTGCTTCCATCTCATCTTATCTTATGTTAGCAAATTATAGACCTTGAACGAAAGGACTACATATGGCAGTATTCATGAAAACCACTTTGTATTAGCATAGAAACATTGTCCCCCCCCTTCCTCCTCCCAAGAGTTACCAGCAGGATCCATGTCATAAAGAATAAACTGAGTTGGTCCAGGTTTATAATATTGTATGCAGGGAGATAATGTTTTTCTTTAAAAACTGGACAGAACTTGAACCGTTTCCGTCTGTTTTCATGAAATGAGGCTGTCGGTGCATTCACCTTACTTGTGAGTTCTGCTACTGTGGCAATGAAAGTTCCCTACCACACCCCCACAGGTAAAATAGACGAATTAACAACCATCCTAGAACTTACAAGTATCCACATCAATCCATCTAACTACCTAACAATAACGGGTAACCTGAACCTATCATCCATCCCTCTCAGTCAATCTACATCCTTTCTGGAAGCCATGGAACACCTCCAGTTCTCCCAACTGATCCTAGCTCTGACTCACACCAAAGGACACATACTAGATCTCATATTCATCCAAAACCAACTCCTTGATACACATGCAATCCCCAACCCTCTGCTCACCGAAGTCCCTTGGTCGGATCACAGCACTCATCTCCCACCTTCCACCGCAATCGTTTCCAAAAACAAATGCTAATCACAGCACCACCACTGTTTCAAGGCCTTCAACAGATAAATCTTCACTGACAAAATTCTCTCATCTCTTGAAGATGAACCACTGGACCTTGACCTCATGACAGAAAAAAATGGAAAAACACAATTGAAACCTTTGCCTCAGCTCCTCCCACTAGGAATGTGAAACCACAACACTGCATCCACAGCCCCTGGTACACACCAAGGGGTATGTTTACTAAACTGCGGTAATCGTACATAACGCTCGTTATGTAACGTTAACGATCGTAAGCGCATCATAACGTGCTTTATGCTGTGCTTACGATCGTTAACGTTACATAACGCGCGTTATGATGCGGTAACGATCGTAATGCCCCGCAGCGCGGTAAAACACCGCAGAAGGTGGAGAGAGGGCGGAGAGAAGGGGTCAGTGGGCGGAGAATGGGCGGGGAGAGGCTCCCTTCACACTAACGCGCTGATCTGAAGAGCTGAATTCCAATGCGAATGAAAACCTGCCGTTAAATGCACATTACAGAGAAGAGAGACCATTTCAGCGTCAGCAATGTACAGCCCAGGCAGGGAAACCAAAACAAAGTGATAAGTGTGATACATGTGCACAGAACAAAAGGGCACAGAAACACTGAAAATGACCCCAACAAACTGGAAAAAAACCATAACCGAGCTGGCCAATAGTGGTATCAATGAGAAACATCAACCCCTCCCCCACCCCGAGTAAGCTCCATAGAAAAGATATAAATCATGGAAGGGTCTATACCCTGTCCCCATACAAGGTGAAGGAGCCCACAGTGAAATAGTGCTGCTCAGGATTTCCCCCACAATCGGACAGGGTTCCTATGGTGTGCACATGTCCCGCAACATCAGGGCGGGCATGTCGGAACGGCAACTGGACAGATGCTGGAGAAGGGGATACAGAGGGCCGCAGGCGGCACATGCTGTGGTGGAGCTGGGCCACAGTGCGGACTAGGGTGATGCCTAGGTGGCCCATACGAATGCGGAAACAGCAGAGCAGCCAGACAGCAACTGCTGAAGGCCCAACATTGGCACGACCGTGTTTCCCACAGTGTCACAGGGGATAGTACCCAAAAGCTACCCCCAAGGGCACGGAACATTGGCTGGCGGGGCTGGGGGGAGCGTAGACGTCTATGCAGGCACCCCTACCCCAGAACCCGCACCATAGGCAGCCGCCTACCTGCACACTGGATGGCCTGAGACTGCGCACCACCAGCACCACCAGCAGAAGGGCATGTCAGCATGGTGGCTGAGGGATACTGGTGGTGGAGGGCGCAGTGGCAGCTGCCCAGAGCAGACCGTGGCCTAGCCCTGTGTAGGTGGGTGCCATGTACTGCAATAGATGGGCCCCATCTGACGAACAGTCATGGTATCACCAAGGAATGTACTGACTCTGTGACAACAAGGTGGTGCAGTGCACAAAACCAGTGTATTCATAAGCAGAGGGTCACAGGTTCAAGTTCCAGCTGTGGTTCCTGCCAACTGTGATAAGGAAGCTTATCATAGCTCAGGTAGGAGCTATAGAAAAGAAGATGTGACTCTGAACAAGCAACCTGTCAGTTCTGGTAGAAGCAAGAAAACAGAGTTTTCACATAAAAGACTACCAGTCCCAGAATGCACCAGGTTTCCAGCAGCCATGAGAGGGGCTGAAGTGAGAAAATGTGTGTGCAATCAAGAGAGCTATGAGGTAATCCCTAAGCACTCATCTCAAAGGGCAGGGCCTGATTCAAGACAGCTGCACTGTGTTAGGGAGCAGCACACATTAGGAAAGAATAAGAATAGAGATTATTCTTCAGATAACAGCTTCAGGGAGAGCTACAGGAACAGCTTCAGGAAGAGATACAGAGGGGAGAGCTTCAGCAAGAGATACAGAGACAGCAACGGCTACAAGCTCAAGCACCAGAATCACCTGGAGAAACAGAAGCCAAGCCAAGCGGATAGAGAAAGAAGGAAACTCTCTGGAAGGAAGAGAAGAAAGCCCATTGGAAGGTCTGGGAGATTCCAAGGCAGTACCCATACTGGGAGGTATTCCAAATGCCAGCAGAGTCCATTGGACTGGATTCAGCCAGAGGAATGGATTGGCAGAGATAGGAATCACCAGTGGCTACCTGCAAGAGAGAAGACTGCATGTGGAAGAGACTTTCAGACCAAGGCCAGAAGGTATGTGAGAGGAGATCCAGTGTCCAGGGATCAAGATTGGAAGGCTGGACATCAGAATTGGATTACATATTGGCCAGGCTATACAGAGAGGAATAATGATAGCAGGAGAGGCTCAGGTATGAACACTGATCCAGACCCTATCTATAATAGAGAATGGCAGCAAGGGAATGAGCATTCTCATGATAGTGCCTTAATGAAAGACTCGTCTGTGCCAATGTATGATAATGACCCTATGCTGATTGATACAGCAGATGAAAGTACAGTTTATATGGACTGTTCTCTATCTAAATGCTATTGCTAGCTTTCTCTGAGCAAACACATCAGCCATCACAAAGAAACCTAACTTTGTTCTTTATTTCCACTGCAAACAGCTCTTAAAGCAGGATTTGGGCTCACACAGTAGCAGCCAGCCAGCTAAAGGCTTTCAGCTGGTCCATTGATGGTAATTGGGGCTGCACCTGATTGTGTGTGTGAGCAAGGGAGAATCACTGCTGAGATCGGCGTGGAAAATAAGCAGAAGTTAACCTAACCAGCAAAGTTTATTCTTTACTTTGTGCCTTGGTATTTGGTAATTATTTGCTAAGAAAACATTAGCTAATTGCCTGACAAGCTGAAGGTTGTTTTCTGGTTTATGTTGTGACTTTTTGTTATCCAATTTTAAACACTGCAAGCAAGTAACCTCATTTATAGTGCTATCAAGCATACATGTGCTGGGTAAATTAAACCCCATCAATAAAAGAAGTATTTTATTGATCTTACCACTTGGTTTCACAACTCAAATTATTGTCATCAGCTGTGTTTGGGAGTGAATGAACTACAATACCCACAATACCTTGCAAGAATCATATGAATATATGCATCGTCAAGATTGTGTAAGTTCTCACCCTAGGCAGCCGTCTGACACAACCCAGTCCCCATATTTTACCCACTACTACAACGTGCTAATACAAACAGCACCTATATTGCAGATGACGTAAACATGTCCAAGACACCTACATTTTACCCTACAGAGCACGGACACCATAAACATGCACATTACCTAGAGCAGAGTCTCCCAAATGCAGTCCTGGAGGGCCAAACACCTCTGATAAAGATGCCTGTGCTGCATTCCTATGCGCCACCCCCATGGTATGCAGATGTATCTCATGCATATTCATGAGGGACAGCATGAAAACCCGAACAGTGTTTGGCACCGCAGGACTGGACTGATCCTGTTTCCCACCCTGAGCCCCAGAGGGTGGGTTGTGTGGTGGTACATGATCTGCCCCTAGGTCCATACACCCCCCCCCCCCTTCACCTACAGCAGGTAACCATGGCACCAACACAGGATATGCACTATTCTGGGTGCATCATCGCCCATAAGGACTAGACATGACCGAGACATACAGCAGGGCACAGATGTATCCTAGGTGTGTCTAATGGAACTACCTATCACACACTGATGGGGACCTGCAGCATGGTGTATTTCAGCTATGAAAGGTGCTGTGGACCTGGTGCTGGGCGCCCCACCTCAACCTCAGGGTGGTCACAGTATCCGCACAATGTGACTGTCTGTGGCTACTCTGTGGCAGTACCACACACGGTCTGTTCCCCCTACCTGGCCAAGGTGCTGTGGGGGTGCATACCCAATCTTGTGCCCATCTCTCGACTGCTGATTTGCATGTGCAGTGCATCATGGGTACGGGTGGGTTAACCCTATCCTGGTAACCACAGCAAACAGTTTGTGTGGTGACGTGCAGTCCTGCAGCCAGCCAGGGCTTTGTTCACAGTCTTATAAGGTGTCCTATAGGGGACATTATAGGGTGCCTTGGCGGACAGTACACTTTATAATGTGCCCTATGGTGTGCGTTATGGGGTGCCTTATGCAGCACCTTAGGTTATGCCACCGTGAGGGTGTGTTTGCTGGCAGCACAAATTAAAATACATGTCAAATGCCTCAACAATCACTACTTAAATGTAAAGGGTGCTGCCTCAACCAGCCTTATACATTAGGCCCACTGGGGAAACGAATCCATGACCCTTGTACCATCAGTCAGTGTTGTAACCATTGTGCTACAGCTCTGTTGCTGTGATTGTATGCCTGCGCGCCTTCTTAAGATTAACGCGCGGTAACGTGCCCTGTAGCGCTTGTTCATTTATGGCGCCTTGTAGCACGCATTCTCGATGCGTTCTCGGCAACGATGTACCGCCCATGTCTTTATTTGGGGTTTCTGTCTCTACCGCGGCTCCTAACGCGAATCGCACTAACGCAGTTTAGTAAACATACCCCCAAGTCTTAAAGAATTAAAGAGAAATCTACAGAAACTGGAATGCAGATAGAGAATCACACTCAACAATCAAGAAAAGAGTCTATACTTATTCACCTTGCAAACATATTGTTTCGAAAACAACAAAGTAAAAAAAGACCACGACAAGAAATTAATAATGAAAGCAATAAACAAACCTAGAGAGTTATATGAGATAGTTAACAGGTTAACAAGAGACACCAGCTAAGCTCTTAACACAAACACCATTGAACCACAAGCATTTGCTGAATACCTACAATCAAAATACCCAATGCCATCAAACAACTTGCCTTTCCCTCCAACCTCTAGCAAACCCAAAGACCTACACTGTGACAGTGCACTTCTGCATTCCTTCAGCCCAATCTCAACAGCTCAGTTGCAGAACATAATCCACAGCATTAATGCCACAACGGCTCCTATCGACCCATGCCTAGCTTCTTGGTTTAGGATCACAAAACTAGAGCTTGCCCCAATCCTCCTCAAACTAATATCAACCTCCTTCATCCAAGGATACTTCTCAAAATCCCTGAAAACAGCTTCCATCCGCCCAATACTAAAAAACCCTAAACTCAACCCAGCTCCTTCAGACCTATTTCCAGCCTGCCATTCATTGTAAAAATAATTGAAAAGGCAGTCCTCCTTCAACTTCAAAATCACATCAATAAAAATGCCCCCCTGGACTAGTAGCAACACAATTTCCGCAATCACCATAGAGTGGAAACCTTACTAATATCCCTAATCGACAGACTTATCAAGGGTATAGAACAGCGATGGCGAACCTATGGCACGCGTGCCAGCTGTGGCACGCGAAGGCCTTGCAGCTGGCACGCGTGAAGGTCCGCAAAAACAGAAAAAGCGGGCTCTGGCTGCTGCCGCGGCAGCATGCAGTGTCCCGCGGGGCCCCCTCCGCCCGCTAAGCCCCTCTGCAAGGGCTTTCAGATTCGCGAGGGAGACAGCGTCTCCCTCGCGTCTCTGTTAAGCCCGTAGGGGTTAATGGGAAATTTCCCATCAGCCCCTTTAGACGCGAGGGACTGATGGGAAATTTCCCATTAGCCCCTGCGGGCTTAACAAGAGACGCGAGGGAGACGCTGTCTCCCTCGCGAATCTGAAAGCCCTTGCAGAGGGGCTTAGCGGGCGGAGGGGGCCCCCTCGGGACACTGCATGCTGCCGCGTCCGCGGCAGCAGCCAGAGCCCGCTTTTTCTGTTTTTAAATTTGCCGGGGTGGGGGGGTTAGGACTGCTAATGGGCTGGGGGGGGGGGTTAGGACTGAAAATGGGGGGGGCGGGGGGGGGGGTAAGGAATGCTAATGGGCTGGGGGGGGGGTTAGGACTGCTAATGGGGCTGGGGGGGGGGGTTAGGACTGCTAATGGGCTGGGGGGGGGGGGTTAGGACTGCTAATGGGCTGGGGGGGGGGGTTAGGGACTGCTAATGGGCTAGGGGGGGGGTTAGGACTGCTAATGGGCTAGGGGGGGGTTAGGACTGCTAATGGGCTGTGGGCTGATGGGGGCTGTCTGGAAATGGGGTGATGGGGGGTTAGGACTGCTAATGGGCAGGGGGGGGGGTTAGGACTGCTAATGGGCTGGGGGGGTTTGGACAGCTAATGGGCTAGGGGGGGTTAGGACTGCTAATGGGCTAGGAGGGGGGGGTTTAGGACTGCTAATGGCTGTGGGCTGATGGGGGCTGTCTGGAAATGGGGTGATGGGGGTTAGGACTGGTAATGGGCTATGGGGGGGTTTAGGACTGCTAATGGGCTAGAGTGGGGGGTTAGGACTGCTAATGGGCTTATGGGGTGGGGTTAGGACTGCTAATGGGCAAGGGGGGGGTTAGGACTGCTAATGGGCTGTGGGCTGATGGGGGCTGTCTGGAAATGGGGGTGATGGGGGGTTAGGACTGGTAATGGGCTATGGGGGGGGTTAGGACTGCTAATGGGCTAGAGAGGGGGGGGGTTTATGACTGCTAATGGGCTAGGAGGGGGGGGGTTAGGACTGCTAATGGGCTAGGGGGGGGGGTTAGGACTGCTAATGGGCTGGGGGGGGTTAGGACTGCTAATGGGCTAGGAGGGGGGGTTAGGACTGCTAATGGGCTAGGGGGGGTTAGGACTGCTAATGGGCTGTGGGCTGATGGGGGCTGTCTGGAAATGGGGGTGATGGGGGTTAGGACTGGTAATGGGCTATGGGGGGGGGTTAGGACTGCTAATGGGCTAGAGAGGGGGGTTAGGACTGCTAATGGGCTAGGGGGGGGGTTAGGACTGCTAATGGGCTGATGGGGAGGGGTTCGGACTTGAGGTGGGCTGTTGGGTGGGGTTAGGACTGGAAATGGGCTGATGGGGGGTTAACCACTGGAGGTGGTCTGATGGGGTTAGGACTGGTAATGGGCTATGGGGGGTTTAGGACTGATAATGGGCTATGGGGGGGGCTGGGACAGAAATGGGCTGATGGGGAGGGGTTAGTACTTGTGGTTGGCTGATGGGGTTAGGACTGGTAATGGACTGTGGGCTGATGGGGGGTTAGGACTGGCAATGGGCTATGGGGGGCTGACTGGAAGTGGGTGGTTAGGACTGGTAATGGGTTATAGGGGGGGCTTAAACTGAAAATGGGGTGATGGGGGGTTAGGACTGGAAGTGGGTTGATGAGGGGGGATAGGACTGGTATTGGGTTGGGGGGCTGCTAGGACTGGAACTGGGCTGATGCAGGGACTAGAAGGGAATGGATGCTGGGTGAGGCTGGAACTAGAAGGGCGCTGGTGTTGGGGGAGGATTAGAATGGGATGGGGCTGGGAGAGTAAAATGGAGAGGGGAAAAATATTTTGTGTGGGAGGGATAAAAAATCTACAATTGGCCGGGTATTGGGAGAGTAAGTGGGGATTGAGGATGGAGGGGTAATTTTGAGTAGATGAAATAGGAATGAGGAAAGAGCAAAAGGAGAAAGATTAGTATGTTAAAGCAGATGTAGAGAGAGAATGGAAAAAAAAAAACAAGAAGAAGACAGAAGAAAGGACAAATGGACAGCAGATGGAGAGTTAGCAGAAGACACGAAGAAACCAGAAGAAAGTGGCTGGAACAATTGCAACTGAAAAAAAATGCACAAAAGGTAGAAAAATATCTCTTTATTTTGAATTTATTAACTGGAATATGTCAGCTCTGGGAAATGTGCATCATTAATTTTTGCGCTTTGTTTAGTACAAGAGGAAATTAATATATAGTTTTATTTCTACAGTGTTGTTGTATATTCCAAGTTTGGCTTTTGGGGTTCCCAGTTTAATTATTGTCTTCCTGTTTCTAAATTGTGATTCCTTGTTTGGTGATGGTCTGTTCTGCATGTGTAACTGAGGGCTGAGGTATTCTGTTTATATAATTCCTATTTGACATTGCCACTTGTTCTTCCCCAGTAGGTCATGTATTGTTGTCTCTGAGATGTATTGGTTTAATATTTGCAGTGTTGCCTTTTGATAGGTAGAGTATGGTGCTTTGTGAGTCCTGGTAGTGCTGTTAGGATACGGCGGGTTTGCTATGGGTTCTAAATGGGCAGCGTTTGTAGTATTCCTAATGTGCCTGGCGGTTGGTACTGGATTATAGTAATGTAGAAACCTTTTTAGTCTTTCTTTATCCATATAACTCATTAAGAGGCATGTTTACTAAAAGTTAGTGTATGGTAACATTATGCAAATATTTATGCAAATGAAGCACCTTATGCAAATGGGGCTTTAATTGACGTGCTGGCACTTTGAGGAAATTCTTTGGTTTTGTGCGGCAGTTTGGGCACTCGGGCTCAAAAAGGTTAGCCATCACTGGTATAGAAACACTCAACAAGGCTTCATCCTCATCTTTTTGGACATTGCCTCAGCATTCGACACTACTGTATATGCCATGAGATCCTTCTACGGCATCTCTTCAACATAGGAATTTGCAGCACTGCCCTCAAATGGCTTCACTCCTATCTCACAAACCGCAATCAATTTGTACAAATTGGCCAAAAAAAACTCCAACCTATTCCTTCAGAGACAAGGAGTCTCTCAGGGCTCAGCCCTCTCTGCACTACTATTTAACATCTATATACAGCGAGTCTGCAACATCATAAGCACCTTTAACGTCTACTATCACCTATATGCAGATGATATTATGATTTATACTCCATATGCGCCCACAAGCGAAAACTACTCACCTAGCATAAACTGCTTCAATGGCATAGACCAGTGACTATCAGAACATAAACTAAACATCAACTTTAAGAAAACCGAGGTCCTATTCCTCACTAGGAATTGATCATTTCTCCCTCCAAAGGTGCTAAAGGTAAAAAAAAATGACCTAGAAGTTAGATCTGAGATACCTGGGAGCTACCATCGACCAGCATCTTACTTTCCAACCACATATAAACAAAGTAACATAAGAACATAAGATATGCCATACTGGGTCAGACCAAAGTCCATCAAGCCCAGTATCCTGTTTCCAACAGTGGCCAATCAAGATCATAAGAACCTAGCAGTTTCCCCAAAAGTCACAGATTCCTCAATGCTTGTATTGGGTCAAGCAGTGTTATCCTGGGTCCCTATTAATAATGGTTTATGGACCTTTCCTCCAGGAACTTGTCCAAACCTTTTCTAAACCCAGCTACACTAACAGCTCTTACTACATCTTCCGTTAAGAAATTCCAGAGTTTGATTACAAGTTGAGTGAAACAATATTTTATCTTATTAGTCCTAAATAGGTTACCCTGTAGCTTCATTGCATGTCCCCTAGTCCTTTTATATTCTGATGACATAAGCAATCGATCTACGTTTACCCGTTCTACTCCATTCATTAATTTATAGACCTCTATCATATCTCCCCTCAGCCATCTCTTTTCCAGATTGAAGAGGGTAAAGCAGGGGTGATCCAGGAAACTACAGACTGGTGAGCCTGACATCAGTACCGAGAAAAATGGTAGAAACCTTCATAAAGAACAAAATTACTCAGCAGGTAGATGCAATGCAATGTGTGCCTCTGAGTCAGTCCTGACTCCTGGCAACCCAGAAGCTCCTGGGTTTTCTTGGCAGTGTCACCAGAAGTAGATTGCCAGGCCTTTCTTCCAAGGCAGTGGAGGGTTAAGTGATTTGCCCAAGGCCACAAGGAGTGCTAGTGGGGAATTGAACCCTGGTTGCTTGGTTACCAAGCCAGTGTTCTAACCACTAGGCTACTCCTCCACTCCTAATGGGAGGCTACTCTTCCACTCATGGCCTAATGGGAGACAGCCAACATGGCTTTAGACAAGGAAGATCTTATCTTACTAATCTGTTATGTTTTTTTGAAGGTGTGAATAAACAGGTGGACAAAGGTGAGTCGGTTGATATAGTGTATCTGGACTTTCAGAAAGCCTTTGACAAGGTCCCTCATCAGAGACTTTTGGCAAAACTAAAGAGTCATGGGATAGGAGGCAGTATACTATTGTGGATCAGAAACTGGTTAAAAGATAGAAAGCAGAGGGTAGGGCTAAATGGCCAATTTAGTGAATATGGTGTACCCCAGGGATCTGTGATGGGTCCGCTGCTTTTTGACATATTCATAAATGACCTGGAAAAGGGAATAACGAGTGAGGTTATCAAATTTGCAGATGACACAAAACTATTTAAAGTTCTTAAAACCTAAGAGGATTGTGGAAAATTGCAAGAGGATCTTGATAAATTGGAAGACTGGACATCAAAATGGCAGATGAAATTTAATGTGGACAAGTGCAAAGTTATGCACCTAGGGAAGAACAACCCAAACTATGGTTACACGATGCAAGGTTCCACATTAGGAACCACCACCCAGGAAAAAGATTTAGGTGTCATTGTGGATAGCATGTTAAAATCCTGGGCCCAATGTGCAGCGGTGGTGAAGAGAGCAAATAGATGCTAGGTATCATAAGGAATGGAAAATAAAACAAAAGATATTATAATGCCTCTATATCGTTCCATGGTGAGGCCGCACCTTGAATATTGTGTGCAATTCTGATCGCCGTATCTTAAAAAGGATATAACATTATTAGAAAAGGTTCAGAGAAGAGCCACCAAAATGGTAAAGGGAATGGAATGATACTCCTATGAAGAAAGGCTAAAAAGGTTAGGGCTCTTTAACCTGGAAAAGAGACGGCTGAGGGGAGATATGATAGAAGTCTATAAACTAATGAACGGAGTGGAACGGATAAACGTAGATCGATTGTTTACGTTATCAGAATATAGAAAGACTAGGGGACATGCAATGAAGCTACAGGGTAAACTATTTAAGACTAATAAAAGAAAATATTTTTTCACTCAACGTGTAATCAAACTCTGGAATTTGTTACCGGAGGATGTACTAAAGGCTGTTAGTGTAGCTGGGTTTAAAAAAGGTTTGGACAAGTTCCTGGAGGAAAGGTCCATAAACCATTATTAAGAAGGGACCCAGGATATCAATGCTTGACCCAGTACAAGCATTGTGGAACCTGTGTCTTTTGGGGGAAACTGCTGGGTACGCATGACCTGGATTGGCCGCTGTTGGAGACAGGATACTGGGCTTGATGGACCTTGGTCTGACCCAGTATGGCATATCTTATGTTCTTATGTTAACCTTTTTAGCCTCTCTTCATAGGATTATCCTTCCATTCCCTTAACCATTTTGGTGACTTTTCTCTGTACCTTTTCTAAAAACTCTATATCCTTTTAAAGATACGGCGACCCAAATTACACACAATATTCAAGGTGCGGTCGCACCATGGAATGATACAGAGGCATTATAATATCCTTTGTTTTATTTTCCATTCCTTTCCTTATGACACCTAACATTCTATTTGCTCTCTTGGCCGCCGCTGCACACTGGGCGGAGTGTTTTAACATGTTATCCACGATGATGCCTAAATCGTTTTCCTGGGTGGTGGTTCCTAATGTGTAACCTTGCATTGTATAACCATAGTTTAGGTTTTTCTTTCCTAGGTGCCTAACTTTGCACTTGTGCACATTAAATTTCATCTGCCATTTGGATGCCCAGTCTTTCAATTTATTGAGATCCTCTTGCCATTTTCCACAATCCTTATAGGTTTTATCAACTTTGAATAGTTTTGTGTCATCTGCAAATTTGATAACCTCACTCGTTATTCCCATTTCCAGGTCATTTATGAATATATTAAAAAGGTTGCATGTGGCGATTGGAAGGCTCTCTCTGGTGATGTTGGAGCTGAGAGAGCCCTGGCAAGGAATTTAAACCCATGCAGCCTTTCTGTGGCTGCAGACGCGGCCCACAGTTGCATGCCCAAAGGGGCACGTGACCAAACTGGCACACCCCTTTGGTGCCCCTTCAGGGCCACTTTGGATTTGTCCCTGGTTTTGCTGCCAGAGATGCTCAAGGGCCATGGTAAGAGGAAAGCTTGGGGGAAGAAAAAAAAGATGTTGGCGTCTACGCCTAATGCTACATTTGGGCTTATAGATTTACATGTGCAGCCCTTAGTGGACCCAGTTGGGTGTCAAGATCTTTTGCCCCCTGACTTCCTTTCCTTAGGCTCATCTGGTGCCTCACTTAGTTCCATATCCAAGACTCCTCCTCCCAACCCAGGCTTATTGCTGGTTCATGGTAATGGGGTAGGAGTATCTTCTTCAGCGGATCCTGATGGGAATGGGAAGCAACTTCATGTTGAGACATCATCCACAGGTACTTATAAGATTTTGTTAGTGCCTTTGCAAGCTGTTGCTTCATCTGTGCACCAAGTTTCAACGGCTGCTTTGGAGGCGACTCTGTTGGATATCTGGAGTGTTGTGACTGATAATAACTTATTATTACAAGGATTTGTCAATCAAACTTTTCAGTTTTCTGAACAGGTGGTTAAAAAATCCTTAGAAGTAGATGCTGAGATTGCCTCGGTTTCTCAGCGGCTTGGCAAGCTAGAGACTCAGTCTTCTTCTTTTCAGGCTGCTAGTGCGCGGGGCTTGAGGGTTGTGTATGCTCTTTATAAACAGGTCGAGTCTTTGGAGGATGTTTATCGTGCGAATAATATTCGATTTTTGAATTTTCCAAAGACTTGTTTTTTATCTCCTTTGCTAATGTTTCATAAATATTGTAAAGAGGTGTTTTTTACTACAGGATGCTGCTTGTATTGCAATTTCAAATATTTATTATCTGTCGGTTCGTAGATTGGAGAGGGAGGGTGAGGTTGCATATGTTGTGGATGAGTCTGATATTGCATTGTCTGATTTTTTAGAGCTTGCTAATGAGGTCATCCCCACTCATGCCACCCTAATTGTTTCGTTTTCTGTTTATGCTGATAAAGTATGAATAATAAAGGCATTTTTTTCGAAAAAGGATTATTTATTTCATGGTCATCGAATATTTATTTATTATTTATTTATTTAGACAGATTTGTATACCACCTTATCCTTCAATCAAAGTGGTCACATCACAATTGGAGGGTTACATTTAACATGAGGGTACTTAACAACATTATACAATGAACTCTTTTATCCATCTTTCCAGATGTCTTCTGGGCCACACAGGCTCATAGAAAGTTCTTCCTGCAGTTGAGGCAGCATGTTCTCGCTGCCGGAGGGACTTTCTTTCTTAGGTTCCCATGTAAATGTTGATTTAGCAGGTATTCGATATGTTTTCACAGACCATTTGCAGCTTGAGAATTTGTTAAATAGTAAAAATGTGGGTGATCAGTGATTAGCTTAATTGTTTTCTTTGGTTATTTTCTTTTGTTTTGTTTTGTGGTGTGGTGGGTTGGGTTGGGCAAAAAGTAGTTCTGTTTATAGTGAACCCTTCTCCTATTCCTGCTATTGTTCTCCGTGATGGGAGGCTACGGTGGGACGGTTTTTTTATGATTAGTTGGATGAGATTATTTTCTCAAGTTTCTTGGTGTTATATGCTGATGTATTGTTTTTTTTGAAAATTTGTAAAAATAAATAAATAAAACAGCGGAACCAGCACAGATCCCTGGGGCACTTCACTATTCACCATTCTCCATTGGGAAAATTGGCCATTTAGCCCTACTCTCTGCTTTCTATCTTTTAGCCAGTTCCTGATCCACAATAGTACACTGCCTCCTATCCCATGACTTTTCAATTTTGCCAAAAGTCTCTCATGAGGGATCCTGTCAAAGGCTTTCTGAAAGTCCAGATACACTATATCAGCTGACTCACCTTTGTCTACCTGTTTATTCACACCTTCAAAAAAAACATAACAGATTATTAAGACAAGACCTTCCTTGGCTAAAGCCATGTTGGCTGTCTCCCATTAAGCCATGACTATCTACATGTTGTCATGGTGTAGATCTAGCAGAACCTATGGAGATAGGTAAAACTGCAGAGAATGGATCTGACACTGACAGTTCAGAGAAGCACATGGCCCAGAGTTGCTGTAGGCAACGTATACAAACAATGTCACAAGGTGGGAGAACACGCCCAAGCAGCAAGCAGGCTCAGGATTCATTAGATAATGAAGGGCAGCTGAGAGGGGGCGGAGTTCAGGCAGACACTATGACACACGCTGTGATAAGGAAGCTTATCATAGCTCAGGTAGGAGCTATAGAAAAGATGATGTGACTCTGAACAAGCAACCTGTCAGTTCTGGTAGAAGCAAGAAAACAGAGTTTTCACATAAAAGACTACCAGTCCCAGAATGCACCAGGTTTCCAGCAGCCATGAGAGGGGCTGAAGTGAGAGAATGTAGGTGCAATCAAGAGAGCTATGAGGTAATCCCTAAGCACTCATCTCAAAGGGCAGGGCCTGATTCAACACAGCTGCGCTGTGTTAGGGAGCAGCACACATTAGAACAGGATAAGAGTAGAGCTTATTCTTCAGGAAACGGTTTCAGCTACAGAGGGAGGAAGAGATACAGAGACAGCAACGGCTACAAGCACCAGTATCACCTGGAGAAACAGAAGCCAAGCCAAGCAGATAGAGAGAGAAGGAAACTCTCTGGAAGGAAGAGAAGAAAGGCCATTGGAAGGTCTGGGAGATTCCAAGGCAGTACTCATACTGGGAGGTATTCCAAAAGCCAGCAGAGTCCATTGGACTGGATTCAGCCAGAGGAATGGAGTGGCAGAGATAGGAATCACCAGTGGCTACCTGGAAGAGAGAAGACTGCATGTGGAAGGGACTTTCAGACCAAGGCCAGAAGGTATGTGAGAGAAGATCCAGCGTCCAGGGATCAAGATTGGAAGGCTGGACATCAGAATTGGATTACATATTGGCCAGGCTATACAGAGAGGAATAATGATAGCAGGAGAGGCTCAGGTATGAACACTGATCCAGACCCTATCTATAATAGAGAATGGCAGCAAGGGAATAAGCATTCTCATGATAGTGCCTTAATGAAAGACTCATCTGTGCCAATGTATGATATTGACCCTATGATTGTTGATGCAGGGGGAAATACAGCAGATGAAACTATTTACATGGACTGTTCTTTATCTAAATGCTATTGCTAGTTTTCTATGAGCAAACACATCAGCCATCACAAAGAAACCTAACTTTGTTCTTTATTTCCACTGCAAACAGCTCTTAAAGCAGGATTTGGGCTCACACAGTAGCAGCCAGCCAGCTAAAGGCTTTCAGCTGGTCCATTGATAGTAATTAGGGCTGCACCTGATTGTGTGTGTGAGCAAGGGAGAATCACTGCTGAGATCGGCGTGGAAAATAAGCAGAAGTTAACCTAACCAGCAAAGTTTATTCTTTACTTTGTGCCTTTGTATTTGGTAATTATTTGCTAAGAAAACATTAGCTAATTGCCTGACAAGCTGAAGGTTGTTTCTGGTTTACTTTGTGACTTTTTGTTATCCATTTTAAACACTGCAAGCAAGTAACCTCATTTATAGTGCTATCAAGCATACATGTGCTGGGTGAATTAAACCCCATCAATAAAAGAAGTATTTTATTGATCTTACCACTTGGTTTCACAACTCAAATTATTGTCATCAGCTGTGTTTGGGAGTGAATGAACTACAATACCCACAATACCTTGCAAGAATTATATGAATATATGCATCGTCAAGATTGTGTAAGTTCTCACCCTAGGCAGCCGTCTGACAACGCACATAAAACTCACCTGAAGTTAGGGGGAGCAGAGCTGAGGGAACCAGATGTGGTGGAGCCGAGAGGACGCGCGGTGGAACAAGGTGTGGATCAAGGAGAGCTGAGGGAGCTGAGAGATCCAGTTCCAGAACAACAAAGGACAACCACAGAGACTGCTCCAGAGAGCAGTATACAGACAAGCACAAGCTCAGTGACGTTTACCAAGAAGGTAGCAGAGAACACGGTCTTGGAGCCAGGCTTAGGAAAGCCAAGGAAGCTAGCCACCCCAGCTGCAGGCACAGAAGGGAAAAGGAGTTCTGGTCTGAAGACGTTTTCATGTCAGAGGAAAAGCTGAAAGGAAAAGGCAGTAGGAACCTTCCGTCCTGGCCAAGCCCTGTTAACTCAGCTGTACCGAAAAACTCCGGTCTAAGGGAGCTAGAAGGTAGGCTGTTTAATTCTAATATAAGGAAAGCTGAATGCAGAAGTTTTCCCTGCAGTTGTCAGAGTTTGTGGGGCTCTCAGGGAAGAAACTATAGAGAATGTGGTAATCTTCCATTCCACTCTGTTACTGAGGAGGAGGGGAAGTCTCAGTGCCGTGAGGAGAGACTGTTTGGCAATGGCACTTTTTACAATCCGAAAGAAGGACAATCTGAAGGGGAATGTGAGGAAATGCAACTTGATATTCATGGGGAACAACCCTCAGATGATTGCATGGATTGTACACTCATTATTGCTGACCATATTACCTCTTTATGCTGAAGAGGCTGTTAAGACTTTCTAATAACAGGAGTGAAAGAGAGAAACTTACCTGTTTGTAAAAAGGACTGTTTTGAGCTACCTATTGTTCTGTTCATAGAAGCTGAAGATAGAAGCAATATTTTGGGTTCCTGTTTGTTTCCTTTCTTTTGTACCAGAAGTATGGTCTTTTTGTCTTTGTTTCCATTGATATAAAATCCACCCGGAAGGGGAATAAAAGTCCTGTCTAAAGCCTTACCACCCAACTGCAACTCACTTCTTTACTAGCTTGTGGGACTACAACACCCAGAGGGCAGTGCAGGGCCCTCTACACCACTCCCCTTGCTGGTTTAAGATAAGCCCCAGTGAAATACCCATGCTTTTGCCTCTGGGGACTTTCGCTGGGTGACAATGTTTAGTAATTTTGTTCCTTATGATGGTTTCTACCATTTTTCCTGGTACTGATGTCAGGCTCACTGGTCTGTAGTTTCCCGGATCACCCTTGGAACCCTTTTTTTAAAATTGCCGTTACATTGGCCATCCTCCAATCTTCAGGTATTACAGATTATTTTAATGATAGTTCACAGATTACTAATAGTAAGTCTGCAATCTCATATTTCAGTTCTTTCAACACCCTTGAATGTATACCATACAGTCCAGGTGATTTGCTACTCTTCAGTTTATCTAACTATTAAACTGGAAAACTTAGAAAATAGGTCCAGGAAGGTGAATCTGCAGCTTTGGGGGATCCCTGAAATGGAGGAGACTGTGGACTATAGGGCCCTGACAGAACAATTCTGTAAAGCGGTGGCTAGAGCCATGGGGCTGGATGAAAGCAGACTGTTTCAAAGTGGAGAGGGCACATCGAGCCCTGGGGCCCCAACATGAGGGGAAGTCTTGGGACATTGTGGCTTGAATTCACGAGTTTACCATGAAAGAGTCTATTCTGTCTGTTGCCAGGAGACCTGATAAAATTAAATGGGAAAATCAGGATGCGGTGGTCTTTGGTGACTTATCATTTATCATGATACAAAAGAGGCGGGCCTACCAGGTCATCATAGAAAGGTTCTGAGAGGAATAAATATGATACTGGTGGCTTTTCCCAGTGGGACTGCAGTTCACTATATCGGGAACCACTATATATGCAAAATCAGTGGAGTCAGCCCTCAAAGCAGTGCAACAAGTGGGATGGTCTTATCCGCCAGTCAGTGAGGAAACAGAGGGATTAGCTTGATGGAAGGAAGATGCAAGACTGTCAGGCTGGACTCAAGTTACTGGAGGTGAAAGGCTACTCTGGAGAAAGAAGACAGCGGGTGATGACAATCACTGCTGAAGGAACTTTGTGTTGTAGCGCTGGTTGAGTTTGTGGGGTATCAGAGGGTAAACATGGGGGTGCATGGTTATGAGAGGATGTATGGGTGTGTGTTGGGGTGTTGGTAAGATGGTTTGTACGTCTTGTATGGTTTTTGTAGGCTAGTTTGGGTGCTGGTGGGATAAGCAGTGGGTTTGGAATCTGTTTATTGTTAAGAGGATATGGATACTATAGGGGTGTTGAGAAAGAGTGATGGTGGCCTGGACGTGAGGTCACACCTCCAAGAGCCCAGAGGGATGGTGGAGATGGGCAGGCAACTGGCGAAGGGGGAGGAGGTGAGGGTGGATGGTAGGGAATAGGAAGGGTTTTGAGGATTTTCTCAGGTATTTTCTGGCCATCTTAGGGTGAACTCTCATTTATTTGCTTAATATATGGGGGGGAGCCTTAGAGTGACCACTTTTTTTTTTGAAAGACAAGGCTTTATTGAAACATCAACATACATGGTAAGCAATGCAAATATACAAAAGCACCACTTATGGGAAATACAATCCAGACTACCATGTGTCAAATAACTAGCCCCATATTTTTAATCATTTTCCATTTTCATTTCCCCCTTAATAAGCAATACAAAAAAACCCCCATTAACTTCCCACTCCCCCCCAAGAGATGATGGCATCTACCATGCGCACAAACATCATTAATTCACCATGCTTACACCATATACCTTCACAAATAGCTCCCATGTGATAGAGAAGGGGATTCGAAGCACAGCACTGGAATGGTGTAAATCCTACCTTTCCAATAGGTGGCAACAAGTTAAAACAGGCCAGGAATCCTCTGAACCATTCCTACAGTCTCAAGGTGTACCACAAGGATCTTCCCTATCGGCACTAATGTTCAATATATATATGCAGCCGATATGTGAATAGGTCTGATCCTTCAACGTGCAATGCCTGGCATACGCAGATGACATCCTCATATACATGCCGTTCAAAACTGACCAACCAGTGTTTTCACCAATAATCAATTGTTTCAGAGCAGTAGCTGAATGGCTGCTGACTCAAAACTTAAGAATAAATCATAGCAAAACTGATGTTCTTTTTATAACAAGGAATCGTAAGTTCGTACCTCCTCCGTCGCTACTGGTCAACAACATAGAACTGACGTCCAAAACCACAATCCGATATCTCGGCATCACATTGGACCAACACCTGGATATGTCAATGCATGTGAAGAATGTGACAAAGAGTATATATCATAAGATCAGAACACTACGCCACCTCCGCCCCCTACTTGATTATACTGACTACCGATCAACCTTCCAGGCATTAGTCCTCCCACATCTTGATTTTGCGAACATCATCCTCCACGGGCTTTCTCAATCAACTTTAAATCCACTTCGTCTGGCTATGAATGCAGCTGCAAGAGTCCTCTCTGGGTCACCAAGATCTGCTCACATAACGCCTATCATGAAAGACCTACACTGGCTACCTCTACAAGCCAGACTCCTATATAAGTCACTAGTCCTGACCTTCAAAGCCATGAATAATTACCCACCGACACCAATCAGCAAACTAATTCATAACACCCTCGAAAATAGAAACAGAAGGACTACTGCTATGAACACCTTAATAGTTCCTAAGATGATGACATCATGTACTAAAGCTACATCGAACAGAGCTTTCTCAATATTCGCACCCCTAAATTGGAATACATTTCCCCATGAAATCCGTGGCATCAAAAGTCTATTACAATTCCGAAAAGCCGTGAAGCATTACCTATTCACAAAATACTACCCAGAAGTGATCATGGACACTCACACAACCAACAGGCCTCCCACATACACCAGACGCCTTAGCACCCTAATACAACCAGAAAATGGTTAGACTACATAATAGCCCACATGACTACTATTTACCCGTACCACCCACATGAATACACGCACAATATCCACTCGAGCTTGAATACTGTATATAGTTAAAGTTCATATATAGTATAATGTTGACTGTACATAGTTATCCCTGTTACTCCATGTTATATATTCCCCTGTTCTCTGTAAACTCAATGTTGCCTGTATGCATTGCAGTATATTTTGTTCAATGTACACCGCGCTGATTTTAATAGAGCGGTATAGAAGAGATGTTAAATAAATAAATTAAATAATTAAATAAAATGTGTGATCGAGGAAATGCTGACCCATCCAACGTGCGCAAATTACCCTCTCTATATTACATTCGCACCAACCATTGGGCCAAGGATAGTGGCACTGCTTGCCGCCATGCCAAAGTCAAGTTTAATTTAACTGCATTCATACAATGCTTTACCAATGCCAGCTGCGACATCTTCACCCCCTGCATAGTGTGATAGGGCTGAAGCCACTGAAAGCAAAAACTTAGAAAAAACCGCTGTTCCTTACAAAGCAGCTAACGTGCAGAAGATGCAGTTCCCTTGCAGAGCAGCTAGAGGGAGCAGGCATGAACCTACAGAGGCTGAGCTAACACACCTGGGTACTGATTGTGCAGGAGCTAATCAGCTCCACCTGAGGGGTAGCCCGGGAAACTCAAAAGTAAAAGGCCTTTATAAGCAGAGGGCCAACTCAGAAGAGGGGAGAGAGGAAGGAACCTCAGAAGGGAGCTCAGAGGAGAGTTCAGAAAGAGAGAGAGAAAGGAGCAGACCCAAAAGAGCCGGGGTGAGAGAGAGACCTGAGAGAGACAGACTGGAAAGAGATCCGCTTGGAAGAAATCCCAAAGGCAGAGAGCTCAGAAGGAGAGAGCCTAGCCGGGAGAGAGGCCTCTGCTCACCAGGAGGGTCTGAAACAGGATTAAAAGGTACTGGAAGAAAAGGTCCTGACAGGAGATTGACTTATACTAAGAAGCCAAGAAGCCTGGATTCTTTACAGGGTCTTCCCAAGCTGCAGAGAGGGCAGACAGTATCCAGGGGGCTTCCATAGGGAGTCTGCAAAGGAGACCGTGGCCAGAGAGCGGTGCCTGAGTGGGCAAGTAAGAGACGCCCTGACTTCACGAAGCCAAGGTACGGTGACTATTTCTTCCCAAAGAAAGGCCCAGCTCCTAGAACGTCTTTAAAGCCAGATAACCAGTCTGAGAGAAAAGGAAGCGGGCAGGAATTCTTTAAGCCATCACGTAGGGGCATAGGGACAAACCCTGCTATTTACCTGAAAGCCCTAGAACAGCCTAGCTGGAAGCTAGGGAGAAGAAGTATGGACTTTCAAACCACAGCAGCCAGGGAAAGATGAAGTACAGAGAGAGGCACAAATGAACCAGAGCCCATGCAAGTGGAGCCTGTGGACTCAGTTACATTGTCCCAGGAAGAAGTAATGGACTGCTCGGTTTGTGTCGCAGGGAGTTTTGAGTCACTCCCTGAGCTGTAACTTATTTAGACAAGCTTTAATATTGTTTTTGTTCATGTTGAGCGAAAAAGCTCACTAATTTTACTTTTCTCCGAAGTTTTGGAAAACCTTGTGTTGTTTTTGCAAGAAGCTGTGAAGTATGTAACAGTTCACTTGTTTAACTATGCTTTGGTAAAAACCCTAACAAAGAAGGAGAACACCTTATTTTCTGTTACCCAGCGAACCTCAGTGCTTGAAAGGGGAAATAAAGCCTTATTTACCCTCCATTCTGGTCTACACAACTTATTCCTATAAGGAGGAGGACTACAAAGACCAGGGTGCACCTGGCCTCAAAGAGTCTTTTACCTCTATAAATAATAAATATGCTCAACCTTCCCTTGCAGCCACTGGCCACCAGGGGGGGTTGATGACATAAATGGCATAGTTTTAAGGATTCCGGCTAAGGAATACAGAAGAAAAGGAAGAAACTCTACTGCCAAAGTTTGAAAGAAAACACGGAGTGAAAGAAAATCCGGAGGGGAAGATCGTGGTGTTGCTGGCAGCAGTTGCCGAGTGCTACAAGACGGAGCAACCACGTCTTTACTTAGAAGCTTGACTCAACACCCGCACAAGATAAAATGTAGATAAACCTACCCTGTGCTGGATGTGGGTGTGAGGTTCAAAAAAAAAAAAAAAAAGAAAGAAGGAAAAGGGGGAACTGATTTGTTATCAGACCACACTTGGGTTTCTCTCTCTCTAATTTTTTCTAGGAACCCCATTGCCATGGATCCAAAAGAGCCTTATTTACCCTCCATTCTGGTCTACACAACTTATTCCTATAAGGAGGAGGACTACAAAGACCAGGGTGCACCTGGCCTCAAAGAGTCTTTTACCTCTATAAATAATAAATATGCTCAACCTGCCCTTGCAGCCACTGGCCACCAGGGGGGTTGATGACAATAGACTTATGAAACAAAAAGATACACGGGTCCCAGGGGAATTCAACCCCAGCATACGCCACACTCGATATCATACGCCCTTCCAATAGCTTTGAATTTTTGGGCTGCCCCAGCATATATGAGCCAATGAACCCCTGGCAGCACAGCGGCACCAGCATAACCTAAACAACGCAGGGCAAGTCCGGACCAATCTCGCCGGCGTCATATACCAGTCATATAAAAGCTTATCGTGCATTACCCGCAAGAGAGCACTGCCATAGCCGCCCCTCAATCTGCTCCCATTGTTGCTCAGTATAGTTAAATTAGAGGGCCTGTATCCAGTAAGCCCAATGCTTTTCCACCCTAAAGGCCAAAGTCTGCTGGCAAGCAAATAGGGCAGAGACCAAGCCTCTAGTAGTGGTCCGGTCTTCACATAACGATTCCAACTCAGTAAGCATCTGAGCCACCTGGCTTCTGACTTCCTTCTGACTCACCCAATGAACCATTTGAGTGTATGCAAAAGCATGTTGACTGGGCAGATCAAAAGCATCCTGCAACTCCTGAAAGGACAGTAGTCTACCATCCTCAAAGAGCTGTCTGAGGCAACTTAGCTCCGCAGCTCACCAAGCCCAGAAAACACCCAGGCATACCCCCGAACTCAAAAGCCTTATTATCAGCAATGGGGGATAAGGGCATGAGGAAAACTCGCTACTGTCAAAAAAAGTGATCCCAACACCGAATGGTGTGCTCCACATCTGGAGACCTGCCTGGAGCCACAACTATCCTCCCAAGTCTGGAGTCCCCGCCTGTACCCTTTCAATAGCCACCGATCACTTATCGTTGGCAGGGTTCATCCACTCCACACCAGGACAAATTTGCGCAGCAGCATAATACCATTTTAAACTGGGAACATCCATGCCTCCCCTCTGGCAATGCGTATAAAGGACATGTTTCACTATTCTAGGATACCTTGACTACCAAACAAATTTCATGAAGAGGTGCTGCCACGTATCCAGCATCCCCTGTGGCAAGTCAAACAGAAGAACCTGAAATAAGTAAAGGAAGCACGGGAGGGCCACCATTTTTAAGGTGCTTATCCTACCAAGCCAGGAGAGAAGCCATCCGGACCAGATCTCCAGATCCCTATGGACTGCCCCAGAAGAGAAGCATAGTTAGCCTTACATAGTGCCCTGGGATCTGTCGACAAGTTCATCCACAAATACCATAAGGAAGACTCTACCCAATGAAAAGAAAAGCTCGCACGTAGATGTACACACAGCTCAGCGGGAAGATTAATATTTAAAATTTTTGATTTAGTATAGTTAATCTGAAAGCCAGACACCTTTGAGTATTCTTTGAAAAGTCGCATAGCATTAAGCAATGACATCAGGGATTACATTAAAGAAAGCAATAGATCATCCGCAAATGCGCAGAAAATGTATAACGCAAATAAGAAAATGTATAACGGCTCACGATGTATCTTAAACCCTCATTGTATAGAAGAATGTATTATAGCACATGCTGTATCATAGCGCACAATGTACATAGTTCAACCTAATTAACACACTATAACATCTTACACACAAATCATGACATATCTTTCACTGCATGAATTACACATCCACTACTTTTGATTGTCTTGCTGTGATACCGCCTTGATTGTAGGATAAGGCGGTATAGAAATACTGTTAAATAAATAGAGCTATTTTATAATTGACACCCTCCACGCGAATCCCATGGATATCCCTCGAAGTCCAAAAGCACTGAGCCAGAGGCTCCATTGCCAGCGCAAAAAGTAAAGGGGAGAGTGGACACTCCTGCCGCATTCCACGCCCAGGGGAAAAAATCCCGAGCAACCCCCGTTAACATGGACACAGGCCCATGAAGCCCCATATATGTTTTTCATCCGTCACAAAATGCATCCCAAAGCTCATCTTACCCAACAGCCCCCAAAAGAACTCCCAATTTACCTGGTCAAAGGCCTTATCTGCATCAATTCCCGAGCAGAGCCAGTTGATTATCTTGCATAGCTACATGTATCAAATGGAGTGCCCTACAGACACCGTCAGCAGTTTGTCGACCTGCTACAAAGCCCACCTGGTCGCCACCAAATGAGGGAGGATCACACCCAGGCAGTTTGCCAAGGGTTTAGCCAAAATGTTTACACTGACGTTTAAAAAAGAGATCAGCTGATATGAGGAGGCCTATTACTACTACTACTGAGCATTTGTATAGCGCTACAAGACGTATGCAGTGCTGCACAGACATGTAAGAGACAGTCCCTGTTGATCAGAGCTTACAATCTAGTCAAGACAGACAACACAAGGGAAACACAAGGAGATCAGGTGAATCCAGAACCAAAAGCGGCAGCAAAGAGGTGGGTTTTCAGCCTGGATTTGAAAAGGGTCAGAGAAGGCGCCTGACGTACAGGCCTCCTCCGGGGGCTTCCCTGGCTTGGGAATCAAGGCAACAACAGCATCCATTTGCGTTCAGGGCAAATCTCCCCCACTCAGGACAGCACTGAAAACCTCTGCCAGTATTGAGGCAAGTCAGGGAGCAAAACATTTATAATAATCCGGCGGGAAGCCATCACTCCCTGGTGCCTTATTTATTTATTTATCTATTTCTTCTATACCGCCCCTTCCAGAGATCAGGGGCGGTTTACATGGAACAAGTTAACAATTTTGTGTACTTCTGTATACATTACATAGAACAGAAATTACTAACTTTTTACAGATAATAGTGTGGTGAACTGTCAGGAACTATTTACATTTTGTATACTTTTGTATACTTCTGTAATTGTTATATTAAACAGAGTTTTCTAACTTTTTACAGATAATGAGGCGAGGAACTGTCAAAAACTATCTACAATGGATATTTACCAAAGGTTATATACAATGAATTACAGGGTGAAGCTTTCATTAGTCATGTGGGAGTGGTGGAATTTATTTCCATTTTTTTCGTGAGTTTTCAGTGTGTCTGTGGTAGGTCTGTGTATGGTTAGTTGATTGTGATTTTAAGGGCTTTGTGTTTGTGTGTCTGTGGATGCTGCGGGGTTGAACTTGGGGGGTAGGGAATTTTGAAGTGTTCAGAGAATAGGTATGTTTTGAGTTCTTTCCTAAATTGGGTGAGGTCTTTTATGATGCAAAGGTCTATTGGGAGATCATTCCAGAGCATGGGGGCAGTGAATGTGAAGGCCCTGGTGCTGGTGGATTTTTTAGTTTTCATGAATGTTTTTGGTATCTCAAGTGAGTGGGCTGCGTTTGGTCTACGAGCTCTTGTTTCAGATGGGGCGTGTATTAGTGTGGATAGATGTGAGGGGGCGATGTCATTTAGGAGCTTGAAGGTGGTTAGGAGAATTTTATATCTGATTCGGCTGTTTATAGGAAGCCAATGTAGTTCCAGCAGTATAGGGGTTACATGGTCTACTAGGCGGGCTTTAGTAACTACTTTTGCACAGATGTTCTGGGCTCTTTGTAATAGGTAGGTATTTTTTTGTGGTAGGCCAATTAGGAGACTATTACAATAGTCTAAGTGGGGGGTGATGAGTGTATTAACAACTGATCTAAAGTCATGTGTGTCAAGAAGGGGCCTTAGGTGTTGTATGGTTTTGAGTTTGTAGAATATGGTTTTTACTGTCTGCTTTATGTGTGGTAGCATGGTGAGTGTATGATCAATTATTACACCTAGGTATTTTACCTCTTTTTTAACAGGTATAGTTGTATTGTTAATTGAGATCGATGTTGGATAATTGTCCTCGGTCATGGATGATCTTGTTACGAACATTGCTTCCGTTTTTTTGAGGTTGATGCTGAGGTAGTTGGTTTCCATCCAAGAGGTGGTCTCAGCCATGCATTCAGATAGGGTGTCGTAATTAGGGCTTTTGGTGGTTATGGGGAGAGCGAGCATGATGTCGTCAGCATAGATAAAGTGACTAATCTTGTGTTTTCTAAATATTTTTGTAATGGGTTGTAGGTACAGGTTGAAAAGGAGGGCAGAAAGTGCTGATCCCTGGGGTATTCCTTGTCCTTGGGGGAAGGTTTCTGATGCTTCTTGGTCTAATTGAACACGTATTAGTCTATTTGTGATGTAAGACTTGAACCATTTGAGGACAGTCCCACCTATTCCTAAGTTTTTCTAGTCTATTGATCAGAGTAAGGTGGTTGATGTTGTCAAAGGCGGCAGAAATGTCTATGAAAAGGAGTAGGAAGCCTTGACTGTTGTCATCTGTACCTTTGATGAGGAAGTCCATCAGTGTAATTAAGAGGGTTTCTACACCGTGGAAGGGGCGGAAACCAAACTGGTGTGAGTCTAGGGGTTTGTGCTCATCAATATGGTCTTGTAGTTGTAATTGAACAGTTTTTTCTATTATTTTAGCTATAAATGGAATGCTGGCTATCGGTCTGTATGAGTTTGGGTCTTTTGAGTCAAGTTTATTGTTTTTTATTATTGGGCGAAGCGTTGTGAGTTTTAGGGTGTTGGGCATGATGCCCTGGGAGAGGGATTGATTCACCATGTGTTGAATGTTTTCAGCTAGTTCTTCCTTTGTACATTTGATCCATGACACAGGGCATGGATCGAGTGGAGAAGTTGTGGTGTTGATTAATGTTATGATCCTAAGGAGGTGTTTTTGATCTGTCATGTGAAAGGTTGTCCAAATGTTATTAAATTCAGTGTTTGGAGGTAGTGTCGCTGGTATGGTGTTAAGTTTGCACTTTAGTTTTTCTTCAAAGTGGGTTGCTAAAGTTTGTATGCTTATTGCTGATTGTTTTGGCTCTGTGTCTTTAGCTTTTGTCAAAGTTTTTACGATTGCAAATAGTTCTCTAGTGCGGTTGATAGCCATATTTATTACTTTGGAGTGGTAGTCCCTTTTTGATTTTGTTAATTGCATTCTTGTATTCGTTAAGTGTGTTCATATATTGGGATTTATTTTCGTCTGATTTAGTTTTCCTCCATCTCTTTTCTTGTTTCCTCAGTTGTTTTTTTAGTTTTGCTAGTTCCTTCGTGAACCATTTTTCTGTCTTTTTTAGTTGTCTATTCATGGTGCGTGTGGGGACAGCTGCTTTTTGGATTGTTAAATTCCAATGATTTACAGTGGAGTTGATGTCTGGGAAGTTTGTGTTGAGTATGGGTAATACTTTGTCAAGGAAGGTATCTTTGTCAAAGTGTGCAAAGCGTGATATATGGTGTGAGGTGCTTGTCGTATTCAGTGTTATTTGAGCTGGGAGGTGGAGTGTTATAAGGTGATGGTCGGACCATGGTACTTCTGTTATAGTTGGTGGGGTATGTTGTTGGTGGTTATTAAGGGAGGAAGATGAGATCTAAAGTGTTGCCTTTTATGTGAGTGGGGGCATGTACTATTTGTGTGTATCCCATTTGGGTCATAGCGTCCATGAAGTTATCTGATTGGGAATTGTTCAGAGAAGGAAGGTTCAGATCACCTAGGATTACGAGTGGTTTGTTTAGTGATGCTGTGCAAGCGAGTTCAAGGATGGGGGAGAGGTTTTTTTGATCAGCTGAAGGGGGTCTATATATGAGGGTGATTGCAAGGGCTCTATTTTCTATATTGATAATGTCCATTCCATCTATATTATTTAGGCTTGTTAAGGTGAATTGTAGGTCTTTTTTTGGTGAGTATGAGAGTGCCACCTCCTCTTTTTACATCCCGATGGCAGCTGAATATATCATATTGATGTGTGGTTAGCTGGTTTAGTAGTACGGTGTCTGTGGGAGTGAGCCATGTCTCGGTAATGCAGATGATGTCAGGGTTTTTGTCTTTTATCATGTCATTGATAATAATTGGTATTTTATTTCGTATGGATCGAATGTTTATTAAGATGAGCTTTGTTTTGGCATCTATATTGGCTGTATTGTCACTTATACCACTGTGTGGTTGATGTTTTATTTGGATGAGTCTGCGATGGTGTCTGTCTGAGTCATGGCGTGAATAATGATTGTGAGTATATGTTGAACTGTGTGGTGGGTTTTGGTAAGGATTGTGGGTGGTAAGGATGTTATATGGGTTTCGGTAATGATTATGGATGATGGGGATATTATTGTAGGGGTTTTGATTGGTTTTGTACGAGTAACTGTGTTGTGTTAGGAGTGTTATTAGAATGAGAGTGAGGGGAAGGTTTATACGTGTTTTAGGAGACATTGTGTATATTTTTGAGGGGGGGGGATTGAGTGTGAGGGAGCTCCATGTACGGGGGACTAGGTGGCTGGACGAACAGGTCCCCTATTTATTTTATTTATTTATTTAACATCTTTTATATACCGCACTATTGTCACCAGCGCGGTTTACATGGAACAAACACATACATACAAGGAACTGTAATGCATTTTACAAGTAACAGGGTTTTTGAAAACTTGGGAATAACAAGGTACAACTACATAGGCTAGCTAACTATTTACAGAATATTGAAATACATTAGTCACATTTGGATATCAGTTGGGAAATGTCCTGGTCAGAAAAGTGTCTGTAATATTTTCATGTGCGAAGGTTAAATTGGGAAATAGCTTAGGAAGAGGTGGTGTTTGAGACTCTTTCTGAATTGTGTTAGGCTGGTTATAACTCTCAGTTCTAGTGGGAGGGCATTCCAGGTTATTGGGGCGTGGATACTGAAGGCTCTTTTGGTTGTTTCCTTAGTGTATCTGACTGTTTGTTTCGGGATTATTAATGTATTCATTGCAATTGACCTTCTGGATCTATTAGGGGTCTGTGAGTGTACAAGGTTGGTAATGGTTGATGGTGCTTGGTTGTTTATGGCTTTGAATGTAGTGATCAGTATCTTGTAGTGGATTCTTGCGTTGGTTGGTAGCCAGTGGAGTCTTTTTAGAACTGGGGTTATGTGATCTGTCTTTGATATTCCTTCAAGTACTCTGGCAGCAGTGTTCATCGCTAGTTGGAGAGGATTTAATGTTGCTTGAGGGAGTCCGTATAGAATTGCATTTGCAAAGTCAATGTGAGGCATTATCAGGGCTTGGTAGACGGTTCTGAAATCTGAGGGTTCCAGTAGAGGTCGCAGGTGGCGTAATGTACGTATCTTGTGATATATTAGTTTTGTTATGTTTTTTATGTGGGCTTTCATATTGAGGCGCTGGTCAAGGGTTATACCTAGGTAGCATAGTGTAGGTTTTACTGTTAATTCCTTGTCCTTTATCTTCACGGAGGTAGGAGGTGTGAAGTTTTGGTTTCTTGTTATAAACATCACATCAGTCTTGCTGTGGTTGATTCTTAGATTTTGGGAGATGAGCCAATCTTCTACTGCTTCGAGGCATGTTATCAATGATGTATAATCGGGGTGATTGATGGAGAATGGCATGAATAGTAGAATGTCATCTGCATATGCTAAACAGGTGACATTAAAGGAACGAATGAGGTCACAAATGGGTTGCATGTATATATTAAACATCAACGCTGACAGAGAAGATCCTTGTGGTACCCCTTGATCTTGAAGAAATGGTTCAGAAGTAGTTTCGTCAATTCGTACTTGTTGCCAACGGTTAGTTAGATAGGATATACACCAGTCAAGTGCGGCACCAACTATTCCTTTTTCCTTAAGGCGATCGATAAGTATTTGGTGGCTTACTGAGTCGAACGCAGCTGAGATGTCCATGAATATAAGTATGAATCCTTGGTGAATGTTATCTATTCCTGTGATTAGTGTGTTGAATAGTGTGATGAGGAGGGTCTCAACTCCATGAGCCTCTCTAAAGCCGTGTTGTGCAGGGTCAAGTGGAGCTTCATTGTCTATGTGCTGTTGTATTTGCCGTTGGACTACTTTCTCAATTATTTTCGCTAGGAGTGGGATACTGGATATTGGCCTGTAGGATTCTACTTTTAGGGGGTCTAATTTACTGTTTTTTAGTAATGGTCTAATTGAGGTTTGTTTGAGGCTTTGAGGAAAGGTTCCAGTTGAAAAGGATTGTTCAAGGATATTCTGTATGAAGAAGCTTACTTCATGTTTAAGATTTTTTATCCAGGCTGCCGGGCAGGGATCGCTTGCAGCGGTGGTAGCATTTATTGATGCGATAGTGTTCTCAATTTCTTTGATTGATAGTGTATTAAACTTGGTTAATGTGGTTGACTGTGAATATATATCATTCTTTGTTGGTCCAGAGGTACAAATGTTGGAAGTTTTTGTCATCTTTGACTTTAGGTATTCAGCATATTCTTGCGGGTGTATTGCTTGCGTTTGTTGAGGTGTTGGTTCCTTTGCCATTGTTCTTACGATGTTGAAGAGATCATGATGTTTATTTAATGATTTCTTTAGAAGGTTAGTATGGAATTGTTTCCTTCGATCTGCTATTTCTTGGCGATGCTTTTCTAAGTATTTGCAGTAAGCTGTGTAGGCTTCAGTAGAGCGTGATCTTCTCCAGTATTTCTCGAGTCTCCGAAGATGGAGGAGGGATGTTCTTAGCTCCTTGGAATACCAGGCTACGTGTGTACGTTGGTTGGTATTTTTTGCCATGTTTGATGGTTGAGAATTGAATCTAAGGGAGTTGTTATGGGGGGCATCCAATCGTTCCAGTCATCCTCAGTCAGGGTCCCCAGCTCTACCTCTCCCAAGTAATCAACTAAACATGATGCCTCAACTGGCTCCTCCCGATATAACCTTTCCAGGAAGTCCACAAAGACTTCCCGAATTTCCGTAGACTTAACACAGATACGACCCCCGACTATCGCGTATTTCTTGGATCATTTGGTCTGCTTGCTGCATTTGTAAGCACAAGGGCAACAATTTCCCTACTTTGTTCTCCTTTTCATAATATTTTTGTCAGAGTTGATGCCTCTAAAACTCCAGATCCCGCTGCATAATCTCATCGAGCTTCACCCTCATGGCCACCCATCGCTTCCATACCTGTCGGGACCCTGTCTGCGCATGTTCGCTTGCAATTGCACTGCCTCTGCCCACCAATTCTGAAGATCTTTGTCATGGCGGTGCCGATAGTACAGCGCATCGACTATCAAGCACCCTCGCGCCGTAGCCTTATAGGCCTCCCACACCATGGGCAAAGCCACCTCAGTTGTTATGTATCGTAAAATTGTCTTGTATAAAAACCTCATGCTTTTGAACTGCTTCCAAGCACACCAAAAGCTACTATGCAAAGCCCATTGGCGCTGATGGGGCCCTGGGTCCTGTTCTGCAAAATTTACCCAATGCATGATCAGACAAGGTGATCGGTCCCAGTTCTGCCTCCCACACCTGTTCCATCAAACGCTGCTCTAGCAAAAGGTAATTGATTTGGGTGTTGATTTGAAGACAAAAATGTGTATCCACACTCTAGATAGAACACTTTGGAGACATTACATAAACTCGAACACAAGAGACAAATTAACTGCTTCTCAAATGCTCCCACCCCTCCCCCACCCCCGCCTTCATCCCAATCCCCCCACATTTTGTTCCTCGCCTTCCGACCCACTCCCCATTTCGCTAATGTACCTAGTCCTTTGGATGTTTTCAGGATATACATCATGTATATAGCACATTTTGTATTTATCTCAGCTTGTACATAGTTATATTACAATAATCACAACCTAAACACACTGTACAAAGTCCCATTGTAATATCCCCCTGCATGCCCCTCTCCCTCGTTTTATGTAGCTTGTTTAGTTGTATTGTGAACCGTTTGATTTAAGGATAAGGCGGTATAGAAATCCTTTTGAATAAATAAATAAATAAGTAAAATCATTGCTGCCCACGATGTATATCCCTCCATACATCTCGCAAATCAAGATCCTTCAGAACTCTCAGCAGGGCCTTACTATCTCCACCTGATCGTGGGGTCCCTCGTCCTGTGGAATCCGCCCGTGGGTGCATGCATGCGTTACATTCCCCGCCGATGATCAGCTTGCCTGTGGCAAATGCAGTAAGATTAGCCCTAAGATCTTTAAAAAAATTGACCTGCCCCTCGTTGGGAGCATAAATATTGGCAATGGTATAAAGATACCCACACAAACATACATTCAAAAACAATCACTGCCTGATAGCGTTGAACGCACTCTACCACGTACTGTAGGATTTTGTGCACTAGTGTCGGCACACCACATTTTTTCCACCCTTTACTATCTGCCACCGCCCACGCTTCCTCATATGGTCCCCTCCGCAACCAGGCCATGCATCCCAGCCCGAGATGGGTCTCCTGCAAGAGGATCACATCTCCTCCTAAGCACTACAATTCTTTGAACAGAAGGGAGCGTTTATGTGGGAAGTTCAGCCCCTTGACATTAAATGAGACGACCCACAGCACCAATCGTCAAGTTCCTCCTCACTCCCCCCTGAGAACTGGTAATGGGCACCACAAGCAATTCAACACAACCAAACATACACAGGGTGTAAAGCCACATCTTTATCTTTATTTTATCTTTATTTAGTGCTTGATATACCACCCAAGCGTATGTGTCAGGCAATGTTCCCTTTAATTTTCTGTAGGCTGTGTGCGCATAAAATATCAGCTGTGTGCAGCTTTTGAAGGAAGGTTAAAATTTTGTGCGCCACATAATGACACTTGGAGTTATATACTTTAAAATTTGACTACACGTCAGAATACAGTATGTACACCACATTGATTTTAATCAAATTAAATGAAAATAGACGATTACTAAATGAAGTGGGAAATTTCTAGTAATTACAATCATAACTTCAATTTTAAGATGTCTGTGGTGTTTTCTATCAGAATCAGAGCCGTAATTTTTGTGCGCTCTGTTATAAAGTATGTGCGCTCGCTCGGCGAGGTGTGTGCGCACGCACACGCACACAGCTTAGAGGGAACAGTGGTGTCAGGGCGGTGTACAATAAAATCAATTAGAAAAAGAAAAGAACGCCATTATTTGGATAGGAAAGAGAGGGATAGGAAGAGACAGAAAATGACAGTTAGACAGGGAAGGGAGAGAGAAGAAATAGCCTGATGGAGAGGAGAGGTGATGGAGCGAGATAACCTTAGGGATCAGGGAGGTCAAATGTCTGCTGAAAGAGGTGAGTTTTGAGCGAGCTTTTGAAGCAGTGAGAGGACAGTTCAGTATGGAGAGTAAGGGGAAGGGAGTTCCAGAGGGCGGGGGCCAGGAAGAAGAAAGTGGAGTGACGTGTAGATTCCAAGTGAGCTGAGGAGGGGGAAGGAAGAAAGAGATGGTATCCGTGTGCTGATCGTAGGAGATGGGGAGAAGGCTGCAGATGGCTAGAGTCAGCCAGGTATTGGGGGGAGCTGGTGTGTAGTGCTTTATGGGCAAGAATAAGAATCTTATAGACGAAACGAAAGTTGAGAGAGAGCCAGTGCAAATGGGAAAGGAGGGGGGGTGATGTAGTCCTGGGCGGAATAGTGAGTGAGCAAACGTGCAGCTGTGTTCTGAACCAATTGGAGGCGCCGGAGTTGATATTTTGGGAGGCCTGCTAAGACGGTGTTACAATAGTCCAGCCTTGAGAGAACAAGTGAAATGACTAATGAGGTGAGGAAGGAAGGAAAGGGCGGACAGCGCGAATTTGGCATAGGAAAAAGGAGCGACGAATGAGCAGAGAGATATGATGGTGAAAGAAGAGAGAGGTGTCGAGCGTGACCCCTAGGTAGTGGAGGGAGGAAACCAGAGGAATCGGAGTAAAGAGGAAGAGAGGGGAACAGGCAGGGGGAGGTGTAATAAAGGAAAGCCAAAGCACAGCAGATTTAGATGGGTTAACATGAAGGAAGTTACTACTTATCCATGATGCAACACGTTCAAGACAAAGATTAAGGGCGGAAAGATCTGGTGAGAGGGAACTGGTGTAGTGGACAAGAAGAATGTCATCGGCATAGAAATAGCCAGAGATACCAGACTGTTGAACAATAAGAGCCAGAAGGGCAAGAAAGATATTAAAAAGGAGGGGAGCGAGAACTGAGCCCTGGGGAACCCAACAGAGAAGAGCTAGAGAAGGAGAGGTGCTTGAGATGGTCTTTACTGAGAAGGTGCGAGAAGTAAGAAAGGAGCAAAACCAGGAAAGTACAGACCCGTGGATCCAAAGATCAGTCAGACGGGCTAGGAGGGTGCGATGATCCACAATGTTGAAAGCAGAGGATAGATCTAAAGCCAACACAAGGGAGAGATCACTTCTTTCGTGGGATTGGTGCACTTCATTCAGGAGGGAGGTGAGAGCGGTCTCTGTGCTGTGACCCGTGCGAAAGCCAGATTGACGTGGGTAAAGGGAGAGGGTGGAGTCAAGATGAGCAGAGAGTTGGGCAAACACGAGTTTTTCAAGAATTTTGGACAGAAAGGGGAGGTTGGACATGGGACGCCAGTTAGCCGGAATGGAAGGATCAAGGGATGAATTTTTAAGGAGCGGGCGAATAAGGGCGTGATTCCAGGCTGAGGGAAAAACACCAGAGGAGAGGCTGTTGTTGAAAATGTGGAGTATTTAGGGAAGGGGGGTGAGAGAAGGATCTAGCAACCAGGAGGAAGGTAGAGGGTCAAGTGGACAGGTGGTTTTATGAGAGGTGGCAATGGACTTGGAAAGCTCAGTCACATCACTTGCACCAGTTCATGCACACTGAGAATTAGATCCCACAACCCTGTCATCCATCCCTCCATACCCTTTCCCCTCTTCCCTCCTCCATATAACACCCATAACCCCCCCCCCCCAACTCCCCTGCCCCTCATCCAGATCACCTGCTAGCAGTCCAGGCACAAGGAAGTTTCCCATCTCACCCTACCAGGCCACCCAAGATGCCGCCCTCCCCCTTGAGTATCACATTTCCTCCCATTTGTATCATACTGCCTCTGAACTACCCACATGCCTACCCCCCCCCCTAATATCTCACGCAGTACTTTACCACCTAAACAATTAATAGGCAGACAAGGAAACCTGTAAACACTTGAATATCCCCTACCATTCTCACAAACCCATGTTAACAAAGAATTTAATTTTGAATTTACATCTGGCACACAGTCTCATTAGGAATTGTACAATTATTAAGGCTCTCATTATATAGCCCATTGACTTCCAGCAACCAACTCGATGCATGGCATCATATTGTTCCAGAACACAAACAAGTAACAAGTGCACCAAACAGTGGTTGATATAAGCAGCTTTATTAGGAAAACCCCAACGCATTTCGGTGAAAAAGCCTTCTTTAAGGTGTACCGTCCTCAAATAAAAACACAAATATATAAAATCATGTAAAACATCATAAGCATGGAATAAAAGCTCCCCCTTTTCTCCTTACCTTCCCCCTTCCCTCTCTTCCCTCTCTTCCCCTTCTCCCCTTCTTCCCTTCCCTCCTTCCTCCCCTCCTCCCCCTTCCCTTCCTCTCCCCCTCCCCCTTTCTGTTTTCCCTTCCTTGCCCTCCCTTCTCCTCCCCCTCCTTTTTTCCCCTCCCCTCTTCCCTCTTCTTTCCCCCTTCCCCTCCCCCTCCCCTTCCTCCCCTTCCTCCCCTTCCCCCTTTTTTCCCTTTCTCTTTTCTTCCCCTCCCTACTTTCCCCCATCCCTCCCTCCTTCCCCTTCCCCTTCCCCTTCCCCTCCTTCCTTTTCCTTTCCCCTCCCTATTTTCCCTTACCCCTCTTTCCTTCCCCTGTCTCCCTTTCTGTCCCTCTTCTTTCTCTCCCCCCTTCCTTCCCTTAATTTATTTGTGTTTATTTATTCATTGTGCTTCTAATATATGGTAGGGCTATCTGACACATTTTTATTATCTCATGCTGCACTCACCTTTTTGTGCTGATCTACAATCAAGTTCTTCTGGATGTCCTACAATCAACATTCCTCATTCATATCGACATGGCCCTCCCTTGGGTGGCTGTTTTTTACATTTTGCTTTTATATTTAGCTTTAGTTTTTCCTTTTTAGTAGCAGATATTTTTTATTGTTTTTATCTCTTCTTCAGCTAATTTTATTTGGGATTATGTATAAGCATCTTTTACATTTTTAATTCAGCTTCTCCCCTTGATGATTTATAATCAAGATTTCAGCTCATGGTTCCCCCTTGTTTTACATCTTTTTTATATCTTTTTTTTCCGTCACTTCATTTTAAAGGCATATAGCTTTTAGATGTTTTTAACCCCTATTCAGTTGATTTTATTTGGGGCTACACTCCAGCATTTTTATCATACTCTAATTTTAGTTTAACATTTTTTTACATAACAGTGTCAGTTTTTTTAAGTATGGGGCAGATGGGCCAGTGGTGGAGACTGAATGAGTCCCTTTAGGATGACCTGGGGTCAGTTGCCCAGATACAAAAGGATATAAGACTGTTTTTAGCAAAGGTTTTACCTGTGTCTTATCTTTTATTTATTTTATACTTTCTCTTGAACCATTATAGAGCCATTATTTATTATTTTACTTTTTTAATGTTCATTTATTAATATGTATATGAGTATGAATTAGTTGTATTATCTTTTAACATACCTATAGGCATATATTTGTTTTATGGGGTTTTAATGTTTTAAACTTCTATGGTGCCAGTATTTATATTTTTTATGATTCCGTTATTCATTCAGTATGTACTAGTTTCTTTTGTGTTTGTGTCTTTTCCACCCCTTTTTTAATGGCTCTTGTTTCAAATTTGATGTTTATTTGTTCAGTTATAGGCTAAGGTTGTTCTGATCCTTTTCTCGCCATTATACAATTTTTGGAACCACACTTATCGGACCTAGCTTTTATATGACATTTGTGGTTTCCCTCGCGCAGCAAGTAAGCACATTATGTTCTCAATATTTTAATTTAATGTGTACATGAGTGGCTGTAGTTGTGCCTTCTTGTAATATAGTTACAAGTACATCTGTGTTTTAGAGGCCCTTTGTATGGTATTAACAGGTACAGTTTGTTCCGATCCTTGGCTGTCATCACATAAAACATTTTTTCCACTGTATTTACTTATATGACTTTCATGTTTACTCATGTGCAGCAATCAGGTTTACATTGTGTTAACTCCTTCCTGTTTCTACGGATTCCTTTTGTCAGTCATGGCTAGATCTATGGCTTAGGTTTTAATTGAAAATCATATGTAACATCTAGGTTTTTCTGGTATGGTCATTCTATTGGTCAGAATCACTTTTCAAATGTATGTATATGTAATTTTCCAATATGGTTTACTTGAAGCCTCCTTTTTTTATTTAGTTTTATCATTTACTCTCCATCTCTTCCCCAGTGGGGTTTTGAACACTGATCCTGTTCTGGCGTGAGATTCGTCTTGCTTTAACACAGGCAAACCCGTGCTCTGCTTTCTAGTCAGTTTGGTGTTCGTTTCTATTGTGATTTGCTTTAAAGCAAGTATACTTCTTCTTACTCTCATTGTTGTGCTCCTGATAGATTGGTATTTATATCTTTGATTTTATCTTCTGTTTAGGATCCGCTAAGAGTGGTTTATATACTTTTTAAGTATACGATTTACAAATGCAGCGACATAGTGAGTTTTTAGGACACTAGGTTCATTTATCTTCCTCTGTCTACACCTGTGTATTCATTTTGAGAATGCACATTAGTAATAGTCACAATATGTTTATAAGCTCATTCACATTGTTCATATGCTGTGACCATTATATTTTCACTTTGGAATATTGTTAGCATGATCACATTATATGGCTATGATCACATCAACACTATTTGTCTTCCTCATCTCTTTTTGTGTTTGTGTTGGTTTGGTTTTATAAACGGTCCTTCTGTTTGTTAGTTTTTACCAGCCTTCCTGTTTTATATGTTTACATGTAGTTCTTTTATTGTTTATAGATTTTTGCTTGAAAATATGTTTATTTGTGAGCTTTTATTCTATACTTGTGATGTTTTACACTGAAGGAGGCGTTTTCGCCGCAACACATTTGGGTTTTCCTAATAAAGCTGCTTATATCAACCACTGTTTGGTGTACCTGTCCCTTGTTTGTGTTCTACGTTGCCTACGGGTGTTTGTGCTCTCCGGTTGGACCATCATATTGTTCCAGGTCACGCAGCCCCCACTTACGAGTCTCTCCTACTTTTATCCATTTGGGCTGAGCTAACCGCATGTTCAACAGGCCCGGCAGAAAATCATTATTCACCTGTCACGCAGTGTGCAGTGTACATCAGGCCTCAGTAATGACCTTTGCACTGATCCACTTTCCAGCCAGTATAAAATTCATCTGGAATGGGAATTACCAAGCGTACCGAACCTGTTCTTTAATCAGCACTTTGATAATTGATTTCATCTCACGTTGCTGCGCTAGGGTAAAAACTGATGTCTTGGTAAAAAGTGATGTCTGCTCCCTGATACTGCAGATGTTGAAGTGCCCATCCCCACCGCAAAATCAACTCAGCATCCTGATAGCAGAGAAAACACGTGACAAGGTCCCATGGCTTATTACTGGGAGGTTTGCCCAGAGTCCCATGTGCCCGCTCAATATCCATGGTCTCCACACGTTGCCCCTTCGGCGTCAGCCATTAGGGCCTTGCAAATGGCCCGCACATGAGGCTCCACACTCTCAGTTCCTGGGCCCTCGGGCCCCCCCCCCGTATGCATACATTATTTCGCTGGTTCCTGTTCTCTAAGTCATCAAGCTTTATGTTAATTCCAGTGCCTGTGCCTTATGCTGATCCACTGCAAACTGTAATTCCATCAGGGTTTCCGCATATTCCTCCAATTTTGTTTCAGCTTCCTCCATGCAGCCTCCCAATCCGCGGAATATTGGCATAAATGTCTTCTACCTTAACCGAAATATCATCCAGCATGGCCCGGAACTCTGCAGCCATTCGAAGCAGCGATGGAACTCATGCTTTAGTAAAGCTTGCTGTGGCCCAAGCTCCACTATCCGCTCATTGCTGCAACTCTCTTCAGCATCAGACTCCGCTGAGGCCACACTAGAGGGGATGCTGCACGTGTATTGTGCCTGGCCCTGCAGCCTTTGGGACCCTCATGGCTTTTCACGGCTTTCCAAGCCTTTGTTTTTTGCAGCCATTATAACCCTTGTGGCATTTTCCGGCCTTGTCTGCACATGATTCTCCACTGTGATGCCGATGTTCACTGTTGGGTGAACTTTTAATTGCTGTGGAACGGGAGCTAAGCCCCTAAGTCACCATTAGCTGGGCTGACATCACTTCCTCCCTAGAGTGACCACTTTTAATGTGCGGGGCCTAAATACTTAAGTAAAATGTCAATTACTATATAAAGAACTTGAGAGACTCAGATGTGATATATAATCTTTGTGCAGGAGACATATCTGTTGGTTCCAAATGAGTGGAGGCTCTGAAGTTCCAAGTATCCAAATCGATAATTTGCCTCAAACCGATTAGAGAAGAAAACAAGGGGTATAGCCATTTTACTGTCTGCATGGCTTCAGACCCAAGTAGTATAGATTAAGAAGGATGGGGGGGGGGGGGTAGGTTTCTTCTGGTGAAGATTTGCTGGGATGGGAAACTCTTCACTTTGATTAACCTATATGCCACAAATACTGACCAGGCCATCTTCTATCAAGGCCTCCTGAGTAAAATTCTAGTATTTGTGGAGGGATCCATAATAAATGGGAAAGTGGGGGGATTTTAATTTGATACTAGATCCAACTCTGGATAGATCCCAGGGTGAGGGAGGGGGGCTCAAGAAGTCTAGGTGGAAACTGAAATGTCTGTTCTGGGAGCTCAGGTTGGTTGATTTTTGGAGAGAATTACATGGGCAACAAAGGGATTATTCATACTATTCCGCAGTGCATGATTCATTATCCCACATTGATATGATTTGGAAAAATAAGCCCCTAGCACTGGAAACTTTAGATAGTGGAATGGGAGAGTAGACATGGTCGGACCAAGATCCGGTCTGGGGGGTGTTCAGAGGGGCAGGAATGGGGCAGATGGGCCAGTGGTGGAGACTGAATGAGTCCACTTAGGATGACCTGGGGTCAGTTGCCCAGATACAAAAGGAATTGGTGAATATTTGGAGCTGAATGATGATGGTCAGTGCACTCCAGGCAGTGTGTGGGATGGCTTAAAAGTGGTGATGCAGAGAACGCTTATAGTACTTGGGGCTATAAGAAGAACATAAAGAACCAAGAGTTAGAGGAGTTGTGCAAGGAAATAGGGGAGCTGGAAAAGGGGCAGAAGATTGGGCATTTGGGGAAGGAGGGGTGGCAAAACTGGAGAAGGCCCAGAAGACCATGCATGAGTTACAGCTGGGGGAAATTAAATATGGTCTAGAGAGGCTCCAGCAGCAGTACTTCGAATTTGGGAATAAGGCGAGTAGACTGCTGGCCCATAAATTGAGGAAACATCAAACAAGGAATCATATTATTAAGATCATATTATTATAAGATCAGCTTGGGAACACAGTTCAAAGGACAGAAGATGGTTAAATGCCTCCCATGCTCTTCAACCAGCAGGAATATAAACCAAATTGTTGGCATATTTAGTGCAGAACGTGAGCACTACAAAATTGATGTTATCATCCATTTGGATAGAAATGACCTGGCTAGAAACAGTGCCTCTACAATTCAAAGGGACTTCCAGATTCTGGGAGAGAAACTGCAACTCATTGTTAACACTATTGCATTCTCAGAAGTTCTACTTCTTCTTGATAAGGGGGCAGAAAGGCTGCATTGCATTGTCAGCATACATTTCATGCAGCTTTGGACTCTGGTGACTTCAGTCTCCAAAGGTAATAGGACAGTTTACAAGATGAGATTAACTCTGACCCCCTGGTGATTTCATTCTCCAAGGCCTGTCTGAAGCCCCTCCATGCTAAATCAAGAATGCCAGACCTTAAAGGGAGTGGCTAGCAGACCTCAAGGGGAAGGGCTGGAGAGGATTCAAATCACTATAAAGGACAGAAACACTTCCTGTCTCTCTCTCTCTTCCACCATTCATCGGACATGAAGGACAGGAGGCTCTGATAATCAATTCCCTTCACCCCTCCCCCGCTCTCTCTCTCTCTCTCCCTTGCCATGAGGCTCTAAACACATGTTCTGGCCTATCTCTCTCTCACACTTCACACATGCACATGCACACACAGATTCATTGATGCACACTGAAACAGCTCTGTAACAATCACTATATACCTCTGTTCAATACCTATGTATTAAGCCTATTTCTACATAAAAAACCTTTCTCCAAGCCACACCTGTTTGGTTGTTTTATTACAAGCCCCACTGCCTCTGTGAAGTGAAATGAACCCAGGACCTACAGGAAAGTAACCTGACCAAATCTTACATCTTTATGGGGGCTCGTCTCTCGGATTTCACAGCAGATCACCAGTTGGGTAAGTAATAATTTTGTATAATACATTAAGTAGATTTCAGACAGAATCAAAAGTCCTTGTGACCATTTACAATTGCCAGACTGGATGACACTTAGACACTATTTAGTGAACAGTTCCAGTGATAAATTTGTTTTGTGGGTTAGACAAGGTGAGATTTTATTGTCAAAAGGCTCTGTAAGCATCTAGAATTTTAAAGACATCACACAGAGTGGCTTGCAATTGTCTTATTTTGATGTATAGGCTTGCTATATTATTTGAGCTGCTAAGAAAAGACAGAGAGATAGTCCAGATTTAGTTTGGAAGTGGTACACAGGTAAACAGTCCCTCATTGAATACAATATACATCTTTTCTGATAAAGCTATTACCTCCTGTCCCTTTTAAGTTTTATTTCTCTGTCTCCTGTCAGTAACTATCTTAGTGAGAGCAGGCTTAAAGCTGGCTGCAATTGATACAACAATTCTGTTAATCTCCTAACACCCTTCTTACTATAACTTCACCCTAAACTTCCACCCTGTTAAAAAGGTGATAAGCACTTTTCATTCAGGTATAATTTTAAGGTGTGGTCTTTATGCCAGTACTCTTTACTGAACACCAATAAAATTTATACCATTCCAACTTGTTACCCTGCACCCACTCCCTAACCTTGAGGGTTAAGGAGGGATGGGCCTTTTGTAGTTGTGGGGGCCAAATGATAGTCAGGAACAAGAATATTTATTTTGTAAGGATTTATTTACCCCGCTCCGTGGTGGAATGGAACAGGCGTGAGGATTACCAAAACAGGAACAAAGGAAAAAATCCAGGCTTTGCAATACTGTGCTTAAATTATTCTTCACACTGGAGTGCACATTACATCATGTGTCCTTTTACTTTGTATTCACAAATAATCAAGTGAGAAACAATAATGCTCATGTGTTGTAACCAGATTATATTTTAGCTTATTTTCCTAATGCTTCATAAGCTCTTCATCCAGGTACTTAAACACTACTCATTTTCATAAGCTTTGCATCCAGGTATTTGAACAGCATACCATTCAGGATAAGGTAGAAAATATGACCATTCAAGCTTTGCTTTAGTCAGCTTTGTCAATCAGCCCAATTGAGCAGTCCATTGGCTGATTAATTTCAATCATGGGCAACGGAGCAGGTAATGGTATTCCTGTCTCAGGACTATTTCCTGCTTGGACTGAGTTTTGTTCAACAACAGCTCTTTTATCTAAGAACTGTTTAAACTCATTGAGAAGAAGTTCAGCCTGCCTTCTAGCTGGGCTAGACTTAGGACATTCTCCTTCTTTAGGTAAGTGATTATTTACTTCTGGAAAGCAAGTAATGCCGTCTCTGTTTAAACAAACAATGCCTGCAGTGGAGTTACCCCTCCCCCACTTATCTCTGTTTGCAAGTGTTGGGTTAACAAGTTCCTCTGCACGAGATCTGCTTTTAAAGAGTGATTCAAAGGTAGGACCTCCTGAATTATCTTGGCTTAATTCTCTTCTGAACAGTTCAGCTGAATTCTTTATGTCAGCCTGCTTGCTAAAAGCTGGAGCTGTTTGGTGAGAAAAGCTGGGTTTGTTTAAAGAGACTTCAGGCTGTAGCCAACAGCTCTCACACTGCCTGAAACTGTCCTGAGCTTTAAAGTCTGCATTCTGTGGTGAACAGCGCCCTCCTGAGCCTATGGAAACGGATGAAAATCCTGAGGTTCAGCAGGATTTATGCCTATTTGAGAAACCAAGGAAGAAAGAAAGACTCTATTCCACAGAGCTGAGCATGGAGACCAGCCCAGGGGAGGAGTCCTGCAGTCCTGATTGGGCACACCCTGCCCTTGGAAGGGGCGTGTCCAGGAGAGAACGTGGTTTTAAACCAGAGCATGGCTTTGCTAGTCAGAATGAGAATGGGATTAGGAATGAGAAGAAGGAGAGACGGATAAAGAAGAAGCAGGAGAATGATTGGAAGTCCAGAAAACAGTATGCTGATACTTGGGAACCTGGCATTGGAAAGAAACCTGCAAAGTTCCATTCAGAGGCAGTGAGTAGAAGTCCCAAGGAGAGAGGACCTAGCCCTGAATTAGACAACCATTGGAAGGCACAGCCCTAGGAAAGGAAGCCTTCAAGGCAGGCACAAGAAAGAAAACAATCATTCTGTGAAGTACCGTTTGAGCCAGAGAGCAACAAACATTCTAACAGCTGGAGAACGTTGGAGCCATCTGAAGTCAGAACGGCATGGCAACAAGTAAGTGAATGGCCACAAAGTTTCCAGGCTGAACGTAAAGCTAACTCTCCTGTGTGTGAAACATTAGCAAAAGAGACTAGCAGTTACTCTGATACAATTAATCTAAGAGAGGAGAAAATAAACAGCCTTAAGCCAGAGGGAAGTTGTATAGCTGATAGCAATTCCCTATCTCACAAACAGCAGGCTGAATTGCTCCTACAGAGTTTTAAGCAGTTTTTAGAGTTGCAAGCTAGAAGACAGCCAGTGTTACCAGAAGCCAGTAATTCCATACAGCTTGAAGAGATAACACAAGATAATACAGACTTACCAGATTGTGAGAGCATGGATTGCATGGTCTGCTGTGTAGAGATGCCAAGCTGAAGGAAACTGCTTTTTACCGTATGTGAATTGAATGCTACGGAGCTGTTGTATTGCCTTGCTGAGAAAGCTCTAATTATGTGCACCTGATTTTCCCCAGCACTGTGAAGGTAACAGTGGCTGAAAGAGGCTGCAGTGAATCTAACTGACCTCTTGGGGCAAAGTGAGTAATTTGCTTAGAAGTGAAAAGCAGCAATTATACTTTAAGTTGCCTTTATCCTAAGTTTTCCTGTTAGCATTTGAAGCACCTATTTTGTTTGCATTTATTTGCCATGTGATGGAACAATATCCTTTACTATAATAAATATACTGGAAACCCCATAACTACAATTCTTTATTTCGGAGCGAGAGGAGCAGGAACTACAATACCCAGCATTCCCTGGATACAGGTTACTCTCCTTCCTCACGAAGCATCAGACCGCCGCTCCTGTCTTTAGCCCCAAGGCCGGGCAGGAGCGCCGCAATTCACTCTTTCTGGCTTCTCATAAAACTTGTCATATTAATTAAATACAGCAGGTACCTTAAAATGAGGCTTGTCTGAGAATGCCTTGCCACGGTGCCTTTCTCTCCAAGGGTCAACTGTGTCTTCCAGAAATCTAGGCTTTAATCCTGGGTCTCTCAGTGCTTCTAACCTCTGTTGCTCCCAGAAGGTTCTTTCAGGCACTGAGTATCCCTGGTAGCTACTTCCTGGTTCTGAATCCCTTTTCCTTGTATTATGGCTGGGCAGTGTTTCTCTTGCTAGGTCAAAGGATTCTGCATCCAAGAGAGCTTCTTGCTTTTCCAACGTCCTTTGCCTTCTCACTCGTGGGCTCAATCCACTTTCACTTCTCATTCCATTCGTCCTACTCTTCATACTACTATTGTCTTCCTTCTCTCTGCTTAACAAGGTGCCCCTGCTATGGGGAGCCTGCCTCCTACTAGGGCGTGCCCAATCAGCAGCTCTGCTTCTCTCCTCCCCTGAGGTGAGCTGTGTTAGCTGATTAGCTCCCTGCAGCTTGTGCTGAGAAGGGAAAACCTTGCATTTTCCTGCAATACCTGAACCAACCAGCGGGTCAGTATCAGTTTCCATGGCTTCCAGTCCTGCCACTGTGTCACAAACTATAATTCTAAGTCTCACTTCTTCATAAAAGTGAGCATTCCTCCTTCTAAGGTTACACATTTGAGATAGTCCAACTACAGCCTTTCTGCAGTATCAAATATGGAAGCCTTTGATTTTAAAGAACTTAAAGAAATGGTAATTTCATACTGTAAGAGGAAAGGGGGTCCCTTTGAAGGTGAATTCCCTGAGTCATCATGGTATAATATTCAAAGACAAATGTTAAACCATGATCAAGAATTCAAAAAGAAAACAAATAAAAGAAAATGCCTTTTTATCCAAGGCATGTGCAGGGGGCTCATTAGCATGAAAAAGGACAATACTGAACTGACTTCTCAGTGTACCCAATTGACCAAAGACCTTGAGGAGGCACAAATTTGCATTTCTATACAAAGAACTCAAGTGATACAAGCCACAAATTCTTTTATAACTGTTAGTGAGCAATTAGAAGCACTTAAACTTGAATTGAGGCACGTTAAGGATCAATTGGCCTCTGTAAGACAAAAGCCAACACCCACATCCCCTTATGCCTATGACACACCTTATGAGCAATTCATACAAGCTACTGACAAACAAAAGAATACTAAAGTATGCATAGTTCAACTTAGAAATGGGAAGAATACAGATGAATCAAATGAAGAAATTCATGATAGTTTATCTCAGCCAGAACCCAGCAATAATCAGGATCTCTGTCAGGAGGATAATTCAGATGACTTAGACATGGCACCCAGTACTGAACTCAAAGCACCAGTTAAAGTAATGTTGCAGGAACATTTAAAAGATAGAGACATAGAAAAAATAGTTGAGAAAATTGGCACTATGCCTCTTCATGTAAATCAGTGGGTTAAATGGGCGATTGATATTCTGATTCACTGGGGTCTAGGGAAATACAGAAGAAAACAATCAGACTTTGATAGACTTATGCATTTGGCTCTGGGGCCACACTATTATAGAGTTGTCTCTCTCACTCACCCATACCAGTTGGTTAAAAGGGGTACTGAGAAACTATTTCACTGTTCCCCAATGCAAGTATTTAAAATTATTTCACCTCTACCAAATGATACACTGGAACAGTTTGCATATAGAGCCTGGATTTTAAAAGCAGTTCTTAATGAGCAGGAGTCCTGACCCAAGGCAGAAGATTATGGGGAGAGCATGCATAAGGAATTTTTATTAGAATTGCTATCCCCTGAGATTAGAAAACACCTTCTGTTATTTTCTGAAGACACTGAAGCAACCCCTTTTGATACTTTAATGCTCAGAATTGGGTCTGTTTGGAAGACCCAGCCCTCGCAGGTCATTACAGTATCAGAAGCACGGAAGTGGCAAGCCGAAGAATCCTCTCAGTACATAAGAAACACAGACAGAGGACACCCGGACGAGCCCCCATAAAGATGTAAGATTTGGTCAGGTTACTTTCCTGTAGGTCCTGGGTTCATTTCACTTCACAGAGGCAGTGGGGCTTGTAATAAAACAACCAAACAGGTGTGGCTTGGAGAAAGGTTTTTTATGTAGAAATAGGCTTAATACATAGGTATTGAACAGAGGTATATAGTGATTGTTACAGAGCTGTTTCAGTGTGCATCAATGAATCTGTGTGTGCATGTGCATGTGTGAAGTGTGAGAGAGAGATAGGCCAGAACATGTGTTTAGAGCCTCATGGCAAGGGAGAGAGAGAGAGAGCGGGGGAGGGGTGAAGGGAATTGATTATCAGAGCCTCCTGTCCTTCATGTCTGATGAATGGTGGAAGAGAGAGAGAGACAGGAAGTGTTTCTGTCCTTTATAGTGAATTGAATCCTCTCCAGCCCTTCCCCTTGAGGTCTGCTAGCCACTCCCTTTAAGGTCTGCCATTCTTGATTTAGCAAGGAGGGGCTTCAGACAGGCCTTGGAGAATGAAATCACCAGGGGGTCAGAGTTAATCTCATCTTGTAAACTGTCCTATTACCTTTGGAGACTGAAGTCACCAGAGTCCAAAGCTGCATGAAATGTATGCTGACATGCATAATCAACTTTAATAGATGATGCCAAACCTGGTGCAAACAAGAAGGATTTAGATATATAGGCAACTGGGAAAATAGATGGAACAAGAGTCTATAATGTGTTGATAGACTACATAAGAACATAAGATATGCAATACTGGGTCAGACCAAGGTCCATCAAGTCCAGTATCCTGTTTCCAACAGTGGCCAATCTAGGTCACAAGTACTGTCATACCCTGCCCTCTGCCTTAGGCTTGGAGGGCTGGGGTAGCCATTATTTTCCTCTACTGAAGGTTAAATCAACTAACTTTCCTCTCGTGATGCATGCTGGGAAATGTAGTTTTCCTTCTGATAGAAAATAGTCATGAAGCCAGAGTTATAGGCAAAACTATAACAAAGTTTATTTCTCCCAAAAGCAAAGGTTCAAAGTAAGTTGCACCAGGATACTTCTCCAGTATTTGTTCAAAAAGGTTCTTTATACAAGTGTGCTGGCTGAGCTTTTACATTCATTCAATCCAAATGCAGCTGCTTCTCACGTATACAGAAAAAGAACAAAACATGGCAGCTTCCTTTACCAAAGAAAATATCTTCTTTTCTTTAGGTTACACTCAGCTTATACTATACAGTTTAGCAAAGGCTTTCAATACTGTCTGCAAAGCACAAAGTACAATACATAGGTTGTTCTGGCTGTAAGGAATCACTCTCCTTAGAGTCCACCTACATTGCTTCAGGTTCTTGTGCTGCACTGCCTTGCTTTAAACTACTGGCAAATGCCTCAGGGTGTTTTCTCCCTAAAACCCCCTGTGGGTCTTTTAAACACAGCTCTAGTGAATAGGGATAAGCAGTACCTGAGCCTGAGGAAACTCCTCTCTGCAGCTGTGCGGCTATCTCTTGCCAGCTCTGGGGAAACAGTCCCTTGTCCCTTAGCTTAGGTTCCTCCCTGGAGCTCTGCCACGGTTCTCCATTCAAGGCTGGGCTCTGCAGACTTCTGCACTGAGTCTTAGGCACCCACCTCTGAACTCTCTGAACCTTTTCCTTCAGTGCTGGGGTTTGAAGGTTTTCCTGCTCTTTCTTTCTGAGCACTCCAGACCACCTTCGTGTCCTCTCCCCTTCTGCTTTGCTTGCTTCAGTTCCTTTCCTCCACGTGGCTTCCTTCCTCCAGCTACTGTGTTTCCTCCAACTGTGCTCCCGTCTGGGCTGCCTTCCGTGCTGCTCCCTCTCGAGCTGCTCTCCCTCGGGCTGCTCCTCGGTCTGCCTTCTCTCATTCTCTAGCCCTGGTTTATATCCCTGTTTTCTGATCAACCTCCCTGACTCTCTAGACAGGTGTTTGTAATCAGTTTCCAAGCCTGTTGCTACGTCATCAGGGCTTGGGTGTGTCAGCTTAGCTTTTGAATCCCTGTGTTTGATTTCTCCAGAGAACTGCTGGAACGTGTGCTTTGCAGGGCTGTGACCTTTCCTAAAGGTAGAATCATTCTTTTCTTCTACTTCCATGGGCTCACTAGAGTCTTCCTTATCACATATCCCCCCCCCCCCCTTAAGATATTACAGGCTGGCGACATTTCACCCGCACAGCTCGTAATGTTCTCTAGGGCAACGATATCCTGCTGTAATTTTCTTGCCTTACTTTCCACTGTGGATACATTGGCTATGGCTGTTCGTTCTCGCCATGGCCTAAGTACATTTGCGTGGTAAACCTGCTGGCGGCCCTTATTATTTTCTACCCTGTAGGATACCGGACCTACCTGTTTGACCACTTTATATGGTCCTTTCCATTGGACCTCAAATTTTGGCCCGGCATCCGCCACCATTACAATAACCTTCTCTCCTATGGCTATTTGGCGGTGTTTTGTACGTATATCATCCTATGGCTATTTGGCGGTGTTTTGTACGTATATCATAATACTTCTTCTGGCGAGTCTGGCTGGCCTGTAAGTTTTCCTCTGCTACTTGGGAGGTCCTCTGTAACCGCCCCCTCAAATCTCGCAGAAAATGGGGTACTCCCATTACTTCTACCTCGGGCTCGACCGATTGTTCTCGTAATATGTCCAAAATTCCTCCTGGGGCACGTCCGTACATTAACTCATAGGGGGATGCCTCTAAAGATGCCTGGGTCCGCTCTCGGCAGGCATATAGCACAAAGGGGAGCATAACATCCCACTCAGACATGTTTCCATCTAAGCCTCTCCTCAGCATTTACTTCAATGTCTGGTTCAATCTCTCCACTAGTCCATTAGACTGGGGATGATAGGCGGCTGTTTTTACGTGTTGTACCCCAAAAGCATCCCATACTTGGGCGAAATATTTTGACATGAAGTTGCTACCCTGGTCTGTCAGCACCTCCTGGGGGAAACCCACTTCACAAAATAACTTTATTACCTTTAGGGCTATTGTTTTCGCAGAGATGTTCCATAAAGGAATGGCCCATGGAAACCTGGTGGCCTGATCTACTATAACTAAAATGTACTGGAACCCTTGGGGCGTCTTCAGCAAAGGTCCTACTATATCCATTGCGATTCTTCGGATGGGTTCTGAGATAATAGGAGTCGGAATCATGGGCACCCCTGGTGGTCGAACAGAGGTAACTCTCTGACACGAAGGGCATGACTCACAGAACTGGGTGGTTTCCTTGAAAACCCCCGGCCAGTAGAAACGGGCGAGAATCTGGTCTAGAGTCCCCTGTACTCCCTTATGACCTCCTACCGGGTGGTCATGGGCCAGCCTCAAGACCAACGTCCTGAAAGCGGTGGGTACCACCAGCTGCTTCCTGACTGTCCCTGCTCAGGGATCAAGACTCTCCCTATACAGTACTCCCTTATCCAAGAGGAATCTTGGGAGGATATCCCTCTCAACCTGGGCATATTCAAACGCCCGTTTAAGTGGGGGATCCGCCTGCTGTTCCTTGGGAAAAGACGGGAACTTCTCCACCAATTCAGCTGGGACCCAAGGTAACCCTTGTCCGGCCTCCATCTCGGCTCTCCCCTGAGTCCTACTCTGTCTTTCCCGGCGTTTCTCAGCCTTTCCCTTTTTACATCTATCTGCAGGGGAAGCTACTAGGTCATCGTGTGCTGGTAGTTCACATAGTGACTCATCTGGGGGTTCATCCTTTTCACCTGGGGTTGCTGACTGGGATCGAGTAGATACCAGACCCACTTTTGGATGTAGGCCCTTCTCCAATCCTCTTTTGAACTGGGGCCAATCCCTACCTAGCACTAGGTCATGGGGTAATCTCAGGACTACAGCTACCAGGACTTCCCTTTGTGTTCCTAACCCCTTTATTAGCAGCTTGTACATGGGATAGAAGGATGATGATCTGCTCGGTACGGATTCACTCTGTGCTTCTATTGTCTGCCAGAGTCTCTTAGAGATCATACTCTGGTCAGCACCTGAGTCTAGTAGAGCATTAACAGAAATGCCTTGAACATCAACATTCAGCAGGAACCCTTCTCTTATGTGGTTCACATTAGCACTTATTAATGCATTGCGTGTACTGCATTCCTTTTTCAGGTGACCTAGCTTTCCACATTGAAAACATTTTCTCATTATCAAATTACTTTCTTGCTTAGGCAAATAAGCTTTCATACATTCCACCTTTTGCCTAGGTCCCCTTTCTGATCTTACAAGACTAGCCTCCGCTGTCTTTCTCAGAGTGCCCCCTTTTTCCTGACCAGCCAATTCTGCTTCTAGATATCTTTCAGTCAGCAGGGTTGCTTCTGTCGAGGTCTGGCAGTTTTGTAATATCAAGTAGGACTGAATTTCCTTAGGTATCGCATTCATGAACTGTTCTAATACAATTGCATCTATTACAGTTTCTATGGTTTTACCTTCCGGAGCCAACCATTTTTCAGTTAAAGCTTTGACCCTTTGGCACAGAGCCTTAGGTGTCTCACCAGCTCCTAACTTTGTAGCTCTCAACATGCGATGGTAGACCATCGGAGTTAAGCCTAAACGATCTCTTATGGCTTTTTTAGCTCCCCATAGTCCGTAGCAAGTGCTACCGGCATGGCCCTGTAGGCTGCTAATGCCTCTCCTGTAAGGGATGCAGCTAGCCGTACAGCCCACTGTTCTATTGGCCACCCCACCGTATGTGCAACTCACTCAAAAGCTTCAATGAAATCATCCACATTATCTCCTACTGTAAGTTGTCGAAACGAGAAAGTCCCACAGGTTTGTGGTCCTACCACACAGGTATGTGTTGCTGCTTCCAGCGGTGATGTGCTTAATGTAGCTCCCACTGTCGCTTTCTGACTCGCAAGCAACGCCTCCATTAAGTCTAGCATAGGCTTCTGCTGGGCCTGCAGAGTGGCCGCAGCCTGCTCCTGCGCATGATAAGCCATCTCCCTCTGCTTCTCAAACTGGGACGCCATCCACTGCAAAACATCTTTGGGATCCATCTTGGTAGTTTTTCTCTGCAGAAAGAAAAGACAAACACAGCCCACCCAGTGCGATATCGCCAGACTTTCAGCTAGTCTCCCTTAGGCTCTCTTCTTTCTCACTTGAATCCCATATTACCCATGCCCAAATACTCATTACCTGAGCATAGGCGTCGATTCACGCCTTGAAAAGTAGAGTATCGCTGGTCTCCAGTTGCTCTGGCCGACCTGCCAGCGATCCTTCACTCTGCCTTCCAGAGTACAGCTTAGCAGTAGGTACTTGCAGAAAACCTTCTGTGAAAATCCTGAAGTTTTTTGGAAATCCTGATGTAACGATCGTCCAACAACTACGTCACTTGTCACACCCCGCCCTCTGCCTTAGGCTTGGAGGAGGGCTGGGGTAGCCATTATTTTCCTCTACTGAAGGTTAAATCAACTAACTTTCCTCTCGTGATGCATGCTGGGAAAAGTAGTTTTCCTTCTGATAGAAAATAGTCATGAAGCCAGAGTTATAGGCAAAACTATAACAAAGTTTATTTCTCCCAAAAGCAAAGGTTCAAAGTAAGTTGCACCAGGATGCTTCTCCAGTATTTGTTCAAAAAGGTTCTTTATATAAGTGTGCTGGCTGAGCTTTTACATTCATTCAATCCAAATGCAGCTGCTTCTCACGTATACAGAAAAAGAACAAAACATGTCAGCTTCCTTTACCAAAGAAAATATCTTCTTTTCTTTAGGTTACACTCAGCTTATACTATACAGTTTAGCAAAGGCTTTCAATACTGTCTGCAAAGCACAAAGTACAATCCATAGGTTGTTCTGGCTGTAAGGAATCACTCTCCTTAGAGTCCACCTGCATTGCTTCAGGTTCTTGTGCTGCACTGCCTTGCTTTAAACTACTGGCAAATGCCTCAGGGTGTTTTCTCCCTAAAACTCCCTGTGGGTCTTTTAAGCACAGCTCTAGTGAATAGGGATAAGCAGTACCTGAGCCTGAGGAAACTCCTCTCTGCAGCTGTGCGGCTATCTCTTGCCAGCTCTGGGGAAACAGCTTAGGTTCCTCCCTGGAGCTCTGCCACGGTTCTCCATTCAAGACTGGGCTCTGCAGACTTCTGCACTGAGTCTTAGGCACCCACCTCTGAACTCTCTGAACCTTTTCCTTCAGTGCTGGGGTTTGAAGGTTTTCCTGCTCTTTCTCTCTGAGCACTCCAGACCACCTTCATGTCCTCTCCCCTTCTGCTTTGCTTGCTTCAGTTCCTTTCCTCCACGTGGCTTCCTTCCTCCAGCTATTGTGTTTCCTCCAACTATGCTCCCGTCTGGGCTGCTTTCCGTGCTGCTCCCTCTCGAGCTGCTCTCCCTCGTGCTGCCCTCCCTCGGGCTGCTCCTCGATCTGCCTTCTCTCATTCTCCAGCCCTGGTTTATATCCCTGTTTTCTGATCAACCTCCCTGACTCTCTAGACAGGTGTTTGTAATCCGTTTCCAAGCCTGTTGCTACGTCATCAGGGCTTGGGTGTGTCAGCTTAGCTTTTGAATCCCTGTGTTTGTTTTCTCCAGAGAACTGCTGGAACGTGTGCTTTGCAGAGCTGTGACCTTTCCTAAAGGTAGAATCATTCTTTTCTTCTACTTCCATGGGCTCACTAGAGTCTTCCTTAACACAGTACCTAGCAGTTTCCCCAAAAAATAGGTTCCATAATGCTTGTATTGCGTCAAGCAGTGGATATCCCGGGTCCCCTTTAATAATGGTTTATGGACTTTTTCCTCCAGGAACTTGTCCAAATCTTTTTTAAACCTGGCTACACTAACAGCTTTTAGAACATCCTCTGGTAACAAATTCCAGAGTTTGATTACACGTTGAGTGAAAAAATATTTTCTCTTATTAGTCCTAAATAGGTTACCCTGTAGTTTCATTGCATGTCCCCTAGTCTTTTTATATTCTGATGAAGTAAACAATCGATCTACGTTTACCCGTTCCACTCCATTCATTAATTTATAGACCTCTATCATATCTCCCCTCAGCCGTCTTTTTTCCAGGTTGAAGAGCCTAACCTTTTTAGCTTGTCATCATGGGGTATTCTTGCATCCCCTTTACCAATTTGGTGGCTTTCTCTGTACCATTTCTAATAACGCTATATCCTTTTTAAGATATGGTGACTAGAATTGCACACAATATTCAAGGTGCGGTCGCACCATGGAACTATAAAGAGGCATTATAATATCCTTTGTTTTATTCTCCATTCCTTTCCTTATGATACCTAGCATTTTATTTGCTTTCTTGGCTGCCACTGCACACTGGGCGGATGGTTTCAACATGTTATCCACGATGATGCCTAAATCTTTTTCCTGGATGGTGGCTCCTAATCTGTAACCTTGCATCGTAAAACCATAGTTTGGGTTGTTCTTTCCTAGGTGCATAACTTTGCAATTCTCCATATTAAATTTCATCTGCCATTTGGATGCCCAGTCTTCCAGTTTATCAAGGTCCTCTTCCAATTTTCCATATTCTTTATGGGTTTTAACAACTTTGAATAGTTTTGTGTCATCTGCAAATTTGATTATCTCACTCATTATTCCCATTTCCAGGTCATTTACGAATATGTTAAAAAGCAGCAGACTCAGCACAGATCCCTGGGTTGTTCCACTATTCACCTTTCTCCATTGGGGAAATTGGCCATTTAGCCCTACCCTCTGCTTTCTCTCTTTTAATCAGTTCCTGATCCACAATAGTACACTGCCTCTTATCCCATGACTTTTTAATTTCAGCAAAAGTCTTTCATGAGGGACCTTGTCAAAGGTTTTCTGAGAATCCAGATACACTAAATCAACCAATTCACCATTGTCTACCTGTTTATTCACACCTTCAAAAAAACATAACTTATCAATGCCTTGTATCTAACTTGCCAGTGCTTGTGTTTCCATTTTGTCATTTGGCTCCTTTTTCCATTTCCTGCAAGATGCTTTTTTTGGCAACAACAGCCTCTCTGACCTTACCTTTAAACCATGCTGGCAGTTTTTTGGACTTCCTTCCACGTTTCTTAAAGCGTGGAATACAGCTGGTCTGGGCTTCCAAGATAGTATTTTTAAACAACACCCATGCTTGATGTAAATCTTTAACTTTTGCAACTGCTCCTTTTTGTTTTTTCTTAACTATTTTCCTCATTTTATTATAGTCTCCCTTAATAAAATCAATTCTTTATCCATCTCTCCTCCATTTATTAAATCAAACGTGGTCACAACACCCCTATTTCTTGCACCAGATCTTGTGTTCCACTAAGGACTAGGTCTAAAATGGCTTCTCCTCTGGTTAGTTCTTGAACCAGCTGCTCCAAGAAGCAGTCATTTATTTCATCTAGAAACTTTATCTCCCTAGTATGTCCTGCCATGACACTGGCCCAATCAATATCGGGGTAATTTAAATCAACCAATATTATTACTGTGCTGTAATTTTTGTTAGCTTCCCTGATTTCTTTGAGCATTTCATCATCCATTTGTTCATTCTGGCCAGGCAGTTAATAGTACACCCCCACTGCCATTGCCTTCCCCTTCACCTTTTTACATTGAACTTCAATCCATAGAGACTCTACAGTGAATTTTGTTTCCTGCAAAATTTTAATCCTTTGTGACTCAATGCCCTCTCTAACATAGAGTGCAACCCCTCCATCTCTTTGTCACAGGGAAAAGGATCCTAAGTGAAAAATTCAGGCAGTATGTGGTCAGGCATTTAAACTAGGGAAAGGGGTGACTGATGGAAAAGGACAAGTTCAGAACGTCACTCCCAGCAAAAATATAATTACATTGTAAACAGCCACACTCTTAACCCACACAACAATGGCAAGTGGGAAGAGGCGTGTAGAACATAATCCATGCAAAATACAGGCAAGCCAGTCAGCAAATGCTGGAAAGCAATGAGCACAAATGCTCGAATCCTAGACAGCAAAGTTCCTGACCTGAAAGCCCTAATTGTGGAAATGGATTTGGACATTGTGGCCATTACAGAAATATGGTTTAACGAGTTGCATAAATGTGTTATAGCCATAGCTGGCTATAATTTATTTAGAAGAGAGAGAGAAGGCAGAAAAGGAGGAGGAGTATCCCTATATGTCAAAAGCAATATTAATGCTGCTGAAATGCAGACGACATGGGGGAAAGAAGAGGCACTGTGAATTGTGTTTGAAAGAGGAGATGGCACTATCATCCATACTGGTGTAGTCTACAGGCCTCCAGCTCAAACCAAAGAAACGGATAGAGACTTCATTACTGATATTGCAAAGATAGCCATGAAGGGGGAAGTGATCATATTGGATGACTTTAATCTACCTGATGTGGCTTGGAGTATTCCTTCTGCATATCTGGAAAGAAGCAAAAGAATTGTAGATGCCTTCCAAAATGGATTGCTTAGACAAATGGTGATGGAACCAACCAGGGAAAGCTCGATGCTGGATTTAGTACTCAGATAGCATGTCGAATGTCTGGGTGGGTGCCCATGTGAGCAGCAGCGATCATCACACAGTGTGGTTTGAGATAAAAGCCAAGGCAGAGTCCAATCACAGCACGCTCAAAGTCCTAGACCTCAAAAACACTGACTTCAGTAAAATGGCCAAGTGCCTGAAGGAGGAGTTGGCAGGGTAGGATGAGGCAAGGGAAGTGTAATTGCAGTGGGTTAGACTAAAGGAGGCAATAGAAGCAACAGATACATACGAGGTGTGACAAAAAAGAAACGAGACTGTCCCATAAATGTTCTATTACAAAATCTACAGAGAAATTATGCATTGTCCCCTTCACAGTAATCCCCCCCCCCCCCCAGAATTAATGCACTTCTGCATTCGATTCTGCCATGTATGGAAGCACTCGATAAAGTCCTCCTCCTTGAGGTCCCTCAGCTCCCTCGTCACAGTGTCCTTGATCTCCTCTACAGAGGCAAAATGAGTTCCTTTGAGCACAGTCTTCAGCCTGGGGAAGAGCCAGAAGTTGCACAGTACAAGATCTGGGGAATAAGGAGGGTGGTCAAGAGCTGTGATCTGTTTGTTGGCCAAGAACTGCTTCACACTGAGCGCAGTGTGTGCGGGTGCGTTGTCGTGGTGGAGCAGCCATGACTTGTCTCTCCACAGAGCCTGCCTGCTGTGCCGAACCCGGTCACGGAGGCAATTGAAGACCTGCTAGTATTAGTGCTGGTTTACTGTCTGACCCTCAGGCACAAACTCATGATGGGCCACTCCCTTCTGGTCGAAGAATGCGATCAGCATGACCTTGATCCTTGATTTGGACATGCATGCCTTCTTGGGTCTGGGTGACAGTCGAGTCTTCCACTGTAGGCTCTGTCTCTTGCTTTCAGGGTCTTACTGGAAGACCCAAGTCTCGTCTCCTGTGATGACTCGGCCAATGAACTCTGGATCTTCTCTGATCTTCTCTAGCAAGTCTCAACAAACATTGACCCGGTGCTTCTTCTGGCCATCTGATAAAAGTCTGGGCACCATCTTGTCACACACCTTCCGCATCCCCAGCTCCTGAACCAAGATAGTCCGCACTTGACTCCCTGTTCAGGCTGAGCTCCTCAGCTATCATCCTCACTGTCAATCTGCGATTAATCCGCACCAGCTGGTTCACTCTATCAATGTTCTTAGCCATCTTCATCGTGGAAGGCCGTCCTGACTTGGGTTCATCCTCCACCTTCTCGTGGCCAGTCTTGAAGCATTTGTGCTGCTTGAAGACTCGCAGCCATGACATTGCATCTTCTCCATAAGCCTTTTGAAGAAGTTGGAGACACTCAGTTGGGCCCTTCTTCAACTTAACCAGAAATTTCAAGTTGATTATTTGCTCCATATTTCTGCCACCTCCAGTTGTGTGACAAAGTGATGGAGCAGTGTGCTACAAAAAAACCTGAAAAAAGAAAAACAGAGTGAGAGAGATGAGAAATATTACAGCAGAATAATGGTGAGATGTTGCACAATACAGTGACATAAGCAGTTAACCAATTGGCATTGAGTCATGGGCATGGCTGCCAGTCTCGTTTCTTTTTTGTCACACCTCGTATGTAAGGAAAGTAAATAAAAACAAGAGGAAAAGGAAACCTTTATGGTTCTCCAAAGACGTGGCTGCAGAAATAAATGCAATAAAAACAGCTTTCACAAAATTCAGAAGTTTGCAAATAGAGGAACACAGAAAAGAATACAGGATAAAGCTAAAAGAGACAAAAAGAGAAATAAGGATAGCAAAAGCAAAGGCAGAAGAAAAGATTGCTAAAGATCTGAAGCGTGGTGACAAAACATTTTTCAGGTATATTCAGGTGAAGAGGAATATCAGAGGTGGAATTGCAAGACTCAGAATTGCGAGAATGGATTCATGGAAAGTGATATTGAAAAAGCAAAAATGCTAAACAAATAGTTCTGTTTTAACTAAAGAAAATCCTAGAAAAGGAAAACCTGTGATTGGCAAGTATAGAAATGGGAATGGAGTAGATACTACACCATTCACAGAAGATGATATGTTTGAACAACTTGCAAAACTGAAAGTGGACAAGGCCATGGGACCGGATGGGATACATCCAAGAATACTGAAAGAGCTCAGAGAGGTTCTTGCAGGACCTTTAAAGAATGTTTTTAATATATCCTTGGAGACAGGAGAAGTTCCGCAGGACTGACGAAGGGCTGATGTGGTACCTCTTCACAAAAGAGGTAATAGGGAAGAAGTGACAAACTACAGGCCAGTAAGTCTTATCTCGGTGGTGGGAAAAGTAATGGAGGCAACCTTGAAAGAGAGAATAATGGGCGTTCTCAAAACTAATAAGTTGCATGATCCAAGCAACATGGTTTTACCAAAGAACAATCATGCCAAACAAATCTGATTGAGTTCTTTGACTGGGTGACCAGAGAACTAGATCAACGGCATGCAATGGATGTCATCTACCTGGATTTCAGCAAAACCTTTGATATTGTTCCTCATAGGCTTATCAATAAACTGAACAGCCTGGGATAGGTTTTAAGGTGGTGAACTGGATTAGAAATTAGTTGACTGACAGACAACAGAAGGAAATGGTAAATGGAACTCACTTGAATGAAAGGAAGGTGATTAGTGGCATGCCCCAGGGATTGGTCCTGAGACTGGTACTGTTCAATGTATTCGTGAGTAATATTGCTGCTGAATAGAAAAGTCTGTCTTTTTGCAGATGACATGAAAATTTGCAACAGAGTAGACTCCCCTGAAGGAGTGGATAACATGAGAAAAGATCTACAAAAGCTGGAAGAATGGTCTAATGCTTGACAGTTAAGATTTAATGTGAAGAAGTGCAGTGTCATGCACTTGGGATGCAGAAATCTAAGGGAATTGTATGCGATAAGGGGTGAGAGGTTGGTGTGCACGGACCAGGAGCAGCACCGTACCTAGCCCTGTGCGAGTGGTGCAGCCACACAGGGTGCAAAAGGATTAGGGGCGTATGTCGGGCTGCCGGCTCTGCCCCCCCCCATTTGCATTGCCCTGCCACCGTCGCCACATTTTTGTTTTCTCGGAGGCAGCGGCAGCAGCAGTGAGGCAGACCCGCATTTTTAGGCCGGTCGGGTCCCTCCTTCCCTTCTCTGATGTAGGTCGAATCAGAGGAGGGAGGGACCAGGCCAGCCATTGAAATTCAGGTCTTTGCAACTCGGCATTTGCATGGCTGGCCTGGTCCCTCCGTCCTCTGACGCGACCTACATCAGAGAAGGGAAGGAGGGACCTGACCTGCCTACAAACCAGGGTCTACCTCAATGCTGCAGTCACTGCCTTCAAGAAAACAAAAAAGTGACAGCAGCAGGGCAATGTGTGGGGAGCAGACAACCAGCGGGGGTGTGGGCACCAGATGTGGAAATAGCACAGGGTGCAATTATTGCTTGGTATGGCCTGCCTCAGAGTGATTGTTTCTGAGGATCTCAAAATGTCAAAACAGTGTGACAAGGCGGTGGCAAAAACCAGAAGGATGCTGGGTTGCATAAAGAGAAGAATTACCAGCAGAAAAGAGAAGTTCCTAATGCCACTGTAGAAGTCGCTGGTGAGGCCTCACTTGGAATATTGTGTTAAGTTTTGGAGACCATATCTCACAAAGGATATAAGAAGACTGGAAACGGTTCAGAGGAAGGCGAACAAAATGATTTGCAGCCTGCATCTGAAGACATATGAGAAGAGTCTTGAAGACCTAAATATGTATATGCTAGAGGAGAGGAGGTAAAGGGGAGATATGATTCAGACCTTTAAATACTTAAAGGGTATTAATGAACAAACAAACCTCTTCCAAAGACGGGGCGGCTGTAAAATTAGAGGGCATAACATGATTCCGCAAGGGGGTAAACAAAGGCAATATCAGGAAATACTTTTTTACTGAAAGGATGGTGGATGCTTGGAATGCCCTCCTGATGGAAGTTGTGGAGGCAAACACAGTGACGGAATTCAAAATATCATGGGACAGACACAGTGGATCCCTTTATAGCAACAGAATAAAATTAAAATAACTGTCTCTGATTTATTTATTTTTATTTATTTAACATCTTTTTTGTGGAGGAGTAGCCTAGTGGTTAGAACCACTGCCTAGTACCCAGAAGATCAAGGGTTAGATTCCTACTGGCACTCCTTGTGACCTTGGGCAAGTCACTTTACCCTCCATTGCCTTGGAAGAAAAGGCTGGCAATCTACTTCCAGTGATACATTGCCAAGAAAACCCAGAGGTAGCTGGGTCGCTATGAGTCAACACTGACTTGATGGCACAAAAAAAAAAATAATCTTTTTTATACTGTCTTTCTGCTAGCCAAGACGGGTTTACAGATTACTGTTCTAGTTACATTTTTCTTGCACTGAGTTAAATGCACATTACAATGAACATAATGTAAAATAATGGTTGAATGTTGACAAATTAAAGTTAAAAGTTAACTATTACAAGGAGGTAGTAAGTTGCACAGTCCTGTGAGCACTGTTCTTTAATCTGCGCTTGGTCCATAATGTTCTAGGAAAAGCAGAGTCTTTAGGTTTTTATGGAATTCACTGGTGAGCTGAATAGCTCTGAGTAGGGGTGACCTTCATGGAGTGGTGGGTACACCCCTAAGCAAAGGCATGGGGTGGGGTGACCTGCATGGAGCGGCAGGTGCACCTACTCTTGCCATCTTGCTGGGCAGACCAGATGAACCATGCTGGTCTTTATCTGCCATCATATAATATGCTACTAGCTTAAGACCGGGAAGGAAGTTTGGTGGAAGGATGGGATTAGTGAGAGTTTGTAAAGTTTTTTCAAGAACGTCATACCCCCGAAGCTGAAGCCTTGCCTGAAAAAATTGCTCATTATTTAGCTGGTTTGGGGCTCCCTACGCTGGGGACGAGGTGGATAAGTTGTCCAAGCCTATTAGTCTGCATGAAGTCCTTAGTGTAATTAAAGGCCTCCCTGCGCACAAAGCGCCGGGCTTGGATGGGTTTTAAATTTTATAAGATCTTTTGAAAGTCCATAGTGGACCTCTTAACACAGATGTATAACTCTTTTGCTGTGGTGGAAAGAATGCCAGAATCTTTGAGGGTAGCGGGGGTCACCATTTTGCACAAGGAGGGGAAGGATCTGGGTTTGTGCAGGTCTTGTTGCCCAATATCCTTACTGGGGACAGACCTAAAGATCTTCACGAGGGTGCTGGCCAATAGATTTCTGGTGGTCTTACCTAGACTGGTCCATGTCAGGTTTTGTGCCAGGAGGCAAGCCTTGGACAACATCCGTAAGGTGCTGAACATTATGTGGCAGAGGCAGTGGAGAACAGCAGGGATGGTAATTTTAGCCGTGGATGCAGAGAAGACTTTTGATTAGGTCTATTGGCCCTTTCTATTTCGGATCTTGGAAAAGATGGGGATTAATGGTGTATTCCTGAAGTGGACTGAGATATTATATAAGGTACCCTTAGCACAAGTGGGCGGTATTCTCACGCTTTGAACTTTATCGGGGTACATGTCAAGGTTGCCCTCTCTTCCCACTATTATTCATATTGACTATGGAGCCCTTGGCTCAGAAGGTTCGGGAAATGCTCAAATATATATTCTCAGGTGGCGCGGCAGTTATTGTGATGGAGTAAAGAGCAGTGGGGTTGGCGGTCCCACATTTTGCCAGGTATTTTGAGGTGACTCAGTTGAGATCCGTCCTTGAGTGGTGGGTTTGGGGGGGAGTGGGAGTGGGTGGCGCTAGAGGAGGGCAAAAGTGGGGGGGAGTGCATCTAGGGATGAAGTTGTGGGTTCTAGGGGTAGAGGGGGCAAGAGGAGGAAAGCAAAGCCCCTTTGTGTCACTGAATCTAAAAGTATGGAGGAAATGGAGGAGGTCTTGACTGGGTCCCCAAGGTTTACTCCCCTCGAAAGGAGTGGGGAATTTTTGCCTGGGGCTGGAGTAGGGACATATCTGAGGTGGGCCTCTAAGGGGCTCAAATGGGTGGGACAGTTTTTGGATGATAGAAACATAATTTTTCAGACTTGCAGGAGGAGTTTGATTTGTTGGAAGTGGATTATTTCCCCTACATACAGATGGTGCACTATACTAAAACCCAGGTGCGAAGGGAAGTGTGGACCCCCTCTACACCAGTGGAGGATTTGTTCTCTAAGGGCAGGATTAAAGGAGCCATCTCCATGCTCTAGCAGATGATGGAGGGGGGAGGGGCAGACAAAAGTGTGATGTCAGCTCCAATGGGAGTCCGACTTGGGGAAGGATTGGGATATGAAATATTGGGAGAAGGTATATGACTCTATAAGGGAGTCTTGGCTTGCAGTCTTCTGGAACATAATTACCAAATGCTTTATCAGTGGTACCTTATCCCTACTAAATTATGCCATCTGTATGAGACAGGGTGGTGGTGAACATGCGTAAAAATTCAAACGTTTTGGAATGGGGTGTTTAAGTGATTGGCGAATATCTTGGGTCTGCGGGTGATTCCCTGCCCGGAGGTGGCCTTGCTGAATATTCCGACTGAGAGCATCCCGCAGGATGAAGCTATCTTTGTTAGAGTGGGGTGTATGATTGCCAGGCTGGCGATAGTCTGAGCATGGAAGCAATTGGAGTGCCCAGAGATGGGGGAAGTGGGAAATTGGACGTGGAACATGTATCTGATGATTAAACTAGCAGCACTGAAGTATTGTAGGCTGAGTGCTTTTGTGAAAACTTGGAGTAAATATTCTGAAAGGTGTAGAATGAAGAATTAATGTATTGTGAGGTGCTGCGGTTGGATACTTTGTTATGTATGGAATGGGGGAAGGGAGGGTTGGGTGATAATTCTTGAAAGGACTGTGAAATTCTTTAGGAACTCTGTTGTTTCTGGTTGGATCTGTTTTGGATAATAAAAAATAAATGGGGGAAAAAAGGACAGACTAATCCGGTCTTGATTTCACCCTATTGCATGCATAGATTTATAGTTCTGATTTTCTTGGGACAGTCATAAATGTATATCTTAGGGTAAAACCAGGACTGGATTAGTTTGTTCCTCATGACTTGGAGCCAGGTGGTAACCCTGCTGCTGAGAGGGTTGCATACAGAGAGGATTTAGCAGCTGAAAGGAGGAGTTATTAATGGCACTGTACAAGTGACTGGTGGGGCCTCACTTGGAATATTGTGTTCAGTTTTGGAGATCATATCTCACAAAGGATATAAAAAAACTGGAAATGGTTCAGAGGAAGGCGACCAAAATGATTTGAAGCCTGCACCAGAAGACATATGAAAAGAGACTTGAAGACCTAAATATGCACACTCTGAAGGAGAGGAGGGACAGGGGAGATATGATTCAGACCTTTAAATACTTAGTATTAATGGACAAACAAACCTCTTCCAAAGACAGGGAAGCTGTAAAGCTAGAGGGCATAACATGAAGCTGCAAGGGGGTAAATTGAAAGGCAATGTCAGGAAATACTTTTTCACTGAAAGGGTGGTGAATGCTTGGAATCCCTCCCGATGGAAGTGGCGGGGGCAAATACAGTGGCAGAATTCTAAATGGCATGGGACAGACACAGTGGATCCCTTTATAGCAACAGGATAAAATCAAAATAAACATAACTATCTCTTATATCTCAACCAATAGGGGTGACCTGCACAGAGCGGTGGGTACACCCTAAATAAAAGCATGGGGAGGGGCGACCTGCACAGAGCGGTGGGTACACCCTAAATAAAAGCATGGGGAGGGGTGACCTGCACAGAGCGGTGGGTACACCCTAAATAAAAGCATGGGGAGGGGCGACCTGCACAGAGCGGTGGGTACACCCTAAATAAAAGCATGGGGAGGGGTGACCTGCACAGAGCGGTGGGTACACCCTAAATAAAAGCATGGGGAGGGGCGACCTGCACGGAGCGGCAGGTGCACCTCCTCTTGCCATCTTACTGGGCAGACTAGATGGACCATACTGGTCTTTATCTTTTTTTTTTTTTATTTATACAATTTTACACATTAATACAAGAAAAAACCTTGTACAAAGAAAACAATCCATCGTCCTCATGTTTAACAGAAACATAAATCAAAAGAAAAATGCTAACAAATGGATTCCTGAATAGGCCTCAATAAATGGACAAGATGGGTCACAAATCAAAGGATAAATTACAAACATAGCCATAAAGGTAATAGAGCAGACACCAAGGCGGTAGCTACACCTATTTCACACTAAACTCCCCTATACATGAGAGCTATTTATAGGAGCTATATGGGAGGGGTCCTGCACCAAAGCTAGCCTAAAAGACAAGAAACTGGCCAATTGGGAAGGTTCAAAAAAGAGATAACTATGCCCATCTAATTTAACCAAGCACTTGCAAGGAAACCGAAGAAAAAATAAACCACCCAACTGTACCACCCCGGGACGATATAATAAAAACTGACGCCTCCTCCTCTGTGTGGCCCTACCAACATCAGGAAAAATGCGTAAATGAGAATCAAGGAACACCTTGCAGGGCGACCGAAAGAATAACCTTAATAGCCAGTCCCGATCTGCCTCCAAAGCAAAGGTGACCAGTAAGGTCGCAACCATACCAGCCGCCGATGGAGATCTTTCTAAGAAGGCAGACAGGTCAAGACTATCACCAGATAATGCCCTATTCTCCTCATGAACTACAGGAGCAGACTTAGCAGTAGGTAGATAATAGGCCTTTGAAATAGGGGGAAGAGATTCAACAGGAATTTTAAGAGTAGTCAACATGAACTTTTTAAACAGTTCCATCGGAGTAACCGAGGGAACCTTAGGAAAACTTAATACCCTAAGATTCCTGCCCCTAGCAATATTCTCAAGAAATTCCAATCACCTATATAATACAGCAGAGTCCTTAGGAAATGTTTGAGCAAGTTCTTCGAGCTGCACCAAACGACCCTCACAGGAGGCCACCTTAGCAGCACAAGCAATTTGTCCCGATTCGTATAACTTCAACTGTTGCCCAAAAGTTTGAAACTGCTGCACAATAGACTGCAACTGCTGATTAATATTCAGAGACATCTTAGAAAAAGCAGACCACAGAGAATCAAGAGTCACTTGCGTAGGCTTCACCAAACAATGTCCCGATCCTTCTGAAAAAATACCTTGTACAGACCCCAGAGAGGGAGGAGACAGCTCTCCCGTGCGGTGAACAGGATCCGATGACTGCTGCATAGCACTCCTATCTCCTCCAGCGCCATTCGCCTTAATGGTCGGCATCTGCACATTTCCTACAGCGCCGACCTGCTCAGCACACAACTCCATCAGGGGGGGCGCCGACTCCTCACCACCAACCCCGGGCTGCAGCCGAGAAGACTTCAGCCCAGGCTGAACTGGAGGCGTGCGAAGCTCCGGGCTGAGAGAGACCTCAAAGTCCTCAGCACTGCAGGGCCGTCCCTCCACCTCAACAGTGCATAGCGGACTCACCGGAGCAACAACACCAGCCTTGGCCAGAACCACGAAAGAATCCATGGGTCCGGAGAACGCAGCCTTCCCAGCAACGGAACTCCCCTCCTTTGACCCAGGAGCCAGCTTTGCCCCTCCTCTCCGACCGGAATGCGGCATGAAAGAGCAGCGCCAAAAGGTAATCCCTTATAGAAAAGAGGAGGGAAAACACAGAGCTGTGCTGCGAGCAACTGCTCAGAACGCCATCTTCCATACTGGTCTTTATCTGCCATCATATACTATGTTACTATGTTACTATGAGAAGTTCATTGTATTGGGCAGATTTTTGTTTTTTACTCCAGCAGTCTCTCAGCACTGGTGGCACACTTGCAGCAGTTTTTGAACAGGGAGAACCCCCACCCTGTTCCACCTTCCCCCACCTTTTAAGGAATGCCAGCTGTCTTTCTACCTGCCATTTCTACCATACACTGGAATGAACATTTGTATGGAACCTAGGAGGTTAACCACAGGCTGTGCATCCTAAAGAGTTAAAAGGCACAGAAAATAGCCACGTTGCCGCTCCTCCCGCATTGGGAATAAGTTGTCTTACAGGTTGATCAGCTCTCTAATCCTTCCAGCTTTACACTTTTGCTTTGCTGTTGCTGTCAAGCTTCCATTCCACTCAGCAAAGCTCCCAGGATGTACAGCGAAAGCCCCAGCCATCACTCATCTGCACCCTGGGTGGCTTTTTCTCAGAAACACTCTCAAACCTGCCACAGGACTCTTGCCAATCTGCTGCCAGATATAGATCCAGTTTTGCTCTGGTGAACTGCATGGCTGCTGGCTAGTCCATTTCCTTCTCTGCAAGTTGTGGGAAAGAGCTGCCATTTTCCTTAAACCTCCGCACCTCCTGTAATTCCACAGCAGTCTGGGGCAATTACCAAAAAGCACTGTGGTGGGATTTGATAGATGAAGACAGCCAAGCTAAGGTTGCCAACTGGCTCCAGATGCGCCCGACAGGCTTGATCCAGTCCTTTGTTTACCCCATTGCATGCAGGGACTTGTAGTCTTGCTTTTCTGATTGAGTGCAATGGAGAAATCAGAACTACATGTCCCTGCATGCAATGGAATAAACCCAGGACTGGATCAAGCCTGTCGGGCGCATCTGGAGCCAGTTGGCAACCCTAATCCAAGCTCACCTCTGCTGACTGCAGAAAAATAAAGATTTCTACATTTTTTTAAGGCAATGCACCTAGGGACTGGTTTCTCTTCTTTGCTGTACTGATGCAGAGCTACAAATCTCTATGGCGGTCACTGGGAACCATTCAGTTCACCAATGAAGTTGGTGTATTCAGATGCTTCCAGCAAATATCATTGGGATGCATGACCCCCAGATGAGTGTGCTAGTTTTCACACTCTCTGTACTTCTGAATAAAGTAGTGGGATTGTCGTGTTGCTCTCCTGGTATTTTCTGATGGTTTTGTTTTCCTCAGCTGGCATTTTGCTGATCTCTGTCATTTTCAAGATCCAAGCATCTATCTCACAGTTCCAGCAATGCGTCTGCTAAAAACATTCTCAGAGGTAGTGCTGTAAATTCCACCCAAGCAACTCCCACAATGAGGGGGGCTGGGCAAGAAGGGGGCCCACATGGCAGTGCAGCAATTAGTTTTTATATGTTTGCTGTGCTGCCTCAGTTCCGGGCCCAGCCATTAGCTCCCGGGCCTGGAACGGAGGCAGCGCGAAAAACAAATATAAGCAGGTTTGCCATGCGGAGCCTCTGCTGCTGCCGCTGCCATTGCTGGAGCGAGAGGGGGGGTATCATGACACTGCTGGAGTGGGAGGGGCTGTCATGCCACTAATGAAGTGGGGAGGGGGTGTCATGCCACTGCTGGAGCAAGAGGGGGGTTTAATGCCACTGCTAGAGCCAGATTACACATTCTTAAACAGAACTTCCATACTAACAGAATATCCAGTCTTGGTCACACACATACACATTACAGATAGGCCTTCACCAATAAGTGACCACAAAGTGAAAATAGAAACATGTAGACAAAAATTAAACCTCAGAAAGCCAGACACTGCATGCCGTGCAACACCAGAGAAACAGAAAGAAATGCATTTCCTCCTGTATTGTACAAAAGACTGCAAATGTCAGGATTGGCATTAAAAGAGAGACAACCAGGGCAATTGCCCTAGGCCTCCAAGCCAGAGAGGGCCTCAGACCTGTCTGAAACTGAAAAAGGCACAGCTTGCTAGCAGGCTTTCGGGTCCCTTGTCAGATTTTTGCCTGAGACTAGGCCCCAGCCATGTCCGACACCAATCCTGACTCCTGGCAGTTGTACTTTCCAAAAACCAACATTTTCCAGTTACAAAATAGAAAATAGAATTATTTTTTCTACCTTTGTTGATTGGCTATTTTATGCTGTAATCATGTTGATCTCAGTCACTGGTTTCTGCTGTTCTCTGTATTCTCTTAACTCGTTTTCTAGGGTCGCCAGCCCATCTGCCACTTCTCTTCCCTTCTGTCTTTTTCAGTTCCTTAAATCTCTGGGATTTATCTTTTCCTTTCAGCTTTCTTCCATTTATTTTATAATATTAACTCAAATTTTATTCTTCCTTCTTACCATCCAGTCCTCAATCCTCTCTCTTGTTATTGCATCTACCACTTTTCAACCCTTAACGCAGCCCTCTCTTCTCCATTCTCTTATTCTCCAGTCCTTAACTAACTCTCTCCTTTCTCTCTTCCTCTCCTGATGTCCAGCATCTTTCCCCTTCCCTCCTCCCCTATCCAGTGTCTCTTCCCTCTCTCTTTCTTCCATACAGCATTTCATCCCCTTTTTCTCACCTCATGTCCACCATTTCCCTTCTCTCCCTGTTCCTCTCCCCATATCCAATATATCCCTCTTTCTTTCTCTTCACCTGTGCCCAGCATCTCGCCTCTCTTTTTCTCCCCATGCTCACCATCTTGCCTATCTCCATGCCCAGCATCTGCCCTCCACTCCCCATATCCTGCACCTACCCTTTCTCCCCTATCACTTCTCCATGTCCAGCATCTGTTCTTCATCCCCCGAAGCCTGGCATCTGCCCTTTCTCCCCTATCTCCACCTCATGCCCAGCATCTGCTCTCTACCCCTATCCCATGTCTTTCATCTGTCCTCTAACTTCCCCACCCTGTGGCCACCATCTGCCCTCTGCCCCCTTGCCTCATGGCTAGCACTTGTCCACCCACCCTATCCCATGTCCAGAACCTGTCCTCCATGCTCCCCACTCTGTTGAAATCCAGGATCTCCTCTCCCTATTTCCCAGGCCCCCAGCTTACCAACCCCGCCTCTGCCTCTCTCCTCTGTGGCAGAGGCAGCAAATACACAAAAGAAAGCGTGGGGTCTTCTTCACTCCAGCACGCCTGGAAGCCCTGTCTGTCCTGCCCTCTTCTGAGGCAGGGCTTTCTAAACGGTGCTTTTGCTTTTGGGCTTTGTGGTATTTTTGGCAAGCTTGCCTGCTACTGCCGCTGCTTCTCACTGTATCTGAGTCGGTGGCAACAGTGGCAGTGGGAGGGGAGGCAATGCCGCTGCTGTTGCCATAGACTCAACAGATGCAGTGGCTGCAGCTGCTGGAATTTTCTTTTAAGAGAACGGAGAAACCGGCCAATGAAGAGTCAGCAGAAAACCGGCCCTTCATTGGCTGGTTTTACTGTCCTGCCTGCTGCCAGCCTGCAGCTTGCAAAACCAGCCAGGCCATACTAAAACCGGTTGGTTGGCAACCCTACACACAAATAGTACATAGAATTAGTTAATTAAACTAAGAGGTACATGAGATAGGAAATGTACTGGAATGATGAAAGTTTCGGAAGAAGTAAATTCTCCCTCGGACTTAGAAGGATGGGCTGAGAAGTGCAGGGCCCTCAGTTTCAAGGTATTCTTGAGTTTATCAGGTGGGAGAACTTGCCAATTTCCCTTTCTCTTCCTATTTTCTGGTCTGAGACTGCAAGAGTGAGTGAATCTGAGGGATGAAACCTCTGGAGATGGACATTTTTTCTATGATAGAAGAAACTATTGGACTTTGAATGGTGGTGGAGGCGGAGCTCAGGAGTTGTGACCCCTATAATTGGGAGAAGCTTAGTAGCAGGGGCAGAGTTTGGGAGCAATGACCCCCTTCAATTGGGAGGGGATGGAGGCAGAGCTTGGGGAAGGTGACGGCCTCAGGGTGGTGACCCCCTCCAATTGAAGGCAGTGGAGGCAGGCCCTAGGAGCAGGCCTCTACCCAGAGCATGGAGGTCCTGCAGGAATGTCTTGCCAGTCCAACCCCAACATAACAGATATCCCCAGGACTCACAACAGCCACTGGTCAAGCTGCAGCTGAGCATATGGATGAGCCCTGGGGGGAGGGGAGGGAGAATACCTGAGTAAAACTAAAGTGGAATCAGTACTCTCGTGCAACTATTGTATAATTATTACTGTACAGGCCAATGGCCTTGTTCACAAAAATGCTTCCTTTTGATTTTCCAGGGGAGAAAGGAGGGTGATACAACCCACTGACACCTTTCTACTTCAGGAAGAGGCACCTTGGCACCAAACTCTTAAGGACTGACGGAGTCCACCAGAGAGGGAGCTCCTGACAGGTCAGGGTCAGGGATGCCTGCTAGGGAGTGTTACATTAAACTTAGCTTTGCATGTATGTTTGTGCCTGCTCTCCCGAGAATATCGTAATGGCTCCATGCTTTTATGTGTCTGTCAGGATCTCTTATTGTGCATTGACTGCTACTGCTCTTTGCTATCCTCTAGAAGCTGCTGCCCTAGGTGGTTGCCTAATCTTGCCTAATGGTCAGGCCGGTCCTGCTAGGATGCTTCAATCATTGCTGATATATGGGCAAGTTGGTGGTCATAAAGATGGATACCCTGTGCATGCTGGAATTTAAAGTTAAATGAAGTTCCTCCCAGTCCCTTCTCATCTCCACTTATATTTCGATGATGATAGCATGTGAATTCCTGCTTTTGGGTGAGGTTTTAAATTCTTATTACAAGCCAGGAAGGGGTTTCTACCTGCCCGGGTTCCTGTGGCTGTGTTATGTGTGGGCCATAGAATACTTTCACTTTCGGCCTGATTTTTCCTGCTGATTAACATAATTGAGTAAAGCAGGCCTCATTTCAGATGAAGTCTATCCATTCTAACTCTGGAACCTTCAAGAAGCCTCATTCTTTATAGCTGGATGCAGCTGTTAACATACTTATAAGGCTGCCAGGAAATTTGGAAGACAACATCATGACCAACTGACTGGAAAAGATCTGTATTTATACCAATACTAAAGAAAGGTGATCCAACTGACTGGAAATTATCGCACAATTGCTCTGATCCCACATGCCAACAAGATTCTACTCAAGATCATTCAGCAGAGACTACAACCATACCTGACAAGAACGAGAACTGCTTGAAGTGCAAGCAGAGTTCTTGAAAGGGCAAGGAACAAGAGACATCATCACGGATGTGAGATGGATCCTTGAAAAGACAAAAAAATACCAAAAGGATATCTATATGTGTTTTATCAATTACACAAAGGCTTTTAACTTTGTAAACTATGAAAAACACTGGGCCACATTAAGAAGCATGGGTATACCAGAACACCTGATCGGTGGTGAGTAAATTATTGGAAACGCTGCTAAAAGAGAAAATAGTGAGGTTTCTGGAGTCCAGCGGATTACAGGATACGAGGCAGCATGGATTCACCAGAGGCAGGTCTTGTCAGACAAAACTGATTGATTTCTTTGACTGGGTGACCAGGGAGTTGGACCGAGGGAGAGCCCTAGATGTGGTGTATTTAGATTTCAGTAAAGCCTTTGACACTGTTCCTCACAGGCGACTTATAAACAAACTGAGCACCCTAGGGATGGACCCTAAAGTTACTGCTTGGGTTAGAAATCGGTTGGGTGGGAGGCGACAAAGAGTACAGGTAAAGGGAGCTCACTCTGAGGAGAAGGATGTTACCAGTGGTGTGCCCCAGGGATCTATCCTTGGTCCAATTCTTTTTAACATCTTTGTTAGTGATATAGCGGAAGGGCTGTCGGGTAAGGTTTGCCTCTTTGCAGATGATACCAAAATCTGCAATAGAGTAGACCCCCAGGAAGGTGTAGATAACATGAGGAGGGATCTAGCTAAGCTTGAAGAATGGTCTAGAATTTGGCAACTGGGATTTAATGTTAAAAAATGTAAGGTCATGCATTTGGGCTGCAGCAATCCAAGGGATCAATATAGTATAGGGGGTGAAGTACTTTTGTCCACTAAAGAAGAGCGGAACCTAGGCGTGGTTGTGTCTGATGATCCTAAAGTAGCTAAACAGGTAGAAAAGGCGACAGAAAAAGATAGATAGAAGGATGCTTGGGTGCATTCGGAGAGGAATGGCTAGCAGAAAAAGGGAGGTGATAGTGCCTCTGTATACGTCTTTGGTGCGACCTCATTTGGAGTATAGTGTGCAATTCTGGAGACCGCACCTTCAAAAGTATATAAACAGGATGGAGTCAGTACAGAGGGTGGCTACTAAAATAGTTAGTGGTCTTCATTATAAAGCATATGAGGACAGACTTAAGGATCTTAATATGTACACCTTAGAGGAAAGGCAGGATAGAAGTGATATGATTGAGATGTTTAAATACCTCTGTGGCATAAATGTACAGGGGGAGAGCCTCTTTCAATTGAAAGCAAAGTTCTGCTATGAGGGGACATGGGATGAGGATGAAAGGGGATAGATTCAGGAGTGATATGCAGAAATATTTCTTTATGGAAAGAGTGATGGATCCGTGGAATAGTCTCCCAGTGGAGGTGGTAGAGATGAGGACAGTATCTGAATTCAAAAAAGCATGGGATAAACACAGAGGATCTCGAAAGGAAAAAAGGGGGGCTGTTGTAGTTGTTGATATGGAAGGACAGAATAGATAGGCCATGTGGTCTTTTTCTGTCATCATATTTCTATGTTTCTATGTTCTCTTGCACAACCTTTACATTGATCAAGAAGCAACAATTCGTATGGAACAAGGAGAAACAGAACGGTTAAAATCAGCAAAGGTGTACGACAAGGCTGCATACTTTCCCCCTACCTGTTTAATTTGTATGCAGAACAGATCATCAGAGAAGCAGGACTGTATGAAAACAACCGAGGTGTGAAGGTCGGTGGAAAACTCATCAACAACCTTCGCAATGCTGATGATACCACATTACTGGCTGAAAGCGAAGATGATCTGAAACATTTGCTACTCAGGATCAAGAAACATAGTCTTAAAATGGGCCTGCACCTTAATGTAAAGAAGACAAATATCCTGACAACTGGCAAAATCAATAAGTTCATCATTGATGGAGAAGAAATTGAAATAGTGGACAACTTTAACCTACTTGGATCAACTATTAATAAAGAAACAACAAGCAGTCAAGAAATCAGATGATGCATTGCTCGTGGCAGAATGGCTATGAAGGACCTAGAAAAAATTCTCAAGAGCAGAGATGTCTCTCTCCATGCAAAAATTTGACTTGTTCAAGCCATGGTATTTTCAATAATGTCATATGGATGTGAAAGTTGGACAGTGAAAAAGATAGTAAGAAAATTGATGCCTTTGAACTATGGAGATGGCGACAAATACTGTGTATCCTATGGATTGCCCAAAGAACAAACCAATCAGTATTAGAGGAGATCAAAGCTAAACTTTCCTTAGAAGCTCAGATGAGAAGACTTTGACTTTCATACTTTGGACACATCATGTGAAGAGAGGGATCATTAGAGAAAGACATCATGCTTGGCAAGGTAGAAGGTCAATGCAAAAGAGGAAGGCCAGCAATGAGATGGATCGATACAATAACAGCAACTATGAGTGCCACTCTGTCAAAAATGAGCTGCCTGACTGAAAGCCGAATACAGTTTGGGACAACTATCCAGATGGTTGCCATGAGTCGACACTGACTCGATGGCACTTAACAACAACATTTGTCTGTCTGTCTTTACTAGATTGTAAGCTCCAAGAAGCAGGGCTGTGCACTATATATGCCTGTAAAGCACTGTGTATGTCCTGTAGCACAATATAAATCATTATAATAATATCTGGCCTCATCTGCAGCCTTGGGCTCTAATCCTTGCATGATATCTCAGAAGCTGGAATATTATTATTATTTTTATTATTTTGTAATATTTTCCCCATTTATTTTAGTCGCTTTGGCAACACACGTAAAACATAAAGTTTGATCAGTTTGGAAATGAGAACCAGGTCAGAGAATTTATTGACTCGGTGGAAATGCTGGGTTTCAAACAGTACATTTCCCCCCACCCATGTTAACTTATTAACTTGTAATAATATAGATGGTAACGGATGATTTATTTATTTAAAACAATTTATATTCCGCACAAAATCCTAGGTGAATGACATAAAAACATACATGAAATTGCAACACAAACAAAACATGATCAAACAAAGCTGCAAGATGGACTCTCTACTTTTATGATGTTAACATAGGGAAAGTCTGCTGAAATAGATGTGCTTTTTGTTTATGCTGGAACAACATTAGTTCAGACACAGAGCGCAATTCTCTTGGAAGAAAGTTCCAAATAATTAGAATACATTATAATATTCAATATGGTTTATTTGGGTTGTATATCCAGAAATACTAAACCCACCATCAGACAGTGATTCTTCATGAAGATTTATTGGATTTACATTGACCATATAAATCTTGCTGTCCAAGTGACCTTTCTCCAGATAATTTCATAGAAATTTGTGAAGATGAAGTTCAAAAATATACAGAGTTCTTAGAGCAGATAGTCAAATGGACAATAGAAAAATTAATTCTTCTTGGTAGATTAGAGATTAGAGAACAGAGAAAGATTTTACATCATGCTGAATGAAAATGGCTGATTCAGAAAAAAAATATCAATTTCAATTAAGTGGGCATAAGAAACAATTTTGCTTAAAAGGCTTTCTATACAGCTAAAATACATAAGGTTCTTTTTTGTCCTGTCAAAATTCTTTTAAGTAGTTGGGAACTTTACAGACACTGATAAATTGAGCACAAATAATGAAAGCTTTACTGCAAAACAATTTGCCAACCATTTCACCACAATAGTTATGGTGTTCCTTGTAGCTAGTTCAGAGCTTCCTGATAATTTGACAGGATCTTCGAATAATATTTCTATACCTCAGTGGGTTTCATGTGAACCAGCCTCTATAGATTCAGTAGCACAGATTACTAGAATTATAGAAACATAGAAATATGACGACAGAAAAAGACCACATGGCCTATCTAGTCTGTCCTTCCATATCAACAACTACAACAGTCCCTTTTTTTCCTTTAGAGATCCTCTGTGTTTGTCTCATGCTTTTTTGAATTCCGTTACTGTCCTCATCTCTACCACCTCCACTGGGAGACTATTCCACAGATCCACCACTCTTTCCGTAAAGAAATATTTCCGCAAATCACTCCTGAATCTATCCCCATTCACCTTCATCCCATGTCCCCTCGTAGCAGAACTTGCTTTCAATTGAAAGAGGCTCTCCCCCTGAACATTTATGCCATGGAGGTATTTAAACATCTCAATCATATCACCTCTATCCTGCCTTTCCTCTAAGGTGTACATATTAAGATCCTTAAGTCTGTCCTCATATGCTTTATAATGAAGACCACTAACCATTTTAGTAGCCACCCTCTGCATCGACACCAACACCAACGTGTTCACATCCTTTTGAAGGTGCGGTCTCCAGAATTGCACACTATACTCCAAATGAGGTCGCACCAAAGACTTATACAGAGGCACTATCACCTCCTTTTTTCTGCTAGCCATTCCTATCCATATGCACCCAAGCATCCTTCTAGCTTTTGCCGTCACCTTTTCTACCTGTTTAGCTACTTTAACATCATCAGACACAACCACGCCCAGGTCCCGCTCTTCCTTAGTGGACAAAAGTACTTCACCCCCTATACTATATTGCTCCCTTGGATTGTTGCAGCCCAAATGCATGACCTTACATTTTTTTAACATTAAATCACAGCTGCCAGATTCTAGACCATTCTTCAAGCTTAGCTAGATCCCTCCTCATGTTATCATTAGCCTTCTTAACCGGGCTTTAGCAGTGGGGGGCTGCTTTTAAACACGAGGTTTATATCTTCTTGTCTGCCCTTATCCTAGGCATTCATTGATACCAGCACATATGTTATCTTCTTAACCTGTATCATACAGCCTTCCATAAAAGCATTAAACATTGCTCACACAAAGTCCACACTCCATTGACTCTGCTGAAGACACTGGACTGTCTGGATAAAGCTCCACTTCCATTTCCTCTGGTGAACTATAAAACTCAGGGCTTGGGGCAACTTCTGGAACACTCTGCTGCACTTCTTTTAAAAGTTTAAAGAGCTTTCCCCATTTTAGACTCTGGCTCCCCCTTTTAACTGGGTCAGAACCTCTTGCCCTTCTCTCCCTTAACAACTCTACTTCAGGGAATATATGAGTTGTTTGGTTGGCAGAAACCCTCCTTTTATCAGACTTTCTGTACTGTCTGTTCAAGGGCCCAGGACTTGAGCTGCTGCCTTCAGAATCAGACGTATAGTCCTGACTTCTTCCCCAGCTCCTTTCTTGCCCACAACCTTGACACTTGCCTTGGGAGTTGTGGCTGGTCCCCTTTGAACCACCAGGTCTCACAGCCTTGTAATGCTGCCTCTTCCCCTGGTCTCTCTGGACTCTCTGCCTCTCCTCCTGGCTTCTGGCCTGCAGTCTTTCCTGCCCTCTGGCAGTCTCTCTCTGCAGTCCTTCCTGTGCCTGAGCACGTCCTGCTTGCTCTGCTTGTCCTCCTGATTCTGCCAGTTCTGCCTCACTTCCTGTGTGACGCAGCTTAAATGTTCTGTGGCTTGTTTCCTTCCCTGGCCCCACCCTCTCTCTGCCTGCAACTGTCCTAGAGGCTGGGTGTGGCTTCAGGCTAGCTCTGCTAGTGTGTGCTTTAGTTTCTCTTTCTACCTGGGAGCTATGCTTTGGTGAGCCCATCCCCCGTTTATGAAAAAAAAACTCTTTTTTTTCAGTTTTAAAGGGCTCTGCTGCATGTGCATCACCACAATAATCATGAGGTACAGCAGGAAAACCCGAACAGTGTTCGGCACACCAGGACTGGAGTTGGGAACCTCTGCCGTAAAGCAGCAGCCAACAGGGGCAGACACACCCACACCCACAGGCCCCATTGGCCAATGCCTCCTGGAGGGCAGGACATTGGGCCCTGCGTGCATCTCCCAATACTAGCACCTGCATACCTTAGCAATGCCACCCTACACCTGGGTATACGGTACACAGCTCTCAAACGTTTGCTATGAGTCCTGGCAGATAGACATTACTACGTTGAGCACAGTTTGCTCTGTGAGCTCCATCATAAAAATCTTTCTGATGTCTGCGGTGTGTGCTTCAGGTCTGGCCTGTGACAGTGGTCACCACCCTGGGGAGTGACCCACAACAGTATTGCGTACTGTGACGCCTCGTCTTACCAATTACACCAACTTGTGACGCAGTGTATTTGGCTATAGCGTCGTGTATGTTACTTTGTTATCGCTGTTCTCTGGTTGAGCAAAATTGTAGTTGTAGGCCCATTGATCACAGCCCAAAGCAATTTGAAGGTAAACATAGGTTTATTGTTCCCAGCAGTTTTCTTCACCCCAGAACAGATATTTAGGATAACAACATGAATAAAGCAAATAAAGTCCTGTACAAAAGTTCCCTGATACTTCTCAGGTTACTGTAGTCCAAAACAACTGTAGACTTTCTTAACAGCGATACTCATTCAAGGCATTCAATAAAGAACTTCCAACAAGCGTGGTTTTCCTGTTCCACCTTCACATGGATAATTCACTTCAAGCCTTAGAATTATGCACTTCACTAGTATCAGCAGTCAGACAACTTCCTGTCTGTACTTTAAACTCTATTCTCTACATGCTTTTAAAACAGCCTTAAAACATGGCTTCTGTTTAAGCTGTACATTTAAAAGTCACACTGGCAAATCCCGCATTCCATTTCAGAGCTACTGTGATCAGACAATGGGATGTCAGTTTGCATGGATTCTTCGTCGCTGAGTTGAGCTCCTTGGCTCTCTGGCCTATCGAGTCTAGGGCTCTTAAATGGTGGAGGAGATCTTGTATCTGCTTTTCTCCTCTCTCACTGCCTGTCCTGCAGTCTTGTAAGGATAACTGTTTATTTCAGCCTCTTAAAGAGCTGGGCATAAGGATTTTTCTTCCTTCTTCCTTTTTCCTGTACCTTATTCCCTGTTGAGGAACTACGTGTTTCTTGTAACTAGGCTTTTTCAGGGACTCGACCTATCTCCCATTCTTCCAGCTCAGTATCTGTGCTTGAATCACGCTGCTGCCAATTATGAGCTAGCTGACGTGCACCTGTGCTGGCTTCTAGCTTACAAGTTCTACCACGTTCACTGCCAATATTGCAAGGTAAACTATCAGAGGAACTACTTCTGTCTCTTTCAGACACCGGCTCTATGTTCTGTTTAAAAGGCTTATAAGTTTTTCTGACCTGGTTCAGCTTTTCTTGAGGGCAATCCCTTCCTGGGAGGATTCTCGGCTGTTTCCCCATAACTGGCTCTCTCTCTGCAAGGTGGCTGGCCATGGTCCAGGTAATTGGATCCCAGCTGGTCCTGGGCTTGCTCTGAGTCGGCCCCTTTTTGGATAAGAATTCTGTTTCTGTTCCTCTGCCAAGAATGCCTGACTCCAAGGCTGTATCTGCACTCCTGGAGTCCCCCTTTTTCTGGCTTTGCCAAAGGTAAGTTCCTATTTTGCCTTTTTCCTTCCTCCTGTAGCTCTCTGCGTTCCTCGTCTGATCTCCTCTCTGATCCAGCTGATCTTGCTGATCCTGCTGCTCGGGCTGATCTTGCTGATCCTGCAGCTCCGTCTGATCTTGCTGAACCTACCACTTCCTGGTTAAGTGGAGTGGTTTGTCCAATCAGGTGAGAGTCCACCCCTTTCCCTGGTTGGCTAGCTCTCCCTGTCAGCCTAGAGCTAGGGTGTGGCTCCCTTTCTTTTCTCTCCTGCCCTGCAACTCTGTGCGCTGAGGTTTTAACCCTCAGCTGCCCTGTATTCCTGGCAGGTTCAGAGGAAAAAAGGGTTTGTTTTAAAAGCCTTTTTTCTTGTGCTCTGACAGCTCTGCCTTGTCACACAACCCCCCATTTAAGATATTCCGTGCTGTCCTGAAAACTTTCAGAACAGCCCGGAATCCCATCTCTGGTGACTGTAGCTAAATTCGTGATCGGTAACTGTAGCTAAACGAGCTAATGCTACCCGTTCGTGCCAGGGCCTTAAAAACGTTCACATGGAAGTTTTGTTGCTTCCTCCCTCCTGGTTTCTACTGTGTAAGTGGGTGGTCCTATTCGTTTGATAACCCTGCAGGGTCCCCTCCAGGTGCTTTCAAACTTTGGTTTGCGACCCGGTATCACTACCATGACCTTTTCACCAATTTCTAAACGCTTAGGTTTGGTGCGGAGGTTATAATCTTTTTTCTGCCTCCCTTGACTGGAGGTCAGATTTTTCGCCTACTACCTGAGATGTACGCTGTAACCCAGGCTCCTAAATTTCTTCGAAAACTGGGGTCTCTCTATCTCTTCCGTAGCTGGTTCTACCCATCGATTTTTAGATCTCTGGGGTGGTTTTACTGGCCTATAGGGGGTGCCCTTCTGGCATTCGGGACACGCTCTACAATATTTTGTGGTCTCGCGATAAACGCCAGGCCAATAGAAACGACTCCAAAAGCTGTTTCAAGGTGCCTTCTACTCCTTCATGGCCCCCTAAGGGATGGGATATGCGCTAACGCAAAATCCAATTTTTAAAGGTATTGGGCACTACTAATTGCCTCCTGGTACCTTTAGAATGTGGATCCAAGGTTTCCCTATATAACACCTTTCTAAACTAAGTGAAAATAGGGTAATGACCGTGCTCTCTTATTAGCCTTATCAAAAGCATAGGTCAAGGCTGGATCCTGCCTTTGTTTCATCGGGGAATGAAGGGAATTTTGCTACCAATTGGGCCGGAGCCCAGGGTAACTCCTGTCCTGCCCTTAGTTCCGTCCGAGTACGGGACCTGCACTGTTTCTCCCTGCGATTTTCCCCCTTCTGAAGTTTTGCATGCTCCCGAGAGGAGTTATCAACCCACTATGTGAGGGTAATTCTGCTAAGGGATCTGTTACAGAATTTTTGATCCTCGTAACTGTCTTTACTTTGGGCGCATGTAGATACTATACCTATACCACCTCTTTCTTTAGAGGGAGATATGTCCTGATCCTCTTTACGTCCCCTTGGGTTTTTACCTTTTATATAAGAAGGTCAGCTTCGTCCTTGACGGCTAACGCTTGTACTAGGCCTTCCTTAAACTGTGGACCTATTCCTACCTAGAACTAAGGAATAGGGTAAGTTAGCACCACCACTACTGGGATATCTTCTTTACCCCTAGAAAACCGTCCACCACTACTGTGTGCACCGGATAAGGCCTATCCGCACCGTGTACACAGCGAATTTTAATCTTCCTTCAGGGTGTCTTTCTGGGCCCTCATCCGGGGTTCCTATCTCATTCCAGAATTTCTCTGAGACCATTGACTGGTCAGCGCCAGAATCTAACAGCGCTTCAATCTGGACGTTGTTAACAGTGGACTGCTAATAAGAATCCCTCCCCCACCTTTTTTGGAAGGAGTAGTCACTAGTGCTAACTTAGCCTTACAATTTCTTCTCAGTTGTCCCTGTTGACCGCAAAGAAAAACATTTACGTTCTTCCCACCCAGTTTTAAACAAGGGCTTCTTAGATGGACACTCTCCCACCATAGTTCTTCCCTTTGTTACTGGCATTCTCAGGAGACTGACTGTTCTGAAACACCCATCCCCCGCTGTCTTATTGCCTCTGCGCAAAGAAGCGATCGGCTAGCGTGATGGCATCTTTAGTGTTTCTACAGTCCTGTAGAACCAAGAAAGATTGTACTTCTTTAGGGACTGCCTCCAGAAATTGTTCTAGTACAATATCATCCATAATAGTGTCAAGGCTCCTGTTACTTGGTGAAAGCCATTTATGCACTAACGCTTTAATTCTATGGCATAAAGCCTGTGGTGACTCGCCCGGGTTTTAATTTGCACCCTCTTAAACGGCGATGGTACACCACCGGTGTTAGGCCCAGCCTTTCTCTTATGGCTTTGACCACAGCGTCATAATCAGTAGCCAGATCATTGGGCATCTCTCTGTATGTTGTTAATGCCTCTCCCGTTAGGGAAGTAGCGAATCTGATGACCAATGCTCTTTTGGCCATCCGCTCATGATAGCAAGGCGTTCAAAGACTTCGATATGGTCATCTATATCGACTTCTTTAGGACATTGGTCCCCTAATGACCACATTCCTTGACCACACTGTCCAAGTCCTGCATTAGTTCCTAATGAACTAGAAACAGTTCTCAGTACTTGAGTCGTCTCCTTTTGTTTCTCCAATCCATGAAGTCAGCAGATCCATCACCGGCTTCTGCTGCGCCTGGAACATCTCCGCCATGCGTTCCTGTGTCTGCGCTGCTCTCGCCTCCTGCTGTTGGAACCTCTCCGCTACCCACGACATCAGGTGTGCGGGCTCCATCCCGTTGTTGCTGAAATGACACAAAAGAAAACACACCAAGTGCGGCACCAATACACTCGCACCTGCCTAGCTCCCGGCTTATGTCTGCTTTACCCTCCCCCCTTGTAGCAGTATCCTTATACAAGCCTTCCCAGCTACTGGTTACCTGCTACAAGTGGAGAGTCTCGCTCATCAGGAAATACGCTGGTGCTGGCACAGGAACTCTGGTCCGGCTTCACCGCTCTTGCGCTCCTAACTGCTCTCGCAGATCCGGTCAGCTCTTCCTTCAGCACTTTGCCTTTTGTATTTGGTTTTTTTTTTTTTTTTTTTTTTTTTTTTTTTTTTTTTTTTTTTCTTCAAGCTTGCACGAGGTTTATTCTCTCCTCAGGACTTCAACTGTTGGGGTTGGTATATCCTCCTTTCTGGACGGAGTGTTGAAAAATCCTCAAAACTACGCCAATAATGTGACGCCTCGTCTTACCAATTACACCAACTTGTGACGCAGTGTATTTGGCTATAGCGTCGTGTATGTTACTTTGTTATCGCTGTTCTCTGGTTGAGCAAAATTGTAGTTGTAGGCCCAGTGATCACAGCCAAAGCAATTTGAAGGTAACAATAGGTTTATTGTTCCCAGCAGGTTTTCTTCACCCCAGAACAGATATTTAAGGATAACAACATGATAAAGCAAATAAAGTGCCTGTACAAAAGTTCCCTGATACTTCTCAGGTTACTGTAGTCCAAAACAACTGTAGACTTTCTTAACAGCGATACTCTTCACAAGGCATTCAATAAAGAACTTCCAACAAGCGTGGTTTCCTGTTCCACCTGTCACATGGATAATTCACTTCAAGCCTTAGAATTATGCACTTCACTAGTATCAGCAGTCAGACAACTTCCTGTCTGTACTTTAAACTCTATTCTCTACATGCTTTTTAAAACAGCCTTAAAACATGGCTTCTGTTTAAGCTGTACATTTAAAAGTCACACTGGCAAAATCCCGCATTCCATTTCAGAGCTACTGTGATCAGACAATGGGATGTCAGTTTGCATGGGATTCTTCGTCGCTGAGTTGAGCTCCTTGGCTCTCTGGCCTATTCGAGTCTAGGGCTCTTAAATGGTGGAGGAGATCTGTATCTGCTTTTCCTCCTCTCTCACTGCCTGTCCTGCAGTCTTGTAAGGATAACTGTTTTATTCAGCCTCTTAAAGAGCTGGGCAAAGGATTTCTTCCTTCTTCCTTTTTCCTGTACCTTATTCCCTGTTTGAGGAACTACGTGTTTTCTTGTAACTAGGCTTTTTCAGGGACTCTACCTATCTCCCATTCTTCCAGCTCAGTATCTGTGCTTGAATCACGCTGCTGCCAATTATGAGCTAGCTGACGTGCACCTGTGCTGGCTTCTAGCTTACAAGTTCTACCACGTTCACTGCCAATATTGCAAGGTAAACTATCAGAGGAACTACTTCTGTCTCTTTCAGACACCGGCTCTATGTTCTGTTTAAAAGGCTTATAAGTTTTTTCTGACCTGGTTCAGCTTTTCTTGAGGGCAATCCCTTCCTGGGAGGATTCTCGGCTGTTTCCCCAGAGACGTGGCTCTCTCTCTGCAAGGTGGCTGGCAATGGTCCAGTAATTGGATCCCAGCTGGTCCTGCTTGCTCTGAGCCTCGGCCCCTTTTGGATAAGAATTCTGTTTCTGTTCCTCTGCCAAGAATGCCTGACTCCAAGGCTGTATCTGCACTCCTGGAGTCCCCTTTTTCTGGCTTTGCCAAAGGTAGTTCCTATTTTGCCTTTTTCCTTCCTCCTGTAGCTCTCTGCGTTCCTCGTCTGATCTCCTCTCTGATCCAGCTGATCTTGCTGATCCTGCTGCTCGGGCTGATCTTGCTGATCCTGCAGCTCCGTCTGATCTTGCTGAACCTACCACTTCCTGGTTAAGTGGAGTGGTTTGTCCAATCAGGTGAGAGTCCACCCCTTTCCCTGGTTGGCTAGCTCTCCCTGTCAGCCTAGAGCTAGGGTGTGGCTCCCTTTCTTTTCTCGCCTCTCCTGCCCTACAACTCTGTGCGCTGAGGTTTTAACCCTCAGCTGCCCTGTATTCCTGGCAGGTTCAGAGGAAAAAGTTTGTTTAAAAGCCTTTTTCTTGTGCTCTGACAGCTCTGCCTTGTCACAGTACCATATCCATGCCTGTACTGTGCCCATGATTGGTGTGGTGGGCAAGGCTGATAAACTCCTCTATAGTAGCACAATGCTGGCATACGTGTGGGAGTGTGTGTCTGTCTATACAGTGTGTGTTGGCTGCAAACACCTTCCACGGCCCACACTGCCAGCACAGTTGCCAGCATTGGCCTGCCAATGTGCATAATGAGCAGCAAGGTACCATGGGTATAGCTCAGACAGGGTGGGCTGGCCAGGATGCATCTGCACAGGGCATAGGGCACTGCCTCGGACATTGTCGTGCCTGGCCACCACCTACACAGACAGGGTGACCTCTGTCTGTCCTGCTGTGGGATCACTCTCACCCTGCCTGTGCAGTGACCACAGCATGTCTAGGCACCCCCATAGTGCTATATAGTATTTCTCTCATGTGATATATCTGGGTTTCCTTCTGGGGCCCAGTCACTGACTTATCTGCTGGTTTGCACTGCCATCCCAGTTCTGGGTGCATGCATTTCCACCAGGACTAACTAGCTGACTGTTTTCAGCTGGTCTGTGTCTTGATGGAGCGCCTTGCAGGGTGCAGCAGCTGAAGGCTTGCTGCAGGAGAATATCAGATAGTGGTGGGGTGCAGCTTAGCATAACCAGGTGTAATGTCTGTCTGATATTGTGTTGTGGATGTGTATAGAGCTGCTTTGACTGCCCTGTAGGGTGTCTGTTCCCCAGCAGGACTAGGGTTGATGGTCCACTCTATTGCCACCATTGCAGGGAGGTAGAATGTGGATCTGTTGATGGGAGACCCTGTTCTTCAACCTTGGGGGGGGGGTGTTGGTACATAGGCCACCTAGGTGTCCATAAGGGGTTTCCCTGACTAAGACAGAAGGAGATATCCAAGGTGTTTCTTCAGAATCTACCTATCTCACAGATTAATACTGCTTTGAAGCTCTGGCATGGCCTCTTTCAGCCATGGAGGGTGTTGTGGACCTGGTCCTGAGAGCCTCTTCACACCCTCAGGGTGAGCACAGGACCCGCACAATGTGACGGTGTGTAGCTACTCTGTGCCAGTAAAACGCTCGGTCAGTACCCCCTACCAGGCCGAGGCGCTGTGTGGGTGCACACGGCCACTTCCCCCTATCAGGCCGGGGAGCTTTTGGGGTGCATTCCCCATCTTGTGTTCATCTGTGGACAGCTGATTTGCATGTGCAGTGCATCATGGGTACGGGTGGCCTAGCCCTATCCTGGTTACCACAGCAGACTGTCTGTGTGGTGACGTGCAGGCTCTCTGCAGCCAGCCAGGGGCTTGCTGGCAGCTATAGAGTTGTAGCCCAATGGTTACGTCACTGCCTGTGGAGACAGAGCTCATGGGTTCAGACCCACAGTGGGGTTATTTGATAGGGTGGTCCAAAGTTTGTTTTTATTTAATGTACATATATTGATGCCAGCACAAACACCCTCAGCGTACTGTACCCATAGGGTGCCTCTGAGGGTGCTTTATAGGGCGCCCTATAGGGCACCTTATGGTTGCCGTCCATACAAGGTGCACTGTACATTATCCTGTGACGCAACATATATGGTGCCCTATAGGGGACATTCTAGGGTGCCTTGGTGTACAGTGAACTTTAACATGTGCCTTATGGGCCGCCTTATGTTAACATGCTTTGAGAGTGTGTTTGCTAGTACTGATACATAAAATAAAACTAATATGCCTCCTACAGCATATTACAGCAGGGGGTGCGAATGTTCCTTTCAATAAACTCCAGGGCAAAGGTCTCTGGGAGTTGTAGTACTTTGAGCAAATGTAGTTGTAATAAAATGCTGAGCCGAGAGTTGAAAGCAAACGCAGGAATATTTTTATTCGCCTCCCTTAATAGTGGGAACTTCAAATGAAGCTTGGTATATCACGTGTACAAACATCCACAAGAAACTAAAAGTAAGAATTGCTCTTGCTTACTTCAGCAAACAAATGTTATTTCTCCAAAAATAAAGCTTTCACTTCACAGTGCTTTAACTAAACTCAAAATGTTCATTGAAACTTCAATGCAGCAAAATTCTAGCAAACAAACTTTTCTTCTTTGTTTCAAAAGCTTTAAGGGTTTCAATTAGTTATCCAGAGACTCCAGGCAGTCCTCCTGAGCAAGTCTCATTTAGAGCAGCAGCCATACTAATTAAAACATCTTTGCTCTTTGAAACACCATGCATATCACAGAAATGGAATTTTCTTCAAACTTATATTTCCAAACATTCTCACTTCACTACCAGGGACAACTCACATTCCATAGCCTGTTCAGGCTCACTCAAAATATCATTTTCCCCGATGTCCATTGACTCACATTCTGAACACGATTGTTCTGTGACGTCGTTAGAAAACAGCTGTTCCCCTCGAGCCTTCCCTCGGTAAACAGAACTGTTCTCTCCCCAGGTTACTTCCTGGTCTTTTAGCATACGTTTTACCATATTTAAAACATTCAAACTTTCTTTACTGAGAGGCTTCCTTACCAGCCCTTCCTGGGTTCTTGAACCACCTGCAGGCTTCCTATAACCCTGGTGCTGGTTAAACTGCTGGAGCTGGTTTTGGGGATATCCTTCCCTCCACTTGCTGTCTGGGAACTTTTCCTGAGACCTTTGGCTAGTAACCTTAGCAGCAATACCTTTTGGGAGTTTCTTCAGCAATGCTTCACTGCCACTTCCCTGGCCATGCTGTTTCCTGGTTAAGTTAGCCCTCTCGTCTCTCTTCCTCCTGCCAGAGTGAAACTCTTGCTCTGAATGAGGTTCCCTCTCAGACTCCGCCTCTGAATCAGAGTCAGCTCTCTTCCTCTCGTATCCCGGCAATCTTGCTGGTCCTGGCAATCTCCTTGCCTGTCTTGGGAATCTATCTCTCCCTGTTCTCTGGGGCTTATATGCGTGGGACTGGCCAGTATCTTTCCACCCCGCCCCCAGCTGTCCTGCATTACCACCCTCAGTTGCCATGGAGCTGGGGCGTGGCTTTTGGACAACAACTTTTGACAGGTTTTTCTCAACCTTAGCTGCACTTTTAAAATGACCATTTCTTTCCCTTTCCCTCTGACTAGGGGAAACTGCTTGTACTTTTTCTATCTCCATAGGGACCTGGCTGTCTTCGCCACCACATATCCCCCCGCTTTAGATATTACGGGCTGGCGTTTGAACTTCAGCACAGCTCGTAATACGCGAAAGGGCGTCAGCGTTGGTGTGTAACTTTCCTGCCCTATGCTCTATATGGAAGTCGAATGCCTGTAAGACCATGTACCAACGGGTAAGACGGGAATTATGATCCTTCATCTGGTTTAGCCAGCGCAACGGGGCATGATCTGTCACTAATAAAAACTTACGGCCTGTCAGGTAAAAAGGCAAGGCGTCCACCGCCCACCTTATGGCCCAGACATTCCCTTTCTACTACGGAGTATTTCCGCTCTGGTGGTGTTAATTTTCTGCTGAGGAACATAATCGGATGTTCCTCCCCATCAAACTTCTGTGACAACACAGCGCCTAACCCTGTATCGGAGGCGTCTGTCTGTACGATAAAAGACTTACTAAAATCTACACCCCTTAATATTGGTGCCTGGCAGAGCTCTTCCTTTAACCTAGAAAAGGCTTGTTCTGCTTCCACTGACCATTTTACCTGGTTGGGTGCATTCTTCTTCAACCGCTCTGTTAAGGCAGCGCTCTTGGTAGCGAAATGGGGAATGAATCGGCGGTAATAGCCGATTAAACCTAGAAAACTACGGAGCTGTTTTTTTGTCAAGGGCCTAGGAAATGTCCTAACACTTTCCACTTTTTCAAGTAGGGGTTTTACTGTGCCCCGCCCTACCAAATGTCCCAGATATTTTACTTGCTTTCCCCCAAACATACACTTGGCCGGGTTCAAAGTAATACCCGCACCACGCAAGGCCTTTAAAACGGCATCAATGCGTGCCAAGTGCTCATCCCAGCGAGAGCTATGGATCACTATGTCGTCCATATACGCGGTCGCATATTGTTGATGGGGACGTAAGATCACATCAACTAGTCACTGGCAGGTCGCAGCCGCCCCATGCAATCCAAAAGGCATGCGATGAAACTGGTACAGACCGATAGGGGTGCTGAATGCGGTCTTTGGGCGAGATTCCCTGGTGAGGGGAATCTGCCAATATCCCTTGGTCATATCAAGGGTGGTCAGGTAAGACGCCTGGCCTAATCGGTCCAGCAATTCCTCTATCCTGGGCATGGGATAGGCGTCAAACCGGGAGATGGCATTCACCCTGCGGAAATCAATGCAAAACCGCATTGTTCCGTCTGGCTTGGGTACCAGCACTATGGGGCTGTTCCAGGGGCTATGGGACTCTTCAATTATTCCCATCTTAAGCATGTCCTGCACTTGGGAAACTACCTCCTGGCGTTTTGCCTCAGGTAACTGGTAGGGTCTCTGGCGTACTATCTCTCCTGGAAGGGTGAGTATCTCGTGAGCCACGAGTCTTGTCTCACCTGGAATAGGTGTTAACACATCGGGATACTTCCTTAGTAGCCCTAATACCTCCTGCTGTTGGGACCAGGAAAGTTCTTCCCCTAACCTGGGGACTGGATCTCCCTTGCAATCGGTTAATTGCGGGCCTAGATCCTCCTCCTCGGTCACCTCACAGCGACAGCTAAACCTTTCACCTCTGTTTTCCCGGTGGAACCAAAACCTCCGGTCCCCCTGGTGGTAGGAGTTAATTCCGTTACCTCCTCCAGGGCCGGAAAACCCACCCGCTCACAGATCATTTGGGCTATACGGTCCGCTATATTTACCCTGAAATCCTCTTTAGCAAAGTTGAATAGTAGCACCTTAATCGTCCCTCGGTAGTCGGGGTCGATTACTCCGGCGCCTACATCGATGAAATTCTTCCAGGCTAGGCCTGAACGAGGGGCAAGATGCCCATAACAACCCGGGGGTATTTGCACTTGTACTCCCGTTTCTACCAGGGCTTTTCCCTGATGGGGAACGACTATCTCTTCTGCACTACACAGATCAAAGCCGGCTGCCATCTGGGTAGCCCGCTTAGGAACTTTGGCATTGGGGGTAGTGCGGCAGAACCTAAGAACGAATGGGCACTTCTTAGGAGTGTCCTCCTTCCTAGCTACCTCCCCTTTGGCCTGTCGCTGTTTGGCTCCAAACAATGGTTGAGGAACTGACCTAGCCTTAGTGTTCCCTATACGTGTAGATGGGGCTTGGTCTCCCTCACTCTCCTTCACCTGGGGTACTCTCCCACCCTCCAAATGAGGTGAATCCCCTGATGATGTTTCTCTCTTGGCTTTTGGTGGTGCTAAAGTGGATGCCTTACCTGCTTTGTTCTGAAGACCCTCTGCTATCCCACGCCTGAACTGGGACCAGCCTCTTCCCAGGACTAATGCTTGTGGGAGCCTTGGTACTACCGCAACAGGTATTTTGCGCTTTAGCCCTAAGCCTTTCACAGATATAACATAAATAGGGTACGATGAGGCTGCCCCATGAATGCATCTTATCTTTATGGACTTTTCTTGAGGCTCGGGAGTCGGACCAATCTGGGATGCTATCTCTTTCCAGAGATTCCTTGAAATCATTGACTGGTCCGCTCCGGAGTCCAACAAAGCCTCCACAGGAACACCCTCCACCTCTACCTCTAGAAGGAAACCTTCTCCGCTCTCTTCAGAGTGGGAGGTCATCAGGGCTGTCCTAGCTCTGCAGTTTCTTTTCATATGTCCTTCTTCTCCACATGAAAAACATTTCCTGCTCACATAATCAGGCATATCCAAAGGCAGTGCTTTCATACCTTCTCTCCATATAGGTTTTTCCTTCCTTTCTGATGCTACTTTTACTGCTTGCGACAGACCACCCACTTTAACTGAGCTCGCCACACTGGCCTCCAGGTAACGCTCAGCCAGTGCGGTCGCTGCCTCTGTGGTCCTGCAGTCTTGTAGGATCAGGAAGGATCTCATCTCCCTCGGAACAGCGTCCATAAACTGCTCCAAGATGATACAATCAAATAAGGACTCCTTTGTTTGAGTCTCCGGTGTTAGCCATTTTACCACCAACCCCTTGATCCGCTGGCATAGAGCACGCGGTGTTTCACCGGGTTTCAACCGGGAGCTTCGCAGAAGGCGGCGGTAGACCATGGGATTTAGGCCCAGGCGGTCTCTTATTGCCTTCTGTACCTCCTTGTAATCAGTGGCTAATTCCACGGGCATAGCCCTATACGCTGCTAGCGCTTCCCCAGTTAACGAAGCGGCAAGGCGTATGGCCCATTGCTTTTTATCCCACCCTGATAACAAGGCTACCCTTTCAAAAGCGGCCAGAAAGTCATCAACATCGTCCTCTTTTGTTAACTGTCCAAAAGAAAGTGTCTCAGTACCAAGCATACCAAACCCTGGGGTATCCCCTAAGGAACCTGGTACTGTCCTTGGTGACTCTGCTGTTGGTTTCTGCATGCCCAGCCAACCGTCCATCTTCTCCAACAGTGGCTTCTGCTGTGCTTGGAGCATGGCTGCTGTATGTTCCAATGTCCGTGCCGACATCTCCTGTTGTTTTTGGAACTGGTCAGCCATCCATCTCAATAGCTCCGTCTGCTCCATGCTGGGTAGTGGCTTAGGCAGGTGTAGACTCAGGCTTATCAATCAGCAGGAACGGCCTCAGGAACTGCTCCAATCCGGTCCCTCTGCTGTTGATCCGGGTCTTCTTCCAGCAGCAGCTTGTATCTCAGCATGAAAAAAAAAACTTTTTTTCCCTTTTTTTTTTTTTTTCTTTCTGTAGTTCCGGTGTCTTGGGAACACGTGACCAAGGCGTGATCCTTAATACTACGCCACCTGTCGCGCCCTTCCCCCGCCTAGGCGGCTGCCTGACGAGGAAAGGGGGTGCGAATGTTCCTTTCAATAAACTCCAGGGCAAAGGCCTCTGGGAGTTGTAGTACTTTGAGCAAATGTAGTTGTAATAAAATGCTGAGCCGAGAGTTGAAAGCAAATGCAGGAATATTTTTATTCGCCTCCCTTAATAGTGGGAACTTCAAATGAAGCTTGGTATATCACGTGTACAAGCATCCACAAGAAACTAAAGGTAAGAATTGCTCTTGCTTACTTCAGCAAACAAATGTTATTTCTCCAAAAATAAAGCTTTCACTTCACAGTGCTTTAACTAAACTCAAAATGTTCATTGAAACTTCAATGCAGCAAAATTCTAGCAAACAAACTTTTCTTCTTTGTTTCAAAAGCTTTAAGGGTTTCAATTAGTTATCCAGAGACTCCAGGCAGTCCTCCTGAGCAAGTCTCATTTAGAGCAGCAGCCATACTAATTAAAACTTCTTTGCTCTTTGAAACACCATGCATATCACAGAAATGGAATTTTCTTCAAACTTTTATTTCCAAACATTCTCACTTCACTACCAGGGACAACTCACATTCCATAGCCTGTTCAGGCTCACTCAAAAGATCATTTTCCCCGATGTCCATTGACTCACATTCTGAACACGATTGTTCTGTGACGTCGTTAGAAAACAGCTGTTCCCCTCGAGCCTTCCCTCGGTACACAGAACTGTTCTCTCCCCAGGTTACTTCCTGGTCTTTTAGCATACGTTTTACCAGTTTTAAAACATTCAAACTTTCTTTACTGAGAGGCTTCCTTACCAGCCCTTCCTGGGTTCTTGAACCACCTGCAGGCTTCCTATAACCCTGGTGCTGGTTAAACTGCTGGAGCTGGTTTTGGGGATATCCTTCCCTCCACTTGCTGTCTGGGAACTTTTCCTGAGACCTTTGGCTAGTAACCTTAGCAGCAATACCTTTTGGGAGTTTCTTCAGCAATGCTTCACTGCCACTTCCCTGGCCATGCTGTTTCCTGGTTAAGTTAGCCCTCTCGTCTCTCTTCCTCCTGCCAGAGTGAAACTCTTGCTCTGAATGAGGTTCCCTCTCAGACTCTGCCTCTGAATCAGAGTCAGCTCTCTTCCTCTCGTGTCCCGGCAATCTTGCTGGTCCTGGCAATCTCCTTGCCTGTCTTGGGAATCTATCTCTCCCTGTTCTCTGGGGCTTATATGCGTGGGACTGGCCGGTATCTTTCCACCCCGCTCCCAGCTATCCTGCATTACCACCCTCAGTTGCCATGGAGCTGGGGCGTGGCTTTTGGACAACAACTTTTGACAGGTTTTTCTCAACCTTAGCTGCACTTTTAAAATGACCATTTCTTTCCCTTTCCCTCTGACTAGGGGAAACTGCTTGTACTTTTTCTATCTCCATAGGGACCTGGCTGTCTTCGCCACCACACTAGCTAAGTTAACTACTTCTTCATTATCTAATGGTGAAATGCCAAATAAACTAAGTATGCAGCTCTGCATCTTGTTCTTAAAAACTCTCTCTATGGCAATAACCTTAATAACTTTAGACCCATTTCAAGCTTAGGTTATTGACTAGGTTGTAGGTAAACAGTCAGATGAGTATGTTGTTAATCATGCCATTTAAACGTATGCCAGCATGGATTCAGATCCATAGTACTTTAATCCATTCATAATGTTTTTTGCTATTAGTTTTTGGATGTGTCAGCAGTTTTTGACTTGTGGGGGGGGGGTCTTTAACTAAAGGATGCTCAGTAATTAGCGTGGATTACACACGTGCTAATCCTGCACCGTGACCTGCGTTAATTGTTACCACTCAAATGCGTCATGCATTGGAGTGGTAAGTGGATGGGCTAGGGGCTGAGAATGGGTAGGATGAGTGAATTACAGTTAACTGCAAGGCGTGTAATTAGCACAGGTGCGCTGCGCTTACCAACCACCTCCATAAGTGGAGGTAAGTGTACCCTTGCTATCTTTAATTTGTGTTAACAGCCATGAACATGCTTTCGATGCCCCCGACAGTTAATGTGGTGATGGTGGTGGTGTTGCACCTAACCTGCTATGTTTTTGGGCACTATTGGCACATTAAGTACAACACCATATGTTCCCATCTGTACTTTTAAAGAAACTGGAGCAGATTGGCATAGGAGGCTCCATTTTAAAATGGTTTAAGTTGTATATTACAAGTCATCAACAGGTCACTTATGGTGGTTTGACCTTTGATTGGTTCTCCGTAAATCAAGGTGTGCCGCAGGGCTGCTTGCTTCCTCCTGCACTGTGTAGAAAGCTTAGGGAACTAGATGTTCAATTTGGATTGTATGCCAACGATATTTTGCTTTTTGTACGCTTTAATAGTAAGAGTTCTTTTTTCTACCATTTCTTTGACTAATTGTTCACAAATTGGAACATGGTTTATGAGCAATGGATTATTGATAAATTTTGCTAAAACTAGTGCCATGGTTGTGCACTATAGTAAGTTATACTCTCCTCCATATACCTTTGGGATCCATAATCAGAGGGTCAAAATACACTCTCTGGTGGCCTACTTGGGATTTACTCTCAATGCTTAGTTAGCTACACCGCCCTAAATAAAGTAGTGTGGGCATCATTTTTTAAGTTGTGTATGGTTTGATGCTTGCATAAATTTTTGGAGCCTGCTAACTTTAGAAGAGAAGTCCGGTTATTGATTTTACCAAACACTGATTACTGTAATATGTTGTATTTGGGGTTACCTACAGCATGCATGAAATCTGTACAAATGATACAAATTTCTGCTGCTAGAGTAATACTTGATGTTGCTAAATCAGACCATAATCACCTGTGTTGCTTGATCTTCATTGGCTGACGGTTCAATACCATGTGAAATTTGAATATTTATGCCTCATTCATGAAATTTATGATAAGAAATTAGATTAGTGACCTGCTGATGGTTTACCATCCTGATCATGACTTAAGATCTGCACAGCGGGGATTTATTACAGACTCCCTCAATCACTGGTATTAAACTGAGCACCATGAGCACAACTTTTTCAGTAGCAGATCCAGTAATATGGAATAATTTGCCTGAAAATATTCATCAGAAGCTTCATTTCTGCAGTTTTATACGAAACTGAAGAGTTTTTTTTCAGTAAGCTCTTACTGCTAGTATATAATAAGTTTGTTTCTTTTGTATGTTTTATTTTTTATGGGGAATGTTTACTAAAGTGTGGTAAAGGATACCATGTTCTAAAACCCTTGCTAAGTGTCCTGTGCTCATGGTGTGTTTTCTGATACAACACTGCAGAGGCAGTTAAACCAATTCATATCCAAGAAATGACCCCGTTTCTTGTTTATTTATTTATTTAAACTTACTTTTATACTGCCTTTCTACCATTCAAAGCGGTTTACATCGCACCAACAAACTTAACAGAGCACTACATAGCAATGTGAACTGTTATACAGAGAACCAATAACTCAATAGCAAAACTATGTAAATTATATATAGTATTCAAATAGCTTTGTGACTACCTAGGAAGGTATCATCAACATTGGGTAGGGATTTAGAGAAAGTAAGAGGCCTGTTGATGTATTGATTGTTCATATATTTGTAACTATTGGTGGTGATTTACAATAGATATTCTGATATAGCCACATGGTATCGGAACAAGTGAAATCCACATTGGTGGAACAAGATGTGAATCAGAATAAATTAGATACTTTTTGCTTCCCTGACCTGGATGCAACACAGCTGCTTTCAAGTGCGTGTCTGTTTGGTGCAGAGACTTTCGATAATATACAATATGACTGTCAGCATTAAGTGCATTGAAATGGAGGATCATAAGAGCAGAATTACATGCAGAGACCATGAAAGAATACTGCCGTGAACGGTACATCCCTCAAGGTTTACGAGTGCATTGGGCTCCACATTTATTTGAGACAGATCCAGTATTTGTGGAGAAATGGAATGCTTTCTTGTCTAAATGTTCATTTGGTTCAGTCGAACGTGTCGCCTATCCATTGTGATAAAACCAGCATATAAGGGAGGAGGCATAGTAATTTTGAATACGGGCGATTATGAGCGTGAGGTATATTCTCAGTTGCAGAATGTGGCCTTTTACCGTCTAGGGAAGCGGTTCATTTTCTGGACATTACGATACGATTATGTGAGAAAGGATTTTTCACTTCTTTTTTTCTGTAAAAGTACTGACCATAACAGCTTGCTGGTTTATGATAGTTTTCACCCATGGCATATACAATGTTAATATAAAAGTTTTTGCATTTGAGGAAATTGTGTTCCACTCAACGAGAAGTTGTATCCCAGGCCTATAGGATGGCTTTAAAGTTTCAGAATCTGTGATATCCTCCATCGGCGATACATCGGGCTCGAAAACAAGCCCTGAATGTAAATCATGACGTTTTCTTCCTTTACACATGGAATAATATATCACCACGACTCACCTGTGTTCTTTTATGATGTTATATTAACATTGTTCTATGTAAAGCTCTGTTGGCTCCATTGTTTTATATAAGCCTCTTAGAATTGGAGATATAGTGGTATTGAAAATTGTTAAATAAAACAAATAAATAAATACCATACTCTACACAATCACAGTAGATAAAGAGTCTTATTTTACATCATTGGAGTGTTTTACAGGTGCACCTAGTTTTTAGGGATCCTCCTGTATTTGCACTTCATAGAAGTAAGAACTTAAGGGATCATTTGGTACATTCACGGATGCATATAGGATCTGAGTTGAATGATGGAGCAGGGGAATACAAGAAATGTGGTAGGTGTGTGGTGTGTCCTTTTAGCATGGAGATAGATTGTTTCAAACACCAGATTATGGGGTTTACTTATTATATGCAATGGATCACCACTTGTACTACTAGTGGGGTTGTTTATGTGGTTATATGCCCATGCTCCTTGCTATATATTGGCTAGACTACACATCCATTTAAGGTTCGGATGATAGACCATTTATTGGCTATTTGCCGGCTTTTGCCCCGTTGGTACTTCATTGGCAGCTGTTGGGTCATGCATTACAGGATTTTTGATGTTTTGTTTTGGAAAGAGTATGTGATGAGGGAGGAGGGGATTTTCAGTGACGGTTATGCTGACGTGAGCAGCAGTACATTTTTAGATGGAACACGATCGAACCAACAAGTGCGATGCTTCCGCTTGGGCCCAAGAGCTTACAAGCAGGAAACAGCCTTATGTTGTCCACTTTTGAATAAAGCTTCCCTTGTTGTCTCCAGAGGTATTCTGGGACTTGTAGTTGTTTATTCTTTAAGGACAAATTGTAGTTGTGAGTCGGTGGTTCAAGGCAGCAAGAAAATTTATTTTGTGGGGATTTCCAGGGCATTTAAGCTCAATACACAAACAAGGCAAAAAGGATGCTTCTCCAACATAAAGGATAAATCAGGTAACAGAGAATGATGTAACAAAACCTCTTTTCACTGTTCAGCTGTTCTTATTCCCACAAGCTTACACAGAGGACTGCCTCGTGTGGTCATTCAACCAAAATACAGACAAACTGGCAACAGCTGTGATTTTCTTTTCTCAAAGCAAACTTCTTCTAAGCACTGCTTCTTAGCTTCAGAAGGCTATTAAGCTTAGTACAACACAGTATTAGCCTTCCTTAATTCTAAGCAGGTACTGCACTTATTCTCTATATTGTTTCACAGTCCCTCAGCTCAGTTCAACAATGCAGACTCTTCTTTTAAACACAATGAGCAATCCATTGGTACAGATTCACACTCAGAACTTGGCAAACAGGCATCTATTTGCATTCCTTCTATGGCAACAGGACATATGGTATCTCTATCAAAGTTACAAGCTCTCCCAGACTTTCTCTCCTTTAGAAATTCCTGGAACTGATTCCACAGCAATTCAGCTTGTAAATGCACAGTTGTATTGGGGGAGTGAACTTTTCCCTCAGCAAACAACTCTCTCAGTGCTTCTAGCTTTGAAGATTCAGCTGTTCTGCTTTTATCAGGGCTAAGGCTTTTCCCATATGTAAAACTTTCCACCCACCTCTTAGCAGTAGACGATGAGGGCTCTGCTTCCTGGACTTTAGCAATAGCAAACCGTTTCTCTGTTGATTTCTCAGCTCTGAAACTGCTGGCTTTACCTGGGGAAGGGTCCCTCAGACAAGTGCTGATTTCTTTCTTCCTGGGATCCTCCAGGATCTGAAACTCAGCCTTCTTACGTCCTTCTCCAGTCCCTCTTAGGTAGCTGCTTTCCTGGGAGTTTTCTTCTTTCTTTCTCCTCCAGCTATGCTCAGCCTTGCTCTCTCCATTGTCCTTTGCCTTCCTCCTTCTCTCCTTGTTCTGCTCTGCTCGTGGTTTTAAGAACCGTTGGCTGCTAGGCACTCCCTGTTCTCTGCACCTGTGTGACCAATCATCAGGCAAGCTTGTCTCCACCCCTGAGCTAGGGCGTGGCCTGACCTTAGCAGGGAACTGGGTTTTTTTCTTATCTGGCTTGCAAGTCTTATTCACAAGTGAACTGTCATTCATTTCAAAGGGGAAACTAGGATTTTCTTCCACTTCCATGTCTTCCTGGGAGCTTTCATCACTACACAAGGTTAAATACCCAAATTGAATGGTATTGGTTTTACTGATTGGATTAGATAGTAGTTTTAAAAAGGAGCTTGTAGAGCACATGCATTGGTGTCTTTTAGTGATCCTGGTGTGTCTGATCTGTGGTGGGAGTTACAGAAGGTAGGTGAAGTAAAGTTTAGTATGGGTAATTTATTATTCTATACACTGCTTACTTACAGCCATAAACCATGTGTGTGTGATTGTAGATTCCCTGAAGAATCTGGTGTGGCGAAACTGTGGTCCATAGTTGGAATATAAGTGTCATCACAGCTATGAGTGCGGTAATGATTGCAGTAAAACGGAGTGTGTTGAGGAATGGAAACATCATTACAGTTATGATTGCGGAGACACAAGCATTGTGTGGGTCTGCCAGGTTTTGCGGTGCTAAGCCTCCCAATAAGGTTTGTTTTACCTATTGTAGTCATTGTCATCGTTGGACAGAAAATGTGGTGTCCTTTGGTGTGACAACATTTGGATAATCAGACACATAGACATACTGATACATCAGGACAGAGTGCTTTTGAGTGCTTTGGAGATTGAAGATAGGTTGAGGTTGAAAGGCTTCATTGGCTGTCTCTAGAAAGTCACATGCATGATATTTAAAAGGACTATTCTTCTGATGTGTCCCCTGTTTCAATACGAGAGATTAGGTAGTTCCTTAGGTGGGGAGATAAGGTTGCTTAGCACTGAGCAAGTGGTGTAACACTGTTCATTGGGCAGTTTTGGATAAGTTGGATAGTAAGTGATGATTGGGAATTTGTGTGAGTGAGAGTGAATGGGTCTGGTATTTGGAAACATTGGTCTGGTTTGTAATTAAGCATGTTTTTAAAAGAGTTTCATTCTAGATTGATGTGTATAGTATGTGCAAGATATTTATTGAATAAAATATGTGGAAAACCTTTTGGAAAACTTCTTGTATAATTGTTTGAAAAGATATGATTGAATTAAGAGTGATATTAAATTAAAATAGAAAATTTGAAATTATATGTAGTATTCAAATAATTTTGTGACTACCTGGGAAGGTATCATCAACATTGGGTAGGGATTTAGAGAAAGTAAGAGGCTTGTGTAGGCTTTATGTTACATTGTTGATGTATTGATTATGGATTACACTAAGCAGCAGTTCAGAACCATCAGCCTCATAGCATGCACCCAACTTACCCATGAACCAGTTAATTTTGTAAAAATACTTAGCCTGTAAATACACTACATTTCTAAATTGTAAATAAGTTATATTCCAACTTCCCCTCTCCAGAAGGATCTAGTTTCTCCCTTTAAGACCTCTTGGTTATGTTATGTTGCAATGTAAAACAGATCGCATACCCATGCTCTCTATACATTACTTGTTCTATGTAAACAGCTGCTTTGAATTGTAGAAAGGCAGTATAGAAAAAATGTTAAATAAATAACTAAAATTATGGAGTTGTCTGAATGGATACACACTGGAGCAGGTTGAACTGTTGAGAAAATGGCAAAATGGACATATAAAATATAGATGGATTTGTGTAAAATTCAACTGGAAGATTGTGAATTTGAATTGCGAGTGCGGTAAAAGGGTGATGCAAATCCAAGGGGAAGAAATGAATGAAAAGGAAGGGCTGTAGAGCTTTGCTCCCTTCCCGAAAATGGAGAGTCTGCACCGAAGGGAAGAGTGCAAGGAAATTAATCAAAAGGCCAGAGAGAGCTGTAATAGCCCGATGGGATCACAGATTATATATCTTGCAGTAAGGCATGAAGCTAGGCAGGTATTAAGAAGACTGGAAGGCATGGGTCACATGCACTTATTAAACCTCTAAGGAGCAGAAATAAGCATGAAGCTGCTAGCCCTAATTTAGAACGGGCAACAAAACATAATACAGTGAAGGCATATGTAGCACTTAATGCACACTAACCTTTATTTATTTATTTATTTATTTATTTAACAATTATTTCTATACCGCTCTTTCACAAGTATCAAGTGCGGTTTACAATGAACATTATGTTATATGGTATGGGTAGTATCATACCAAGTCATTTTACATAGAACAGGTGAACTAGGTACAGGTAACAGTATAATATTTAAACAGTAAATTAGTAAACATTAGTAAACATACCCTTAAGTGGTTAGCGTGGGACCATGGTAACCATTACCACACACTAAAACAGCATGGTAAAATTCCCATGCTAACCACTTAGCGCATGATGGGACAGAGACTGGACAGGTATGTGATGGAAAGTGGGTATTGACTGCACATCGCAGTTAACACAGTGTCATTGGTGTGCACTAATCATGATTGCTGCAGTTAGCGCAGGTGCACTTACTGCCACCTCATGGTTGGTGTGGTAAGTGCACTTGTGTTAAGTGTGTCTGCTGTTATAACACGGCAGAGTCCTCAGCACTGTGCTAGCTGCATGAGGACATGCTGGAAAAGCCCCCAGTGGTTAGCGCAGGTCAGACATACCTTCCATGCTAATATTTTGCACTTACAGCATGCTAAGGTCGCCAGCCTTAATGCATTTTAGTAAACATGCCCCATGTGTTTTGTGCATTGATTATTATGAATGTCTTTTGTACACCGCATGGATGTGAAATGAAAGGCAAGTATATTTAAATTTTAATAAATGAATGATAGTGAATGATACTATTAAGCCAATAAGCTATCTGAATCACTGCTTGAGATAGGTTAAAGACTTCAGGAAGTGATGCTAGGGTCTCAGCACTGAACCCAGAGTTGGTGTTAGGGAGTAGGGTGCAACCTGGTCCTCTAGGTCAGAGAGAAACCTAAGCCTATCTGAAGCTGAGGAAGACACAGCCTGCAAGTGGAATATGGTAGACTGGGTCCAAATTTCTGCCCTGTGTCCCAGCCATATCTAACACCAGGCCTGACCTCAATATACATACAAGACAAGGAGTGCAACACCTGGGGGGAAAAAGCCTTTATATCACGGAGGACATAACATTCCTGCTAAAATTAATCATCTTTATCTTCAATAGTCTCTTCCATTTTAGTACTGCCCACTGGTGATATTTTCACCTTTGCCATCTTCAAGGTTGAACTGCACGAAAATAATTAGCTGAAGTTTCGAACATCTCATAATTAGGATTTTCCTCAGTTGTCAAATTCATATTACATATAAAAAAAATAACATTTTACAAGCTAGCAGAGAAACGTATTGTAAGATATTGTGGAAAGGAAAAGGTATCTATGACATGTATGAAGGACTCTGCTATCACTGCAGGCCAAAGCTGGCCTACTCACAATGCCTCCATTGATAACCTCATTCTGATATATTGTGTGGTCTAAAAAGAGAGCAGAAGGGCTAAAAGAGGGTTTTACCTTCACCATGCTATGCATTTAGAAAGGATAATAGGATGACTTTTTATTGGGAGGGGAGGGGGGGAGGTGGGAAAAATTTGATGAGAGGTTAGTTCTGTGCCAGTCCCATCAGGAATGTGAGCAGTGCTCCTGGAGACAGAGGCAGAGCGTGGACCAGTGGCAGTGACCTCTTGAATCACATTTCATGGGAAATTAGAAGGCATGAATGGGCCTGTCAGAGAGTTAAAGCCCTCCCTGGCCTCAGACAGCTTCAAACAGATGTTGGGTTCGTCCTCTGGCGATACACCGTCTAGCTGATGGACCGTAGAATTAGCTGAATGCTCCAGAAGAGAAGATTCCTTTGTTACAGCCTTGACTTTCCCATACTGGAAAGCCACAGCTGTTAATGTGCTGTCAGGGAGGGGCAGGTTTTGGTGAACTGCTCTGCAGCCTGAGATGTGAAAGGCAAAGTGCTGTTTCTGTCATTAGTGATCTCTCATAGCTCAATAACTGGCGTTTCAAAGCTACTGTGCATCCTGTAGTAAACTGACAAGCTTTAGTATGTTTAGTCCTTTGGTAAATTTGCTCCTTTTTTGACAACTCGGCCCTTTTCAGTGTTATTGGTGTGGAATGTGCTACTCCGGTAAACTGGCCCCTTTTCAGAGCATTGGTGCAGTGTGTGCTCATTTGGTTTATTGGTGCTTCTTCCATCACCTTCATATGGCTGACTATTTATTTATTTTATTTATTTACATTCTCTTATATACCGTGCTATTCTGCATCAGTGCGGTTTACATTGAACAAACTGAAATTACATTGAACAGGGCATTATAACTTGGAGATAACTATTTTACAGGGAACATGGGCTATGGAGGGGTTAAGTGGCTTGCCCAAGACCACAAGGAGCACCTGTGTAGGGTTGCCAACTGGCTCCAGATGCGCCCGACAGGCTTGATCCAATCCTGGGTTTACCCCATTGCATGCAGTGACTTGTAGTTTTCCTTTTCTTATGGAGTGCAATGGAGAAATCAAAACTACATATCCCTGCATGCAATGAGGTAAACCCAGGACTGGATTGAATCTGTCGGGCGCATCTGGAGCCAGTTGGCAACCCTACACCTGTGGGACTAGAAACCCCAGTCCTTCCGGCCCAAGGTTGCTGTCCTCTAGTGGGATTTGAACCCCCGACCTGAAGTACCTTGCCCCAATCACTAGGCCACTCCTCCACTCCTAGACATGAAACTAGACATGGAACCATAAAGCAGCAGGCAGCATCTAGGCTTAAGAGATCCAGATCCCCTATCAGACATTACTAGAGTATCCACTTCACCCAGGTCAGTCCTGACAAGCTGATCCAGTTCTGGTTTTGCACCATTGCATCTGAGGACTGATAGTTCAAATTTCTTTAGCCCACAGATGCAGTGGAATTGAACCAGAACCAGTTTAGTCTTTCAGGTTGGCCAAGGTGTGGTGAGATCCCTAGTTACTCTGTAGGAGAGATTACTCCTCATTAAAAGTAATCAATGCCATTCCCAGAGGATGGAGTAAGAGGTGAGCAATCATTTGTATATTCTCGAAAAAGTACAGAGGATGGGAGATTATGTCTCTGAGCAAGTGTCCTCTCTTCAGTACCAAATGGGATGAAGAATCTGAGTCTTTGGGCTGTGATGCCAGTCCCGCTCCCCCCAGATATACAAGAAGTCTGCATCGGGGGTGGGACCGGCATTGCAGTGCTTTCATTATGAGGGGGTGAAAGCAAGCCCAGAGCTCTTCTTAATTTGATGGGGGCTGCAGCCAGCCAGTGGTGGGAGAGAAAGCATAGGCGTCAGAAAGGGGGGGGGGCACAGAGGCCATGGCCCCACCAATACTCTAGTCTGCAATCAGGGCTTCTCCTACTTCAGCCTGCGGGGATCCCATCCCCCGTGGGCAGAAGAGCACTGCGATTGCATCACAGATCCCTCCTGTCTGCCTGTGGGAGATTGGATCCCTGCGGGCAGACAAGGATCTTTGCTGCGATCGTAGCTTCTCTTCTTCTTCTGCCTGCTGTGATCATTGAAAACACTTTTCCTGTCTGCCCTCAAGGATCACAGGCAGACAAGAAGTGTCTTTACAATGTTTGCAGTCCTTAGGCAGCAGTCTGCCTGTGGAAATCCCATCCCCTATGGGCAGAAGAAAAGCCACGACCGCGGCAAAGACCCTCCTTGTCTGCGAACAGGAAGGGTCTCTGCCCACAGATCAGGGCTTGGGCGGAGTTAGGGGTGGGGCTTGGATGGAGTTGGGCCGAGCTTGGGGTAGAGTTAGGGTGGAGCTTAGGGCAGGGCTTGGGCCTCCCCAAAGAAAAAGCCCTTCCATCACCCCTGAGAGGAAAGGAGGCAGTCCAGTGTTTGTTGGGGGCAATGCCCCCCCCCAAAATACACCCATGCAGATTACTCCTTTCACCTTCATCCTATGCTCCCTTGTTCCAGAACTTTCTTTCAACTGAAAGAGGCTCTCGTCCTATACATTTATGCCACAGAGTTATTTAAATGTCTCTATCATGTCTCCCCTTTCCCATCTTTCTTCGAAAAGGTACATATTGAGATATTTAAATCTATCCCCATATGCTTTATGATGACCACTGACCATTTTAGTAGCCACTCTCTTCACCGGTTCCATCCTGTTTATAGCCTTCTGAAGGTGCGGTCACCAGAATTGTACACACCACTCCAGAGATTTAAACAGAGGCACTTTCATCTCCTTCTTCCTGCTGGCTGTTTCTCTACATATGCACACAAGCATCATTCTAGCTTTCGCTGTCTGGGGCAGCCCGAGGGTGATACGGAGGCAATGTGCAGAAACGTATTGTGGGGCCTCATGTGCATAAGTATTTGCATATCCACAGGGTCTCTATTGCAGAAGTATTTGCATTACAACAACTGGACTTAGTTGGTCAGCGCTAAGACCTTTTTAATGATAAAGAGGGTAATTATAAAATGAGAAATATCCTGGTAGCTTTGAATTCAAAGCATGATGCTCAGACTAGATTAGACTGTGCCAGAGTTGGTAAAGACAACAGTGAAGCTATCAGGCCACAAGAGAAATTTAAACTGAGATGTTCCTTTAAAGTCTAAAATTTCCTTGAATCTGAGCTAACAAAATAGTTGTAATTTAAGACCAGTCCAGGACACAAAACTGCAAAAGTTAAAGATTATAAGTATTCTAGTACCTCTCCCCCTCAAAATGAAAAAGTGAGATCCACAGCAAAGGACGTATAGAGCAAATCTACCATTCCATAACAACACTAACTTCCAAAACTCCCACAACAAGAAGCCTACCTAGAAAAGGCAGCACCATCAATATTTCAGTGAGCCCTAGAAAATCCATATACCTACCAGGAATACCAAACAAGCCAGATTACTATAAATCCTTATATAGAAACCCATTCAGAGCTGACTCAAGGGTTTCTGCCGCCCCAGCCGTGCAGCCCCATTTGCCTCCACCTCCCTTCCACTGCCGCCAATTCCATCAGCAGGGTCAGTGGAGAGTTTAAGGTTTGGTGCGGCAGCAACAGCACATGGCAGGCCATATGCTTCAAAACGCATAGCCTGCCACTTCTGATTCCCCTCTGGCTCAATTTCAGGGGGCTCGGAAGCAGCAGGCCATGTGTGCTGAAGCACATGGCCTGCCGTGGACACTGTGCCATGCCACCTACAGAGGTTTGCGGTCCAAGGTGGCCGCTTAGCCCGCTAGTCGACAGGCCGACTCTGAAACCATTACTAATAGAATATTTGGCCTTAGTCTCACATTTAGAACATAGATAGACTCTCACCAAGTACAGAATAAAGGACCACCAACAGAAATATGTTGACAAAATAGAAACATGTAGATAAAAATTAAACTGAAATCCCAAGAAGCCAGGCACTGCAACGCCAGAAAACCAGAAAGATACATATAGACAGCACATTATTTTTAAAAAACCCAACATATTCCAAACATTACACTGAAAATAAAATTATTTTTCTCCCTTTGTTGTCTGGCCATTTTATTTTTCTGACTGAACTAGTTCAATCTCTTTCCTACATTCCTTGTGTCTATCTTCTCGACTCCTTTCCATTTCCTCTCTTCTCCTGTCTTCTTTTTTTCCTTCTCTACATGTCTGACAATCTTTCCTTTTTATCTCTTTTTTCCATTTCTCTCTTCTCTGCCTCTCTATCCACTCTTCCAGATTTTACTCCTTGCTCTCCTTTTCTTTCCCCTCCTCTTTAGTCTCACACTTTTTTACCTCTCACCCATCTACCAGCTTTCTATCTCCCATTCTTACCCCCTCTCTAGTGCTCCCATTGCCCTCACTGTCTCTCTCCTTCCCCTGCTTCCTATAGCCTCTCTCACACCCTCCCTAGCTCCCTATTTCTCTCATCTATTCTCACCCCCTCAACCTTCATCTGCAATCCTCTATCTCTGACCCCATCACCAGCTCTAGCCCATTCACTGTCATTCATCCCTCCCTCCCTGGTCCCTAGCTTATTCTTCAGTCTCTCACCCACAACTCAATCTCCTATTACCCGCTTTCACCATCTCTACAGCCACATTTCCACCCTCTCCCTCCTCCTTCAAAGATCCATCTCTTTTCACATCTCTCACCCTCTCTCTAGTCCTCCAAGATCATTCATATCTGAGCTCAACTTCCTCAGCCTTTCTTCCCTATTCTCTTACCTCCATTCCACACTCTCCCACATATTTATTTATTTATTTATTTTATTTATTTAACAATCATTTATATCCCGCATCTTCCAGAGTTCAGATGTGGTTTACAATTGAACAACAGTCAACAAAGCAAGGGCTTGTTTTACATGGAACAATTTTTGACAGTAAACAATGTAATAGTTAAATACGTAACAGAACAGTGTAATGGTTAAATACATAACAGAACAATGTAATGGTTAAATACATAACAGAACAAGAACAATTTAAGAACTATGTACAGATACAGGTTTGTAGGTTCCTTAGATTTAAATCATGGTTATTTACAAGTGGGTGTAAATCTGTTAAGTTATGAGGTTTAGCTTTACTCAGTTGGGTGTAATTTAGCCTAATTTAGATACCGTCCTCTCCAAATTCCTACTCAATCACTTGAGTCCTCATCTCTGGTTCCTTACTCTGCCTCCCACTCTGTCCACATTCCCACGGTGTCACCCAATCTATGCATTTTTTTCTACAATTATCAAATTCTTCCTTTGTATTTCCCCTCCCTCAAGTCCCTAATCTTCATTCTTCATTTTTCCCCCTCCCTCCAATATTTTGGGGGTAGCAATGGGACTGGATGGGATATTGAAGGAACTTGGGGATGTTCTAGCGGCTCCAATGACTGACCTTTTCAATGCCTCTTTGGAGTCGGGAGTGGTGAAAGGCACATGTGATCCCTTTACACAAAAGCAGATGTAAAGATGACATTGAGAACTACAGGCCAGTAGGTCTAACCTCTGTGGTTAGTAAACTATTGGAAAGACTACTAAAAGAGAGAATAGTGAGGTTTTTGGAGTCCAATAGATTGCAGGATCTGAGGCAGCATAGATTCACCAGAGGCAGGTCTTGTCAGATAAATCTGATAGATTTCTTTGACTGGGTGACCAGGGAGTTGGACCAAGGGAGAGCTCTAGGTGTGTTTAGATTTCAGTAAAGCCTTTGACACCATTCCACACAGGCAACTTATAAACAAACTGAGCACCCTAGAGATGGACTCTAAAGTTACTGATTGGGTTAGAAATTGATTGAGTGGGAGGTGACAAAGGGTATAGGTAAATGGAGCTCACTCTGAGGAGAAGGAGGTTACCAGTCGTGTGCCGCAGGAATTTGTTCTTGGTCTGATTCTGTTTAACATCTTTGTTAGTGATATTGTGGAAGGACTGTCAGGTAAGGTTTGCTTTTTTGCGGATGATACCAAAATTTGCAATAGAGTAGACACACAGAAGGATTCAATAACATGAGAAGGTATCTAAGTAAGCTTCAAGAATGGTCTAGAATTTGGCAACTGAAATTTAATGCTCAAATATGCAGAACCATGCATTTATGCTGCAAAAGTCCTGAGGAGCTGTACAGTGTAGGGGTGAGGTACTTCTGTCCACATAAGAGCGAGACCTTAGCATAATTGTGTCTGATGATCTTAAAGTAGCTAAACAGGTAGAAAAGGGGACTGCAAAAGCCAGAAGGATGCTTGGGTGTATAGGGAGAGGAATGGCCAGAAGAAAAAAAGGATGTGTTAATGCCTCTGTATAAGTCTCTGGTACGATCTCATTTGGAGTATTGTATGCAATTCTGGAGACCACACCTTCAAAAGGATATAAGCAGGCAGGTTGGAGTAGGTGCAGAGGGTGACTACTAAAATGGTTAGAGGTCTTTGTTATGAAGCATATGGGGACAGACTTAAAGATCTTAATATGTATACTTTAGAGGAAATGCGGGATGGAGCGATGTGGTAGAGAACTTTAAATACCTCTGGCATAAATGCACAGGAGGGTCTCGTTCAATTGAAGGCAAGCTCTGCTACAAGGGGAAATAGGATGAGAGTGAAAGGGGATAGACTCAGGAGTAATATGTGAAAATATTTCTTTATGGAAAGAGTGGTAGATACGTGGAATAGTGGAATAGTGGAGGTGGTAGACACGAGGACAGTATCTGAATTCAAAAAAGCATGGGACAAACAGAGGATCTCTAAAAGTAAAAAAGGGGACTATTGTAGTTGATATGGAAGGGCAGATTAGATAGCTCATGTGGTCTTTTTCTGCCATCATGTTTCTATATTTCTAACTAGATAATAGGGGAAAGCCAACAGTCGCCCAAGAGTGCATGGTTCGGAAGGATGTAACTTTGAAGGATACTAGCAAAAGAGGGAAGTTAGGACATCCCGACAGAGAAGTTCCAATAAAGAGAAAAGTAACCCAGATGCCCTTAAGTACAGAGCTGAAAGATTCAAAATTACCCCTATCAACTGATAGTCATATTAATATGAATAAAATGCAACCTCTAAAATGCCTGTATGCAAATGCTAGAAGTCTAAGAAATAAGATGGGAGAGCTAGAATATATAGTACTAAATGAATGGTTAGATATGATTGGCATCTCAGAGAACTGGTGTAAGGAGGACAACCAATGGGACACTGCTATACTTGGGTACAAACTATATCGCAATGAAAGGGTAGATCAAATTGGTGGAGGGGTTGCGCTCTATGCTAGAGAGGGCATTGAGTCACATAGGATTAAAGTTTTGCAGGAAACAAAATACACTGTAGAATCTCCGTGGATAGAAATCCCATGTAAAAAAAGGGAAGGCAATGGCAGTGAGGGTGTACTACCGACTGTCTGGCCAGAATGAACAGATGGATGATGAAATGCTAAGGGAAATCAGAGAAGCTAACAAAAGTTACAACACAGTACTCAATGATCCTATCAGATTGTAAATAGTTCCCCAGTATTATAAGCTACTGTGAATGATCTATTGATCTATCAATGTAAATAAGTTAACTGTTTTATACCTTGTTCACATGTTCAATGTAAACAGCTCCATGTAATATGTTAAATGTAAACTGTTCCATGTATGATGTTGTTACTTTATAAACCATGCTGATCTTGAATAATGTGGCATAAAACCAAATAAATAAGAATAAATAAATAATGGGTGATTTCAATTACCCCAGTATCAACTGGATCAGTGTCACTTCAGGATAACCTAGGGAGATAAAGTTTCTAGATGAAATAAATGACTGTTTCTTGGAACACTGGTCCATGAACCGACAAAAGAGGAAGCTATTTTGGACATATTCCTTAGTAGAAGACAGGGATCTGGTGCAGGAGATAATATGAATAGTTATTCTATGTGGAAAGGGAAAGGGAATGATATTTAGGGTGTACTATTGCATGCTTGGCCAGAATGAACAGACAGCTGATGAAATGCAAACAGAAATTAGGGAAGCAAACAAAGTTTACAGCACAATAATAATGGGTGATTTTAATTACCCCAGTATCAACTGGGTCAATGTCATATCAGGACATGCTAGGGCGATAAAGTTTCTAAATTAAATAAAGGACTACTTCATGGAGCAACTGACACAAGGGAAAGTTATTTTAGACCTAGTCCTTAGTGGAATGCAGGATCTGGTGCATAAGGTAATGGTTTGGGGCCACTTGGCAATAGTGATCATAGCATTGATCACATTTGATTTAATAAATGGAAGCAGGATGGCAAGGAAATCCGCAGTTCTGCCTTTTAGCTTTCAAAAGGGAGACTACAATAAACTGAGGAAAATAGTTAAGAAAATCTAAAAGGAGCAGCTGCAAAGGTTATAGATTTACATCAAGCATAGGCTTTGTTTAAAAATACTATCTTGGAAGTCCAGACCAGAAGTATTCCATCCTTTAAGAAAAGTGGAAGGAAGGCCAAAAAACTGCCAGCATGGTTTAAAGGTGAGGTCAGGAAGGCTGTTGTAGCCAAACAAAAGCATCTTTCAGCAAATGGAAAAAGGAACCAAATGACGAAAATGTAAAACAACATAAGCACTGGCAAGTTAGAAGCAAGGTATTGATAAGGCAGGCAAAGAGAGAATTTGCAAAACAGCTTGCCATGGAAGCAAAAACACATAATAAAAACTTTTTAAAGTACATTCATAGCAAAAAAACTATGTGAGAGTCAAATGGACCATTGGATGATAGAGGGGTAAAAGAAGTGCTAAGAGAGGACAACACTATAGCAGAGAGAATGAATGAATTCTTTCCTTCGGTCTTTACTGAAGAAGATGTACGGAAGTTTGGAGATTTTAAGTGGAGGATATTGGATCATGTTCCGGAGAGCCCCAGAGGGGGAGATAGAGAGCAGCGGCTCCAATGGCTGGAACAAGCATGGATTTTTCGTGCAGCATCATTAGAGCCTAAGGGGTTGAATTTAGAATTGGATTGGATGAGTTTACTATGACGTGGTGGATGTGAATTGGACGGGGGGTTTAAATCTCTCAGCGTTTTCATCAGTTGGTCATTAAGTTGGACTGTATTAACGGAAGCGTCCTTTTGGCAGAAAAGGTCTCTACTTGATGCTACTCCGTGTCGAACGTCGCAGGGGATGAAATACCGCTGCTTGACGGCTCATGAAGATGAGTATATTTTTGGTGCAGATTTGTAAGCGTTGAAACAGGGCCAGAAAACAGAGTGGGGCTCTAAACGCAGTGCTGTGTTCGTTGTTATCTCCAGAATTTTGATGGGGCTGTGGGGATTTTCTGGAAGTTAAGAAGAGATCCCCAGGCTCGATAGAAGAGAGCGTTATATTGTGACATAGTACTGATAAAGAGTGCAATTATTTCACAATATTTTTATTGAGTGGTTAGGGCACCACATTATTGATTAAAAGGGAAGTTACGCTTCAGGAGGGAGTAGTCTCTCAAGGCAAAAACTTCCGACAAAAAAACATTGTATAGAGTTGGAGTTTGTTTTCAGTCACCATATATTCACTCAAATTGTGGGGTATTGATGTATATTAGAGTGGAGGGTTGTTATAATTAGTTTAGTTATTTTTCAAGTGTATTCACTGGCAAGATGCCATATACTTCTCCTCCCTTGATAATGACTACAGAAGAGATATCCTTATCCTTGTTCAGCTCTCCCTCTCTGTTTTCAGCTGTGTGTGTCTCTCTCTCCTCATAATCAATTGTAAGGTCCCTGCTCCCTCTCTCCCTCTCTGGTCTCTACTTGTGGAGATCAAGTATTTACTTCAATTGCCTTATCTACTCTACCACTGCAGCCTTCTGAGTTTAACATCTCTCCCTCCCTACCTGCCACCTATTACTGTGTGCTGAAAGTATAACCCAACCCCCCCCCCCCATCCACTGAAGCATTGTTAAACCTCTTCCCCTTGTGTCTCAGCCATTTGCCTTCCTGCTGTAGAACGTGCAAATCTATTACAGGTTGTTCTGCTAACTCCTGGCTAAGGTCTGACTTTTAACCGCTGGCTTGTAAAGCCTGTCGGCCTGTATATATTATTTATACATTTATTTATCATTGTCAGAGTGCCTTATGTTTCAGTATTTTTGCTTGTGATCTTGTTCAGCTCTCTGTTTCAGATGTGTGTGTGTGTGTGTCTCTCTCTCTCTCCTCATCCTTATTATCCCACCTTCCCTCCTCATAGCCCACCCACCCTCTGGTTTACAGTCTCTTTTTTTAAATACTTTATTTATCAGCCACCAACAAAACAGCAAGAAGTAATGAAACAATCCTCTCCAAAGGGGGGTGTACTCTTATCCCCTCCCGGAGAGCTTCCACATCCAAACAAAAAGCAGGTGGAGTATAACAAGATATCTCTTCCGCCCCCTCCCCCACCCCCCACCCTCCTTCCCCGCCCTCCCCCCTTCCCACACTCCAGCCTCTATGCAAAACAGACAGAGCCCTCCCAATTGTATGCCCTACCGCGCTAAGCGCTACCCGCTGAGACGCCCTACCTCAAGAGCCTACCTGTAGGATCTCATTACGACACCGGGCCCCCAAACTTTGAATATAGGGTTCCCAGATCAGCATAAAGGCCGACCAACGTTTGACACTGCCCCGCGCCATCCATCTATCCATCAGCATAAATTGATGGAAACAATTGCGCCATTCCCCAAAAGTAGGTGGATCCCTCTCCCTCCAACATCGAAGGATCGGCCCCTTCCCCACCAGGCAGGCCTTACGCACCAGCAACTGTTCCCCCACTTTCGCCGGACAGGGGGGGTCGAACAAATCTAGTACCACCAGGGAAGCAGACCGTCGCAGTCGTTGATGGAGTAATCTACTCAGGAAGGAACAAATCCTCGCCCAATAAGACCGAAGGACTCTACAGCCCCACCACATATGCAACAAAGACGCCAACTCCTCCGCACAACGAGGACAGCGCCCATCGGTCGATAAATGACTACGCAATGCCCGTCTAGGTGAAAAATGGGCCCTAGTGATACATTTAAACATTTAAATACATTCACCGTGCCCCTGATGAAATCCGCACTATCCTCTTCAGAGCCGACCTTATCATACCAGGGACAACCTCTCTCCCCAGCTCCACCTCCCAAGCTTCCTCCACCACCCGATAATCCGGGACTTTCCAGAATCTATTCAATCTAAGCTTCAATTCCGAGATCGAGGGTGGATTGTCTCCCCCTATACCAGAAAATTCCATGATCTGCGCCGAACGTTCTATTACCAGCGCATCTCTTGGCAGAGAGGACACATAATGAGAAACCTGCAAGTAGGCAAAACAATGTTTAGGAGACAGCTCGTACTCATGACACAGGGCCAGAAAGGATTTGCATTTACCTAAAGGGTCTACTAAATGTCCCACATTCCGAATACCCCTCTCTCGCCAATCTCGGAAAGCTGCCAACTCAGATCCAGCGGGAAACCATACATTTCCCTCTAGCGGTAACCAACTGGACGTACTCCACGGTGTGTTCCAAAACGTATTCAGTTGCTTCCAAGTTTTTCGAGCGGAGCCAATCAACACACTATGCACTATAGTATGGGGAAGATTCCGATCTGCCTCATGTAACACTCCCATTAAAGTATGTGGGGCCACTAGACCCTCTTCCAGTACCCTCAGCGTAAATGATTCCGTGCCCCCCATCCAGTCCCCAATATGCCTAGCCTGACAAGCCAGGGCATAAGTCCAGATATTAGGAAGTCCCATCCCTCCCTCACACCATTTCCCCAGCATCCGGGCCCAGGGGATACGTGCCCTACTCCCCCTCCACAAGAACCCCCTAATCAGATCTTCCAACCAGCTCACATCCCGGCGCAACAGCCAGACCGGTAGTGTCTGCAACCAATACAAAATTCGCGGTAGTATTACCATTGTAACCGCTGCCACTCTCCCAGCCAAAGAGAGAGGGAGGCATTCCCATGCCTTCAACTGAATCCGCAGTCCTCTCATGACACACTCCAGATTACACGAGTATAACGCCTGGGGTTGTCCAATCAACACAATACCTAGATAAATAAATTCCCTGTCTGCCCATTTGAGAGGGAACCTCACCCATGTCTCTCGTAACCGGCCGGAAACATCCAAGGCCACCGATTTGTCTGTATTAATACGGAGCCCCGCAAACTGCCCAAATCTCGTGAATTCTGCCAAGAGGCCTGGCAACAAGTGGTCCGGAGAAAGCAAATGCACCAAAAGATCGTCTGCGAAGGCTGCAATCTTAAACGCCCGGGTCCCTATCCGAACCCCTTGTATTTCTCGAGCAGCCTCTATAGACCGTATTAAAGGATCTAAGGATAAGACAAACAGTAGAGGCGAAAGTGGGCAGCCCTGTCTAGTACCTCGTTCCAGAGGAAAAGCCTCCGAGAGCACCCCATTACACAGTACTCCGGCCGACGGTTGTGCATACAGACTTTCCACCATCCTACAGAAGGAGCTACCCAACCCATACCGGGGAAGCAAACATCTCAGATATTGCCAATCAACCCTATCAAAAGCCTTCTTGGCATTAAAACTAACCAGTAGTGAAGGGAGTCACCGATTATGCACCCATTCCAAAGAAGCTAAGATCTTACGCATGTTCCGAACCGCATATCGCCCCTTGACAAATCCGACCTGAGATTCATGCACTAAGTCTCCCAAAACGCCTGCCAGTCGCATGGCCAGTATTTTCGCATATAGTTTAAGATCAAAATTTAGGAGTGAGATCAGACGATAAGAAGTGGGGAGTGTCAGGTCCTTTCCCGGCTTGGAAATCAATGTAATGTGGGCGTGATTACGCCCCCACCTGAACTTCCCTTGTTCCGCTCGCCTACCAAAGACCTCTACCAACACAGGACTTACATACTCCGTAAGGATTTTATAAAATTCTGCGCCTAGAACATCTAGTCCCGGTGTTTTATAACAACTAGCTGCAGATATTACAGTACACACCTCCTGTACCGATATGGGCTGATCCAATTGCCTTCTCTGATCCACAGTCAACTGGGGCAGCTCCACCTCTCTCAGATATTCATGCATCTCCGTCACAGATGTAGGCTCTGCTGCATATAGGGATTGAAAAAATGTACGAAATACCCGTGCAATCCCATTGCTTTCCCTATGTAGCACACCACTAGCATCACGGACCGCTGCTATTAAGGAGGAACCTCGATGACCCTTCAAGCATCTGGCTAGCAATTTCCCCAGTTTATCCCCATGACATTTTAATTGATAGCGATAATAAAGAGCCGATTTCTTGGCTCTCTGATGTAAAAGTTTATTGAGGTCAACCTGGGCTTCCCAAAGCCGTTTTCTAGCGGCGATCGTCGGATTTCGCGCATGGAGCCGTCTCACCCGTCGTTCCAGGTGGATGATTCGCTCCGCTATCAGCCGACGCTTCCTCGCCGCGAATCCAATAATATCCCCTCTCAATACTACTTTAGCCGTCTCCCACACTAATTCTGGATCATCCTTATGACACTGATGATCACTTTCAAACTCACGCCAGCGCTGTTGTAGGAACCGCTGAAAGCTACTATCCCAATACAGCTCGAGTGGGAATCTCCAAATCTGGGATCGCACTTGATCCCTTCCCCACTGCAACTCCAACCAGGCCATTGCGTGATCCGAAATCTCCAGAGGCCCAATCTGTACATCCCCTGTGTGGACAAACAAACTCCCAGAGAGCAAAAGATAATCAATACGAGCACTAGTACCATGCGCTCTGGACTGATGCATAAAATCTCTCTCCTGGGGGTGAACCAGCCTCCACGGATCAATCAAGCCCAATCTCTTACAGAAACGCTGCAAGATTCGGGCTAACGAGGCCCGGTCTCTCGCCTCCCCTCCCCTTGATGTGTCTAACTCCACGTCGAGGACGCGGCGCAGACCGGGGAGAAAGCCCTCCTCTGCTGACTCACGAGGGCCGAGTAATCCTGAAACACCAAGATGTGTTCCTGCTCTCCTTTTTGCAGCTTATGGTCCCGAGCAGCCCGCAGTACCTCCTCTTTTTGGCGGAAATCCAGGAAGCGCGCTATCACTGCACGCGGTCTCCGTGCTTGCTCTCGCCTAGGGCCAGCCTCACCGGGCCGTCTCCTTTGCCGCTCAGGAGCTTTGCAATCCAGGTTTGCAGAAAATCATTCAGGGCCGCATCTCCCACATTCTCCACGATCCCCACGAACCGGAGGTTTTTTTGACGTCCCCGGTTCTCGAGATTGTCTATCTTGTCGCCCTGTTGTTTCACCAGTGACTCTAGGGCTTCCACCTTAGTCCGCAGGGACTGCTGTGTGTCTTCAACGTTGGAGATGTGGGTTTCCACTTGTTCTATGCACCCGGAAAACTCCGTGATACTCTGGTGAACACTTTTCAGCTGCTCTGCCAATTCTTGGAAGCGGCTATCCAGCGCGCTCACCACCGCCGCGCTCACTTCCGCGACCAGGCCAGGTGGATCAGCCACTTTAGGGCTCTTAGGTGCTCCCTCCGCCATCTTCACCTCAGGGACCCTTGTCCTCTCCCTCCGTGGAGGTTTTACTGACATCGGCCCGCCTCTCGAGTTGTAACGGCTCACTTCCACACTCACAGGGGCTCCTCACCAATCGCCCGCAAAGTTAGTGGTGCTCCCCGACTCTTTAACTAGATTTGTTGCAGGTTATTTATTTATTTATTTAACATGTTTTGTATCCCGCCTTTTCCTTCAATCAAAGCGGTTAATACAGCACAGAGTTAAACAAAGGTGAGGGAAACATACATTGCATTATCATTACATCACAACAGAACACTAGGAGTACAAACAGGGAACACAGTACATAACTTACATTACATTACCTTACATTAACTACAAACAGCATATCGCTGAACAGAATGAGCATATAGAATAAGCATATAGCAGCAGATAGTGGGTCCCGCACGGTCCACTGCCTAAGGGCCACGCCAAAGGGCCCTCTTGCGAGGCCCTCAGGCGCGGGCCCGCAAGGCACGGGCGCGCCATTGCTGAAGGGATTCTAAATGATTTGAAAAGTGCTCAGATTGGCTGCAGTTTTCTCTCACACACAGTTCCCAACTAAGTAGGCACAGCTGATTCTCACTCACTGCTCACAGGATCGTTGAAGCCTTTGCTGAAGGGATTCTAAATGATTTGAAAAGTGCTCAGATTGGCTGCAGTTTTCTCTCACACACAGTTCCCAACTAAGTAGGCACAGCTGATTCTCACTCACTGCTCACAGGATCGTTGAAGCCTTTGCTGAAGGGATTCTAAATGATTTGAAAAGTGCTCAGATTGGCTGCAGTTTTCTCTCACACACAGTTCCCAACTAAGTAGGCACAGCTGATTCTCACTCACTGCTCACAGGATCGTTGAAGCCTTTGCTGAAGGGATTCTAAATGATTTGAAAAGTGCTCAGATTGGCTGCAGTTTTCTCTCACACACAGTTCCCAACTAAGTAGGCACAGCTGATTCTCACTCACTGCTCACAGGATCGTTGAAGCCTTTGCTGAAGGGATTCTAAATGATTTGAAAAGTGCTCAGATTGGCTGCAGTTTTCTCTCTCACACACAGTTCCCAACTAAGTAGGCACAGCTGATTCTCACTCACTGCTCACAGGATCGTTGAAGCCTTTGCTGAAGGGATTCTAAATGATTTGAAAAGTGCTCAGATTGGCTGCAGTTTTCTCTCACACACAGTTCCCAACTAAGTAGGCACAGCTGATTCTCACTCACTGCTCACAGGATCGTTGAAGCCTTATATGTTTCCGAATGATATTTTTAGGAAATGCCTGGTGGAAATCCTACTTATACCTAAAAATGCATTACCTCCTACTAACAGAGTGTATTTTCTATCCTATGGGAAGTCACAGGAAGATGAAGGTAAATCGGTTATAGTTATTTCAGTTCTACTAGAATCTTCGATGTTAGATATACAAGAAAGAGGGACTCTCTTGGTTAATTCTGTGTTTGAGCAGGACATGAGCAAGATAATGCATCTTTATTTTAAGAAAATTCAAGAACTGTTTATGGGTCAGACTGCTCATCCATATCCTGATGTAGCGCCTTCTATTCAGGAGAGAAAAAAGCATTTTTAGTAATGGGACAGGAAGTGATTGCACTTGGTGTGCAGCCTTTGAGATGTGATACCCCTGTAATTGAAATATCTGTTATATTGGAGATGGATATATGTTCTTTGTTCCTGAGCAATTAAGAGCCATTTTGGATATGAAGTTTGCTAAGAACGTAAGATATGCCATACTGGATCAGACCAAAGATCCATCAAGCGCAGTATCCTGTTTCTAACAGCGGTCAATCTAGGTCACAGGTCAATGTCAGGTTCCCAGAAGGTAGACAGATTTCATACTGCTTATCCCAGGGATAAGCAGGGGATTTCCCCAGTCTACTTTAATAATGGTTTATGGACTTTTCCTCCAGGAACTTGTCCAAACCTCTTTTAAACCCATCTAAACTAACAGCATTTACTACATCCTCCAGCAACAAATTCCAGAGTTTAATTATGTGTTTTGTGAAAAAACATTTACTCTGGTCTTAAATGTCCTACATTGTAGCTTCATTGCATATCCCCTAGTCTTTCTGCTCTTTAAAGCCATAAACAACCAATTTATTTTACCTGTTCTATTCTATGTATATGTCTATCATATCTCCCCTCAGCTGTCTCTTTTCCTAGCTGAAGAACCATAACCTTTTAAACTTTTCTTCATAGGGGTATCCTTCCATCCCCATTACCATTTTGGTTGCTCTTCTCTGTACCTTTTCTAATTCAGCTATATCCTTTTTTATATGTGGTGACCAGAACTCCACACAATATTCAAGGTGTGTGGTTGCACCATGGAGTGAAACAGAGGCATTATAATGTCCTTAGTTTTATTTTCCATTACTTTCTACTACTACTACTACTAAGCATTTATAAAGCGCTACCAGGCGCACGCAGCGCTATACAATGAAAACACAAAAAGACAGTCCCTGCTCAAAAGAGCTTACAATCTAAAAAGACAAAGCAAGAAAAGGAGTAGAAAAAAAATAAGAACCAAGGGCAAAGAGACAAGATCAGGAGAGACAGGACAAAGGAAAGAGGTAAGAACAAGTGTAAGAGGAAGAAAGAAAGGTGACATAAAAGAGGGGAAGGAAGGAGAACAGCAAAATCAAGCGCCAAAGCAGAGGCGAAAAGATGAGCTTTTAACTTGAGTTTGAAGAGGGGCAAAGAAGATGCCTGACGTATAGACAAAGGAAGTTTATTCCAAGCGTAAGGAGCAGCAAGGCGAGAAGAGCGGAATCTGGAGATGGCAATAGAAGAGAAGGGCATAGCAAGAAGTGAATGCATTTATAGGTCAGAAGGAGAAGCTTAAAGTGAATATGGAAACGGATAGGGAGCCAGTGAAGAGATCTGAAGAGAGGAGTGATGTGGGCAAAACGAGGCTGATGGAAAATCAAACAGGCAGCGGAGTGCTGAATAGATTGAAGAGGGAAGAGATGAGACTGAGGGAGACCAGCAAGAAGGAGGTTACAATAATCAAGGCAGGATGTGATTAGGGAATGGATGAGGGTTTTTGTAGTGAGCTCAGAGAGAAAGGGGCAGATTTTGCCAAAGTTGAAGAGAAAGAAGCAACAGGTCTTAGCGATGAGTTGGATATGAGAGGAGAAAGAGAGCGAAGAGTCAAAAATAACACCCAAATTGCAAGCAGATGAAACAGGTTGGAGAACAGAGCCATCAACAGAGACTGGAAAAGAAGGAGAAAGGGAAATTTTAAGAGAAAAAACGAGAAGTTCAGTCTTGGCCATGTTCAATTTCAGGCGACGATGGAACATCCAGGCAGCAATGGCAGAGAGACAGCAAGAGATCCGGGACTGGAAAGCAGAAGAAAGATCAGGAGTAGAGAGATAGATTTGGGAGTCATCAGCATAGAGATGGTACTGAAAACCATGAGAGGAAATAAGCGCACCAAGGGATTGGGTATAGTGAGAAAAAAGAAGGGGACCCAAGACAGAACCCTGGGGGACACCAACCGAGAGCGGGGTAACAGAGGAAGAGGAGCCACCAGAACATACACTAAAGTAGTGATGGGAAAGATATGAGGAGAACCAGGAGACAACAGAGTCCCTAAAGCCAAGCGAAGACAAAGTGTCAAGGAGAAGATCATGGTCAACAGTGTCAAAGGCAGCAGAAAGGTCAAGGAGGATAAGGACAGAGTAAAGGCCTTTAGATTTAGCCAGGAACAAGTCACTGGAGACTTTGACAAGAGCAGTTTCAGTAGAGTGCAAAGGACAAAAATCGGATTGTAAGAGATCGAGAAGAGCATGGGAAGAGAGGAAGTCAAGACAACAGCGGTAAACCGCACGTTCGAGCAGTTTAGAAATGAAAGGAAGGAGAGAGATGGGGCGATAATTAGAAGGACAAGAGGGATCAAGTGAGGGTTTCTTAAGGAGAGGCATGACCACAGCATGTTTAAAGTCAGCCGGGACAGTAGCAGTGGAGAGCAAAAGGTTGAGAATATGAGAAATGGAGGGGACAACGGTAGAGGAAATACAGGAGAGGAGATAGGATCAGAGGAGCAAGTAGTACTTTCCTTATGTTTCCTAGACGTTTATTTGCTTTTTTGGCCACCGCTACACACTGAGCAGAGAGTTTAAGGTATTATCCACAATGATGCCGAGATCCTTTTCCTGAGTGGACAAGTGCAAGGTTATGCACCTAGGGAAAAACAACCCAAACTATGGTTACACGATGCAAGGTTCCACATTAGGAACCACCACCCAGGAAAAAGATTTAGGCGTCATTGTGGATACCATGTTAAAACCCTCGGCCCAGTGTGCAGCGGCGGCCAAGAGAGCAAATAGAATGCTAGGTATGATAAGGAAAGGAATGGAAAATAAAACAAAGGATATTATAATGCCTCTATATCGTTCCATGGTGAGACCGCACCTTGAATATTGTGTGCAATTCTGGTCGCCGTATCTTAAAAAGGATATAGAGTTATTAGAAAAGGTTCAGAGAAGAGCCACCAAAATGGTAAAGGGGATGGAAGGATACTCCTATGAAGAAAGGCTAAAAAGGTTAGGGCTCTTTAACCTGGAAAAGAGACGGCTGAGGGGAGATATGATAGAAGTCTATAAATTAATGAGCGGAGTGGAACGGGTAAACGTAGATCGATTGTTTACCTTATCAGAATATAGAAAGACTAGGGGACATGCAATGAAGCTACAGGGTAAACTATTTAAGACTAATAAGAGAAAATATTTTTTCACTCAACGTGTAATCAAACTCTGGAATTTGTTACCGGAGGATGTAGTAAAGGCTGTTAGTGTAGCTGGGTTTAAAAAAGGTTTGGACAAGTTCCTGGAGGAAAGGTCCATAAGCCATTATTAAGAAGGGACCCAGGATATCAATGCTTGAACCAATACAAGCATTGTGGAACCTGTGTCCCTTGGGGAAACTGCTAGGTACATATGACCTAGATTGGCCACTGTTGGAAACAGAATACTGGGCTTGATGGACCTTGGTCTGACCCAGTATGGCATATCTTATGTTCTTATGTTCTTATTCCTTATGTAGAACCTTGAGGTCCTCTTGGAATTTTTTACAATCCTCTTATGATTTAATAACTTTGAATACATTTTATGTCATCTGTAAAACTGATCACCTCACTCGTTGTTCCCATTTCCAGGTCATTTATGAATATATTAAAAAGCAGCAGGCCCTGGCGTACTCCATAAAGGCTTTCTGAAAATCCAGTTATACTATTTATTTATTTATTTAATGGTATTTATAATACCGCCTTATCCTTCAATCAAAGCGGTCACAACACAAGTGGGGGATACATTTAACATGTGGGGATTTTGAGACACATACACTAATACTTACAGGGAACATGGGCAATGGAGGGTTAAGTGGCTTGCCCAAGACCACAAGGAGCACCTGCGGGACTAGAAACCCCAGTCCTTCCGGCCCAAGGTTGCTGTCCTCTAGTGGGATTTGAACCCCCGACCTTCCGGCCTGAAGTACCTTGCCCCAACCACTAGGCTACTAGGCTACTCCTCCCTATATCAACTGGCTCACCTTTATCTACCTATTTATTCAGGCCTTCAAAAAAATATAGCAGATTAGCGAGACAAGACTTTCCTTGGCTAAATCCATGTTGGCTTGGTCTCATTGAACCATGACTATCTATATGTTCAGCAATTTTATTCTTTATACCATTTTTGGCTGGCTCCTGATGTCAGGCTGACAAGTCTGTAATTAACCAGATCACTCTAGGAATTCTTTTTAAAAATTGGCGTTACATTGGCCATTCTCCAATCTTCAGGTACTAGAGACGACATTTTATATAATGATAGTTTATATATTATTAATAGTAGGTCTGTAATTTCATTTTTGAGTTCTCTCAGTACCCTGGAATCTATACCATCCAGTCCAGGTGATTTGCTACTATTTAGCTTATCAAATTGCCGTATTACCTCTTCCAGGTTTATCGAGATTTGTTTCAATTCCTCTGATACATCACCTTTAAATATAATTTCTGAAGCTCCGAAATGAGAGGCGATATTGCAGTGTGAGCAGCTGCATAGTCAAATACTGGAGTTTCTGTTCTGCCCAATGCCTTGCAAGAGGAAGGGGAAAGCCTTGGTGTCTGTTTCCGCCTCCACGCCGAAGGCTTTGGTTCTGTCCTTCCTGCCACTCATCTTGGCTGTCCTGATGTAGCAACTCCCCTCAGCTCAGCCTGCTGCATTGGCAGCAGACACCAGCTGGAGTGGGATGTCTTTGAGCCCTGAGCACAGAACAGCGCCACCACCGCTGCAACTGGTTGCATTGACTGTGGGGAAGCAAGGAGAATCTGGAGGGGAAACCCAGATGGTTCCCTTGATGGCGGAGCTTCCCTCAGCATTTGAGTCCTCTTTGGAGGGCTCAGTGGATTCACCAGTTTGGGGTCTTCATTCATTGGTGGCAGTGAGACCGGCTGTGGTAATGTGTGATGCATTATGAGGATGCTATCAAGGATGTGGACTCATCATTGGCTTCTTATACTGGCAATTTTAAATCTCAACTGGAACAAGTTTCAGTAAAGAGTGGACCATGAACTGACTCTGACACAGCATGCTACTCGGTTGGAACAAGAGGAAGCTGCAATGGATAATCTCCAGTCTGTGAGTAATGCCCAGATAAGGGGAAAAATAAATCTTAAATAGGACTGTTGTTCCTAGAAAATCGAGTTCGTAAGAACAATTCAAGATTTCTTAACTTCCTGAAGTGTCCTGTGATATCATCTATGGACACGTTAAGAAACTCTGTGGGAGAGTTCTGAAAATCTATGGGGAAGCAGTTCTGCCAATTGTTTAGGCCCAGTATCTGTCCCTTAACCCTCGTATGTGGGAAGTGGGGGATAGTCCTGAGCTAAATCGAAGCCCTGAGGCTGGGAATTTGACTGCCTCTCTGGAATCATCATTAGAATTTATCACTGAAAGGACTACCCTGATAGCATATTTTGCATTTGAATTGGACAGGAATGCTGTCCTTCGGTTATTCTTTTGTAATATGTCTGCATTATTATTTATTTATTTCCTGATATATCTAGGGATACACAAAAGAAGCGCCGTGAATTCTTGACTCTGAGGTCCAGGGCCTTGAAACTCGGTGCTTCTATGAAATTATTGTTTCCTTGTAAATCTTCCAAATCTAAACAATTTGTTTTCTTTGATTCAGATCAGTTATTTCAATTTCTTGTAGCCAGAGAGGGTCCTAGGGACCAGGTGGCTATCTCAGATGAGATCGCTAGTTAAGGCTGGCTGAAGTTACTACATTTTGGGTAGCCACCACTAGATGTACTTTAAATTTCTTTAGGTGTATCATTTTTCTTTAATGTTTCCAATTCTTGCCTCACTTGTGGTCTATCTTTGGTTGGTATATTTGATTTATGTTTATTTCCTTTATATTATTTCCAATATTACTGGATCATTCACCCTGTGGTATGTATATTTGTTGAAATTGCATAAATTAAAAATAATAAATATATACAGTATATATATATATATATATATATATATATATATATATATATATAATTTTTGATGAGTAACTTTCCTACATTGTCTTCAGTAAAGACCAAAAGAGAAAATTCATTCTGTCTCTCTACTATGGCCTTGTCCTCCCTTAATGCCCCTTTTACCTCTCAGTCATTTAATTGTCCAACTGACTGTCACACAAATGTACTTGAAAAGGTTTTTATTATGCATTTTTGCTTCCATGGAAAGCTTCTTTTCAAATTCTTTCTTTGCCTGCCTTATCAATGCCTTGAATCTAACTTGACAGTACTTATGTTATTTCCTATTTTCATCATTTGGCTCCTTTTACCATTTTCTGAAAGATGACTTTTTGGCTATAACAGCCTTTTTGACCTCATCTTTAAACAATACTGGTGGTCATTTGCAGGGCCGTTTTAACCATTTAAGGGGCCCTGGGCAAACTTGTGTGGGTAGGCCACCTTTTATTTTTTCCCTATTGGACACCACCCTCCATTTCACACTTGATGACCTCCCCAGGCCCTATTAATCTGATGCTGTCAACCCACTGCTGCAGCTTTCCTTCTCATTGCCAGGTGATGAGAGGGACAGCTGCATATTCTGTCCTCTTTCTGGCCTCATGGAGACTGATGCAGGCACCTCTCTACCTTCTTAATGGCTCGTGTAGGCTGAGGCAAATATGCAGGTGATATCTTCGGTATCTTCCTCCTTCCAACTCTGATACAGGCATGCACAAGATGTTTTCTTCCTTCTGATCTGTGTGGGCTGGTGTGAGCATGGTGTAAAAAGCTTGTGCTATGGAGAAAGTGACATCACGCTCACAGATGGCAGCTTAAGGTGTGTTTCCTGCAATACCCTCTTGAAAGTGAGCAATCTTGGCATAAGCATTCCCCAGGAAGCAATGTCTACTCGGAAAAAGCAAAAGCACTTTAAATATAAGAGGGAGAGGAGTTGCAAGGGGACCGTGGAGACTCTGAGCTCGCAGGCCACAGGAAAATGGCAGCCGCGAGCTCAGAATCTGAAAGCGAGGGTAGTGCGGATATCCAGGAGAGTGCAGGGTCAATCACTAAGGCTGAGCTGCGCAGTTGGCTGAAGGAAATTAAGCGTGGTATACACCAGGAGATGTCTGCAGTGAAAACGGAAGTGTTGCAAGCAGTCTCTGAGTTAAAGCAGGAGGTGGCTGAGATTGGTAAACAATTTGTGGAGTTGGATGTGCGTATGGAGGAACAGACGGAGGAGATTGAGGCACTACAGTGACAGGAGCAGAAGTTGCAAGAGTCACAGGGTGTGTGGTGAGATAAATTGGAACATCTTGAAAATTCCACTGAAATAATTTTCTCATATGGGGGAGGGGTGCCAGACTGAGGCCTTTAATGATTAAGGCAAGGTGGCTCAAGAGATCTGTGGACTGCTACTTAATGAGGGGACTGAGTTGACCAAGCATCCTCTGCGAGTCAAGATAGATCAGGTGCACCACAGTCCGGGGCAGCTCAGAGACAGCCTGCCCTGGGACATAGTGGTGTGCATCCACAACTTTGAAGACAGGGAGAACGTCATGCAAGCAGACCGAGAGAAGGGGCATTTGGAATGGAAAGGGCACTGCATCCAGCTGTATCTGGACCTGGCTGCCACTATGCTGCGGCAACACCAGGAGTTCTGGGAGGTAGTGTGATATTTCAGAACAGAGAGGATATGATATAGAAAGCTGTTCCCATTTGCAGTGCTCCTCACAGTTAAAGGGGCTACACGGAGGGTACAAACCGTGGAGGACGCTTGGAAAGTGTTGACAGAGGCTGGATATAGAATTCCAGAGGAAAAGTTGCAGAAGACTGGGTCTCCTCGATCAAATCAATGAACTTTACAGTGGCAGAGTCCTGAGTGGAGGCTGGCAACTGATTAGAGTGTCACTGGGGCAAGTGGAAAAGCGTTTGAGGGAATTTGATGGCGACAGAGGCATTCAGTGACTTTATTGCTCCTAGATGGAGTACTGGACTATTCTATTAACCCCTGTAGGGGTGGTTTGATATTGGATGTATGTTGGACTTAATATTCCTGGTTTGTTGGATGGGATGTGAGCGGAAAAATGATTGTTTGGCTGACTGTCTGGGGGGTGGTAAGAGAGAAGCAGAAGAAGTGTGTTTGTGGGAGGTGTGCATGGGGGGGGGTGGTACGAGGTCTGTTGGAAGGATTGAGGGTGGAGATGGATGTATGGCTGGTGATGGGGCAAGAGATTGGGGGATGGATGGGGGGATTGGAGGTTAGGGTGGAGGGCACAGCCCAGTTCTGACTATTTGAGGGCTGACCTGAGGTACAGAATTACTTCTTGTATCCTGATGGGATGGAGGGGGAAGGGGTTGGACTGGGGTGGACGGGAGGGGTGAGGGAGTTCAGGGGGAGAGGAGGAGAGGGTTGGGTAAGTAGAGTGGTGGGGGGGATAGATGAGGCCGAAGGGGATGGGAGAGAAGATGTCTAGGAGAGAGTTAAAAATTGTTACATTGAATGTGAAGGGGCTTAACTCATCTTATGCAAGGCAAATGCTTTTTAAAGAGTTAGAGCATGTGCATGGGGTAGCTCAAGGGTTCTTGCCGCCCTAGGCAGGCCTGATGTGCCGCTCCCACAACAGCAACTCGCCACTCCTAACATCCAGCCTCTCACTGGGTGTTGATGGGAAGCACACGATCACCTCTTTGAAGCTGCGGCAGGAGCAGCAAGACGCAAGTGCACGCACACATGCGCTTTAAAAACTTCAGTGGTACGTTCAAAAGGTCTGTAGGGATAGGGAAGGAAGATTCCTCCTTTTGAAAGTTATAATTAATCAGGAGGAGTTTATATTGGAAATGTGTATGCGCCTAATGGGTCTCAGGGGTCTTTCTTTTGAATGATATCGGATAAGCTGGAGGGCCTGGGTGGGGAAAGGATGGTGATGAGGGAGGCTTTAATATCACATTGGAGCCAGCATGGGATAGTTTGGTTAGAGGGTAGGGTTGGAGAGGCTTAAATTTAAGGGGTTTTTACAGCACTATCTAGCGGGAGTATCATCTGGGGGGGGGGGGGGAGGGAAGCAGTTTTCTTTGTTTTCAAATCCACACCACACCTATTCACAGATAGACTTATTGCTGGATTTACATTCCATTTTAGGGGAGGGGGAGATAAATAACCACATGGTTGGATCACGCACCGGAGTGGGTGGGGTTGCAAATGGAGATGGAGATAGGGGGAAAGGCATTTTGGTGTTTAAATGATAGTTTGTTAAGAGAGAGTGATTGGTGATATTAAGCAGGGGATTAAAGATTATTTTGAATTGAATTGAATGATAATGGAGAGGTGGGGATGGAACATTGTGAGACGGGTTCAAGGCAGTGATTTGGGGGAAGTTAGTGGGCTGGGGACTAAGAAGAAGGAGGATAGGTTGAAAAGGGTAGAGCATCTACAAGCGGAGGTCACTCGCTTGGAGAAATTGGACCAAAGGGAGCTCAGGAGGTGGCGCCAGGCAGAATTGGCTGGGCTGCAGGGTAAATTGAAAGGGGTATTGGCTACAAAACTGATTGGGAGCTGCTGCAGGTAAAGCAATCCTTTTTTGAGCATAGTAACAAAGCTGAATGCCTGCTGGCTAATAAGCTGAGGTGGCAGCGGGAGCAGTATCAGATTGGAGAGATGAGGGATAAGAGGGGGAGGATGGTCTTTAAGGGGGAGGAGATTAAGGAGTGTTTCCATCAGTATTATGCAAATTTACAGTATATGCCAGTCAACCTGGTGCCATTGTAAGAGAGATAGATAGCTACCTGAGCTCAGCTGAGCTGCCGGGTTTAAGTGAGGAGTTGTCGAGAATGTTGGAATGGAGGAGGAGGAGGAGGGGGAGGGCCATTAGGGGAATGAAGTTAGGGAAGACTCCAGGGCTGGATGTGTTATCGGGGAAATTCTACAAGATATTTGGGGATATTTTGGTGCGTTCATTAACAACCTTATTTAATCAGGTTAAGTGGGTGGGAGAGGGGAGAATTTGCAGACATAATGGAGTGGGCCAGGATATTAGTCATCCCAAAGGAGGAAAGGACCCAAAGGAATGTGGATCATACCACTCTATATCTTTGCGAAACCTGAATGTTAAAATCTTGGCAAAGATTTTGGCCTTGAGGTTAAAACCACTTTTGGGTACATTGCTAATTCCAGACCAGTGGCTTCATATTTGTTAGACAAGCTGGAGATAATGTCCAGAAAATTTTGAGCTTAGTCTGGGAGGCACAGAAGTGAGGGATCTGCATTTATTGTTATCGGTAGATGCAGAAAAGGCCTTTGAGCAGGTTAGTTGGCCCTTTTTCTTTAAAACACTGGAGAGAATTGGGTTTGGGCCGGACTATAGGGAGTGGGTTGAGGCGATGTACTCTCTTCCAAAGGCCTGTATAAAGGTTAACCGGGGCTATTCAGGTTTCTTTGATATCAGGAGGAGTACTTGGCAGGGATGTCGTCTGACGCCCCTACTCTTTGCTCTATCTATTGAACCTTTAGGAGCCCAGATATGGGCAAGCGCAGATATCCGGAGGATTCAGGTGGGGGAAAGAGACTATCAGATCGCATTATTTGTGGACAACATCATGCTTACAGTGAGGAAACCACAGACTTCTTTGCCCTTTTTGGTGTAGGAAATGGAAGAATATGGGCAGTTAGCAGGATTTAGGATGAATATGCAAAAAACAGAACTTATGGTGCTAGATATTCTGTCTTCTATAGAGAAATGTTTGCGGGAAAAGTTTGCTTTTAAGTGGGCCAAAGAGAAGGTGCGGTATCTGGGGGTGTGGATTACAGCAGATTGGGCAAAGTTATATGAAGCTGACAAAGTACCGCAACAGAGTGCCATGGTTCTCTGCCACTTTACAAAGGCAGAAGGATGATCTTTGCCAGCTTGAGCGTAGATGGCAATGCTCTAAAGTCTCTCTCACTCATGCAATTTATATGGAATTGCTTAGATTTTATACTGAAGAAACTCTAAGATGCAAGAAAGAATATTACACTAACATCATCATAAGTGCAATAAATAATCCTACAGAACTCTTCTCTGTCACAAAGTCACTACTGAAGGAACCAAATAAAGGGAAGTCACTGGATAAAATAAGCCCACTGGATTAATTAAGCTTGAAGGTGGTTTGCCACAGAGCATGGCAAACCACCTTCAAGCCAAACAAAAAGCGACCCCCCTCTATAGGTTACCCCACCCCCCATCTACTTCAGATTCTCATGTGCTCCCTCTAAAATAATGGTCACAGTTTGAATTACCTTCTCTCGAAAACATAGAAGATACAATCAGGAACCTTAACAAAACTACCCCTGCCCTTGACCCTTGCCCAGTGTTCTGGGTAAAGATAGCCAGAACATATCTCAGCCCCTACCTAGTGAGCATTGTGCATGCATCATTAGCACAAGGCACATGCCCACACCTCTGAAAAAGAGCTCAATCTAACCTCTCCTGAAGAATGCTAACCTTGATCCCACCTCCCCTAAGTCATATAGGCCAATCTCTAATATCCCTTTTTATTTCAAAGATAGCAGAGAAAATAGTTCAAACTCAAATCCAAGATTTTATCTCTGGCCACGTACCACTGGAACCTTTCCAACATGAGTTCAGACAGAATCATAGTGTTGAGACCCTCATTACTTCTTTGCTAAACACAATCTTAACATGCACTCAAAGTATCTCTCAAGGTTTCCTCCTCATATTTCTCGATGTCTCCTCCGCCTTCGATTCCTTCTCTTATCATCAACTTCTGCAAAGGCCTAATGACATTGGGCTCCGAGGCAATACAATTAAATGGTTCTGCTCCTATCTTGAAGGCCGAAGACTGCAAGCAAGAATTGGACAGAAAATCTCACATTCATTTGCCCAAAATCATGGAATACCTCAGGATTCAAACCTCTCGGTTCTTCTTTGCAACATATTCATTCAGCCATTATGTAAAATAATCAGAACTCACAAAATACTTTATCAGATCTATGCTGACGACATCATGTTCTTCACCCCTTTCAACACCTTATCTTCATACTACACCAGTATACACAAATATTTTGCAGATGTGAATAAATGGCTTAGCTGGCACAACCTAGTTATCAATCTCGATAAGACAGAAGCCTTGTTCATCTTCACTAACCCATATTTCTCTCCGCCACAATCCTTAAGACTGGACAACGTGGCTATCACAGTGAAAACAGAAGTAAAATATCTGGGCATTATAATTGGCAAGTGACTCAATTTTTAACTCCAGATAAGAAAAATGACCTCCTCTATCTACCACATATTAAAAACCCTGAACAATCTATTAGCCCCAGATCTGTTCCGAGCCGTGGGTCAGGCCTTGATCATCCCTATCCTGGGCTATTGCAACATTATATACCAAGGCCTCTCTAAACACACCATCCAGCCACTACAAATGACTCAGAATACCATAGCAAGAATAATCTATGGTGCTCCTTGACGTTGTCACATCACTCCCATACTAAGGAAATTACACTGGCTCCTTATCTCATCAAGAATCCAATACAAGTCTTACACACAAAATCCATGAGCTGCCTCCAGACATTGATTTCAAGGCCTAACAATGAAAGATTACAATGACATAGCACCCTCAACCTCCTCTCCATCCCACCTCAGAAGGTAAGAAGCAAGCAAGTCACATGTAAGCAAGCATTTGCCCTATTCGCTCCCACACTATGGAACTCGCTTCCCCAGAAATAAGAGGATGCCCCAACCTGAGTGATTTTTGGAAGAGACTGAAAATATACCTCTTCCCAGATCATTTCAACACATCTTCAGTCCCAGATGCACTAGCCATCTAGCAGTCTGATTGATACCAGTCATTCTTTATAACAGGCATGTCCAACAGGTAGATCACAATCTACCGGTAGATCGTGGAGGGGTCAGAAGTAGATCGTCAGCCCCACTTGGCTCCATCTCTCCAGCAGCTCGCCCCATCGTTAGGAGAGAGCCCGTGCTGGCAGGTCATCTGCCGAGGGCTTGCCGCCGCTGCTGATCCTTTGTCTTTTTTCCCTGCCTGCGGGAATCTTGCCTGCGGGTGTATTGGGGGTGCTTGTTGTTTTCATGCCAATAGTTTGTGGGTACCCCAGGGGGCCGCTGCCGCCTGCGCCCCGCGATGAGACGCCACAGGCCCGGCGTCCTACCTGGTCTCCTGCCTCTCAGAATCACCCATTCCTGCCCCCGCCCCAACACTCCTTAGAAGTGTGTTATATACCAGGCGATATCCATTCGCCTGGGCTTTACCTGAATACTCTTACCGTATTAGTTGTGTCGTGTGCTGGTCGTTGGTTGCTTTATAGTTCGCTTTCATTAAACGTTTACGGGCAGACACAACAATGTGTCAAGAATTTGGTGATTTTGGCGGGCTTTTCCAATTTTGTTCTAACTTGCCTATGCCTTGCCTTCGAATTGGTTCACACCACTGTGACTTTTGCTTGCGTCTGCAATTTTATTTTGCCTAGCCTTTGCATTGATTCTACACTGCAGTTTTATTTCGCCTTGCCTTTGCGTTGATTCTACACTGTGTGCAGAATTTATTAAATCGCGTGTGGTGGTATTTGAACTTGTTTGGCGGTATTTGATTTTATCTGGTTTGCTGGACAGGGGTTTGAGTTTTTTTGATGATTGTTTGGTGGTATTTGATTATTGGTGCCAGTATGATGAATTCTTATTTTTACTTTTAGGACTGCATGTGTGGTTTTGGCATCTCCAGTTCTTGTATTGCACAACATCCAGAGATCTTCAGTTCCTGTTGATCTTTAATACTTTGGGATAGTGACAGTTTTGGACCAGATTCAGCCAGTGTTTATACTAACTTAGCAGATTTGGCCTGCTTACATCCGGCCACCCAGTATAATGAAGATGAGTGTTCCAAAGAAGAGCAAAACCTACCACTTTCATGATGAATGGGAAATGGACTACTTCTTCATCATGGGGAAAGACAAGTGTTGTCTAATTTGTAACACCCCAGTATCCTTGCCCAAAAAGGGTAATCTGGAACGTCATTATAAGGCTCTGCATAGCAATAAGTTTGATGCTGATTTTCCACCCAAAAGTGAAATTTGTAAACTGAAGCTCAAAGAACTTAAATCAAAATTGGCTACTCAGCAACAGTTGATGGTGAAGCCAAGGTCATATTCAGTCAATGCAACCATAGCATCCTTCAAGGTCAGCAACCTGATCGCAAAGAAATGCAAACCTTTCACTGAAGGGGAATTTGTAAAAGACTGTTTTCTTGAAGCAGCTGACAATCTTTTTGAAGGATTTAAAAATAAGAAAGAGATCATAGCTGCTATTCAAGATGTACAGTTGTCAAGAAACACTGTCGTGCGGCGAATTGAAAAGATGTGTGGAGACACAACTGAACAATTGTTGGAGGATGTTTCAAATTGTGTTGCTTTCTCACTCCAGCTGGATGAATCTACAGACATAAGAGACATAATAGCCCAGTTACTAGTCTTTATCCGGATGTTTTTTTAAGACTTCAGTGTTAAAGAAGAACTACTTGGAATGATTTCTTTAAAAGGGAGAACTAATGGTCAGGAAATATTCAGTTCTTTCCATTCTTCTGTGACAAAGTGTAATCTTCTATTGCATAGACTTGGTTCCATCACTACTGATGGAGCAAGAGCAATGACAGGTGAGGTTAACGGTTTCATAGCCCTCTGTAGACAGCATGACGACTTCCCAGATTTCCTTTCTTACCACTGCATCATTCACCAGCAAGTTTTGGCAAGCAAGAGACTCAATACAGTCATGGACATCACTTTCAAAATTGTAAATTCAATTCGTGGAAGATCACTTCAAAGACGGCTTTTCAATCTTACTCTTGATGAAGGGGCAGCGGAAATCATTTTGCACACAGATGTAAGGTGGCTAAGTAGGCACAAATTTCTGCAAAGATTTCGTGATTTGCTGAATGAAATAAGAAGTTTTTTGAAGGAGATGGGAGATGACCAAGCAGAGTTGGAAAATGAGGAGTAGCTATGTGATCTCTCATTTCTCGCTGACTTTACAGGTGAACTAAGTGATATGAACCTTGAACTACAAGGTAAAAACAAATGCATTGGCGAGATGATGAGTACAGTTTCATCCTATAAGAGCAAATTTGAGCTAATGATGACTGACCTTGCAAACAACACTTTTGATCATTTTCCTAATATGCAGGACCATTTGGGACAATATCCAAATTTTGTTTTTCAGAACGAGAAGTATGTGACAGAAATCTGTTCTGTTATCCAGGAATTCGAAAATAGATTCTGTGACTTCCAAAAAATTGGAACAGTTGTGGAGTACTTGTCATACCCATTCAAAATAGATGTGGACATTAAAGAAACTGCAGCTGCTATCAGTAAAAATTACTCATTGAACAAGCCATCTCTTGAAAACGAAATATTAACCCTTAAAAATGACATGTTTCTCAAGACCCGTGCTGAGCAAGAATCGTTTTGGAAGCTATTGCCTAGAGACAAATTTCCCAATTTGAGAAGATACAGTGAAGCTGTACACTCCTGTTTCGGTTCAACTTATTTGTGTGAATCTGCGTTTCCCCATCTGAAAATGACAAAGAGTACACAACGTTCCAACATAACAGATGAACATCTCCAGGATTCCCTGAGACTGGCCCTCACGCAATATTCACCCAAATTCAAAAAGCTGGTGGATGAAATGCAGGCTCAGACGTCTGACTAATGAGCAAGAGTGAAATATTAAAGATTGTGCAAGATCAGCCTGGATTAATAACCTAAATTTAACACAAATTACTCAATAAAACTTTAAGAAAAAATGTACTTTCCATTTACCCTCGCAGTTATTACTGGATCTTCGTCTCTCTGTTTTGTTTTTGCTTAACAGCTGATCACATCCAAGTAAATGACAGAAGGTTCATTAAAAATGGGGGGGGGGAGGGGGAATCCTCCAACTCTATTGGGTTAAAATTTAATTTGAAACTAATTTGAAACTTATTTTTCGTGGTGGTAGAGCATGCCAGTTTTGGCTGGAAAAAGTAGATCACGACCTGTTCGAAGTTGGACATGCCTGCTTTATAATATATAATGCAATAAAAAGAATGACCTTTATTTTAACTGGATGATAGTTTAGAATCCCCTTAGGGAAGATCTCATAGACGTTGTTTAATATAGCCGACTTCAGTGGGAACTAAGGCAAACTTGATAGTGACCACAACCAAACTTTCACCTACCTCTCTGATTGTGCCAGTTTTCACACTAAAACCTCATTTAAATGTGGTGGAGAAATGTTGTACAATTCTTACAAGACTGTGATTCAGCGTTTCAAGTCTGCGAAGAGAAGGTTAGTGAACACGGCGCACATTCATTCAAAAAAAGGGGGATTTCAGATAGGTGATGTTGGAGTTTATAACTACCTGTCTATCTACAGTCAGAAATGCCGGCTTAGCCGCCGGGCCCCGGTCCCGCGGCTGCCTGGTAACCGGGTTCCCGGGGCCCGGGTGCGAGGCAGCCACCTCTCGGCGTGGTGGAGTGGGGTTGGTAGTTGGGCGCGTGCTAGGGCCCCGGCGCGCGCATGGCAGCCCAGTGATTGGCTGCGTGCGTTCGCCGTGGGGGGCGGGCATCGCGAGCAAGGAGGGATCGCCGGTGGGCGATCTCCCTCTTCCTCCTTGCTCGCGCGCTGAAGAAAGGTTGGAAAGGTTTTGTGCTTCCCTCTACCGTCGGTGGGTCCTCGGCATGGGTCGGGGGGCTTTGTCCCGGGCGGCGTGGGACGTTGGTCCGACAGGCATCGACCGGCTGGGGGTCCTTCTTCCGGACCCGCGCGGCTCCACTGCTTAACATATATATATCTAATTAATTAAAGGGAGGAGCTTTGGCGGCGGGGCGCACGCGTGCGGCCCGGCTTTGGAGCACGTGGGGTCTTCTGACGGCGGTGCCTGGGCTGCGGGCCCGCGTTCCCCTCGCCGGGGCAGCTCGTGCTCGCTCCTTGTCCTCGGGCCCCCACCTGGCCTCCGTCTCCCTTCAACGGGCTGACGGGCGGCTGCCTTTGCTGGCTCCTCCTCTTGTTCTCGGGCCTGGGCAGGGGGCCTCGGCGATTCGGGCCCACGCTGATCAGGCCCGCACAGATGGTCTCACGGCCCCCACAGCACGGGGGGGTGGCAAAGGCCCCGAGTGGGCGGGGCGCGGGGCCGGGGAGCGGCGCGGCGCGGGCCTCTGACAACTGCCGGCGGCTGGGCTGGGCCCGCTGCCTATGCACCCTGGGCCGGGGCCTTGTCCGGGGGGGGGGGGGTAGCGGGCTGGGGGGGGGCTTCTCGGGTTTGCGGGTCCGGCGGGGGGTCCCCGTCACCCCTGCTGGCGGAGGGGGGTGCCTCCGTGAGCCCTGGGCCACCTGTGGCGGGCGTCCTGGGGGGGGGTTCCGCATTGGCACCGCTTGAGCAGGAACGGCCTGGGGGGTTCGGGGCCGTGGTCGCCGCCGGGCTCGGCGCCTGCCCTGACCCCCCGGGGCCGGGGGGGGTTGGAGATCGGTATCATCTCCGCCCCGGATAGGGGTGGGGCTGGGGCCTCCTCCCTCTGACCTTGGTTCCCCTTCCCACCGGGGTTCTTCGGTGCAGCGGGCCCTTGGCATACGGGGTGGGCCCGTGGGGGGGTTTGGGCCCCTGGGGGGGCGGCTGGGGTGGTTGGCTTGGGGGGGGGGCGGGGCCCCACGGGGGGGTACGCGGCCTGGGATGCAGGGGACATCCGCCTGCGCCTGGGGGGGCGGGCCCACTATACCCCTCGGCACAACTGGGGCCCCGGCTTCTGGTTCTTCTTAATTCTCTCGCAGGTCCCGGGGGGGTTCGACTCCGGCCACGGACATGGCTGCTGCGGGCGGATCAGCGACCGCGGGCTCTTCGGGTTCCTCGGCGTGGCGGGCGGCCCCGGTCGCCGGCCCTTCCACCGGTGGTGCTCCGGCCGCCGCCACCGGGGGCACTGTTGAGTAGACGTGCGGGGCTGGGGGTGGTCTCAGTGACTCCGTTCCGGGGCTGGTGGCGGGGGGCAGGGCAAAAGGGAAGCGTAAGCGCGCGCGGCGCTGTCGGAGGGCTTCCTCGTCCTCGTCTTGCGCGGCGTCATCGTCGGGCACTTCGCATACTTCGGTTTCGGCGGGGGCGGAGGGGGGGTCGGGGCGGGCCCGGGTCCTCGGTTATACGCTGTGCCGAGCTGTGGGAGTCGGTACCGCGGAAGTTGCGGCGGCGGATCAAGCGGCGTAGATACCTCGACATCTTTCGCCTGCTCGACGGCCGCAAGCGCTCCGGGGAGAGCCGTTAAGAAGCGCAAGGAGGACGAGAAGGCGGGTCGGGTGCGCAAGGTTTCCCGCAACACCCTAAACTGGACTCGTGCTTTTCTGCGTCTGGCGAGTGTCTGGGGACATTACTTTCCGGGACCAGTATGGGGCTCTTCTGGCCTATGCCGACAACATATTGGCGGCGTCCCAGGCTCACGACGGGTGGGCCTGGTTGAATTACGATGAGGAGTTCCGTGATCAGATGGAGGAGAACAGCCTCTTGCAGTGGGGTACCAAGGACATCAACCTGTGGTGACCCAGATGTCTGCAAAGGGGCGGGGGGGAGGGGCCAGTGTCGGGGGCGGCAGACGGGTGCGGCTCCGCCGCTCGCCGGGGGTCGGTCCTTTCGTGCCCCTGGCGTGGCCTTGCCCCAGCAAAAGGCGGGGGTCCTCGGGGGGGAGGTCTGGCGCTTTAACAAGGCGTCTGTCCCTTCCCGGACTGCAAATTTAAGCACGCGTGCTCCTTGTGTGGAGGGGCGCACGCGGCCGCGAAGTGCAGCCGAAAGGGGATTGCGGGGTCCCCTTCGGGGGGAAGTGAGTCGGCGGCGGTCCTAGCGCGTACCCCGTGCGGGTCACGGAGATGCGCCCGTGGTTGCTTGAGTACGGGCGTTCCCGCAGGGGCGGGCGGCTGGGCTGATCTTAAGGGGTTTAACCCGGGGTTTCCACATTCCCGTGCGGGGGGCGACCGCGCGGGGCGGGACCCGCAACGCCGCCTCCGCTCGGCTGCACGGGGATTTTGTACGTCGCAGGATCGCTGAGGAGTGCGCGCTTGGCCGTTGTGGCGGCCCCTTCCCGGAGCCCCCTTTTCCCCGTTTACGGTTTCGCCGTTGGGGGTGGTCCCCAAGAAGGAGCCGGGCAAGTTCGTTTGATACACAACCTGTCTTGCCCTCCGGGTGGATCTGTCAACGACCGCATCCCCCGTGAGCTTTGCACGGTGCGCTATTCTTCTTTTGACGCGGCTGTCGCCCTTGTCCAGCAGTGCGGGCCAGGGGGCTCCTGGCCAAGGTGGACATCGAATCGGCTTTCCGCCTGTTGCGGTCCATCCGTCGGCTTTCCACTGCTCGGCTTCTGCTTTGAAGCGCGGTACTATTTCGATATGTGCATGCCCATGGGCTGTGCTATCTCCTGCGCCTACTTCGAGGCCTTCAGTACCTTCTTGCACTGGGTGGGTGGAGCGGCAGTCGGGTTTCTCCAGCGTTGTGCACTATCTGGACGAGTTTTCTCTTCGTGGCCCGAGGGGTGCCTCGACGTGTTCTGCGTGTTGAGCACCTTCCTGCGGGCGGCGGCCACCTTCGGCATTCCGGTGGCGGCCGACAAGACGGTGGGGCCGGTTCTTGCCTCACCTTTCTTGGCATCGAGATCGACACGGTCGCTATGGTTGTCCGCCTGCCGGCGCCGAAGGTTCAGCGCCTCCGCGAGCTGGTGGCCTCGGTCTGCTCTGCTTCCAAGATTTTCCCTTCGCGTCTTGCAGTCCTTGGTCGGGCACCTCAATTTCGCTTGCCGTGTCCTGCCTATGGGACGGCCCTTTTCGAGGCGCCTGTCCTTGTCCATGGCGGGGCTGCGGCGTCCGCATCACCGGATACGAGTTTCCTTGGGGATGCGGGAGGATCTGCGGGTCTGGGATGCGTTCCTGGGCCGGATTAATGGGTGCTCTGTCCTACAGTCACCTGAGATATCGAATCTCGATATGCAGTTGTACACCGACGCGGCGGGCGGTTCTGGTTTCGGGGCATTTTGTCACGGCGCCTGGTGTGCGGAGCCTTGGCCTGCCGATTGGGTGCGCTCCGGTCTGACGCGGAATATCACGTTCTTGGAGCTATTCCGATCGTGGTTTCTCTGTGGGTCTGGCCGGAGAGGCTCCGTGATCGGCGTGTCCTCTTCTGGTGCGATAACGCCGCGGTCGTGGAGGTCCTGAATCGGCATGCGCCCCGGTTGTCCCCGGGTAGCTGCCCTGATGCGGGTGTTTGTTCCTGGCCTGCTTGCGATTGAATGTCTCCGCTCGGGCTCGGCACGTGCCGGGCTCCCAGAATGCCATAGCTGATGCTCTATCACGTTTTCAGTGGGCGCAGTTCCGACGGCTGGCTCCGGGGGCGGACGAGAGATCCCCTCACGGGTCCCGGAGCATCTTGGACGATTGGGACCCCGACCTAATGGTCCTGTTGGCGGCGTCGGTGGCTCGCAGTACCTGGATTCTTATCGACGGGGCTACTCGCAGGTGAGTGCGTTTATGACCGCGCGGGGTTGGTCGGGCGGGCCGGTGTCTGAGAGCGCGGTCAGTCGCTTTGTGCTGTGGGCGAAGGGGGAGGGTGGGCCCGGTCGGCGGTCTCCGGGGCGCTGGCGGGCTTCTCCTTCTTTTCCAAGGCGGCCGGCTGGGGAATCCGCGCGTCTCCTTCTTAGTCGGGCGCTTGCTCGCGGGGTGGGCCCGCGCGCAGCCGGGGCCGCGGGATTGGCGCCTGCCGGTGACGCATGAGCTCCTGCTACGGATCTGCGAGGTTTTGCCGCGGGTGGACCGCCTCGGGGTTTCGAGGCGCTGCTTTTTCACGCGCTCTTTACCTTGGCCTTTTTCGGCGCCTTCCGTGTCTCTGAGCTGGTCCCTCGGTCGGCGAAGCTGGGGGGTTGGCGGGGGGCTGGCGTTGGGGCACGTCCGGTTGGAGGCCGCGCGCGTCCAGATTTTCCTGTCGCGGGCTAAGACGGACCAGTCGGGGGAGAGGCGGTTGGGTCTTGCTGCGTGCTATCCCTCCCTCGCTGTTCTTGTCCGGTCCGGGCTCTCCACGCGTTATGGCAGCAGAGGCCGGTGGTGTGTGGTCAGTTTTTCGTTCATGCGGATGGCACGCCGGTGTCGCAGTTTCCAGTTCACGGCAGTGTTGCGCCTGGCCCTCCGTGCCTTGGCCATCCCGATCGGCGCTACGCTTCGCACTCCTTTCGGATAGGGGCTGCGACCAGCGCGGCGGCTGCGGGATTGGACCCTCGGGTAATTCAGCGCATCGGGCGGTGGCGCTCCAGTGCGTACGCTGGGTACATTCGCCGGGCGGCGGATGGCGGTGCGGCGTAGCGGGGTGCGGTGTGCCGCGGTAGACCAGCTGTCCCCTGGGATGGGGGGGGGGAGGGGGCGAGGGGGGGTGCTAATCTTTTGCTTCCTGTTGCCAGAATTGTGTGCTGGTGGCAGTTCGCTCTTTCTGCTTCAGATGGCTTGGCTCCCGGGGTCTGGTGGATTGTCGGGCACTCCTTTGTCTACTGGGCAGAGTGTCGCGCGGCGGTCCGGCCGCTGGGTGCTCATCTGGGCCTCGCCGGGGCCGGTGTCCGGCTGTGCTGGATGGGTCGCCGCGGCATGCACTGGGATCAGCTTCTCGATTATGTTCGTCTGGAATTGGGACGGCGGCAGCGGCCAGTCGGGCTGCTGTTTACATCTTGGGGGCAATGACATTGCCGGTTGGCCTTGCCGGCAACTTATTGGGACTATTCAGGGCGATATTGCCCTGTTGCGGGGTGTTCTCCCAGGGGTGGCCATTGTCTGGTCAGACGTTATCCCCCGCCCGGCTTGCTGGGCCCAGCGGCGTTGGTCAAGGGGTTTGTGTAAGATCAACCGCCAGGTTGGACGCTGGGTACAGCAGACGGGCGGGATCCAGGTCCGACACCCCTGGGCGGAGGTTTCTTGCGCCGGCTTGTACCGGGGTGATGGGGGTCATCTTGCCCGGTGGGGCAAGACCTCTTATTAAACGATTGGCAGGAAGCTCTCGAGTCTTGGGTGCAGGTCGCAGCTTTTGGTGGGGGGGGCGGTGCTAGGATAGCGTGCTACCTAGCACCGGTGGCGGGGTGGCGAGCTGTTGCTCGCGGACCCGGTGGTCATTTCAGCTGGAGGCCGCTTTCCATGTGAGCGGCGCGGCTATTCAGGTTGGGGAGACGGCCCGGCTGGGGTCTCTACCCGGAAATGGCTACCCTTCAGCTGGCCTTTGCTATCATGGCGGGGCGGGCGTGAAGGGGTAAGGGGGGGGTGGCTTGGATGGTGCTCCACCTTGCTTATGGCTGGTTGGGGGGCATCATCCGGATGACGGGTGGGGGGGGGGGCATTCACCTGTTATGTTTGATTGCAGAGTTGGCCCATGTTGGGCCGGTGGTTCTTTCTGTTAATAAAAGCTGCGACCAGCATTTGCACCAACGACGGACGTCTGTGTGGTTTGTCAATGGTTAGGAGGGGGGGGGGTGGCTTGATACGAAGGGTGTTTGGGGGGGGGGGGGGGGTTTTGGCCCAAGCCGAGCAGGGCCACCGGATACCTCGGTTAATGCCGGCTTAGCCCCCGGGCCCCGGACCCGCGGCAGCCAGGTAACCGGGTTAACGGGGCCCCGGTGCGAGGCAGCCACCTCTCGGCGTGGTGGAGTGGGGTTGGTAGTTGGGCGCGTGCTAGGGCCCCGGCGCGCGCATGGCAGCCCAGTGATTGGCTGCGTGCGTTCGCCGGGGGGGGGCGGGGCATCGCGAGCAAGGAGGGATCGCCGGTGGGCGATCTCCCTCTTCCTCCTTGCTCGCGGCTGAAGAAAGGTTCCCTCCCTCCCTCCCTTGTTTTCCGCTTGGTTTGGGGGAGGAATTAATTTTGTCGCAGCTGTTGTGGGGGGGGGGCCGGGTGGAGTAGATTGGGGCCGCGTGTGGGCTGTGTGAGCGGGGTGGCGAGCTGGTGCTCGCGGACCCGGTGGCTCAATTCAGCTGGAGGCCGCTTTCCATGTGAGCGGCGCGGCTATTCAGGTTGGGGGAGACGGCCGGCTGGGGTCTCTACCCGGAAATGGCTACCCCTTCAGCTGGCCTTGCTATCATGGCGGGGCGGGCGTTGAAGGGGTAAGGGGGGGGTGGCTTGGATGGTGCTCCACCTTGCTTAATGGCTGGTGGGGGGCATCATCCGGATGACGGGTGGGGGGGGGGCATTCACCTGTTATGTTTGATTGCAGAGTTGGCCCATGTTGGGCCGGTGTTCTTTCTGTTTAATAAAAGCTGCGACCAGCATTTGCACCAACGACGGACGTCTGTGTGGTTTGTCAATGGTTAGGAGGGGGGGGGGTGGCTTGATACGAAGGGTGTTTGGGGGGGGGGGGGGGGGTTTTGGCCCATGCCGAGCAGGGCCTCCGGATACCTCGGTTACTGAAGCTTAGTTGCTTCTCAAAGGATAATCTATTATCTGTGTGAATTTGTGATCCCTTGGGAACGTTAGAATGTTAATATTCACGTTCGGTAACCATCATTGTGATTAACGCTTCAATGCCAAGCCTGATAATTAGGGTTAATAAATGATATCTCTTGATCACTACACATAGTATGTCAGGAGGCTGAACAATAATAGCAGAACTGCTGGTCCTGCACCCTTTCCTTTGGAATGAAGTTTTGCTATTCATTTACAAAAAACACTTTTATAAGTCTAACGATATATGTAATTCCTTTTAGATACTGTGTGTTGACCACGACATAAACAATCCAGATCCACAATTTCAACGGATACAGATTTATTACATTATAACTCGTGTCTGGTCTATTTACATGTATTCACCTTATACACCTGTCACTGTATGATGGCATATTACTCTGGCTATTTGATAATAACTCTCCACACTATCTTATTATGCAATCTTATTATAGCTTAGAAGTAATGATAATTTTATTATTTTAACAGTTTCTACATCTATTTATTACTAATTACATGGATGTTCTAAGACATAACATGCACTATTGATATCATTTAAATGTTTCTTTTATCTTTTAATGATCTTATGTCTTTTTATAACTTATATTTGTACTTTATGGTTTTTATAGGATCTGTTATAAATATCTTTGTTTCTTAGGCCAGAACCCTTGACAAAGGCAGTGCTGAAAAAAGGCCATGTCAAGTATTGACCCCATAATCTTCTGCAAATAAAAACATAGTTTTACACCTCACTCTCTGACTGGTGCTTATTGAACACAAGTGTACTTGTGCCTTGGAATGGGATAAATGCTGATTGATTCCATTCTCAAGATATCTTGAATATAGTTAATGTATACAGTTACCTTGTAAGAACATAAGATAAGAAATGCCATATTGGGTCAGACCAAGGTCCATCAAGCCCAGTATCCTGTTTCCAACAGTGGCCAATCTAGGTCATAAGTACCTAGCAGTTTCCCCAAAAGAGACAGATTCCACAATGCTTGTACTGCGGCAAGCAGTGGATTTCCTGGGCCCCCTTTAATAATGGTTTATGAACCTTTCCTCCAGGAACTTGTCCAAACCTTTTTTATACCCAGCTACACTAACAGCTTTTACTTCATCCTCTGGTAATGAATTCCAGAGTTTGATTACGCGTTGAGTGAAAAATATTTTCTCTTATTTGTCTTAAATAGATTACACTGTAGCTTCATTGCATGTCCACAAGTCTTTCTATATTTTGATAGCGTAAACAATCGATCTACGTTTATCTGTTCCACTCCATTCATAAATTTATAGACCTCTATCATATCTCCCCTCAGCTGTCTCTTTTCCATGTTCAAGAGCCCTAATCTTTTTAGCCTCTCCTCATAGGGGTATCCTTCCATCCCCTTTGCCATTTTGGTGGCTGTTCTCTGTACATTTTCTAATAACGCTATATCCTTTTCAAGATGTGGCAACCAGAATTGCACACAATATTCAAGGTGCAGTCGCACCATGGAAAGATACACAGGTATTATAATATTCTTTGTTTTATTCTCTATTCCTTTCCTTATGATACCTAGCATTCTATTTGCTTTCCTGGCCGCCGCTGCACACTGAGTGGAGAGTTTCAACATGTTATGCATGTTGAAGCTTAAATCTTTTTCCTGGGGGGTGGTTCCTAATGTGGATCCTTGCATCATGTAACCATAGTTTGGGTTGTTCTTTCCTAGGTGCATAACTTTGCACTTGTCCACATTAAATGTCATCTGCCATTTGAACATCCAATTTATCAAGGTCCTCTTCCAATTTTTCACAATCCTCTTGGGTTTTAACAACTTTGAATAATTTTGTGTCACCTGCAAATTTCATTACCTCACTCATTATTCCCATTTCCAGGTCATTTACGAATATGTTAAAAAGCAGCGGACCCAGCACAGATCCCTGGGATACTCCACTATTCACCTTTCTCCACTGGAAAAATTGGCCATTATTGTATATAGTTATTGGGTCCGATTTTCAAATAGGCAGGCTATGCATCATGGTGGTGCCTCGCCTGCCCCCCCCCCCCGACCCCCTTAACCCGGATTTTCACTTCTGTGGCAGCGGAAGTGAAAATCCAGGTTTGTCTGGACACGTTGGCGGCTGCATGGGTTGCGGCGATTTTCGATACTACCCACATAGCTTCTGCACCTTAAAAATAGGTGAGGAAAAACCCTAGCCTATCTTTAAGGTGAAGAGGGCTACGTGGGTAGCATCGAAAATCTCTGCTACCCATGTAGCCCTTTCCTCCACCCCCGCTCCACCCTGGAATGCCCCTAATATGCCCCGATGCTACCTGCATAGCCTCTGGGCACATTAGAGCCTTATCCGGGATTTTCGAAGGGCACTACCCGTGTAGGTGCCCTTCGAAAATCCCAGATAAGGCCTTTACATGGGTAACTAGGGAAGTTACCTGTGTAAAGGCCTTCGAAAATCGGGCCCATTGTATATAGTTATTGTTAGTTGACTATGTTTTTGGTTCACTTTAGAACAGTTTACATCATGATGCCCTGTTAAATTCACTGGTTCTATGTAAACCACTTTGAATAGTAGAAAAGTGGTATAAAAATAAGTTTAAATAAAAAATAAATAAATAAATTGGAAGGATCTGGAGGGATCTAGGGAGGAATTTGCAAAGGGGAGGTTTACAATTTTTCCTGGTTGGGACATATTGCAACCTTGAAGATGACACTGCTCCTGCAGTTGCTTTACTTGTTTCAGGTGTTGCCGGTGGCAGTACCTGAGGGGAAATGGGAGGTGGTTCAAAGGCAACTGTATCCATATGTCTGGAAGGGTCGACCATCTAGCATTTCTAGGGTGGTACTGGAGTTTGGGAAGAGATAGGTGGGGTTTAGGGATGCCAGATTTCAAGCAATATTTTTATGCAGCGCAGTTGCATGTGATATGGGAATCGATGAGGAACCTGGTAAATTATGGGTGGTTATTGAGCATGATCAGTTGCAAAGGGGAGAGTTGGGGGAATAGGGTTTGGTTACCAGGGGCACGTGGCCCGGTGACAAAGATATTGAATCCCTTTACAACATTCACAGTTGAATCATAGAAGAGGAGATTATTGGGGGCAAGAGGACACTGGGGTTGAGTAAACGTGTCTTTCAGGATTCATGGGTGGGGCAGTTATGGAAGGAAGGGAAGATTATGACTTTATAATTGAGGGGTAAGTTTGGCAAGGAGTGGTCAGGGAGGTGTGGGTATTTTCAAATTAGACATTATCTGAAGACGTGGAAGGGTGGGAAAGATATTGAGGGTGGGAAAACTTACTCTGAGGCTGTTGGTGGGGTGCATAGGGGGATTATTTTGAAGATTTATAAAGTGCTAGGGAAGGGAGGGGAGATAACTCCACGGTTTATGAAGCAATGGGAAAATGATCTAGGGGATGTCCTGGAGGATAGGGATCGGGGGAAGATTGTTTTAAATATTTGTGGATTTTGGTGGCCTTTAATTTTGTGGAAAATGTCCTTAAACTCTTATATATGTGGTATTTAATTCCTTGTCGGTTGGGGAAAATTAAGAGGGGGAGGAGAACTATTGGAGGGGGTGTGGGGTAAGAGTTACCTTTTTTCATATGTGGAGGGAGTGTGAGAAGGTTAAGGCTTATTAGGAGCAATGTATAAGGGTTATGGAGGATGTTACTGGTTTTTAATTGGGTCGGGGCTCAAAGATCTTTCTCCTGCATAAATATACCAGTAAAATACAATTTAAATATTGGGATTTCTTGTGTTATGTTATTGTAGTGGCTCATTTTGAGTTAGCCACCAGGGGTGACAGAAGGGCTTTTTCTTTGGAGAGGGGCCCAAGCTCCGCCCCAAGCTCCACCCTAACTCTGCCCAAGCCCCACCCCATGGGCAGAGATCCTTCCTGTTCGCAGACAAGGAGGGTCTTTGCCACAGTCGTGGCTTTTTCTTCTGCTTGTGGGGGATGGGATCCTCACGGGCAGACTGCTGCCTAAGGACTGCAATCATTATAAAGACTCTTCCTGTCTGCCCATGATTGTTATGGGCAGGCAGGAAGAGTGTTTTCAATGATTGTGGCTGGCGGGCAGTAGGTTGCCATGGGATCCCATCCCCTGTGGGCAGAAGAAGAAGAGAAGCTGCATTCGCAGCAAAGACCCTCCTTGTCTTCTTGCAGGGATCCAATCTCCCGCAGGCAGACAGGAAGAATCTGTGCTACGATCTTAGTGCTCTTTTCCCCGCAGGCCGAAGTAGGGGAAGCCCCGATCACAGAGCAAAGGTTTGGTGAGGGCTTTGCCACTGTAGCCCCCCCTTTTTGACACCTATGCTAGCCACTTATTAGAGGGGTTTTATTGTATCATATGGTTACTATGAGTTACAAAGGCATGATTAAAGGTTTGAGAGGGGGGGTAAGAGATGGCTGGGGCAGGGAGGGGATGGGGGTAGGGTAAGGGGGATATTTCCTATGTGATGATAGGATGGAGTTTGTTACCTGGAGGTGACCCAAAAATTGTTGGCTTTATTGTTCTCTGTTTTGAGACATGTTGAATAAAAATTAAGTTAAAAAAAATTAAAAAGCTTGAGTTATGGGCGGAGCCGATGCAAGGAGACCAGGAACCTTAGATGAACGATAAGCCTTGTACCTCTCTAATTAGCTTTTAGGCTTATGTCCCGTCCCCCCCACTGATTTTGAGAATTAACGAAATCATCATGATTCTACCACCAATGCTCAAGGAGCAATCCTGTAAAAATATATAATTTGACATCATGAGATCAATATTCAAAAGCCAGCAGTAGTGCTCACCACATAAGGTCTTGTTAAAAAATATTCTGGCAGTTATATGCCCAAATTCTGGCTAGATAAACTGTATATGGCTAGACTTCTAGTCATATAATGAAAGGTGACATTTTGGCCTGTTTGAGGGTATTCAGTCACTGAATGGGTTCATTAATCCATGGATCTGGCTTGCGGAAATAGCCATCCTAATTTTGAATAGTTAAATTATCAATTTAAAATTATGCTAGAATATTCAGCCACCCTTTTTAGAGTCATAGGGTGGTTGAATATCAACCCCCATACATTTAAATGTTTAACCCTGTAAAGATCTATAATACAAATACATTTCAGAAATTAAATCAGAGCATCTGATAAATGTCTCATCTGTGTTTTTTCAGGGTACATTGTAAAAATGTAAATTCAATAGATAAATTTATAAACGGAAAATCTATACTGCATTGGTTGAAAGTGATCCCTGAAATGCCTGGCTGGCCTGACGTTTCCCTTTACTACTCAGGGTAGAAAACAGTCATTTGCTTCTGCTCCAGCCCCTCCCCTCTCAGGCAGCTACAGGGAACATGACAGGAGTGTGGTGACACTAGCCCGAGTAGAGCACAGGGTAGATCAAAGAATATCTCATTTGCTCCCAGCCTCCTTCCCTCCTTTTCCTTTCACAATGTATCTGATCATGAAGATAGTTTATGTCACTGTTAGTTAGATGTTTTTTCTCTGTTGTCTTGAGAATCAGACACCGCCCAATAGAGTTATAAGGACAGAGCACTATGTGCTCATTCAATAGATCCCACCTAGGTCAACTGCCCCTTTTGCCCATTGGCAAAAGCAGCCCTAGTTGTTTGGCCTTCCTTCTGCCTTTCTTAAAGCATCTGGTCTGGACTTCAAAGATAGTATTTTTAAAGAATGCCAAGGCCTGATTTAAACTTTTAACCTTTGCAATTGCTCCTTTTAGTTTTTTTCTTAACCATTTTCTTCATTTTATCATACATAGGGGTATGTTTACTAAACCCTCTTAACGTGCGCGCCGCGTTAGTCTGCAGGATGCCATAAAAGGAGTGGGCAGTCCAGTCAAAAATAGCAAAACGGGATTAGCGCGCGCTGCGCTGCGCTGCGTGCTCTTGTGCGCCACGCACATTAGCGCACGTGTAACGCGCGCAGGAAGCATAAGTAGGCGCGCTGATGTGCAAACAGAGGAACAGACCTGCAGTACAATGGTAAAGACGCTGACAGATGGTGCAGGGGTCATGGGTTTAATTCCCCACTGTGCCCAATGAATAAGGCTGGCTGAGGCACTACCATTTATGTGTAATATAGCATTATGAGGCTTTATAATTTTATTTTAATTACTGCTGCTAGCAAACACACTCTCAAAGTGCTGTAACATAAGGTGCTGCATAAGGCACCCCATAAGGTACCCCAGAGGGCACATTTTAAAGTGCACTGTCCGCCACGGCACCCTACAATGTTGCTTAAAGGGTAGCCTATAGGGCGCCATATAGGGTGCCCTATGAGGCACAGCAAGGTCATAGCACTGTTTTTGATGGCAGCACTGTGCATTTAAACACATGGAAATCTTAAGTAGGTGTGCTGACATGCAAGGAGGAACAGCAGTGTAGCACAATGGTTAAGGCACTGACTGATAATACAGGGGTCATGAGTTCAATCCCCAGTGTGCCTAATACGTAAGGCTGGCTGAGGCATCAGCTTTGACATGTAAGTATTGTTTCCTGCGGCACTTTATTTGTATTTTATTAATTGCTGCCAGCAAACACACCCTCATGTGCCGTAACCTAAGGTGCCGCATAAGGCACCCTATAAGGCACTCCATAGGGCACATTATAAAGTGCACTATCCGCCACGGCACCCTATAATGTCCCCTATAGGGCACCCTATCAGTCGCTCCATAGGATACTGTATAGTGCACCTTTTATGGATGGTAACCATAAGGTGCCCTATAGGGCGCCCTATAAAGCGCCCTCTGAGGCACCTTATGGGTACAGTACGCTGAGGGTGTTTTTGCTGACAGCACTAATGTACATTAAAAATAGATAATGCTTTGGACAGCCCTATCAAATAACCCCACTGTGGGTTTGAACCCATGACCTCTGGCTCCACTGGCAGTGAAGTAACCAGTGGGCTACAGCTCTATAGTTGCTAGCAAACCTCTGGCTGGCTGCAGAAGGACTGCAAGTCACCACACAAACAGTCTGCTGTGGTCACCAGGATAGGGTTAACCCACCCATACCCATGATGCACTGCACATGCAAATCAGCAGTCTACAGATGATCACAAGATGGGGTATGCACCCCCACAGCACCTCGGCCTGGTAGGGGGAACTGTGAGTGTGTGTTACTGGCACAGAGTAGCTACACACCGTCACATTGTGCAGGTACTGCACTCACCCTGAGGGTGAGGTGGGGTGCCCAGCACCAGGTGCACAGCAGAGATAGGCCATGCTGCAGGTCCCCAGCAGTGCTAATGTGTGAGATAGGTAGTTTCTGCAGACACACCTTGGATATATCTGTATGTCTCAGTCAGGTGTAGCCCCTATGGACCCCTAGAAGGATTATGTACCACCACCCTCCTTCTCCAGGGCTGAGGGTGGTAAACAGGGTCTCCCACCAACAGATCCACATTCTACCTCCCTGCAATGGTGGCAGTAGAGGGGACCATCAACCCCAGTCCTGCTGGGGAACAGACACCCTACAGGGCAGTCAATGCAGCTCTGTACACATCCGTACCGCAATAGCAGACAGACATTAGGCCTGGATATGCTAAGCTGCACCCCACCACTATCTGATATTCTCCTGCAGCAAGCCTTCAGCCGCTGCACCCTGCAAGGCGCTCCATCAAGACACATACCAGCTGCAGACAGTCTGCTAGCTAGTCCATAGTGCATGTTCCTGGTGGAAATGCATGCACCCAGAACTGGGATGTCAGCATACACAACAAGCAGATAAGTCAGTGACTGGGCCCCAAAAGGAAACCCATAAATATCACATGAGAGAAGTACTATATAGCACTATGGGGGTGCCTAGCCATGCTGTGGTCACTGCACAGTCAGGGTGAGAGTGATCTCCCAGCAGGACATGCTGTGGCCACCCTGTCTGTGCAGGTGGTGGCCGGGCACTACAATGTCCCAGCCAGTACCCTATGCCCTGTGCAGATGCATCCTGGCCAGGCCACCCTGTCTGGGCTATACCCATGGTACCTTGCTCCTCATTATGCACATTGGCAGGCCAATACTGGCAACAGTGCTGGCAGTGTGGGCTGTGGAGGGTGTTTGCAGCCACCACACACTGGATAGACAGACACACACTGCCACACCTATGCCAGCATTGTGCTACTATAGAGGAGTTTAGCAACCCTGGCCACCACACCAGTCCTGGGCACAGCGCAGGCATGGATATGGTACGCAATACTGTTGGGGGTCACTCCCCAGGGTGGTAAACACTGTCAGAGACCAGACCTGAAGCACACTTCACAGACATCAGAAAGGTTGCTATGATGGAGCTCAATCAGCAAACTGTGCTTAACATAGGAATTGCTATCTGCCAGTAATCATAGCAAACTTTTGATAGCTGTGTACCGTATTTCCAGGTGTAGGGTGGCATTGCTAAGGTATGCAAGTGCTAGTATTGGGAGATGCACGCAGGGCCCAATGTCCTGCCTCTCCAGGAGGCATTGGCTAATGGAGCCTGTGGGTGTGGGTGTGTCTGCCCCTGTTGGCTGCTGCTTTACGGCAGAGGTTCCCAACTCCAGTCCTGGTGTGCCAAGATACATGAGATACATCTGCATACCATGGGGGTGGTGCATAGATATGCAGCACAGGTATCTTTATTAGAGGCAGCATGGAACCTGAATGGTGTTTGGCCCTCCCTGCATTTGGGAGACTCTGCTCTAGGTAATGCGCCTGTTTATGGTGTCTTTGCTCTGTAGGGTAAAATGTTTTGGGCATGTTTACGCCATCTGCAATAAACGTTCTGTCTGTATTAGCACATTGTAGTAGTGGGTAAAATATGGGGACTGGGTTGGCAGGCACCATAGCTGGGACTTGAACCTGTGACTTTCTGCCTCCAAACACACTGGTTGTGTGCACTGCACCACCGTGTTGCCACAGAGACGGTGCATTCCCTGGTGATACCATGACTGTTTGTCCGGCAGGGCCTGTCTGTTGCAGTGCATGGCACCCACCTACACAGGGCTAGGCCATGGTCTGCTCTGGGCAGCTGCCACTTCCCCCTCCACCACCAGTACCCCTCCGCCACCATGCTGACATGGCCTTATATTGAAGACAGCATAAAACCTGAATGATTTGTGGCCCTCCAGGACTGCATTTGGGGGACTCTGCTCTAGGTAATGCGCATGTTTCTGGTGTCTGTGCTCGGTGGGGTAAAATATAGGCGTTTGAACCATGCGTATGTTCTCTGCAATAAAGGTTTGTCCTTACTATCACGGTTTAGTAGCAGGTAAAATATGGGGACTGGATTGGCAGTAGCCCCAGCTGGGACTTGAACTTGTGACCTTCTGCTCCTGAACACACTGGCTGTGTTCACCGCACCACACTGTGCTCACAGAGACAGTGCAGTCCCTGGAGATACCATGGTTGTTTGTCAGACAGAGCCTTTCTGTTGCAGTGCATGGCACCCACCTACACAGGGCTAGGCCATGGTCTGCTCTGGGCAGCTGCCACTGCCCCCCTCCACCACCAGTACCCCTCTGCCACCATGCTGACATGCCCTTCTGCTGGTGGTGCTGGTGGTGTGCAGTCTCAAGCCATCCAGTGTGCAGGTAGGCGGCTGCCTATGGTGCGTGTTCTGGGGTAGGGGTGCCTGCATAGGCGTCCACGCTTCCCCCCAACACCGCCTGCCAATGTTCTGTGCCCTTGGGGGTACCTGCTGGGTACTATCCCCTGTGACACTGTGATAAACACTCTCATGCCCATGTTGGGCCCTCATCAGTTGCTGTCTGGCTGATGTTCAGTTTCAGCATTCCTAAGTGCCACCTAGGCATCTGCCTAGTCCACACTGTGCCCCAGCTGCACCACAGCATGTGCTGCCTGCAGCCCTCTGTATCCCCTTTCCCAGCATCTGTCCAGTTGCCCATTCCGACATGCCCGCCCTGCTGTTGTGGAACATGTGCATGCCATAGGTAACCTGTCCAATGGAGAGGGAAACCCTGATCAGTGCTATTTCACTGTGGGATCATTCACCTTGTATGGGGACGGAGTGTAGACCCTTCCAAAATTCATATTTATTTTTTGGGGCTTTCTTGGGAGTGTTTTTTGATGTTTCCCATTACTATCACTATTGCCCAGCTTGATTATGATTTTTTTTTAATTTGTTGGGGTCATTTTCAATGTTTATTTGCACTTTTGTTCCGTGCACATGTATCACACTTATCACTTTTTGTAGGTTTCCCTGGTTTTGCTGTACATTGCTGACAGAAATGGTTTCTTTTCCCTTTAAATCAGCTCTAAGGCGAGGTTTTCACTTGCGTTATTTTTGGCCTCGAATTTCACATCGTTAGTGTGCGGGGAGCCTCTCCCCTCCCACTCTCCACCCATTGACCCCTTCTCTCCGCCGCTGGGGAGCCTTCCTCCGCCCTCCGGGAGCCTTTCCACACCTTCAGCACTTGTTTGCACCGCTGCGCGTGTGAGCGTGCATTAAAGCGCATTTTTGCCCCGTAAAGCGTCATTAGCATTAGTGCACACGTTAAGAAGGTTTAGTAAACATACCCCATAGCCTCTCTTTTGAAAATTAAATGGCTAGCACAGTGGATTTCCTCGCTGCTCTCTTTCCATTTATTAAATCAAATGTGATCCCTCCACCAATTTGATCTTCCCTATCATTGCAATATAATTCCATATCATTGCGATATAATTTGTATCCAGGTATCACAGTGCCACACTGATTATCCTCCTTCAACCAGGTGTCTGAGATGCCAATATATAACCTTTCATTCAATGCTATATATTCTAACTCCATCTTCATTTTTTGACTTCTAGAATTTGCATATAGGCATTTCAAAGTTTGTTTTTGTTCATTTTAACATTCTGGTTATCAATTTGACAGGAGTAAATTGGAATCTTTCAACTTTGTCTGCTCTTTACTTTAAGGCACCTAGATTACTTTTACCGTTATTGGAACCTCTTTATCGAGATGCCATAATTGCCGTGTTTTGCTGGTATCCTTCAAAAATACATTCCAAACCATGTGCTTTTGGACGACTGTTGACTTTCCCCTATTATCTAGTTTAAAAATGTCTCTCTTTTTTTAAAGATTAATGCCAGCAGTCTAGTTCCACCCTGGTTAAGATGAAGCCGGTCCTTTTGGAAAAGTCCTCCCTTTCCCAAACTTTTACCCACTTTCTAACAAATCTAAATCCCTCTTCCCTGCACCATCATCTCATCCATATATTGAAACTCCAGAGCTCTGCCCGCCTCTTGGGTCCTGTGCGAGGAATGGGAAGAATCTCTGAGAATGCTACCCTGGATGTTCTGGATTTCAGCTTTCTACCTAAAAGCGTAAAATTGGCTTCCAGAACCTCCCTACCACACTTTCTTGTCATTGGTGCCAACATTTACCAAGACAACTGGCTGCTTCCCAACACCATCTAGAACCCTATCTATGGGATATGTTTAGGTCTTCCACCTTTGAACCAAGCAGTTAATTTACCAGGCGATCCTCACGTCTACTAGCCACCCAGCTATCTACATGCCTGATAATTGAATCTCCAACTATAATGACAATCCCAACTCTTCCCTCATAGGCAAATGCCCATGGAGATGCACCCTCAGTGCAAGAGGATATTACATCACCTGGAGGACAATTCCTAGCTACAGGATCTTTTCCTGCCACACCAAGGTGGTACTGTCCTTTCAGGTGATCTCTCTCCTCCATGGTAGCAGAGAGGCTGCCAGCCTGGAAGTGGGACTTCTCTACTATGTCCCTGAAGGTCTCCTCTTTGTACCTCTCTGTCTGCTTCAGCTCCTCCAAGACTGCTACTCGAGACTCAAGAAATTGGACTCAGTCCTGAAAACAAGGAGCTTTGTGAACCTAGGAGATAATCATACATGTGTTACTCGGTGCAAAAAGCTAGATAGCCCACATCTCGCTTCTGGACTGCTGTCTGCATCTTAGTTATAATGATTTGTTTATCTATTTAAAGTTGCTCAGTTACTTCAAGTTTCTAGAGGGATAGGGATACTCAAACCAATGCAAATATATCTAATAAGTCTAAGGGACTTTATTTAATGTTCACTTTAAAATGAACCGCAAGGACCTAAATTTAATTTATTCCTAAGACCTTGCTGATGAAGATAACTAGTTAAGCCTGAACGTGAAAAATGTCCTTCCTTTCCCCTTAAGGGGGTCATTTTGAACCACAAATAGCGGGGATGGACGTCCTCACTATTCATGCCGGCTTCAGCCCCCGACTAACTTCCCCACCGATTATGCGGGGAAGTTAGTCGGGGTGGGGAATAGGTGGCCCATGGGCGGAGAGTGGGCGGGCAGTGAGCGGTCGCTGGCCCTGGACATAAAGGGCCAATTCTAATGTCGGCCCTGTACGTCCAGGGCCAGCGAAATGGCTGGGGAAGTTATTCCATTTCCGAGGTGGAATAAGTCCCCTGGATATTTTTTTTTTAACTTCGGGGCACAGAAGGGGCCGGGGGGCTAGGGGACATTCCCTGCAGCACGAACCTGGCCTTTGGAGGCCAGATCAGTGGTCGGGCTGCAGGGAATTTGCAGTTTTGGTCAGTGGCCAGCATCATGCTTTTAAATGGAGCCACGGTGCCATGGCAACATGACAGTATGGCGCCGCGGCTCCATTTAAATGCCCAGACTGAGTTAGCCGGGTGCTGCACATGCAGGCTGGACAGAATTGCTGTCCTGGTCTGCACGTGCAGGACTGTTTGTGATTCTGATTGTGCAGGGCTAGACGTGCCCCATGGGATCAGAATCACAATCCCCTCTCAGGACGCACCGGACGCACAAAGGGGATGGACATGTGGGACAGAATCGGGCCCTCACTGTTTAAGAGCCTATAGATCAAAGATCGTTTCTAGTGTGGATGGGAGTTGGGGGTGGTGGGGGAAAGATTAGACACTAACTGAAAGCTTGTCTCTCAATCTATACCCTAATGGGGTCATTCCAAGGCACGAATAGTGGGGATGGATGTCCCATTGGGACATCCATCCCCGCTATTTGGGCCCGTTTCTGACACCGACTAACTTCCCCACTCATTGTATGGGAAAGTTAGAAGGGACAGGAAAGGGGCGGATTGGGGGAGGCATTAGGGCGGGCAGTGGGCGGTCAACAGGGCCAATTCCAATGTCGGCCCTGTACGTCTGGGGTCGGTGGCTTGAATGGGGAGCTTATTCCACTTCTGAGATGGTATAAGTCCCCAAGTTGGCATGTCCAGGGCTGGAAAGCGGCTGGAGGGACCAGAGGAGATTCCCCACAGCCCATCCCTAGCCTTGGGAGGCCAGATCAAGGGTCGGGCTGTGGGGAATGCAGTTTGCAGTCCAGTGGCCGAGGATCACAGCTTTTGAATGGAGCCACGGGGCCAGGGCAACCGGAAGCCATGGCACTGTGGCTCCATTCAAAGGCCTGACTGAGCTATCTGGGCAAGCCCTATATGTGCAGGCCGACCTGAATTGGGGTCCCAGCCTGCACATACAGGCCTGGACGCAATTCTGATCCTGAGGGGCTAGGTGTGCCCCACGGGATCAGAATCCCGACTAACTCTGTGTGTCCATTTCCAACTGGACATCCATGACAGAATTGGGCTCTATCTGTCTTAATAAACAGAATTTTAAATGGACACAGATTTCTTGTATCAGTTTAACCCAAAGAATTCCTTTTTCCCAAGATTTTGAGAATTTCCCAGCAGAAAGTTAAATAATTAACAGTGGAGATTCCTTTCCAGCAGTAGCAAGCTCTCTCTCAGCAGTCCCTCAAGACTGAATATGTTTTTGGAACATTCTTCTCCCCAGTCATTAGATGTTTCAGCTTTGGGCAAAAGGAAGTGAAGAATATTTTACGTACACCTATGCCTCATTGTTTTTTTGTGTATTTTTTTTAAATTTTTTGTTACTTTATTTTTATTTTCAAATAACACATCATTTACAACCATTTTCATATACTCTCCGCTTGTTTAATTCCCTCCTCTCCTCCTCTCCCTTCCCCCTCCCCACAACTATCAGTGTCCATTATACTGCAATACAATATCATACAAAACGTATCAAACAAATCACATCTAAATAAATCTAAGTATCCCAGCTGAAATCATTTTAATCAGTTCCACTTGCAACATGCACATGGTAGCTAACCATCTACCTTCCTATATGCCCAATTTAATACTTATCCTCCACCGTAGGTGGTTCTATACTACCTACAGTTGGTTCATTAACCAGTATGTTTGCCTTTCCCTTCCCTCTCCTTCTTAACGTACTCAGCCTTCCCCCCTCCTCCCCTCATTTCTCTTCCCCCACCCCACCTTCCCTCCCCTCCTTGTCCAGCTGTCCTTTAACTCTTTCTCTCAATGTTCAATTCATTCTCTTTGCTTCCACTCTTCATATGGACTCCAAATCATGCTAAATACTTCTTTAGATTTGGTTTTGCAGGCAGTTATTCTGCTTATCTCACATAAGTAGTCCAAATGAGACAAAACCTTCTGGCAATCTATATGCCCCTCAGTTTTCCATGCCTTTGCTATCTCCATTCGCACAGCAGTAGCAAAGTAACATAAAAATTTAATCATGGCTCCTCTGTTTCCCTCACCCCACTCATTTAATAGAGTGGCCTCTGGAGTGAGTGATCCCCTTCAGGGCCGTACCGAGTGTAAGTCGCGCCCTATGCAACTTGCACATCGGGTGCGCGCCCCCCCCCCCGCGGCGGGAGAGAAGAGGCGTGCCCGATGTGCAATCGCCGGCATGCTAAGCAGATCTGTCCCTTCCTGCAAGAGCAGGGAGGGGATAGATCTGCTTAGCATGCCGGCGAGAAGGCTTAAGGAGCACATTTTAGCTGTCTGTCGTTGCCTGCTGCTGCTGAGAAAAGAAAAAGTGGCTGCGGCAGGCAACGGCAGACAGCTAAAATGTGCCCCTTAAGCCTTTGCGCCCTGTGCGGCCGCACTGCTTGCACAGGGCTAGGTACAGGCCTGATCCCCTCCACCCCACAATTTCTTTTGCTCTGGCCCTCATCCACTCCTAAATTTGCATAATTGCTGAGCATGTCCACCACATGTGGAGAAACCCCCCTTCTTTCCCACAGCCCCTCCAACATAGTGCATTACCCCTACCCCACATTTTAGCTAGCTTGGCCAGGGTATAAGACATTCTAAACAGCATCTTGTACCCTTGTTCTTGTATGGGTGCTGACACTGAGGAGATCTTTATCCCTTCAAAGATTCTCTCCCATCTCTCCGGATTCCATTCTCCATCTAAATCCTGCTCTCATGTCTTCTCATATTGCTCCTGTACCTCTGAGCTACTCAATTCCCTATATATGCGTGATATCATCCCTTTAACCCCCTGCACCTTTTCAAACATTGTTATAGTCCCACTCCCTATCTGGTCATGTCCTTTCCCCCTCAGCAAGTATGCCAACTAACAGTACCCATACCAATCTCCCTGATCAAGAATGTAGTCATCTTGCAGTTCACGGAGGCTTCTAAGGTTTCTTTGTGAGGAGAGCAGCTGATTGACATATACAACTCTCTTAACTTCCCACCCCTTAAAATATGGGAATTTGTCTGTGTCTTTGATTTCGTCTCTGCATCCGCACTTCCCCCATACACCCCACCAGTCTCCTCTTAGTTTTTTGCCACACTTGCAAGGTATTCTGCGCAAAAGGGTTAACTTCTTCTCCATTATTTACCCCCCTATGTTCCGGCCTCCAGAGCAAATCTACTAACTCTCCAGTTTTTGGGTATACCCTATACACCAATTCCCGTTCTATTTGGCACCATGCTGGGCCTTGCTGCCCTGCCCTCCAATTAAAGATCCAAAACACAAAACCTCCAACAATGTGATGACACCCCAAAAGGGAACAATGTAACAAAAAGTCAAAACATACAAAGCCTGGAAAAAGAAGTTAGTTTAAATAACCTTAAACTTTTGCTTTTCTGTCGGCGTCCACCGACCTGAGATGGGGAGAGGAAAAACCTCCCCACTCGTTGTCGGCAGAGACCTTTTATTGCTTTATTAGATACATCAAAATATCAAAACTATATAGAGTGAAAACATCACTTAGCTGAGAGCTGGCGAAGGGGGCAGCAAGAAGGTGAATCAGCGACATGCATGTTTCGAGTCCCGGAGGGACTCTGTATCAAGCTGTTCCCAAGAATGCACTCGCCCTAAAAAACGCCAGGTAAACCAGGTCCTTTAAAATCACAAACGAAATCCAAGTGGCTGCTGAAAACCGTCATCCACGACAACGGGATGACGTCAAAATGTGCTCAGGGAGGAGGAGAAACCTAAAGGAGACTCCACCAATCACATTCCAGATTAAGTCCCGTAGGAAACACAGTTTGAAGCTGGAAAATCCAACGTTGCTCACGCTGTTGAAGCCGCTGCTCACGATCCCCTCCCCGGGGATCCAGAGGGATAGAATCAATCATGCGCCATCGTAAATCGGAAAAAGAATGATGGTGTTGGAGGCAATGATCCACAATAGGGGCAGAAAGTACACTGTTAGTCAATCGGGAGGCATGTTCACTCAAACGGATCCTCACCGGACGGATAGTCCTGCTGATGTAAGATAAATTACAGGGGCAAGTAATCATATACACCACAAAGGGTGTCAAACAGGTAGAGTGTCCCGTGAACGAAAACGACTTGCCCGAAAACGCATGCATCCAACGAACCCCTTCCTCAGTGGTGGTGCAAAATTTGCAACGTTGACAAGACCAGTGACCTTCCCGGCTTCCATGAGGTTGGGAAGGTAGCAATGGGAGGACAGCATGGACCAGTTGATCACGGACATTACGGCCCCTGGTATAGGCTAACTGAAGAGGTTTACAAAAACAGGAGTGAATCCGCAAAAGCCCCCAATGCTTCTTTAATAGAGCTGTGACCGAGGCCGTATGTTGTGTGAATGGAAGGATCCCCGTCACCATATCTGGTGCTTCCAAAGTGGAAGTAGTGGAAGTGACCAAAGTGGAATCCAAATTGCCCAAGAGCCATTCTCGATGGGAGAACCGGGCCCGGAGGTACGCCCGACGAACCACCGAAGCCGGGTACCCTCGATCCAAGAGGCGTGCACGTAAATCCCGTGCATGGTTCTGAAAATCACTTAGAGAGGAGCAAATCCGTCGAAGGCGCAAGAACTGACCCACGGGAAGCCCCTTACGTAAGGAAGCAGGATGATGACTGTGATAGCGTAATAAATTGTTTCGCTGACTGGGTTTCCGAAACAAGGAAGTAGCTAGTGTATCATCTTGTTTATACACCAAAACATCCAAGAACTCCATCTTGTGAGCATCCATATGACAGGTGAACTGGATATTTGGTTTCAAGCTGTTTAACCAAGCCACAAAGCTCAATAGATGATCAGTGGTGGAAGCCCAGAGCATGAAGATATCATCCAAGTATCGAAGCCAAAGACGTACATGCTGAAAAGCTGGAGCTGGATAAATGAAACGTTCTTCCATATCCGCCAGATACAATGTGGCAATCGAGGGTGCAATGGTGGCTCCCATCGCCACCCCATAGCACTGCTGGTAAAATTGGCCTTGAAAAACAAAGTAATTCCGAGTCAATACTAACCGAGTCAGCTCCAAAAGAAAAGACTTGGGAATCCTAGGAGGTGCCGCCGAAAAAGCTGTTTCCAACACTAACAAGGCTTCTTCCTGATGGATGTTGGTATAAAGAGCCACTACGTCCAGCGTGACCAGCAGATAATCTGAAGTCCTCCCTGGTACTGTGGATAGCAATGACAAAAAATGAGAAGTATCCCTCAGGTAAGATTTAACCCTTTGAGCTTCCTGTCGCAAAAACAGATCACTAAACTGAGATAACGGCTCTAAAATAGAGCCCCGACAGGAAACTATAGGGCGCCCCGGGGGGTCAACCATAGACTTATGAACCTTAGGAACTGTATAAAAGGTAGGAATCCGAGGATGGCGTTGCTGCAAAAACAGTGCTTCCCGTGCGGTGATCCAACCTTGAGATCGAGCATCAGTCACTAGGACTTTAATTAAAAGCTGTAATTGTGGAGTAGGATCCAGCTGTAAGGGCTTATAATATTTGGTATCTGACAACTGAGAAAAGGCCCCCCGTAAATAAGCAGCTCGAGATTGCACCACCACTGCGCCACCTTTATCTGCCCCCCGCACTACCAAATCCTCATTATTCGCCAATTCCCGAAGGGCAGAACGTTGCACATTGGAAACATTGGAAAACCGGCGGGTAAAACATTTCTCCCGGTCTGCTAAATCTTGTAGCACTAAAGATTGATAAACGGAGATGGCAGGATCGACCTGGCCAGGAGGAACCCAGCGGGAAGGAGGGCGCTTTAAAGAACCCTCAATGCTGTCCCGCCCCTGAAAGTAACAAAGAAGCCGCAACTTCCGAAAAAAACGGAATAAGGCTACCCGCATTTCAAACGGGTCATAAGGGATCGTAGGGACAAAAGAGAGCCCCAAGTCTAAAACCTCCATCTGCACAGGGGTCAAGGATGTCCCAGAAAGATTTAGGACTGCTGTTGACGTCGGGCGCGTTGTCTGGTGTTCGGGGGTTCCCAATGATCGCCGGTATAAGGCCGGCGGGCTCGACCCACTCCCCGCCGGCCCCCCCGAAAACCCCGAGACTCAACATGAAAGCCACGGGGTTTCTTACCCCCTCGTGAATTGTCACTCGAATCGGTGTCCTCCGAAGAGTCCGCAAACGTGACACGTTTATCCAAATTTAATCCAGGAGGTTCAGGCGCTTCCAATTCCGATTTCTCATACATCCAGTGATAAACTTGTTCGGCCTCATAGTCCCCTTTGTCCCGCAAAAACTTGTTGGATTTAAAAGCCCGCAAATTATCAAAAAAGCCTTGCAGCTGACAATCCATCTCTTCCAATTTGAGAGAGAAAGTGTCCTCTCCCAGAGACTTTTGAAGAGAAGTTTTTAAATCGGACACTTCCTTGGAAAGAACAGTTTCCTCGACTGTAGTCCGGTCGATGATAAGTGCTATCAAGTCAAAACTGCACTTATTCAAAATGCTGTTCCATTTAGAAACAAATTCAATATCTGAGGTGAATAACTTAGGAGCCCGCGGCATCCGAAGTCCCCGGGGGATTATGCGAGTTTTCAGATATTGAAGCATAGCCGCCCCATGAAGTTGGGCCCGTATATTTCTTTTGCGCAAAGACTTAAGCTGAGTGATTAATGCTTGATTTGTATCCTGCTCGGAACCCAGAGAAGGTGAATCAAATAGGGATTTCCGTTGAAGCAGCGTCTCCAAATACTCCTCCGAAAAGGCAAAAGTGTCCGCAGCCATAGTGAAATGAAGGAAATCGGGTAATCCAAAACACAAAACCTCCAACAATGTGATGACACCCCAAAAGGGAACAATGTAACAAAAAGTCAAAACATACAAAGCCTGGAAAAAGAAGTTAGTTTAAATAACCTTAAACTTTTGTTTTTCTGTCGGCGTCCACCGACCTGAGATGGGGAGAGGAAAAACCTCCCCACTTGTTGTCGGCAGAGACCTTTTATTGCTTTATTAGATACATCAAAATATCAAAACTATATAGAGTGAAAACATCACTTAGCTGAGAGCTGGCGAAGGGGGCAGCAAGAAGGTGAATCAGCGACATGCATGTTTCGAGCCCCGGAGGGACTCTGTATCAAGCTGTTCCCAAGAATGCACTCGCCCTAAAAAACGCCAGGTAAACCAGGTCCTTTAAAATCACAAACGAAATCCAAGTGGCTGCTGAAAAACGTCATCCACGACAACGGGATGACGTCAAAATGTGCTCAGGGAGGAGGAGAAACCTAAAGGAGACTCCACCAATCACATTCCAGATTAAGTCCCGTAGGAAACACAGTTTGAAGCTGGAAAATCCAACGTTGCTCACGCTGTTGAAGCCGCTGCTCACGATCCCCTCCCCTCCCCGGGGATCCAGAGGGATAGAATCAATCACGCGCCATCGTAAATCGGCAAAAGAATGATGGTGTTGGAGGCAATGATCCACAATAGGGGCAGAAAGTACTCTGTTAGTCAATCGGGAGGCATGTTCACTCAAACGGATCCTCACCGGACGGATAGTCCTGCCGATGTAAGATAAATTACAGGGGCAAGTAATCATATACACCACAAAGGGTGTCAAACAGGTAGAGTGTCCCGTGAACGAAAACGACTTGCCCGAAAACGCATGCATCCAACGAACCCCTTCCTCAGTGGTGGTGCAAAATTTGCAACGTTGACAAGACCAGTGACCTTCCCGGCTTCCATGAGGTTGGGAAGGTAGCAATGGGAGGACAGCATGGACCAGTTGATCACGGACATTACGGCCCCTGGTATAGGCTAACCGAAGAGGTTTACAAAAACAGGAGTGAATCCGCAAAAGCCCCCAATGCTTCTTTAATAGAGCTGTGACCGAGGCCGTATGTTGTGTGAATGGAAGGATCCCCGTCACCATATCTGGTGCTTCCAAAGTGGAAGTAGTGGAAGTGACCAAAGTGGAATCCAAATTGCCCAAGAGCCATTCTCGATGGGAGAACCGGGCCCGGAGGTATGCCCGACGAACCACCGAAGCCGGGTACCCTCGATCCAAGAGGCGTGCACGTAAATCCCGTGCATGGTTCTGAAAGTCACTTAGAGAGGAGCAAATCCGTCGAAGGCGCAAGAACTGACCCACGGGAAGCCCCTTACGTAAGGAAGCAGGATGATGACTGTGATAGCGTAATAAATTGTTTCGCTGACTGGGTTTCCGAAACAAGGAAGTAGCTAGTGTATCATCTTGTTTATACACCAAAACATCCAAGAACTCCATCTTGTGAGCATTCATATGACAGGTGAACTGGATATTTGGTTTCAAGCTGTTTAACCAAGCCACAAAGCTCAATAGATGATCATTGCCTCCAACACCATCATTCTTTTGCCGATTTACGATGGCGCGTGATTGATTCTATCCCTCTGGATCCCCGGGGAGGGGAGGGGATCGTGAGCAGCGGCTTCAACAGCGTGAGCAACGTTGGATTTTCCAGCTTCAAACTGTGTTTCCTACGGGACTTAATCTGGAATGTGATTGGTGGAGTCTCCTTTAGGTTTCTCCTCCTCCCTGAGCACATTTTGACGTCATCCCGTTGTCGTGGATGACGTTTTTCAGCAGCCACTTGGATTTCGTTTGTGATTTTAAAGGACCTGGTTTACCTGGCGTTTTTTAGGGCGAGTGCATTCTTGGGAACAGCTTGATACAGAGTCCCTCCGGGACTCGAAACATGCATGTCGCTGATTCACCTTCTTGCTGCCCCCTTCGCCAGCTCTCAGCTAAGTGATGTTTTCACTCTATATAGTTTTGATATTTTGATGTATCTAATAAAGCAATAAAAGGTCTCTGCCGACAACTAGTGGGGAGGTTTTTCCTCTCCCCATCTCAGGTCGGTGGACGCCGACAGAAAAACAAAAGTTTAAGGTTATTTAAACTAACTTCTTTTTCCAGGCTTTGTATGTTTTGACTTTTTGTTACATTGCTCCAATTAAAGATGGCACGTAAATGTGCAGCTTGATAGTATTTATCCACATCTGGCACCACTAGTCCTCTCTTCTCCTTGGGTCTACAAATCACTTGTCTCCTCACCCTGGGTGGATGCTTCGTCCATATACGTATATGAAAACAATCTTCACTGCACTAATTTCATCATTATATTTGGGGCCAGTATTGGCAAGGACATAAAGAGGAACAGTAGCCTGGGCAACACATTCATATTGATTATGGATATCTGGCCAAACCAGGAAAAGCATTTCTTATCCCATCTACTATGAACATTCAAGACTGCCCTGCAAAGGGGTTCATAGTTAAATTTCACTAAATCCTTCCACTGATTACATATTTGCACCCCCAGGTACTTAATATGTTTCTTGGCCCATTGAAAGAGGAATGCATCCTTCAATCTATTTTCTAAATCTGGTGGAAGAACCACCTTAAGTATCTCTGTTTTCCCCATATTCATCTTGTATCCTGACACTAAGCTATATTCCTGTAACTCTTTTATCAGGCACAGTAGCATGGTTAGGGGTTGGGAAACAAAATTAATTACATCTGCAAAAAGCGAGATTTTATATTCTTCAGTTCCAGCCCGAAACCCTTTTATATCAGCCTGGGCCCATATCCTCGCTACTAATGGTTCAATCACTAAAACAAACAAGATTGGCGATAGGGGGCACCCCTGCCGCGTTCCTCTGCCCAGTGGAAATTCTTGAGAATACTCTCCGTTCACCCTTACTCTAGCATTTGGTTCTGTATACAAAGCATGTATCCACCTTAAAAAATGTTCCTCAAATCCCATTTTTTCCAGAACTGGGAACATGAATGGCCATTTCACTCGGTCGAACACTTTTTCAGTGCCTACTGCCATCACTAGGGATGGGGATTTATCCTTCTGAGTTAACCATATTAAATTTAAAAATTTGTGTATATTATCACTGGCTTGCCGCCCTGGAATAAAACCTGTCTGGTCAGCCTCAACCAGTCATGGCAGGAACTGTTGTATTCTATTTACCAGTACCTTTGCCAGAATTTTTACATCCAAGTTGATTAGGGATATTGGACGGTAGGATGCACATTTTCCCACATTCTTGCCTGATTTTGACAGGACAGTAATTCCTGCTGTTCTAGCGGACCGCAGTAGTTCTTTGCCTCTCAAGACTCCATTGAAGACATCCGTTAGTTCGGGCGTTAGTTCTACTGCAAACCATTTGAACAGGGTGGCTGTCATTCCATCAAGACCGGGCGCCTTGCCTTCTGTCAGCCCCTTAATTACTTTCAACACTTCTGCTCTTCTATGTGCCTGTCCAACCATGCCACTTCCTCTTCCGCTAGTCTGGGTAACTTTATTTAATCTAAGTAGTTCTGTAATGGTATTCCCCCTGCTTTATATTCGGACTGGTATAGCTCCTGATAAAATTCACTAAATACTTGAAGGATGTTCTTCGTGCCCATCTCCCATTGCCCCTTTCTGTTTTTGATCTTCCCTATATGCTGCTGCACTTGTCTTTCCCAAAGTTTCTTGGTTAAATATCTACCTGGCTTGTTCCCAGAAATGAACATGGTGTGCCTCAACTTAATAAGTTCAAATGCCCATTCCTCAGCTTTAAGTGCCTCTAGCTTCCTACCTAAAGCAGTCAATTGCCTCTGCAACTGTTTCCCTCCCCGTTTTCCATGTTGTATAGTTAACTGGCGTATTTTATCTCACAATTCTATTTCTTTCTGCTCTTTTTGTTTTTTTTCTTCCTCGATCCTACCGAGATTAAATGATCCCTGAGGACTGCCTTAAGCTCGTCCCATACTAGTGAGTTGTTTATTGAAATGGAGATACTCTTTTATTACCGTTTGTGTGGCTCTTACCTGGCTTTCCTCAGATAATAAGAAGTCGTTCAACCAGCAGAACTTTAATTCTCTCTTTTGCCCCTCAGTATCAACTGTAATAACTACCAGTGCTTGGTCAGACCATGTGATTGGTCCCATGGTGATATCTTGGACCTGCTCCATTATTGATGCAACCACCCAAAACATGTCTAGTCTACTATAGGTTTCATGTGCATGTGAATAAAAAGTGTATTCACGCCTATTGCCTTTCAGATACCGCCATACCTCCTGCACCCCCCCCAACTTCTTCATTAATGCCTGTAACCCGAGCCTGCCCCCCCCCCTACTCCCTCCTCCCCATGTGGTGTCCAGCTTGGGGTTCACTACTGTATTGAAGTTCCCACCTACTATTAGGGGTCCACTCACATGATCTTGTATTCCAGCTCTCATTCATTCATAAAAGCCCCTTTGCTGTTGGTTGGGGGCATACATACAACTCAATGTAACCTCCCAACCATTAATCTTCCCTGACCACAGTATAAACCTCCTTTCTGGATCTCTTAACAGTTCCCTCTCCTCTAGAACCAGATCTTTAGAAAACAGAAGGCCCACGCCTTCTTTTTTAAGATGTGACCTATTCAGGGCCATATAAATTTGATCATATAAGCCACTTTTCAGCCACCGCTCCTGTGCCTGTGTGAGATGAGCCTCCTGCACCATCAAAACAGCTGCTTGCATGCTTTCCCACTCTCTCAAGAGAGATTTTCTTTTTTGCCATACATTTAACCCTTTAACTTTAAGTGTCATGACCCAGAGTTCCATACCCCCTCCTCCTTTAGGACCCATGACTTATACTTGAAGGATCTATCTTCCTCCCTATATGGATAGTCCTTACCCCTTCCCTCCCTCAACCCTCCCTCATCCCTACCCTTTTCTCAAAGCTATCCCAGCTCATGTTCCCTCCGGAAAGGCTCATCCCATGTATGCCCTTACCCCTCCATATTTCCTAAACTTATATGCCCCTACCCCACATCGCCAACGTTATCCTTCTTTTACCTCTTCCCCTTCCTTTACCCAAACCCTCGTCCCCCAAGCCCATTCCCCTCTCAACTCTTATCCTCCTCCCTTTATACACAGTAGTCCTCCCACCCCACTCTCCATGAATTACAGCTAATAAAATACAAAAGGAGGGATAAAAGGATGGGGGGCCATATAACCCCCCCTACTGCGGTATACTGTCCAGCCTCAGAACCCCTCATCGCTGCATCATTCTTCCCCAAAGCAGTTCATCCACTTTTCAGCGATCCTCAGTCTCTGATCTAGTTAGTCTTTTCTTCCGTTGCTCCTTTTTTTCCATTTTCTTCCACTTCTGTTGGGGGGTCCCCCACCTCAATGCTTCCCTCCACAGCTGTGCCAGGTAACTCCTATAGACTTGCTTCTTTCATTGCTGCACTCAACTCCTGTACAGTCACTGCTCTTTTAGTAACTCCATTAAATGTGAATGCCAAGCCTATTGGGTACAGTCATTTATATTTGTGTCCAGCCTCGCAAAGACACTTTATACATCCACTCCATTCTTTACGCCTTTGCAAAGTAGCTTGTGCCAGGTCAGCGAATACTGCCATTCAATTACCATCCCATACAAATTGCCCTGCCGCCCTCATTCATAGGGCTATTTCCTCCTTCTGAGTATAATTGTGCAGACAAATTACAATGTCCCGAGGGCGATCAGTCCACAAAGGTCCTAGAGCTCTGTGAGCTCTATCTATTTTTATCGTATTAATCGGGTGTTCTTCTCCACTGTCAGAATGCTGCAGAAGGGCTGCACACACTTCCTGATACACCCATTCACAGTCTCGGTATTTTTCACTCTCAGGTACCCCCTTAAGTTATTCCGCCTGGAGCGGTTCTCCAGGTCCTTCAACTTAAGTTGTAGTTGTTCATTTGCCAGCTCCGTGGAGGAGCCAGAAGTCTCCAAAGACTCAATTTGGCCTTGCATTTCCTCCACATGCATTTTAGTGTCCTCTATGTATCAGCCTACCTCCTGAATATCATTTCTCAGCTCTCTCAATGCTTCTTCCACTTCAGCTCTTACCTTAGCTATATCCACTTTGAGTTTGTTGAACCAAGAACGGAACTCCGATCTGGTAATTTGTACCACTGCACCTTTTCCTGCTAGCACACCGCTCGCGGCTGCCCCATCCTCCTCCTCCGTCTGTGCTCTCTCATCATTGGGCACCATTTTTTCAGCCTTCTTTTCCTCTGCTCTCTAACCTGCATAAGCAAACTCTCTCAAATCTGCTGTTTTACATCTTGTGGAGGCCATTGTGCTAGCTGTGGGTAGCTTGTACGTTCCTATTGCTGTTCTGGGTCATTAGCACTGACGGGGCTTGAAAAAAACACTCTTTTGGTGAGATAGATAAGGAGCTCTTCACTCACCCAGCCATACGGTTGGGATGATATCACTTCCCCCTTGTGTCATTTTTTTATTACTTGATCTACCTTTTTTATTTGTCTCCTCTCTTCTCCATTCTTGTGGTCTAATTATGGCAGAATATGATTATAGATCCCGATATTCAGCGATAGCAGCTAGCATGGGCAGCCCAAGGGGGGGGGGGGGTGCGGGGCCATGTGTGGAGACTCATTGCGGGGCCTCATTTGCATAAATATTTGCATCATGTTAACATGCACTAACTTTTAGTAAACATATCTCTTAATGAGTGTCTGGATAAAGAAAGATGACCAGGTTTCCACATTACTATACGCCAGTGACACCGACAGGCACATTAGGAAGTATTATAAACACTGCCCATTTAGAACCCATAGCAAACCCGCCGAATCATAACAGCACCACCTGGACTCACAAAGCACCAAACCCTACCTATCAAAAGGCAACACTGCAAATATTAAACCAATACATCTCAGAGAATACCAATACATCTCCTACTGGGGAAAGAGAACAAGTGGGACCAGGGCCGGATTTACGTATACGCCATGTACGCCATGGCGTAGGGCCCACAGCCGGCAGGGGCCCATAAAAAAAGAACCAGTTTTTTTTTTTTAAACTAATTTTAAAAAAAAAACCTGGTGGCTGGCGCCGCGGGGCTCCCTCTGCTGCCGCGGGGGCCCCGTCTACAAGCTGGTCGGGTCGGGTCGGGTCGGGTCTCTCTCCCTCCCTCCCTCGCTGCAGGCTGCGAGAGACGCGAAGATAGAGCGTCTCCTCGCGTCTGTGTGAAGCCCGCAGGGGCTGATGGTATTTCCCATCAGCCCCTGCGGGCTTAACACAGACGCGAGGAGACGCTCTCCCTTCACGTCTCTCGCAGCCTGCAGCCTCCAGCCTGCAGCGAGGGAGGGAGAGAGACCCGACCCGACCGGACCCGACCGGACCCGACCGGACCCGACCAGCTTGTAGACGGGGCCCCCGCGGCAGCAGAGGGGGCCCCGTGGCGGCAGCCACCAGGTTTTTTTTTTTAATTAAATTTTACTTTAGGCCGGGGGGGGTAGGACTGGTAATGGGCTATGGGGGGGGGGGTTAGGACTGGTAATGGGCTATTGTGGGGGGGTTAGGACTGGTAATGGGCTATTGGGGGGGCTGGGGCTGGAAATGGACTGGGGGGGGTAGGGCTGGTAATGGGCTATTGGGGGGCTGGGGCTGGAAATGGGCTGGGCTGGGCTGGGCTGGGCTGGGCTGGGCTGGGGGGGGTTAAGGCTAGAGGTGGGCTGATGGGGTTAGGACTGGTAATGGACTGTGGGCTGTTGGGGGGGCTTAGAACTGGCAATGGGCTTTGGGGGGGGTTAAGACTGGTAATGGGCTGTGGGCTGATGGGGGCTGTCTGGTAATGGGCTATGGGGGGGGCTAGGACTGGAAATGGGCTGGGGGGTTAAGACTGGAGGTGGGCTGATGGGGTTAGGACTGGTAATGGGCTGTTGGGGGGGGTTAGAACTGGTAATGGGCTTTGGGGGGGTTAAGACTGGTAATGGGCTGTGGGCTGATGGGGGTTGTCTGGTAATGGGCTATGGGGGGCTAGGACTGGAAATGGGCTGGGGGTTAAAACTGGAGGTGGGATGATGGGGTTAGGACTGGTAATGGGCTGTGGGCTGATGGGGGGGTAGGACTGGCAATGGGCTATGGGGGGCTGACTGGAAATGGGTTGATGGGGTTAGGACTGGAAGTGGGCTGATGGGGGGTTAGGACTGGTAATGGGTTATAGGGGGGGCTTAAACTGACAATGGGGTGATGGGGGGTTAAGGACTGAAAATGGGGTGATGGGGGGTTAAGGACTGTAAGTGGGGTGATGGGGGGGCTAGGACTGGTATTGGGTTGGGGGGTTGCTAGGACTGGAAATGGGCTGATGGATGGCTAGGACTGGAAATGGGCTGATGCAGGGACTAGAAGGGAATGGATGCTGGGTGAGGCTGGAACTAGAAGGGAGCTGATGTTGGGGGAGGATTAGAATGGGATGGGGCTGGAAGAGTAAAATGGAGAAGGGAAAAATATTTTGTGTGGGAGGGATAAAAAATCTACAATTGGCCGGGTATTGGGAGAGTAAGTGGGGATTGAGGATGGAGGGGTAAAATTTGAGTGGATGAAATAGGAATGAGGAAAGAGCAAAAGGAGAAAGATTAGTATGTTAAAGCAGATGTAGAGAGAGAGAATGGAAAAAAATCTAGAAGAGAGAAGAAAGGACAAATGGACAGCAGACGATGGAGAGTTAGCAGAAGACACGAAGAAACCAGAAGAAAGTGGCTGGAGCAATTGCAGCTGAAAAAAATGCACAAAAGGTAGAAAAATATCTCTTTATTTTGAATTTATTAATTGGAATATGTCAGCTCTGGTAAATGTGCATCATTAACATCTGTGCTTTGTTTAGTACAAGAGCAAATTAATGTATAGTTTTATTTCTACAGTGTTGTACATTCCAAGTTTGGCTTTTGGGATTCCCAGTTTAATTATTGTCTTCCTATTTCTAAATTGTGATTACTTGTTTGGTGATGGTCTATGTTCTGCATGTGTAACTGAGCTGAGGTGTTCTGTTTATATAATTCCTATTTGACATTGCCACTTGTTCTCTTTCCCCAGTAGGTCATGTATTGTTGTTCTCTGAAATGTATTGGTTTAATATTTGCAGTGTTGCCTTTTGATTGGTAGAGTATGGTGCTTTGTGAGTCCTGGTAGTGCTGTTAGGATACGGCGGGTTTACTATGGGCAGTGTTTGTAGTAGTTCCTAATGTGTCTGGCAGTTGGCACTGGATTATAGTAATGTAGAAATCTTTTAGTCTTTCTTTATCCATACACTCATTAAGAGGCACGTTTACTAAAAGTTAGTATATGGTAACATTATGCAAATATTTATGCAAATGAGGCCCCTTATGCAAATGAGGTCCGCACCCCCCTTGGGCCGCCCCTGCTGGGGGCCCACAATTTTTGTTGGCGTAGGGCCTCACTCAAGGTAAATCCGGCCCTGAGTGGGACTGTCACATAGAAACTACATGAACAGAATACTGCAGCTCGGTTGCACATGCAGAACATAAACCATCACCAAAAAAGAACAAGGGATCACAATTTAGAAATAGGAAGACAATAATTAAACCGAGAACCCCAAAAGCCAAACTTGGAATGTACAACAACACTGGAGAACTAAAACTATAAATTAATTTCCTCTTGTACTAAACAAAATGCAAAGACATACCTCCGTATTAACTTTAAAAAAACAGAGGTTCTAATAATCACAAGGAATAAATCTTTCTCCCCTCCATCAATTCTAAAAGTCAGAGATGCTGATCTCCCAGTCAAATCAAATATTCGATATCTAGGAGTAATTCTGGATCAAAGGTTAGACTTCAAGGAACATATAAAACGCACCGTAAAGGTCGTTTACTTCAAGATAAAAACCCTTCGTCATCTCAGACCTATGATGAAGTCTGATGACTTCCGCACCATCTTTCAAGCTCTAGTCACGCCGCACTTTGATTATGCTAACATAATACTCCATGGCTTACCAAATATAACTATTAATCCTCTACAATTAGCCATGAACACAGCTGTTCGTGTCCTCTGCGGATCATCAAAGTGTGAGCATATTTCCCCCATTCTAGAGAAGCTTCATTGGTTACCAATAAACTGTAGAATCCAATATAAGGCCATCCTTACCACCTTTAGGGCCTTCAATAATATTTCTCCAGATTCCATTTCTGATCTTATCATACACACAACAAATAACAGGTCCAGGAGATATCCAGCTGTTGACACACTACTTATACCAAATGTTTCCTTAAAAGCTAATCAATCATCCATCAATAGGGCTTTTTCGAATTATGCTCCTAGATGTTGGAACAAACTCCCTCCCAATATCAGAGCAATTAAAGACATCAAACAATTCCAAAAAGCCCTTAAACACCACCTTTTCATCGCACACTTCAAACACCTAAACACCCCTTCCCCTCCCCCATCCTTTTAACCTCATACCTACCCTAACTGTATAGATTTTATATATCTCCAACATGTATTTTGTAGAAATATAAATGATTTCCCTGTTTACTTCCATGTTAATTTTCCTGTTACTTGTAATAGGTCTGTTATATCTGACCAATTGTTGTATTGTTTCAATGTAAACTGCACTGATGACAAATAGCGCGGTATATAAGAAAATTAAATAAATAAATAAATTAGTGATGCACATTTCCCAGAGTTGACATATTCCAGTTAATAAATTCAAAATAAAAAAGTATTTTTCTACCTTTTGTTGTCTGGCCATTTTATTTTTCAGTTGCAATTGCTCCAGTCACTTTCTTCTGGTTTCTTCGTGTCTTCTGCTAACTCTTCATTGTCTGCTGTCCATTTGTCCTTTCTTCACTCTTCCTAGTTTTTTTCCATTCTCTCTCTACATCTGCTTTAACATACTGATCTTTCCCCTTTTGCTCTTTCCTCCATTTCTTTCTTACTCCTTTTTCATCCACTTAAATTTCACCTTTCCATCCTCAGTCCTCACTTACTCTCCCAATACCTGGCCAATTGTAGATTTTTCTTCCCTCCCACACCAAATATAATTTCCCCTCTCCATCCTCATTCCCCCAGCCCCATCCCCTTCTAGTGCTCACCCAACATCAGCTCCTTCCTAGTTCCAGCTCCACCCAGCATTCACTCCCTTTTAGTCCCATTCTCCCATCCCCCCGCATCAGCCCATTTTCAGTCTTAGCCCCCTCATCAGTCTATTTCCAATCCTAGCCCCCTATCAGCCATTTCCAGTCCTATCCTAGCCACCTATAAGCCCATTTCCAGTCCAAGCCCCCCATCAGCCATTTCCAGTCCTATTCTAGCCCCCCATCAGCCCATTTAAAATCCTAGCTCCCTATCAGCCATTTCCAGTACCATTCTAGCACCCCATTAGCCCATTTCCAGTCCAAGCCCCCATCAGCCCATTTCCAGTCCTAGCCCCTCCATCAGCCATTTCCAATCCTATCCTAGCCAGCCATTAACCCATTTCCAGTCCAAGCCTCCTCATCAGCCCATTTCCAGTCCAGGTCCCCCCAATCAGTCCATTTCCAGTCCTAGCCCCCCCCCCCCATCAGCCATTTCCAATCTTATCCCAGCCCCCCATCAGCCCATTTCCAGTCCAAGTCCCCCCATCAGTCCATTTTCAGTCCTATCCTAGCCCACCCCCCAAAGAGCCCCACACCTGTCTGACATTTTCAGAGGGAGCTGGGGAGGCCTGAAGCCCCAGCTCACCTCTGCACAGCTGCCAGAGTAAAGAACGGTATGTTCCTTCACTGCAGTAGCTGTATTCTCCTGAAGCCTGCTGGCACCAGAAATTAAAGTGCATTTTGTGTTTCCAGGCACTCAGTGCGCTTCACAAGAACACAAATGCTAGAGTGAAGGAACATGCTGCTCTTCACTCTGGCAGCCGTGCAGAGGTGAGCCGGGTCTTCAGACCTCCCCAGCTCCCTCTGAAACCAGCCCTGCAAACCAAGCATATGCAGAATGACGTTGGCGCAGGGCCCCCTGAAGCATGGGGCTCTGTGCAGACAACATTCTCACACAATGGACCGGACGGGACGTGCTGGCCCTAGCAGCCAATGTGTTTATAGGAATTAGAAACTGCCACTGAATGCTAAATCTGGATATCCAAAGCTAGGGCCAAATATGGCCACCGGCATTGAACATCCGGGTTCACCACTGAAGCAGGAAGCTAACCGGGCAGCAGCGATCTTCAGCCACTGCACAGTTAACTTCAGCTGAGAAAGTTAGGACAGCCTTTTCTGTGCCTAACTTTTGCTGAATGTCGCTGCTAACGGTTATCCCCAGATGCCGCCTCTTGGAACACCCCCGATACTAACCGATTAGCATGTGCATGTGTAGTAGTGGTGCCCATGGATATTCAGCTGAATATCCCGCTTTGTGACATTTACACGGTTTGCAGGTCTGCGAACTATGTAAGTGCTTTTGAATATTGGGATCATAATCTCTTGTTTTTTCTTTAAACTATTTTGATTATACCTTTTCTTATTTGTGTATGTCTTCCATTTTGTTTCTTCAACAAGTGCATACCTATTTTTATACTTGAAACTTAAATAAATAAAACATTTTAAAAAAAGAAAAAGGATTTTGTGGCACATCTGTACAGAAAATCCTAAACTTCAGGCTCCCATGGGCAAAAAAACTTGTATACTTCAAAAAGAGCACTCCCTTCTGCTACATAATAATACTGCTACCTTTTCTGCTTATCATTTCCAGAGCATTCATCCACACAAAAGACAATTCCTTCTCCATAGAGCTTACAACTAATTAAGGCAAGCATACAAGACATACAGCAAACTTTCACTGAAGGGAAGTCACATAAAGACCATTTTTTTTTCTGGAAGACTGCGTGGTTTCCACAGAGGGAGTAAGGCAGATATCTGAATTCCAGCTCACGGTTTCATTTGGCCATGAGTTCTGTTGAAAGGGGGCTCCCTCTCCTCTGACCACCAGTTTATTAAAATAGCTAATTAGGGCAATTACTATCAAGCAGTGCCCTCCTCCTCAGCACCCCTTCAATGTGTTCTCTCTCTCTCTTTCTTTCTCTAATTGAAAGGCTTAATGAGGTCCCTAGGGGTCTTCCTATAGAGCGCAAGCTAATTAGGACTTGCACATGAGCGGGGCCTGTCACACCATCAGGCATTAGAAAAACAATAACAGAACGGAGTTGCTGGCTGTATCTCTTCACCTGCCTTTTGTGAGGAGTGCGGAAGAGATGGACGTACCAGATGTCAAGATTCATGGTTAGAGACAGGAGGCTTACTGAGATGCTTATGGAGCCATTGGCTTCTCTACCAAAGCAGCTGTTGAAAAGGCAGAGGCCAGACTTAATACATATTAATAGGCATCATTAAATTCTTCCATTTACTAATTGTTTCTCCTTTTTGATCTTTTATGCTGACCAGATTAACCCTTGGGGGAAGGGGAGAGGTTGGCAACAGAGAGGTGGGGGTGGGGGTGGGAAGGGGGGGGTGCTGAAATGTTTTCTAGATTTTGCATTTTTTTCACCTCTGAATTTTTGACAAGGTAAAAGACTTCATTATCCTTTCATAATCACAGTCACTTAAATATCACATTGTATGCAATTAAATCTGTTTCCTGGAGACCTCCATTTTACATTAAGCTCCAGTATCTGTGGTAATTTATATATGGGGCAGAAGTAGGACTGTACTATGGAAGTTTCTTGCTAGACATTAGCAGAATAGATTTTGTAGGGATATGAACTGAGAGCCTGTGGCCAATGCAGCCGAGGAAGCAGTAACTCTGTATTGGAAAGGCAGCCTATAAATCAAATAAAATCAAGCACAAATCCAAACTGAACTGGATTCCTACTGATGCTCAGAACTGGCCAAAGGGTATCTCACACCTTAGGCCATAGGTGTCAAACTCTGGCCCGCGGGCCAAATTTGGCCCGTAGTGTAATTATATTTGGCCCGCGAGGCTATACCAAATGACTACTAGAGCTAGCCTGCCGGTATTATACAGCGCATTCATTCATCGCTAATACTACAAATCCCATAATGCCTTGCTGTTGTTTTGGCGCGTCAATCAGGACAGGTCCCAGAAACGCCCTCTCCTGTGTGACAGAAGTCATAGCGATCTCAAGCTACAACTGTCACTGTGGAACCCCTTCCCAAAAATGGCAAAAAGAAAGGCAGACAACAGGAACTTTCTGGACAGGTGGGAGACAGAATATTTGTTTACATATGTAAAAGACAGACCTGTTTGTCTGATTTGTGGAGTCAACGTGGCTATAACTAAGGAGTATAACATTCGACGACACTATGAAACAAAACACCATGACAAGTACAAGGACCTGGACATGACTCAAAGGAGCCAGAAAGTGGAGGAGATGAAAAGAAGTTTGGTTTCACAACAGAATATGTTCAAAAAAGCCACATCACAAAGTGAGGCTGCTGTAAAGGCTAGTTATATTGTGGCAGCAGAGATCGCAAAATCAGCCCGGCCCTTTAATGAGGGAGAGTTTGTGAAAAAGTGCATGTTGAAAGTTTGTGACATCGTGTGCCCAGAGAAAAAGCAAGCCTTTTCAAACGTGAGCCTGAGCAGAAACACAGTAGCTGATCGCACATGTGATCTTGCCACCAATCTGTATGACCAGCTTTTGGAAAAGGGAAAAGATTTCGTTGCATTCTCCCTTGCTGTGGATGAGAGCAGCGACGCATCTGATACTGCTCAGCTGTCAGTCTTCATCCGTGGAGTGGACTCAAATATGTGTGTTACGGAGGAGCTATTGGGATTCAAATCAATGCATGGCACAACCACAGGAAAGGAAATTTTTGAGGAGGTTTCCAAATGCGTAACTGAAATAAAGCTGCCGTGGGATAAACTCGTGGGATTAACGACAGATGGTGCGCCAGCGATGTGCGGTAAAACAAGTGGACTGGTGGGCAGGGTCCGGGAGAAGATGCAGGAAGAGAACTGTGCAGGTGAACTAACTGTTTATCACTGCATCATACATCAGGAATCATTGTGTGGCAAAGCCCTAAAGATGGAACATGTTATGACCACAGTAACACAAGTAGTTAACTTTATAAGAGCCAAAGGTCTGAATCACCGCCAGTTTAAGTCTTTTCTGGAGGAGTGTGGTTCGGAATACGCAGACGTGCCGTATCACACAGAGGTGAGATGGTTAAGCCGAGGAAAAGTACTGAATAGATGTTTTGAGCTGCATGAGGAAATATGTCAGTTTCTGGAAAGCAAAGGGAAGGACACAGCAGAGCTTCGGGAGAAAAAGTTTCTGTGTGAGCTGGCCTTTCTGTGTGACATCTCGAGCCATCTCGATGCGCTGAACCTGCAGCTTCAGGGGCGGGGGCGCATCATCACAGACATGTACGCTGCAGTGAGGGCTTTTAAAACTAAACTGTGCCTGTGGGAGAATCAGATGCTGCAAGGAAACCTTGGCCATTTTTCCTGCTGCCAAACCATGAAAACGCAGTTCTTTACCAACTTGTTCCCATGCGCACAGTTTGCTGAAAAACTCAGTGTACTCGGCGCTGAGTTTAGCCGGCGATTTGCCGACTTTGATGTCCAGAAATGTAGGTTTGAACTGCTCAGTAATCCCTTTGCAGTTAATGTGGAAAACGCACCAACCAACCTCCAAATGGAGCTAATTGAACTCCAGTGTAATGACACGCTGAAGTCAAAGTATGATGCTGTGGGCGCCGCCCAGTTTCCACAGTTCATCCCTGACACAATGCCTCAGCTCCGCACCCAAGCTGCTCAGATGCTCTCCATGTTCGGCAGCACTTATCTATGTGAGCAACTTTTCTCCTCGATGAAGATGACCAAAACATCTCACAGGAGACGTCTGACTGATGAACACCTTCGCTCGATACTGAGGATTTCCTCAGCTCAAAGCCTGAGCCCAGACATTGATGAACTATCATCCAAGAAGAGATGCCAGGTATCTGGCTTGGGCACATCAGATTAGATCAGTGTGCAGCAAACTGAGCAATAATTAACGTTTTCTTTATGCACTTTTTCTTGCTACTCCAAGACATGGGCTTGAATGGTTGATTAATTTTATTATTGTTATTTTATTTTAAAAATTATTATTTATTATTATTTAAATCTTATTTAATAAATGAATGTCATTGATGTTTTTTTTATTTGAAATTGGTTTTTGCATATCTGAACTATTAAGTTATAAATTGTATAGTAATAGGTGTTGCTTCATATTCAATGTTAAAGCAAATCTTGTTTGGGTCCATATTAAAAGGTTCATTTGTTCAATGCTGGCCCGCGACTTTGTTCAAGTTTTACATTTTGGCCCACTGTGTATTTGAGTTTGACACCCCTGCCCTAGGCAAACCTTCCACCATGATGCACCCCTCCCTCATTATCCAGCATCTCCCATTCCCTATGCCTCCCCTCCCCGCCCCCCCCAGGGCAGCATCTCTCCTTCCTTTCTCTTCCCCCCTAAGTGTCCAGCATCTCTCCTTCCCTTATTTTTCTTCCCCCAAAGGTATCCAACACCAGCATTTTCTCTTCCCCCCCAGGGGTCCAGCATATCTCCTTCCCTTCTATTTCTCCCCCCCCCCCTTGCCATATCCAGCATATTTCCTTGCCTTCTCTCCCCGCCCATCTTCAACATATCCCCTTCTCTTCTCCTCTCCCCTCCTCCCTCCTTTAAAAAAGGGTTGGACAAGTTCCTGGAGGATAGGTCCATAAACCATTATTAAAGGGGACTCGGGATATCCACTGCTTGCCCCAATACAAGCATTGCGGAACCTGTGTCTTTTGGGGAAACTGCTAGGTACGTATGACTTAGATTGACCACTGTTGGAAACAGGATACTGGGCTTGATGGACCTTGGTCTGACCCAGTATGGCATGTCTTATGTTCTTAATATCCACTCATCACTGGTGGAATTTGGGAGTTGCAGCAAAGCCTCAGAGTGGAAAAAGTCTGCAGTATCATCCACTTCTTCCCTCTAACACTGCCATCACTGCCCCTTTACTGCCAGCCTTCCACTGGTCCCAGGCTTCAATAAATAAAGCAGTGTAGTGGTGGCCTTGCAGCACCCGCATACCCTCTAAACAGACTGCATCCCACCCCCTCCAAGAAGATGTGCCAGAGGAGGCAGGACACAGCTAGCCTAGCATGCACGCTGGTGCTTCAAGGCAAACAGCCATGCTCTGTCATGTTTGGAACCTTTGCTTAGCCTGGCGGGAGGGTGATAGGGGGGTGGGAGCAGCAGCAGCAAAAGCGGAGAGAAGAAGTGAGTGAACTGCAGACTTGTGCCACTCTCAGGCTTTGCTGGCACTCTTGGCAGATGCCTAGTCTGCCTAGCAGTAGGGCAGGCAGGTCCTGCTGCTGCTGGTAGCCACTAACCTGATATAATAGATATTACCTGTAAGGGGTAAGCCCCAGTAGTTCAGTGACCCAAAACTGTACCCACCTCTGTGACCATTTTCTTCTTTAGACTCTAAAAGGCAAAAATCTATGATCCACTAAGGTAGCCCTATCCTTGATCATCATTTGACTTAAATGCCTGTGTGTTGACTAAATTGTAAACATCCTAGAGCAGGGAATGTCTTTTCTGTGCCTGTAGAGCACTGCTTACAACTGTTGCACTATATAAGTGTTTATCTGTAGCACTGTCATCTCCTTGAAGGTTACTGCTTCAATTTCCAAACTTCCTCACCAGTGAAATTGTTTGTAAATAAGAAGCAAAATGAACATTCTGGATGGATCAAGAATGTAAATGCTACAGAGGAACTTCACAGAGTGGCTTATGGCCCTCAAAAGTTGAATTTAGAAACAGATGCAGAAACAGCATCATTTCAATAGCAATGGACTTCAACGAAGCAGAGGAGAATAAGATTTTCCCCAGAAAATGATGAAGAAAGATTGGGGGTCATGATAGGAAGGAGGATCAGAAGAAATGTGAGGAAATACTACTTTCTTGAAAGGGTGGAAGATGTCTGGAATAGAGTGCCAGAAGCATTGGGAATAACTATAAAAAAGTGGCAGAAATCAAGCATGCTTGGGACAACATGCAGGGCACTGGCAAGGGAGGGCAATGATTGAAGACTAAGTCTGTAGTGACACAGGAGACAGAGGCAACTGGGAAAACTGGCTGGGCCAAGAGAATCTTATCTGCCACCTAGTTCATTAGTATGCAACAATAAAGATCAACAATCAAGCTTTAGATAAGATGTCTTTTTAATAGTCCTTGACTAACTTTTGACTTGCCAACAGGTCACTGTTGGAAACTTGTTTTTGACCATTATTTCCTTGTATCCAAGTGGATTAACACTAACATGGCAATTATACCATGTCAATTTAGTTGTCAAGATGGATATAGGACCTTGGTGCCTTTGGACACCCTCTGAGGGAATCCCTACCCTGAATGCCCTGCTCTGGTATTACCTCCCTATTCTGCCACCACACTTTGTGTGTGCATGTTTTTCACTGTATTTTGTAATAATATTCCAGCTGTAAATTAGGGCAAGCAGCTTCCTGCTTGGTCTGTAATCCTTGCTCCTATAGGTTGTGACCATTCCCTCCAGTCTCCTTGAGACTTGACTGGCTTCATGCCTCAGCCCAAAGTACAACCTTTGACATCATTGGTTAATTGCAATTCCCTTTTGAGTAATCCCCTGTGCTCCTCCCTTCAGTGCAAAAATTCTCCATCTTGGGGGACATTAGAAAAGTTCCACTCTCTCTTCTTCTCCATTACCCTAGAATTCCATCATCCTTTCACTACTCTCATTCTCTCAACACTCGCTTTTTTTTTCAACATTCATTACTTCTATTCAGCATTAAACCTCCATCATTCACCCCTGTTTCAGCTTCGCTATCAAGTCATTCAGCCAATTCCACAACCCACCATGTCAGCAATAGTCCAGATGGAACAGATTATTCAAGCAGACTCAGCCTGCTGCATGTTGAAACACAACAGTGTTCCTCTTCATTGCAACTACTGTAGCAAGTGTTTTAATTTTACTTATTGTAATAAACAGTTGGAAAATATGACACTGGATTTTTCCTTGGATGTTGAAGTGATTTAAATATTGTGGAACATTATACTTGAAATATGATGTGGAAACAGGACACTCTCCTGTACACAATCTTCTTCCCTTACCTCTTCTCCAGCAATAATAGTTTACAGGCCCCACACTGAATTATTTCTAACATGCACACAGGCCTTGAAAAGGTCCTGCCTCCTTCCTCCTACACAGACTTCCTCTTACTAAGGAAATCCTTATGAGAGGCAGAGCCTGTGATAATTTAGTATTGACACACATGCCCCTACATTGGTTTTCTTTCTATTGCAGGCACAGTACTGCCTGGATGGATCTCAGGATTTAATTTGAAGACAAAAATAAAGTAGAACTGTAGCAGGGAGGAAGGGGCAGTGCCAAGACTGGATATGAACTGTACATTTTCAAAAGAGACCTATATATGTGCATGAACACACACCTCCTACTCTTTATCCTCATACAGCACTGGTGGGAAAAGGATAGGCTTGGTAAAGAGATAAAGGACGGGAGATAGAATGGAGCCTTTTCCCTTTCCCCTTCCCCTTCCCCTCCTCCTCCTCTCTGCCTGCATAGAAATATAGAAACATGATGGCAGAAAAAGACCACATGGCATATCTAGTCTGCCATGTCATATCAATCATAATAGTCCCCTTGTTTTCCTTAAGAGATCTTCTGAGTTTGTCCTATGCTTTTTTGAACTCAGATACTGTCCTCATCTCTACTACCTCCTTTGGGAAACTATTCCACACATCTATCACTCTTTCCATAAAGAAATATTTCCACATATTGAGTCTATCCCCTTTCACCCTCATCCTATGCCTCTTCGTAGCAGAGCTTGCCTTCAATTGACAGAGACTCTCCTGTGCATTTATGCCACGGAGGTATTTAAATGTCTCTATCATATATCCCCTATCCCGCCTTTCCTCTAAAGTATACATATTAAGATCTTTAAGTCTGTCTTCATATGCTTCATAACAAAGACCTCTAACCATTTTAGTAGCTACCCTCTTCACCGAATCCAACCTCCTTATATCCTTTTGAAGATGTGGTCTCCAGAACTGCACACAATACTCCAAATGAGGTTGCACCAGAGACATATATACATAACCCACAGCCCCTTGATTCCCTCACTCTCCTCTCCCTCCTTCTAATTCCTTCACTCATTCTCCCCCTCTCCCACTATAGTTTTCAGGGGCGAAGGTGACCAGCGTGATAAGCCAGCATGATAATCAGCAGCAAGGCCAGGAAAACGGCATACCAGGTAGCAGAAGCAGCAGTGGGCCTGACAGGGTTCAGTCCTCTCTTCAGCCTTGTCTGTTCTCCCTCATGGCTTCTTCATGTGACTCAGGTGTCATTTAGTCTCTATGAACAGGAGGTCATTTTTCCTGAGACACCTTTTCAGGGGTAACCTGCCCTGGAAGCAGCCTTAGGAATTGTGCACCTAGGAATTTTCTAGCTGGGCCCCTTGTGTAAGGGAAAACCAGGGGAGAAGCAAGGAGGTCCAAAAGGTCATACGTCCAACTTTTGGAGGGAAAAAGTTCCTTTTGTCTTCCTGCTTCCCAGAAGCAGGCTGAGTGCTCATCAACCAGGAATCTCAGGTCATGTGGCGGATGTGTCCCTGAGGACTAAACCATTCAAGAGGCAAACAGAAAGAAGGGGCAAACTCCCAGGAGAGCTGATCTTTGTTTCTCCTTCTGCTGATCAGACAATAGGGAACACAAGGCTATTGAGTCAGTGGGGCTCCATGTGCTGATCTAGGAGTGTAAGGAGTGCTGTCTTAGCCTTACCTCAGCTGGTGAATAGAGAGATTGAAGGTTTTCCTCAGGGATTGTTCCTGCAGCCTAGAGATAAGTAGTGGGTTCTTTAGCCATAAGGAATCTAGAATCCTGGGGAGGGGAGGCCCATGAATTCTAATCCAGCCAAGGCCTGAGGAAAGAGGGCATCTCTGAGAATGAGTACCAGAAGCCCAGTGATATGAAAAAGGAATCATGGAGTAACTGCCAGAAGTTGTGGGTGGATGTAAGGAATCTGAAGGGGCTAGGTGGAGTCCAGGTTTAGAGGGACTATAATAATTGTGAGAAGTGGCAGGGATGGAGTAACTGCCTCTACCTTTGGTTGCTTTGGGCCTGATTCCATCCTGCATGTCCGGGCCCTCTGTGCATCCATCCGGAACTGGACACACAGAGGGAGTCACGATTCTGATCCCACGGGGCACGTCTAACCCCATGGGATCAGAAACGTGAACAGGCCTGTACGTGCAGGCTGGGACCCCGATTCCATCCATCCTGCATGTACAGGCCTTCCCCAGCTAACTCAGTCAGGGCTCTTCAATGGAGCTGCAGCATCATGGCATCCGGTTGCCATGGCACTGCAGCTCCATTGAAGAGCCACGATTCTCAGACACCGACTCCAGCAGTGATTTCCCTACAGCCCAACCCCCGATCTGGCCTCCTAAGGCCAGGGTCGGGCTGCGGGGAATGTCGTCAGCCCCCCCACACCACATCCGCGCCCAAGGCCCCCTGAACTGTGGAGACTAGGAGAACTTATTCCACCTTGGAGGTGGAATAAGTTCCCCGTGCAAGTCTCCAGGCCCGGACATACAGGGCCAACATTAGAATCGGCCCTGTATGTCTGAGGTTGACGACTGCCCACTGCCCGCCTAACGCTGCCCCCAATCCGCTCCTTTCCCGCCCCATCTACCTTCCCCGTACAAAACGCGGGAAAGGTATACAGGACTGGGAAAAGGCACAAATAGCGGGGATGGACGTCCCATCCCTGCTATTTGTGCTTCAGAATGACCCTGTTTACTTCTGGAGTAACCCAGTGCTATAAATTTAAGTTTTCATCCAGTAAAGTGAAGTTTCAGTTAAACCAAGGAGCATACTGTAGATTAAAATTGAATGAGGTGTGAGAAGACAAATGTGGAATCTCCCTCCCCCACCCCCACCCCCATCCCTCAGAGCCCTACAAATAAAACTTGTTCTGTAGCCCCATATGTCCATCACTATCCAAGGAGGTTCACTGGAGGTCCTGCTACACGCACTTGTTCTGGGGAATTGTGCAGAAATCAAGGCCACGTGGTCAGGGCTAAGGGTTTCTGCTACCCCCCCCCCACACACACACACACACACCTCTTCTGAGCCCCTCCATAGTCCTCCGCTGCTGCTGATTTTGTTGGCAGTGTTTGTGAGGGTGGGAGGAATGGCTTGGCTTGATGTAGTGTTGGCAGCGGCAGGCCATGTGTGCCAAAGCACATGACCTCCACGTGCCGTGCCACCCACATAGTTTTTCTGCCCTAGGTGACCGCCTTGCCCTTCTAGTGGTGGCCAGCCCTGCACGTGGTTGTTGTCAACTCAAGAAAAGCAGCTTTGACACTTCTGGCTCTGTTCTGCTTCCTCTGGGAGCTGGGGATTCAGAAATGATCAGCACCTGACAGCCGTTCTACTCCATTTCAATATGAGAGAGCTAGAACTGATTTATACTGCCAGTTCTCACTAACTTCCTTGGAGCCTGGAAAAAGAGAGGATGAAATACCATTCCAGGTTATTCTACCAGAAATTAAACCTTGGGTAACAAACAAAAATGGAGTTCACTTGGTACAAGTTTGGCATTTCTGCTCAGAAGTTTCAATCATTAAGGCCAGGTATGAAGCCTTAAAGATTGGCACTGAGGTTCGCAAGTTTCAAGGAGGGTGCTAATTCCTCTCCTTGTATGTCTGTTCTGTGCTCTGTAGTGTTCATTTCAGAATCACCCCTCCAGTGGCATAAGCTCAGATGATGGGCTCCCAAGCAAAATTTGCTGAGAACATCCAAGAGTGCATGTTTCGGAATGATGTATCCTTGAAGGAAAAGAGAGAAGTTAGGGCATCCTGAAAGAAAGTTCCAATAAAGGTAAAAGCAACACAATGCCTTTAAGTACAGAGCTGAAGGATTCCAAGTTACCCCTGTTAACTGATAGCCAGATTGTTAATGTGAACAAAATATAACCTCTGAAAAGCCTGTATGCAAATGCTAGAAGTCTAAAAAATAAGATGGGATAATGTATAGCACTAAATGAAAAGTTGGATATAATTGGCATCTCAGAGACCTGGTGGAAAAAGGATAACCAATGGGACACCATGATACCTGGGTACAAACTATATCACAATAATAGGGTAGATCAAATTGGTGGCGGGGTTGCACTCTGTGTTAGGAGGGCATTGAGTCAAACAGGATAAAAGCTTTGCAAGAAACAAAATACACAATAGAATCTCTATGGATAGACATTCCATATAAAAATGGGAAGGCAGTGGCAGTAAGGGGTGTACTAACATCTGCCTGGCCAGAATAAACAGATGGATGATGAAATGCTAAAAGAAATCAGGGAAGCTAACAAAAGTTACAACATAGTAATAATGGGTGATTTCAATTACCCCAATATCGACTAGGTCAATGTCACAGCAGGACATGCTAGATGGATAAAATTCCTAGATGAAATAAATGACTGCTTCTTGGAGCACCCTTGCGCCACTATCTTGAAAACAGCGGCACCTGACCCCACGGGGTGCACTGGGTGGGTCTGATTGCCATAAAATGCCTTATATGGCAGAATGACCACCCGTGTTGCATCCTGGGATGCATGAGAAGTTGCAGGATGCAACAGGGGGTGACTCTGCTATATAAGGCATCTTTTTGCCTTATATGGCAGTCTGACCCAGCTTGGTGCATCCCAGGATGCATCACACAGGACCGGGCACTACCATTTTTCAAGGTACAGAGGGGAGGTGGGAGGTTGGAGGGGCACTGGGCCACCAGGGATGTTTGTGATTGGGTGGGTGGGAGGATTGGGGAGCCACTGGGGATTTTGTTTCTGTTGGGGGGGGGGGTCGATGTCCAGGGGGACACTGGCTTCTCAACAGTGTGTTGATGGCATCGGGAGCTTTCCCCGATGCCTGGATCATCTGAGGTGAAGCGTTAAATTTCACCTCAGATGATAGTTTTGCTCCCAGCTGGATCTATGTGCCTGCCCCAAACCGGTGTGACTATCCAGCATTAAAAAAGTGGTATCAAAAACTGTGATAAGCTTCAGCTCAGTTTTTTACATCAGGTACAATTAATTATGCAGTGATTTGCATGCAATTTGCATGCCATGTGCGCTGCAATTTAGAATAGTTGTTTTATAGTGTTTTTTCTGTGCTAGCTTGTTATCAGCATTGCAGAATAAGCCTAGCATGGGAAAAGCACTAGAAAAATGCTGCCTTAAGCTTTTCTGCATTGGCTCATTAGGGAAGAAAACGAGGTTACTTACCTGTAATGCGAGCTGAGCTCTCCGTGGACAGCAGGATAAGTCAGCCACACCTGGTGACGTCCTCCGGGCGGTGCCATAGATACGGAAGTGCTCTCCAGAGCTCAGAAAGGTGGACCTTTCTGAGCATGCACAGGTAGACCTCACCTCACCGGCCCACCCCCAGCCCGGCCAGTGTTTTCCCAGCTCAGATCTTCCCGGCTGGGGTGTGCGCTGGTTCAGGCAGATCTCTTCCAGGGGAGGTGGGAGGAATTGTGTGGCTGACTTATCCTGCTGTTCACGGAGAACTTCCGTTACAGGTAAGTAACCTCGTTTTCTCCATGGACAAGCAGGATGTGTCAGCCACACCTGGTGCCTCCCTAGCTGTGCAGGGCGTGCGCTGAGGTGGAGGAGTGAGGCAAGAGTGTTTGGATACACTAGGAAGACACTGGGTCACGTAGGGTGAGCAGTATTCTTTAATACATGGTGAAAGTGTATAACCAGTGCAAAACAACAAGTGCAAGTGCAGTAACAACAGTGCAACCACAAACATGCAACATTGAGCAGTAGTAGAATATACAGTGCAACAATGAGCAGACAGTACAGTAATCATGCCAAAAAGGCTGACAGCTAGAGTCCTAGTACTTAAGAGTTAGTGTCCAAGGGTCATGTGGTGGGCACAGCCTGTGCGCCGCCCACCGCAGCAGTGAGTACAGCTCTACCAAAGGCACAGTCCTTCTGCGATCTGAGGTCAAGTCAGCAGTGCTTCTGGAAGGTGTATAACGAAGACCACGTTGCGGAGGTTGCAGCTGTCTGCTTAGCCTATCTGCCATGCAAGAGTGTCCTTTTCGTGACGGGCTTGCCTGGCCTGTTAGGGTCGAAAGATACAAAGAGTTGTTCTCCCTGGCGGATCGATTCCGTCCTGTGGGCGGATGCATTCGATGTTTGCTGGGGGGAGTGGTCTCTGATGTATGCTTTTCCGCCCACTCCCCCCTGATTTTGGTGATCCTGCAGCGGGTCATCCAGGACAAAGTGAACATCATCCTTGTGATGCCCCGCTGGCCTCGCCAGATGCTGGGAGGAGGCAGCAAGGTATTCTTTCAGTGCATGGCCCCTTTATTTTCTTGTCCATGGAGACATTTTGGCACAATGGGGGCAGTCTTCAACCTTCTGCCCGTCTCCCAAGCATTGGGCACATAGGTCATGTGTGTCCGTGCTGTTCATCTTCTTTGGACATTTTTTAAACCCCGGTTTAGGCATTTCTGCTGCTGTTGATTGAAGCTGGAGAGCAGATCTGTCTTGCTGGCAAGGCGGAAGAAAAAAGACTGGCCGGGCTGGGGGCGGGCCGGTGAGGTGGGGTCTATCTGTGCATGCTCAGAAAGGTTCTGTATCTATGGTGCCGCCCGAAGAACTTCACCAGATGTGGCTGACACATCCTGCTTATCCATGGAGAACAACCCAAATTACAGTTAAACAATGAAAGATTCCACAGTAGGAACCACCATCCAAGAAAAGGATTTAAGTGCCATTGTGGATAATATATTGAAACCCTCCGCCCAGTGTGCAGTGGCAGCCAATAAAGCAAATAGAATTCTAGAAATCATAAGGAAAGGAATGAAGAATAAAACAAAGGATATTATAATTCCTCTGTACCATTCCATGGTCCAACTGCACTGTAAATATGTGTGCAATTCTGGTCTCCATATCTTAAAAAAGATATAACAGAATTAGAAAAGGTACAAAGAGCCACCAAAATGGTAAAGGGGATAGAAGGATACCCCTTTGAGGAGAGGCTTAAAAGGTTAGGGTTTGTCAAGTTGGAAACAAGATGACTGAGGGGAGATATGACAGAGGTCTATAAAATAATGAATAGAGTGGAATGGGTAAACATAGAATGGATGTTTATTCCTTCAAAAAGTAAAAAGACTAAGGGACATGCAATGAAGCTATAATATAGCCCATTTAAGACTAATAGGAGAAAATATTTTTTCACCCAATGAGTAATCAAATTCTGGAATTCATTACAGGAGGATGTAATAATAGATGTTAATATATCCTGGTTTAAAAAAAAGGGTTGGACAAGTTCCTGGAGAAAAGTCCATAAACCATTATTAAAGAGGCTCCAGGTAATCCACTACTTGCCCCAATACAAGCATTACGGAACCTGTGTGTCTTTTTGGAAAACTGCTAGGTACTTGTGACCTTCATTGGTCACTGTTGGAAAAAGGATACTGGGCTTGATGGATACCTTGGTCTGACCCAGTATGGCATTTTTTATGTTCTTATGTCTCACCACAGTCTGAAACTGAACATGGCCAAAACTGGGCTTGATGGACCTTGGTCCCTCCCCTTCCCTCTCTCTCTCTCCCCCTCTCCCTCGATAAAGCCTTAAGTTAATTAATTTATTTATTTATTTATTTATTTGCAACATTTTTATAAGTTAAACAGGAAATGAAAGCAGCAAACATTGTACTTACCTCTAGCAGTGTTGCCACCCTGCCGCCCAACCTTTTTCTGCCACCTGGCAGCAGGAGAAGCACTTAAGCACGCTACAGGGGCCTAGTCTCATGATAAAGCAGCAGGAGATGATGTGCTTAAACATTTCTGCTGCTGGGCGGGATAGGCAACATGGTAACACTGCTAGAGGGAAATACATGGTTTGCTGTTCTCTGCCTCCATCTCTGTAGTTCATAGGTTGCTCAGCCCCATCTTGACTGGACTGTGGAGACTGCTAAGATGGTGTGTACACCACTAACCACCTCCTTTCCTAGGTCCTGTTGAACTGGAGGGTGGGAGAGCAGTAGGAGAAGGGAGTGGAGTGACTGTTTTTGGCTCTACCTGCTCCATGCTCAGTCCCTTCCCGTCTCTTTCCTGCAGGCTCTCCAGAAGGGAAGGGCTGGAGCAGTACTGGCTTGTGGCTCTGCCTTTGGAATCTAAAAAAAGTGGAAAATCACATTCCAGGTCCTTTCTCCATAAATGAATCCCCGCTGAATCGTCGCTTTCATGCTTTGAGTACTGGGCAGGGGGCTGGTTCATGGCAACTGGATTTTAATCTAGCTGGCCTTTGGCTAAAATGCTACTATAAAGTCTGTTTCTTTATCCTAGAGGCACCAAGTACTGCAAGACGGATGCTTTAACAAGCAGTCATCCCTCAGCTATATGGAATTACTGATTAAGCTGCACTATGTATTTATATATTTTCACGTTCAGACAAAAAAAATATTCTGAGTTTGTGTCCCTTCTGGGCATTTGTGACACACAGTGTATCAGGTGGGAAACTCTGTACCCAATAAATTCCAAAGGAGTTTATTTATTTAGTAGCTTCTATAAAAAGTGATTCTGTTTGGTTCTACACAAAAATCTGAACAGCAGTAACTACAAATTGAATTAATTGTACATTATAAACTTGACTAAAAATAATATGAGCCTCAAATATCTTTGGTTCACCTCAAATTTTCGTTTCTATAAATACTGTGCAGAGACCTCTAATGGCTCTACCCGGCAAATGATAATTGATAATTGTCTATCTATCTAACCTTAAGAACTCTACAGATCTGTGATGCTTCTGTAGTAATGAAGTCTTAATATGAGTAAGAGCAGTCTCTGCCAAAAAGGGAGAGCAGAGGAAGATTAGGATCTTTTAAACTGTATGACCCAGGACAAGGTGTTTGTCTTTTTGGCTGGCTAAGTTATTGTACCGCAGAGTATTTGTATCCATGGCTGATGAAACCACTACACTGCGGTGTCTATGAATGAAGAGTTTGAGGTGATAGGAGGGCTCATGAGTAAAAAGAAAAGAGGAACACTGAAATAAGGGTGAAGAATCAGAAGCAACTCCAACGAGCAACAGTATGTCTAGGGGGTCAAGGATCCTAGAGACTTGTCAGCCTGAAATGTAATTGAGATTTTCTGTTTCTTTGGAAGGAGGAAGGTGACAGTTATTGGGAAATGTTCATGGGGAAGTCCAAAGTTTGCACTGATAATGTCTTTGAGAGTTAGGAGTGGAGCTAAACCTATCTACCTCAGTAGAGAAAAACGGTGACATCTAACATTGTATATGCTAATGATACAAAAATACTGGATGAAAGTGAAAGATAATATGAAACATTTGCTTCTCAAGATCAAGGAACATAGTCTTAAAATGGGCTTGCACCTTAATGTAAAGAAGTCAAAGATCCTGACAACTGGCAAATCAATAAGTTCATCGTTGATGCAGAAGAAATTGAAATAGTTGACAACTTTAACCTGTTTGGATCATTAATCATAAAGAAACGACAAGCGATCAAGAAATACGATGATGCATTACTCTTGGCAGAATGGCTATGAAGGACCTAGACAAGATTCTCAAGAGCAGAGTTATCTCTCTCCATACAAAGATTTGACTTGTCCAAGCCATGGTAATTTCAATCACATCTTATGGATGCAAAAGTTGGACAGTGAAAAATATAGACAGGAAGAAAATCGATGCTTTTGAATTATGGTGCTGGTGGTGAATACTGTGTATACCATGGACTGCCCGAAGAACAAACCATTCAGTACTAGAGGAGATCAAAAAAAAGCTTTCTTTAGAAGCTCAGATGACAAGACTTTGACTTTCATACTTTGGACACATCATGCGAAGAGAGAGATCATTAGAAAAAAACATCATGCTTGGCAAGGTTGAAGATCAACGCAAAAGAAGAAGGCCAGCAATGAGATGGATTGATACAATAACAATAGCTATGGATACCATTCTATTAACAATGAACTGGCTGACTGAAGACTGAACACCACTTAGGACAACTATCCAGAGGATCGCCATGATTTGACACTGACTCGGCGGCACTTAACAACAACTTTTTAAAGTCATTTTCAACCTGTTCTAATACTTCAGTAAATGTTTTGGGGTTCAGAACAAATATCTGGACTAGACTATGCCTTTTGGAGTGGAGAGTAAGAGGAACAGGTGATTCCTGGGCCAAAGGCCTCTCAGTTGTAGCTGTTCCTGTCCCAAGAACCCTGTTACAAGCAGCTATGTGCTCAAGTATGGTGTGAGCTGCAGCCCCTGAATTGTTTGTCCCTGGTCTCTCTTTAGGATAGTCCTTGATTGGGGTACAGAGACTATGGGTATTACAACTGTAAGAGTGAGAGAGAATTACCTTTTGCATAGAAACATTTGTATAACATTAGGGCAAAGTGAGGACTATGCTCCCAAATCATGCCCTGAGGTTCTGCAGGCTGGCATTGAAGTTTGCCAAATTTACCCTGGTCCTTAGTTGGCTACAGAGAGCTGCCATCTTTTGCAATAAGTATTACAAGCAAAACAGCATGTAATCCTACCTAAGAGACTTAGAATATCAGCTATCAGGTAGCCCTGTAGTTTGCTTAGATATCCATGCTCTTGCTTAAGAACTGGCATGGGTTTCCAGTGACGTAGGGATGGCTTTCTACTGTGGAATGATAACTCTGTCACAGAGCAAGATTGAAGGATCCCATTACACAGGAGACTTCCCCTTCATCCCTCAGCCAGCAGGGACCTAATGGCTTTACAGAAGGAAATTAGTCAGCAATCTTAAATTTCCAGTGTATGAAAAGATAACTGAATTATTTGACTGATCAGAGCCCTGAGCTTGAGTTCCCTCCGGTGTTTGTCTAGGTGGGTGTTGGAGGATGACTGGTCTCTTTAGTGCACTGGGATCTGGTGCTTCTTCATGGGTACAGGATACTCGTCTTTTTTCCCTCTTCTCCACAAAGAATTACACTGACTCCTCCTAAAGAGATGTGTTCAACCAATAGGGCAGTGGTTTTCAAACTTGGGGTCGGGGCCCAAATGGAGTCACAGAAACATGGTCATTTCCCCTTCTCTCTGGACTTTCACTGTGAGCTATGCCAAGTAGTGGCAATCACCAGTCAGAATGTGAGCTGTGAGCCAGTGAGCATTCATAGACCCTTGCCCTCCTGGGTAAGCTTCCTGTAAAACTGGAAACCCGTGATGAGTACTGGGGTCTGTAAGCACACACTGACACAAGGGTCCCTGTGCTGACGGCTGCTGCTGTGGCCCTGCTTTCTGCTTTAGATGAATGGAAGGAGGCTGGACACCTGCTATTTTGAATCCATCAGTTGCTAAAATGGGGGTCACATGGAATAAACGTTTGGAAAGCAATGCTGTAGGGAAAAGAAAGAAATGTCAAAAAGCTGAACGAACAGAGATAGCTTTGAAAAGAATTTACCAGAGACAGCATACCTGAATGAGAGCTTAGACATAGCCAGATCTATAAAATGTCCATGAGTAAAGGGGTCAGATAGTTCCATGTCATAATGTATAGTTGGAACTGGTTTTATACTGTTTGCATGAATGGACTTGGTGTTCCAGTTTAGCAAGAGGGCAAAATCAGAACTGTTCTAATCTGTTATGACATGAAGCTGTCAGTTGACCTGAACCATGTTGCATAAGGTTGCCAGATTTTTTGCAGGTAAATCTGGGACACTTATCTGAAGGGGGACAGGGGGGAAGGGGCACCTTAGTTTCAGATTTGAGCAACAAGGCAAAGAGGAGTCATTAGCTTGCCCCCGCCCGCTTACATCAACCCCATAATTGCAACAATATTACTTCTAAGCAGACAAATTGAGAGAAATGAAAGTGATGCATTTCCTCTCATACTGTGCAAAATATAAAGATAATGGGCCCGATTTTCAAAGGCCTTTACACGGGCAACTTCCCTAGTTACTCATGTAAAGGCCTTATCAGGATTTTCGAAGGGCATCTACATGGCTAGTACCCTTCGAAAATCACGGATATGTCCCTAATGCGCCCAGATGCTATCTGCATAGAATTGGGGCGTGTTGGGGGCATTCCGGAGTGGAGGCGGGCCATGGCACTACCCGTGTAGCACTGGTTTTCAGTGCTACATGGTTAGTGCTCTGCACCTTAAAGATAGGCATGGGAAAGCCTTGCCTATCTTTATGGCACTGTGGCTAACAGTGTAGCATCGAAAATTGGTGCTATACGGGTAGCTCCTGCGGCTACCTGGCTGTGCAGTGGCACCCGGATTTTTGAGCCCCGGCATTGAAAATTCAGGTTAGGCAGGAGGTGGGCGGGCTATGCGCCAATGTGGCGCATAGCACTGCCCAACTGAAATTCGGGCCTAATGGATGTAAATTCTAAAAACTGACGTTCAAATCACTAAATTGAAAATAAAAAGTTTCTCTGTCTTTCTGTCCCCATTTCTGGAATCAGGGACAGAAGGCTGCCAAACAGGTGGGAGTGAAGGACATAGTTTTAAAATCGGGGACATCTCGTAACCTTAATGCTGCAGTGGTCCATGCATTGCTCTGCAAAACCAAGAAACACCAGCTTTTGTTGGGCTCTCTTTTTTTCACAGTTGTCAGAAAGCTAGAGAAGGAAGAGGAGAGAAAATGAGAAGCGAAGCAGGGATAGAATTGTTCATGAATTACTTCCAGATGTGAGTATATGTTTTACAGGCTGACAAATGCATTCAATCCATGTGCAAATGGGGGAGGGGGGGGGAGACCTGTATGTAACTGGAAACAGTCAGAATTAAGCCTTTCCTAGCATCACCAGTTGACCCCAGGTAATCAGTAACAGGCTGATCCAGTTCTGAGTTTACCCCCACTGCACTTCTGTCTCTGTAGGTCCTGTTTTGCTTAGAGAGACTGGAACTGTAAGTTAATAGATGTCATGGAGGTAAAACCAGAGCAGGCTCAGCGGATTTGCTGAGCTGGAATCTCTCTTCCTTCCACTGGTACTTGCATCACTCCTCAGTGCCCAGCTTGCGCATGATTGTTTGAACCTGTCCCTGGTTTTGATTCACTAAATCTCAAGTATGTAAGCCTGCTGCTTACCACGTCCCTCCTCATGCACCTTCCCATTCCCTTGAATTGGGAGCAGTTAGTGAAGACTTGGAAAGGGTAAAACCCAATAGGATGCAGATAATGAAAGTGTTCTGAACAGAAGTAAGATATAGCACTGCACAGATATACAGGGTGGCCCAAAAAAAAGTGAGAATATCTCGTAGCATATAAGTTATTTAAAAATTCAAAAAAGAGAGATGTAAAAGATTGACAAATTAAAAAAACACAAAGACGGCGACCAGTAATTGTCGAAATAAAGACGCTATATAGCTTGGTAAATAAGTAAACTATTTAAGCTTTTAATTTATGAGCCTGAGGAACAGCACCACAGTGTAAAACAGCCGTTTTCCAGGGGTAAGTGCCTAAAGTTGACTCCCTGAGGAAGTCTTCAAGGAAGTGCTTGCTGTGTCGCTGATAGCATCACAGTGGCAGAGGCAGAGTGGTTCCAGATTACATGTAACGAGAAGCAAAGGTGAGTATTACCAGTGTTGTGAATGAATGTGTAACAGCTCCCTGTATGAAACTTTTGACCAGCTCCCTCTGAGGAATAGTAATGTTTTAACATGTTTAGGAGGTCTTTTGATCCATGATGTGTAAGATATGAGCCATTGTATTGGCATGAACTTAAATACGCCTGACAACATTATTGGCTCGTATTATGCTGAACTCTTTTTGCTCCTAAGATCTTACACTAGAGAATACAAAAAGAACTCCGTATTGGTTGCACTGGGTGAGAGCTTCTTTTCTTTGTTGCGGATTTATATTGATGAACATGAATTAATGAAACAACAAATTAGAATAGTGAAAACTGAATTTTTCAAATTGCACCTCTTATGCTGATTGTGACACGTAGTGCTCCCTGCCATATTGATTATAATAACTCATTGTATTTGGGACTCTCAGATTTGTATGTGCGGGCCTTACAGATTGCTCAAAATTTTGCTGCTTGCTTATTGACAGGTTGTGGATTTAGAGAGCACATGACTCTAGTTCTTCAAATGCTGCATTGGCTGTCAGTCAAGCAACACATCACATTCTAAACATGCTTGCTAATTCATAAAGGCTTATATGAGTCAACAACTATACCCGAGTACCTGCGTTCCCTAGTGGTCTGCTAGCAGCCCACACATGCATTGCAGTCCCAGGATTCAGGACTGTTGGAGATGCCCTCCTTAAAGGTGGCGAGCTTAGCTTCTACCAGAGATAGTTTTCCATAGCGGGCCGAGGCTGTGGAATTCATTGCTTGTTGAGGTGAAAATAGAAGGTGATCTTTTAAAATTTAGGACGCACTTGAAGATGTATTTTTATGAAGAAGCTTTCAAACATCTTTAGTGTTTATAACAGTTTCTATATGTATTATATTGGAATGTTGGCACGTTGCTATGATAGCACAAATGACATTACATTCACCAATCAGATAGTAATCTGTATGATATTATAATAATCTCTTATGAAACCATTGAAAAAATGACTTAAAAATTAAAGGGTTTTTCTTTATTGGCCTGGTAGGTTCTTACTGCTCCTTTGAACTTCCAGTTCAGTCAGAACCAAGACTCTGGGAGCCTTCATTTGCAGCTACCTGGGGATTTTCCCTATATTATATCCCTTCCCCCAATTCAAGACCAGTCATCGCAGTAACAAACTCTGGCCAGGACCACAAACTATAGTTTTCTCTGGAACCTGAGTCACCCAACTATTATGGATCTTCAATCTGGCCACTAGGTATCTTCCTTGAACCATGGCAGAGACTTCCTTTTACTCAGGAACACTGCCCCTGTAGCATCCCCAACTCCAGCTGACCTAGGGAGCAGAAGGAGGGCCTAGGAACAGTGGCAAAAGTTCTAAAGAGGGGCCCTCATTGTCCCCCCCCCCTTTGCGGTGCCCCTCTATAATCGCGCCCCCCTTGCGTTACAAACTTACTTTTTAATTTGCCATGCTGTCTCTGCCCCAAGCTTGGCGGGTGTTCCTTCCAGGCCAAAGTCTTGCGGCAGCTGTTATCACAAGACTTCAGCCCAGGGGACTGCTTGGGAATCAAATTAAGCACTGTCCTGCCCAGCCCAGCCCAAAAGAAAAGTGCCACATATTGAGTATTAGCAAGTGTCACAAATACTTTTGCAATACTGTGTGAAACAAAGAGGGAAATTAAATTGAATTATTCTTATATCTTCTACATTGAAACAACTTTATTTCATCTTATATAATTAGCATGCTGTTATTTTACATTGTCATTGGATTAACATTCACCTTGAGCGCAACATATTTTCAAGTATTTGTTTTATTTTCATGAGTAAAGAATAATGGCCGCCGTATTAGTTCACTTGAATATATGAAAAAAAAGGGTCAGCAATCAAGCTATTTATCTACTCGGATTTACTTATTAATTTTTTTAAAGAAATTCCCCCATTGCTGCATACAGCAAGTTTACGTTGTAGGCAATACTTTGTTATTGGTCTAACTATATCTTTAACAATCTTTCGAGAGTTATCCTCTTTCAGGGTTGGCACAATGCTGTACGTATGATAAGAGCTGCAAGGGGGAATTGATGTTTGGGAGGCCAGGGCCACAACTGTGGACATGAGGGAGAGAGAGTGAGAAAAGTGCCAATTTATAGGTTGCAGGGGAGCACCAGAACCTCCAGCTCCATTCCTGTCCTCTCTTGTTCAGTCAGTGAAGAAACCATGCAGTTACACTGGATTTAAATGGTGCAAACTCATCTAGGCTTTAGATTATCTACATATGTCATTACAGCTCAGTAAAAGGGGTGGGAGGTGGGCAGAGGTGATGAGACAGCAATACTTTACAGCTGAAAGGCCCCATATCTGTTAATAGGTGCGAGAGACAATATCTCTATTGAGTCATTTTCTGTTAAAGGGTTTATTTTTCTTAATTTCAAAAGTTTTCCATTTTCATGTACTTCTACGGTGCTGTTATTTTGATGATATAGAAAAGAATAATGTTTAAAATCAGTTGTTCAAAGAGAAAAGCTCATATAAAATAACAAAACCGGACTAAAAGGTCTGATTAGAAGCTGTCTCAAAGTGAGCAGGGATCATTCCTGGGTAACCTCCTACTGTCAGCACTTTGTTATCTACAGAGTGCTCAATCACATTCCCTGTGTTTTAGCACCCTCTAGCCACAGAAACCTGCATTCACAGGCTGCATCCCTGACTGGAAACCAGGATTTTTTTTAAAGTTAAAGTGCCCTCAAGTCAATGCCGACTCCTGGCAACCCAAGAGCCAGGGGCTGCCCAAGGGTGTTGCGGGGTCATGTGTGGAGACTAATTGCAGGGCCTTATTTGCATATTTACATATCCACTGGGTCTCATCTGTATAAATCTAATTTATTGTATTTTAAAATGTATATGCTGCCCATCTAAAATTTTAAGTTGCTTTCAAAGGACTCCTTCACAAGCCTCTTTTTTGTTCTAACAATGACTTTGGGGTATGTTTACTAAACATTAATGTGTGTTAAGTGCCACTGTACCCATAGACATAAATGGGTGTTGCTGCACTTAGTACACATTCAAGTTTGTTAAAGCACATTAACCTTTAGTAAACATGCTTCTTTTTTTTATTTAAGATTTTTATTGTCCGCACATCTTAAACAACCAGTAATACACATATCAATATCCCTCACATACTACTAAACACATAGACCTACACAATCCTAAGATGTGTGATACCAACCCCAGTCATACCCACTATCAGCTACTGTAAACATGCTTAATGAGTGTCTGAAAACCATTTGCAGGTACAGTGAGGATTAAAAAAGGCTACCATATTTCTACCAGGTGCATTACTATAAAGCCCTACTCATTTAGAACCCATAGCAAGAGATGACGTCGTTTGGAGGCTGAGAGTGCAGACTGCAGAGAGTTGTGTCGGGGTTAATGACCTACACTTACGTTTTCATGCCAAAACATAAGGGCAAGCAGCTGGTCCGTCCATCAGGTGTGGCTGCGGGAGATGGTGGTCAGCTCACTCTAGACAAGCTTGGCGTCAACATAGTAGTCTTTAGACAGTTGACCCTCAATGTTTGTTACTCTTAACCCCTGAAGAAGCCAGTGGTTGGTGAAACAAAAGCTTTTGTAGGGTATATGAGTGAATAGAATAGTGGGGTATTCAGATGTGAATTGGAAGAAGATTCCCTCGCCTAGCTGCGATATAGAAGCTGTTTTGCTTCCTTTCATAGCGGACCCTTCTGCTGCGTGACACTGGATACTATCTTCCAGAAAGCTAAGTAATTGCAGACCTCTTTAAGCGCTTCTACTATTACATATATTCATTAAGCTTTTCTTCTGTTACTTCACAGGAGATTGCAGATACGTCCGCAGAGGTTCCGTTGATTTTTTAAGATGACACTATGTATATTATAGTATGGTTGGTGTTGGATTAAGTTATAAGTATTTTGAATCCCTAAGAGTACTCTTGTGGACTTAAAAGGATATCGATGAAATTTAGATTAAGTTGTTTTGAATAAAGATTCCTTGGAAGCTAGAATGACCAGTGATGTGAGCGTCAGCTGTTCCCTATAGTGAAAATTCACTAAATGTAGGGTATAAGCCATCCTGAGGTCATATTTGCCTACCGTGAAAGAAGCTTTAATCTCTTTAAAATTTAGAAAAAATTGTTTGACCGATCAGGTCTTTTGGACGAGAGCTAATTATTGTGGACATTTAAGGACACCCATGTGAAGAAGAGTATGGGGCTTTGGAGGAAACTAGAATATATGAAAAATCGGAACCGGAGGAATAATCTGCGATTCCTGGGGTTTCACCAATCCCCTTTGCTCGGGCCTGTGGAATTAGTGAAGAAATATTTGATTGAGATCTAGGGCTGGGCATCGGATGATCTTCCTCCTGTGGCTAGGGCGTTCTAAGTGCCCTCATCGAGTGGACGGCCGGGTGGTCTTGGTCAGCCTCAGGATCACCTGGATTTGACTGGATTTCTGGAGGGGTCTGTGGAGCTGGTAACAACACACTGTACATTGTTGGTGACCTTCACCTTTGAGCAAGATAAAATGGCTGTTTTGCGCTTATACTTTAGGCATATGTAAGAGCAGTTCATGGGTTCTATTGTTTGTATATTTCATGATGTTTCTAAGCAGACCCAGGCCCGACGAAGGGAGTTCTTGGCCTTATGGCCTCAAGTCCTATCACTTGGTGGAATCTGGCTCTAAAACTTTTCTTCTTTATATTATGGAAGTTTTGAGGGTCAAAATTATTATTTCTCTGAACCTAAACAGTTCTTAGTTGTTTCTAAGGACGGGAACATGGGAGCTTGTGGTGGGGTACTATAGTGTGCATTCCTCTGGTAGCGTTGGCCTACAGCCTTCATTTGTTTATGTTATTTCCTCTATTTCTTTTGTGATTGCCTCCCTTAGTATATTGTGTTCTGTTTTAGATTGAAGGCATCATGTAGTTTTTCTGATTTGTTTTGTTTTCTTTGAGATATCGCGTTTCTTTATTGCCTGTATTGTTATTTGAAAATTTTATTTAAAAAAAGGTAGCACTGCAAATATTAAACCTCTTACTGGAAAAAGAGAACAAGTGAGTCTACTATACAGAAACTAGACGAACAGAATAGCACAGGTCTATCATACACGCAAACAGACTAACCATCACCAAATACAAAACAAGGGATCACGATTTAGAAATTATGAAGACAATAATTGAACTGAGAACCCCAAAAGCCAAACTTTGAACGCACCACAACTCTGGAAAAATTAAACTATGAAATTAATTTCCTCTTATACTGAACAAAACGCAAAGACATCAGTGCACATTTCTCAGAGTTGACATATTCCAGTTAATAAATTCAAAATAAAATACTTTCTTTCTACCTTTTGTTGTTTGGGCATTTTATTTTTCAGTCACAATTGCCTCAGTCTCTCTTTTCTGCATTCTTCATGTCTTCTGCTAATTCTCCATTGTCTGCTGTCCATTTGTCCTTTCTTCTCTCCTATTTTTTTCCATTTTCTGTCTATATCCGCCTCTGACATACTGATCTTTCACTTTTTGTTCTTTTCTCCTTTTCTTTCTTTACTCATTCATCCACTCAATTTCAGCCCTCTGTCCTTTTCACCTAGTAACTTTCCATCTACTCTTCTAACCTCCAGCCCAGCTCCCCCATTTCTCATCTCACTCCTTCGCTAGCCTCTTATTCCCCTCTGTCTTTCACCCATTCCCCATTACCACATTTCAATCCTCTGTAATCCTCCTCCTCCTCTCACTCGTTTCCTTGCCAGCTTCCCCTGGCCTCTGTCACCTAGCCCCATCATACCCACCATCCCCCCCCCCTCTCTCTCAGCACCCCAATTCAGCATCTCCCAATTCCCTCACCCTTCTGCTTTACCACCAAAGTCCAGCATCTCATGCTTTCTCTTCCACCTCTCCAGCTCTTTCCCACAACCAAAGACCACCCCCCTATAGACCATCTATCCCCTCCCCCTGCAGTGGTCTGGCATCTCTCCTATCTCCCTTCGCAGCCCAGCAGCTTCTCTTTCTCTCCCTGTTCCTCCCCATTCCAGGCCAATATATCTCTTCTCTCTCATAACGTAAAATCCACCTCTTTCTCTCTCTCGATATGTATGTGTGTGTGTGTATATATACATGCATCCCCCATCCAGCATATCCCATCTCTTTCTCCCTCTCTCTCTCTCTCTTTTTCTCTCTCTCTCTAGATATATATATAGCCCAAAAAAGTGAGAACATCTCGTAAATTAAAAGCTTAAATAGTGTACTTATTTACCTTTTTTAGCTATATAACGTCTTTATTTCAACAATTTCCGGTCTCCATCTTTTTTTTTAATTTGTCAATCATTTACATCTGTCTTTTTGAATTTTTAGATAACTTATATGCTACGAGATGTTCTCACTGTTTTGGGGCCACTCTGTATATGTATATGTATAGAGAGAGAGAGAGAGAGAGACATACACAACCACATGCAGCATATCCCATCTCTCTGTTTCTACCTCTCTGTCCTCTACCCTGGAAAAAGATATTGTGCAACAGCAACCCTGGCGCCTTCTTTCTTTTTCTGAATCAGCAGCAGAAAGATCTCATAGCACCTTCCCCAGTTTTTTCTTTCTTTCTCTGAGTCAACACGCAGCAGCCAGTGCTGCCTATAGCATTCAGTTCTGGTGAATGGCACCACGCACTGGAAGTGAATGCCAAAAGGCAGCATTGACTGCTGTTGCTGACTCAGAGAAAGAAAGATGAAGCGAGGATGGTGCTGCATGATGCCGGATCTGCAAGCACAGTGAGTTGTGCCGCTACTGGGCCTACCATCTGAGTCCCCACTTACTCTCCCAATACCCAGCCCATCTTAGATTCTGTCTTCTTCTTTTCTCCCACCAAATTTTAAAGTCTCCACCTAATTCCCAGTCCCTGCTCTCCCCATCTCCCTGTCCCCAGCACTGCCTCCTACATCCCTTTCACCACCCAGTTACTTCCTTCTCTGATATTCATTAACTCTGTCTTTCCTTCTTCTTACCACAACATTCACTCTTATACCCATCTCTTTCAACTCTTCCCTCTGTATGACCTTTTTCTTCCTCCCACACAAAATGTCTGTTCCCCTCTCCATCCTCACTCCCCCAGCTAATTTCTTCCTCCCCCAACCCCAGCCCCACCCTCTTCTAGTCCTTCTCCAGCATCAGCTCCCTTCTTGTTCCAGCCCCTCCTAGCATCTTCACCCTTCCAGTGCCATTCTCCTCATCCCCCAGCATCAGCCCATTTCTAGTCTTAGCCCCCCATTATCAGTTCTCCTGCAGTCCCAGTCCCTCCCAGGATCAGCTCCCTTCCAGTCCCAGTCTCCCATCTCCCAGTATCACCCCATTTCCAGTTCTAGCCCCCCCCTCCCCCAGTATCAGTCCTCCTCCAGTCCCAATCCCTCCCAACGTTATCTCCCTTCCAATTCCAGACTCCCCATCTCCTAGCATCAACCCATTTCCAGTCCTAGCCCCATAGTATCAGTATTCCTCCAGTTCTAGCCCCTCCCAGAATCAACTCCTTTCCAGTCCCTCCATCCCACAGCATCAGCTTTTTTGCAGTCCTGGCCCCACAATATCAGCCTCCCTCCAGTCCCAGTCCCTCCAGCTTTGTCTTCCTTTTACTCGCTGTCTCCCCATCTCCCAGCATTAGCCCATTTCCCGTTCTAGCCCCAGTAGCAGTCCTCTTCCAGTGCCAGCAGCCCCTCTCACACACACACACACACACACACACACGTGCATACACATGACCCCACACCACAAGGGGCCTTGTGCGCGCCTGACCGACTTAAGAGGAAGCCGGTGAGGCCCAAAGCCTGACTCCCCGACTTACCTCTGCACAGCCATGGGAGTAAAGAGTCACCAGAGCATTTTCCTTTTTCTCCCGCGGTTGTACTAAGTTGCAGCCACTAGCCTGGCTCACTATGTAGAGGTTAAACAGGGGCACTTCCTGTCTCTTGTAGAAGGCTCTCAGAGGGATCTTCCTGCCAGTCACCTTCAATACAGTGCTGCAAAGCCAGTAAAACAGTTTCAGGGGAGTAGAACTCAGCCTGGCACAGATTCTCTGCCTGGGTCTCTCAGAGGGTGAATACCAAGGCTTTATCTTGTCATTGTCCTTGTTGAGGACTCCCGATTCTGTCTTCCTGGGACGCAATTCGGGGTGGAACGCTGGTGATCGTTGGCATGATGTGGGGATTTCCTACTGTTTTCTGCATGCGTTAGTGGTGTTTTCTCCTATTGTGTACCTGGCAGTCGCACGGTCTATACGCGCATTCCGCCCAAGCAGTTCCAATGCACGTTACTACCCTAGCACCTGTAACACACAGTTAAAACGTGTTGCAGTAAAACCACAGTTAACGTGTGCCTTCAGCCCATCACGGCCTTAACTTGCGTTGTTGGGATACTTGCCTTAACTCTCTATGTCTTCTTCCAGGAAACGCTGTTTGACTTGTGGCAAGCGAGGTACCTCTTCTCCGGATTCTGGACTCTGCTCTTCTTACATGGTCGCTTCTGAATCATCTCTGGAGGGCTGGCTCCCCCTCTCTCAGCCAGGGAATACAATTAATCCAGCCTTGTCTGCCTCAGGACTGGAGGTGACGGATGGCGCTATGGGTATGGATATCCAGCCGGCTGAAGGGTCCGTCGATCATACTGTGAGCCATTCCCTATCCTTTAGGGGATCCACAGAAGCCATGTCCCCTAGCGTTGGGAGGTCATTTTAATGAGGAGAACTTCCGGACTGTCCTCCCTGGAATTATTTTCTTTTTTGCAGCAGGCCTGGTCCTTCTAGTGTGGAAATTCATAAGAACATAAGAACATAAGACATGCCATACTGGGTCAGACCGAGGTCCATCAAGCCCAGTATCCTGTTTCCAACAGTGGCCAATCTAGGTCATACGTACCTAGCAATATCCCCAAAAGACACAGGTTCCACAATGCTTGTACTGGGTCAAGCATTGATATCCTGGGTCCCTTTTTAATAGTGGTTTATGGACCTTTCCTCCAGGAACTTGTCCAAACCTTTTTTAAACCCAGCTATACTAACAGCCCTTACTACATCCTCCGGTAACAGATTCCAGAGTTTGATTACACGTTGAGTGAAAAAATATTTTCTCTTATTTGTCTTAAATAGTTTACCCTGTAGCTTCATTACATGTCCCCTAGTCTTTCTATACTCTGATAGTGTAAACAATTGATCCACGTTTATCTGTTCCACTCTATTCATTAATTTATAGACCTCTATCATATCTCCCCTCAGCCGTCTCTTCTCCAGGCTAAAGAGCCCTAACCTTCTTAGCCTCTCTTCATAGGAGTAGCCTTCCATCCCCTTCACCAATTTGGTGGCTCTTCTCTGTACTTTTTCTAATAACGCTATGTCCTTTTTAAGATACGGTGACCAGAATTGCACACAATATTCTAGGTGCGGTCGTACCATGGAGCGATACAGAGGCATTATAACATCCTTTGTTTTATTCTCCATCCCTTTCCTTATGATACCTAGCATTCTATTTGCTTTCTTGGCCGCCGCTGCACACTGGGCGGAGGGTTTTAACATGTTATCCACGATGACTCCTAAATCTTTTTCCTGGGTGGTGGTTTCTAATGTGGAGCCTTGCATCGTGTAACTATAGTGTGGGTTGTTCTTTCCTAGGTGCATAACTTTGCACTTGTCCACATTAAATTTCATCTGCCATTTGGATGCCCAGTCTTCCAATTTATCCAGATCCTCCTGTAGTTTTCCACAATCCTCTTGGCTTTTAACAACTTTAAACAGTTTTGTGTCATCTGCAAATTTGATAACCTCACTAGTTATTCCCTTTTCCAGGTCATTTATGAATATGTCAAAAAGCAGCGGACCCAGTACAGATCCCTGGGGTACTCCACTATTCACCTTTTTCCATTGGGAATATTGGCCATTTAGCCCTACCCTCTGCTTTCTATCTTTTAACCAGTTCCCGATCCACAATAGTACACTGCCTCCTATCCCATGACTTTTTAGCTTCGCCAAAAGTCTCTGATGGGGGACTTTGTCAAAAGCTTTCTGAAAGTCCAGACCCTGAAGCCTCTGGTTGCCCATGGGTGCAATCTTATGTGGGGCAGGCTGAGAGTGGAAACCCTGTTCAATTGCCTTTGGCTAAGCATACTCGGTGAGGAGTGCCCCATGGAGATGGGGAACAGTTGGGAGCTGTCCAAGATTTTGACTATGACTTGTATTCAGATGGCTCGGTACTGGATTCTGACATGGATGAAGAAGTACTCTCGCCTTCAAAAGATTGTGAAGAGGCCGTAGTGATCTGTCTATTATGGAAGGAGCTGGCGGCATTGATTGCCAAGATCTCATCTGCCTTGAACTTGATGAATGCTTCTGGCACGGAGCAGGAACTGAATGTGCACACGCTCCTTCAAGCGGTGTGGAAATCCACTACTGTCTTCCCTTTCCCAGATGTGATCAAGGATATGATCCGGTCTCCCAACTCCCTGCTTAAGAGGTTTAGGATGTGTAAGAAGATCTACGCTCTCCTGGAGAAGGAGTGCGCTGAGTGGTTTGGTATTACTAAGGTGGATGTACAGGTCACAATGGTTACCGGATGGACCACCATTCTGTGGAAGGAAAATCGGCCTTAAAGGAGTTTCTGGACCATAAGATGGATTATTTGTTGAAGAGACAGTTCACTTTGGCGGCTGCTATTTTGCAGCTAGCAGTATGTGCCAGTCTGAGATAGGAACATAAGAAATGCCAAATTGGGTCAGACCAAGGTCTATCAAGCCCAGTATCTGGCAGGTTCCCAAAAAGGTACATAGGTTCCATAATGTTTGTTCCGGGATGAGCAGTGTATTTCCCAGGTCTTCTTTAATAATGGTTTATGGACCTTTCCTCCAGGAACTTGTCCAAACCTTTTTTAAACCCAGCTACACTAGCTATATCCTCCAGTAACGAATTCCAGAGTTTGATTACGCCTTGAATGAAAAAATATTTTCTCTTATTACTGTTAAATGGATTACATTGTAGCCTCATTGCATGTTCCCTAGTGTTTTTCTGTATTTTGATGGAGTAAACAACCTATCTATGTTTACCCGTTCTACTCCATTCATTAATTTGTAGACCTCTATCATATCTCTTCTCAACTATCTCTTTTCCAAGTTGAAGAGCCCTAACCTTTTAAGCCTTTCCTCATAGGGGTATCCTTCCATCCCCTTTACCATCTTGGTGCCTCTTCTCTGTACTTTTTCTAATTCTGCTATATCCTTTTTAAGATATAGTGACCAGAATCACATACAATATTCAAGGTGCGGTCACACTATGGAGAGATACAGAGGCATTATAATATCATTGGTTTTATTCTCCATTCCTTTTTTATGAGTCCTAGCATTCTATTTGCTTTCTTGGCTGCCACTGCACACTGGGCAGAGGAGTGGCCTAGTGGTTGGGGCAAGTTACCTTGGGCCAGCCAGGAGGTTTGAATCATGCTAGAGGACAGTAACCTTGGGCTGGAAGAACTTGGGGTTTCTAGTCCCACAGGTGCTCCTTGGGTAAGCCACTTAACCCTCTGTTGCCTCAGGTGCAAAAACATAGCCATGCTTGGCTCTCACTATCAGTTTACTACCATCCTTTTCGGGCTATCCATTGCCTCAAGGATGTTCTCCAAGGCTGTGGTGGTGGCTATGGCACTGAGGGATCTGTGCCCATCCATATCTGGGCTTGTTCCCTTTCAGAAGCATCTTGAGTGGTGTTCTTAGAAAGCTCAGCTGGGTGATCAGTTGAGGAAAGAGCCAGCTGTTGCCCTCCCAGTCCCTGGAATTTCTGGGAGCACATTTCCCCACTTGAGTGGGCAGAGTTTTCCAGCCAGAAGAGAAAGTCAAAAGACGATTGGATTGCCTGATGCTGTTTGTTGTGCAGCAGGTTCCCAGCATCTGGGATTATCCTCAGCTCCTTGGTTTGATGGTAGCAACCATAGAGATGGTGCCATGGGCACGTGCTCACATGCGACTGCTCCAGCAGTCCTTGCTGACTCAGTGGTCCTCGAGTTCTCAGAAATTTGAGCAAAGTCTCACACTTCTGTTGATAGTGAAGTCAGACAGAGATCACAATGCCAATTGAAGGACCAGTTCCATGTGCAGGATGCCTGCATGCTGAAGAGAACAAAATAGAAGATAAACAAGAAAAGATGTAGTAAAGGTTAGGAAATTTGCAGCGGTCCTTATTCGTTTCAGTAAGAGAGAGACTTTTCAAATTGGCTGTTGCAATTTTGGGGCTTATATGTATTTCTCCATGGAGCCTTGGTACCAAAAGACTGTCTAATTGTTTGTTCCTGTGCAGTTAAAACATGCCTAATTGGAATTGGGGACTCCACTTTCTCCCAAGGAGTGAGCACATGTGTGGAGGGTAATGGTGCGTACATCCAGGGTCATACCAAGGGCTGTGTGAGCAGGGCACAAGCACAGAAGGGGGCACCGATATCATCACTGGGTCTCCAAGAAGCTTAAAAATAGTGTGTTACTGAATGTGGTTGGGGAGCACCAAATGTGTTAGTCGCACAGGGCATATTTCTAGCTTGGTACGGTCCTGTGTACTGTACATTTCTCTCTGCCTCTGTGTGCCAAACAGCATATTTTCTTATGCACAGAATTTATTGGACACTATTGACGTCTAAGGACCCCTTTTACTAAACACTTAGTACATACCATCTGTAACATGACCCATTTTATTCCTGTGGACTCTGTGGTAGATAGCATGTGCTAAGTGTTAGTAAAAAGGGTCTTAAGCTAGTGAGGGGTGGAGATGGGAGATGTTGGAATTGTCAGTTGGAAACAGGGACTCTATCCGACCTGATGCATTATTGTGTAAAACTACAAGATTTTTGGTGGAGGGTTTTGCAGATTTTCTACTTGTTGGAACCCCTCTCCTTTAAGGCACTCATTTTAAGTCTGTGGGCCTCAGTGCCTCTGAGTGACCAGAATGATATGTTGCTAGATTTTGTGTTTACACTCACCTTAAAGCTTACTGTCAATAGCTGGAAAGATACAATTTCAATCTCTTTGGTGCATTGGTGGAATACACTGTGTCTACATGCAAGGTGCATTGGTGGAATACCCTGTATCAATGCAAGGCATTGATAAGGCAGGCAAAGAGAGAATTTGAGAAGAAGTTTGCTGTGGAAGCAAAAACATGTAATAAAGACTTTTTCAAGTACATTCTTAGCAAAAATCCTGTGAGAGAGTCAGTTGGACCATTAGATGATAGAGAGATAAAAGGGGCACTAAGAGGGGACAAGGCCATAGTGGAGAGACTGAATGAATTCTTTGCTTCATTCTTTACTGAGGAAGATGTAGGGATGTTACCCATGACTGAAGAGGTATTTAAAGGTGATACTGTGGAAGAATTGAAAGAAATATCGATATACCGGGAAGATGTATTACAACTATTTGATAAACTGAAGAGTAGCAAATCACCTGGACCAGATGGTATACATCCAAGGGTGTTGAAAGAACTGAAATATGAGATTGCAGACCTACTATTAGTAATGTGAACTATCATTAAAATCATCTCTAATACCTGAAGATTGGAGGATAGCCAATGTAACGCCAATTTTTAAAAAGGGTTCCAGGGGTGCTCCAGGAAACTACAGACCAGTGAGCCTGACATCAGTACCGGTAAAAATGGTAGAAACCATAATAAAGAACAAAATTACTGCACATGTAGATAGTCATGGCTTAATGGGAGACGGCCAACATGGCTTTAGACAAGGAAGATCTTATCTTACTAATCTGTTATGTTTTTTGGAAGGTGTGAATTAACAGATAGACAAAGATGAGTCAGTTGATAAAGTGTATCTGGACTTTCAGAAAGCCTTTGGTAAGGTCCCTCATCAGAGAGTTTTGGCAAAACTAAAAAGTCATGGGATAGGAAGCAGGGTACTATTGTGAATCAGGAACTGGTTAAAAGATAGAAAGCAGAGGGTAGGGCTAAATGGCCAATTTTCCCAATGGAGAAAGGTGAATAGTGGAGTACTCCAGGGATGTATGCTGGGTCCGCTGCTTTCTGACATATTCATAAATGACCTGGAAAAGGGAATAACGAGTGAGGCTATCAAATTTGCAGATGACACAAAACTATTTTAAGTTGTTAAAACCCATGAGGAATTGTGGAAAATTGCAAGAGGATCTTGATAAAATGGAATACTGGGCATCCAAATGGCAGATGAAATTTAATGTGGAAAAGTGCAAAGTTATGTACCTAGGAAAGAACAACCTAAACTATGGTTACACGATGCAAAGTTCCACATTAGGAACCACCACCCAGGAAAAAGATTTAGGCGTCATTGTGGATAACATGTTAAAAACCTCTGCCCAGTGTGCAGCGGTGGCCAAGAGAGCAAATAGAATGCTAGGTATCATAAGGAAAGGAATGGAGAATAAAACAAAGGATATTATAATGCCTCTGAATCGTTCCATGGTGCGACCGCACCTTGGATATTGTGTGCAATTCTGGTCACCGTATCTTAAAAAGGATATAGCATTATTAGAAAAGGTACAGAGAAGAGCCATCAAAATGGTAAAGAGGATGGAAGGATACCCCTGTGAAGAGAGGCTAGAAAAGAGACAGCTGAGGGGAGATATGACAGAGGTCTATAAATTAATGAATGGAGTGGAACGGGTAAACGTAGATCGATTGTTTACATCATCAGAATATAGAAAGACTAGGGGACATGCAATGAAGCTACACGGTAAACTATTTAAGACTAAGAAGAGAAAATATGTTTTCACTCAACATGTAATCAAACTCTGGAATTTGTTACCAGAGGATGTATATTCTTATATATTCTTATGTAGTAAAAGCTGTTAGTGTAGCTGGGTTTAAAAAGGGTTTGGACAAGTTCCTGGAGGAAAGGTCCATAAACCATTATTAAAAGAGACCAGAATGTCCACTGCTTGACCTAATACAAGCATTGTGGAACCTGTGTCTTTTGGGGAAACTGCTAGGTACTTATAACCTAGATTGGCCACTGTTGGAAATAGGATACTGGGCTTGATGGACCTTGGTCTGACCCAGTATGGCATATCTTATGTTCTTACATAGTAAATATGAGCAATTTGCCTCTGAGAAATGGGGGTCAGTCAGTAAGATGCTTAACTGATGGAAAAGCTTGAAACAGTACCTATCTGTACATACTTTGGTGTATCTGAATTCAAGAAAACATGGGACAAACACAGAAGATCTCTAAAGGAAAAGGGACTGTAGTATTTGATTTGGAAGGGCAGACTGGGTAGGCTATATAGTCTTTTATCTGCCATCATGTTTCTATGTATTGTACCCCCCTCCCCCACCCCTAAGCTGGAAAATTGACATGGTCTTGATTGGTTGGTTGGTTTGGTTTTTTTCTTGTTAGAAACTGAGCAATAAAAAAAAATTGAAATTAAAAAAAATGCCTAATTGGATTCCTTTGAATGTGCACAGCCAGTCAGTTGACTACTGCAAAAAGAAATACTGGCTAAGAGCTGGTAATTGCAAGTGAAGTTCTGGTAGATGTCATCTATAACATTACAGGGTTGGCTTTGGAATGTGAATTTTCTTAAAAGAGCACAGCTTCGGCCCTACCAGTAGAAGACTAGACAGAATGTGAGGCAGTAGCGAGCCTTCAAGCATATGCGTGCATGCTGAAGACCTACTGCATCGCACCCTCTCCAACAGGAACTCTGCATCAGAGGCGGTGGGACACAGCAGGCCTTCAGTGCAGGCAGGTACTCAAGGGTCTCACAGTGCCTTTGGAGCTGCAGAAAGTAGGGGAAGGTGGCAGCAATAGTGCTGCATAGTGCTGCATAAAAATTAGCAGATAGTCCAGCAGCAGCATTTATTCGGATAGTAAGTGATGTTTTCTGAATAAATGTTTTGAATATTGACTCATATATGATTTACATTAAAAATGTATTATAGAGACCACTAGGCTTCTAATGGATATGGAGTCTAGAGAACTCTAGTCTTACTAAATGGGTGGCATAAAAAGGTCATATACAAAAGTGTTTTCCAAAAATTGTGAGGGTTCTTCTCAGCAATGAAGTAAGGGTAGGAGAAGACCTCTTTTAGATTAAACACTGAATGGTATAAAAACCAAGCCCAAAGGCTGCTTTCTGTCTTTGGCAAAGTCACTGCACCACAGAGGGTGTAGAGTTTGACCGGCTAAATAGATGTCTTATTACTTGTTATACTGTATAATAAGAGTCAGGCGCAGGAGGAGGCCTCTAAACAAAATAAAAAAATAAAAGGTTTCCACTGATCCTGGAATTAAAGAGAAGGATTCAGAGGACAACCCCAGCTGCTAAGACAGAGGGCCAGGAAAGTAGTGCCTGCTGCCACATCTGAGTCCAGTCATCAGAAATCATAAGATATCCTTCAGGAGGTGGATCGGAGGAGGGGGACCTGGGTTCAAGGAAGAAAGCACCTACAGCTTGTGCCTGCGACCAGCCTCCAAGCAAAAAGAGACAGAGAGGGAGAAGGTGGAGAATAGTGGATCCTTCAGCTTGTGAGGAGAACTCCAGTAAACGCAGAGAAGGAGTTCCCTACCCCACAGTACAGGATAAGAAGAAAAGGTGAGTTGTACTTTTTTTTATTCCTGTAGACTCTGCATTCTTATTGTTTTGATTACTTTTTGACTACTAAAGACTTTCAGTAACCTTTATTGGTTTAGACCAAAACCTGGACTAGTCAATGAGTTTGTGGAAATGGAAGCAAGTGGCAGAGGGAGTGATCCCAGGGCCAATGGCCAACTCCTACTATAGTGCTACTAGGCATACGCAGTGCTGTCTACATATATATAAGATAAGGTCCCTGCTCAACAGAGCTTACAATTTGCTAAGACGAACAGAAGAAAAGGGAACTAGGGTAATTCTTTAAGGGAAATGATTAAAATACACGTGGGTGTAGTCAGGAGAATAAGGGGATCAGGATCCAAAAGCAGTCTCAAAGATATGAGTTTTAGCCTGGATTTGAATAGGACCAGAACAGAGATAGTGGATCCTGTCTCAGACTGCTTCTTTCCCACAGGTGAGACAGTGCTGCCACCCATGATGTATGTACCCCTGATCTCCCCGCAGAGTGATCCGTGCCCTGCGATGGACCCCACACTGGTGAACTACAGTCTGCTAGAATGATATTAAGTTAAATTGTAATGGTAGTTTTAATCATAGCAAGCATGCAAATGCAGTACATGTTTGATGGGGGAGGGCTCCTAGAAGCTGCCAAGTAGCATGGCCTCTGTGCATATTTCCTGTTAATGGCTGGAATAATCAGAAGTGGCTAATTGGAGCTGGGTTTGCATTTCCACTGTTGCACTGTGCACTGTTTATTCCCTTCCTAATGGCTGAGGCTGGAGTTAGCCATGAGCTGTTGCTGGATTCGCTGGAGCAGTGAGGGAGGGAGGGAGGGAGGGAGCAGTCTGCACATTCACACAGACAGATAAGGAGGCAGAATATGGCAGCAGCAACGGGAGCTGAGGAAACTTTCCTTTATGGAGGGGAAGGAACTGTGGAATCTAAATGTGTATCATAATTTAAGTCCCAAAACTGGGTAACATAAACAATAACATTTAAGCTACAATACCAGATTCCTTCTGGTATGGGGCAGAGCTGGCACAAGGAGAAGGCAGCCTAGGAGAACCTCATCTCTTGCACCCCCTCCCTCTGGTGCCCACTGCCGCTGCAGCAGCCCCTCTCCAGTACGTGTTGGGGCAGTAATGGCTGCACACAGCCCTGCGGCACTTACCTTGAAACTTCAGGGTTGTGGGGCTGTTTGCTTCGACCCCTTCTGATGCCCAATTCTGACTTTGTTGCAAAAGGAAGCCGTTATCAGACAGTCCAAGGGGACGGAAGCAAACAGCCCCGCGGTGCTGAGGTTTCAAGGTAAGCGCTGTGGGGCTATTTGTGGCCATTGCTGCTGCTTCAGATCCTGAGAGGGGCAACAGTGGCAGCAATAGTTGCCCCTGGAGAGTCAGGACTCTAGCCAACAACCTAGTTTGCCTAATCATAGTGCCAGCTCTAATGTGGGCCGTTATGTATGAGCTAGACATCCGTATGATTCGTGCAGCAAGACTGGTCCAAAAATGGGGGCGCAAAAGCTGGCTCAGGGTGCCATAATCCCTTGAGTCGACCCTACTCTGTATTTACAAGAGGGGAAGATCACATAATAACTCACTCATTTACAGAGGACATACTTGAAGTACTCACACAACTAAAAGTAGAAAAAGCCCTGGACCTGAACTAATATAACTCAACATCCTGAAATAACTCAGGAAAGCAATGTGTGCACCTCTCGCGGCTTGTCTTGGGAGAAAGAAGAGGCTCCTAGAGATCAGAGGAGTGTGGATGTGGTTTTACACTACAAAATGTGGTAACAAAGAGGTAGGGCCAAGCCCAAGGGTATCTGATGCCCTAGGCAAACCTTCAGTCATATGCCCCTCACCAGGGGTGTCTGAAGACTAATCCCTCCAGGTGATCAGTATCTCTCCTTCTCTAACCTCACCCTTCCCAGGTTTCCAGCATTTCCCCTTCCTCACATAGCAATTACCACACTGGGTCAGACCAAAAGTCCATCAAGCCTAATATCCTGTTTCCAAGCTCACAAGCAGGGCCGCAGCAAGCCATAAATGCGCACTGCAACTTGCACATCTGGCACGCCTCCCCTCCCCCATCACAGGTTTGCCATTTGTCCCATGCCCAGCATCTTGCCTTACCCCACAGCTCCCTGCGCTGCCTATCCTTGCCCCACTGCCGCTCTTTGTGGTTCCTTGGCAGTGGTGGTGGCAGCAGTGGAGCAGACATCCAATTTAAAAAAAACAAACAAACGTGCAGGTCTTCTCGACTCCGCACTTGCATGCAGGTCTGATCCTTCACTCCTCTGACGTATGCTCGTGTCAGAGGAGGGAGGGACCAGAACATCCTTTCAAAGGTGGGTCTTTGCAACTCTGCACTTGCATGGCTAGTCTGGTCCCTCCCTCCTCTGATGCAAGCATACGTCAGAGGAGGGAGGGATCAGACCTGCATGCAAGCGCAGAGTCGGAAAGACCCGCATGGGGGTTTTTTAGAATTGGATGTCCACCGCTGCTGCTGCCACCAAGAAAACCCGAAAAGTGTCAGCAGGGCAAGGGCAGGCAGCATGGAGGGGGGGAGGAGCCAAGGCGACAGCCTCATATGTGCCCCTATTTCTGTGCCGCCGCACCGCTTGCACAGGGCTAGGTATGGCGCTGCTCACAAGTACCTGAAAGGATCTGAAAAAATAGTCAAATTCCATGTTTACTAAAGGTCTGCTGGTAGTGCTGGGCTGATGTGCAAATAACGCTCATTCTTACTGTGGCAGAGCCTAGTAGCTGTGGTAGACACAAGGAGCACAGCCACAGTAGGCTACTATCACCATGCTAGTGGCATCATTAGTATAGAAGTAGGGAATGCACGGCTATAGTGCATACTGTCACAACGTCCCCCTGGTGGCACTGGGATGTCACAGCAGGGAGGGTGGACACAAAAATATTTTATGGTGGAGTTTAGCTCAAAGACAGGGCCCAGGTATTTATAGTCCTGGTAGCCTTCTGGGTAACCAAAGCTCCAAAGAATATAACAGTCCGAGTGTAGGGAGAATAAAGGCTTTTATTTCCCGTATTGCAAATAGGTTCAACAGCTCAGAATTTACATCAACACAAAAATGTCCTTGCTTCAGGTTGAAAGAAAAAGAAACATGAACTGAGTTAGACCTGTTAACTTCACAGCAGTACTATAAGAAACACAGATTCAAACCTTCCCCCAGACCACAGCTCTACTCCTCGGCTAAGGGCTCAAAGCTTTCTGCCAGGCAATAGCTGCAATCCATCTCGGGGTCCGAAAGGTCATCCGGGAATTCCACCTGCATTGGTTCACAGTCAGGAATATCTAGTGGCTCGCATTCAGGCTTTTTATACAATGTTTGTACGATGTCCCAATGCGCTGCATCCAAAGGTAAGCCTTGGTTTTGTACACCTCTAGAGTGAGGACAGTTTCTCTTGCCTACTGCTCTTATACTAGAGAGTTTCTTGTTTGGCACAGGTTTGTATTTTGTAGCACAAATAGTTCTAGAAGGACAGCATTCCTCTAGGCCCTGCTCCTCCTGCGTCACAGCATTCATAAAATCACAATCAGTAAAATAGTGATTACCTTTCCTTTTGGGTTTATCACGGCCAAGTGAGGGTTGATGCTTGTTCCTGCTGTGGTTTGGCTTCTCTGACATCAAGGTAGGCCTCCAGTTCCCCGGCCGGCCTTCTGCTGGGGTTAAGCCACACTTGCACCACAGCTTCTTTCTCTCTGGGTCAGGAATGTTACCTTTCAAAGTAACTCTTTCACCTCTTTCTTGGTTACTCCTCGTTGTGTCTTTCAAAGGTTGCTGGCCTCTGCCAGACTCAGGTCCAGGACTCTCTGGCACAGTCCTTCTCCTTCCAAGGTTAGCTTCTTCTTTGTATCTTTCCCACTTGGAAAGTGTATCCTCTCCCCTCTTGGGATATTTGAAGCGGATTCCTTCACCTGGTTCTGTTGAGTCTGCTGGGCCGGTTCCTTCTGTCAGGACTCCTATTCCCTGGTCCTTCTCTCCTTCCAGGAAAGCTCTCCTTTCTCCTTCCAGGGTTAGCTTCCTTTCTGTGTTCCTTGTGTCTCCTGTGTCTGGGCTTTTAAAAGGAATTCTTCCCTTTCTGGATTGGGTGCAGGCCGGTATTGCATCATTGGCTCTGGGGTGTGGCTCCTCAGTCCTCCAGAGCAGTGGTCCCCAACCCAGTCCTATGGGGCCCACCGGCCAGTCAGGTTTTCGGGATATCCCTAATGACTATGCATGAGATATATATGCATTAGAGATATCCTGCCAACCTGACTGGTTTGTGGCCCTCCAGGGCTGGATTTGGAGACCCCTGCCTTACACCTCTGTCATTTAAGATTGTGAGTGGGCAAGGTACAGATGCCCTAGACATCGAAAGGGTATATAAAATGTGTCACATTCCTCCTCGATTCTCACCACCACCAAAAAGTTGTCTTTTAAAAGCCCAGACACAGGAGACACAAGGAACACAGAAAGGAAGCTGAGGAAAGGTTCCAGATGCAAATGATTGTTCTAGGATTTTATGTATGAAGAAGCTTACTTCGCATCTGAGCTCTCTTATCCAAGCTGCTGGACATGGATCGTTTGATGCGGTGGTAGCGTTGATTGAGGCGATAGTGTTTTCAATTTCTTTAGTTGATATCGTGTTAAACTTGGTCAATGTGAATGACTGTGACAGCTTGGATATGCTAGTTGACCCAGTGGTGCAGGGGTTATTAATTGTTTTCATCATTTTTGATTTTAAGTAGTTAGCATAGTCTTGAGGGTGTATTGTTTGTGTGTGTTGAGGGGTTGGTTCCTTTGCCAGTGTTTTTACAATATTGAAGAGATCATGATGTTTATTTACCGATTGCTTTAGGAGATTTGTATGGAATTGTTTCCTTCTATCAGCTATTTCTTGGCGATGCTTTCTTAGGTACGAGTAGTAGGCTGTGTAGGCTTCAGTAGTATGGGATCATCGCCATCATTTCTCAAGTCTGCGAAGATGGAGGAGAGATGTTCTTAGCTCGTTAGAATACCAAGCTACATGTGTCTGATGATTGGGCTTTCTTGACATATTCGATGGTTGAGAGTTGGCTCTGAGGGTGTTATCCCAGGTGTTGATTAGGTCATCCAGTTCAGGTTTAGAGGTGTGTAGCATTGGGAGAATATTCTTAAGTACCTCCTCTCTATCAAAGGGGCAGAAACCTCCTAGCTGTTGGTTTGGCGGGGGTGGACTTGGAGTTAAGGGTATTGAAGGAGTTGGGTATTTGGAATATGATAAGGCTATGGTCAGACCATGGTACTGGTGTTATGGAAAGTGCATAATTGTGGTCTGTTTCCGTAGAAGTTTGTGGTACGAAGATCAGGTCAAGTGTATTTCCCATAGCATGAATAGGCTCTCTGACTATCTGGTTGTATCCAAGGTTGTCAAGCGCTTCCAGAAATGCTGCGATTTGCGTTTCATGTAGGGAGGGGAGGTTGAAATCTCCTAATATCCAATTAGATATTCATGGTTTTTCTGTGTTGCAGGCCAGGTCGACTATTGTTGACAGACCATCGACTGATGTTGTTGGAGCTCTATAGACTAGGTTGATTGAGTGTTCGTTGTTTGATAAAGTTAGTATGTTTATGTGGGTTGTGCTGATATTGTTGGCCATCTGAAATTGTAGCTGGCTTTTTGAGATGGTGAGTACTCCACCTCCTCTTTGGTTGTTCCTGTGGCACGTGTAGTTTGAGAAGCCGGGGGGTAGCATCTGGTTGAGAATGACGTTGTCGCAGTCAGATAGCCAGGTTTCTGTGATCATCAGGATGTCAAGGTCATGCGTTGTTATGAGGTCAGAGATCAATGGCCATTTTGTGCGGATGGATCTGATGTTGATGAGGGCGCATCTCAATGGTCGTTGGTGCTGTTGCTTAGGTTGAGGTTTTTTGGTAAATTGAAGGGCGATGTGGAGTAAATGTGGGTGGGTATGTATAGGGTTTGTTGGGTGTGTTTGGGTCTTGTTTGACCATCTCTTCCAGTTGTTCCTTAATATTGGTATAGAGTTTTGGCCGCTATTAAAGGCGTTTGAGTATCCAGCTAGTGCAAGGAGGAGATAGGTGATGGTGAGGGTTATGAATGTGTGCATCTTTAAGGGTGACATTGTGTATCAAGGGAAAGGGAGGAGTACTTGCAGCAAATATGGTGGGAATGCTGAGAATACTGGCAGGAATAATAATAGCAGTGTACAAATCACAGTATTAGTTGAAGTGGTGGCAGTATTGGCAGTACTGACAAGGAGAGTACTGTCTGTAATAATGACAGTACTGGTAAATATTGATAGTACTAGCAAAGAGGAATTGGCAGTAATAACAATATATAGATGACAATAATGGGTTGAGATAGTGATAGGGAGTGTTGGCACTGGGAGAGTATTGGCAAAACTAATAACAATGGGATTGTAACAATAGTAACACTGTAGAGCAGTAGTAGCAATTGTTTAACTAACAGTGATGGCAATGTAGGTTAGCAATATTGTTGCAAAATTGTTGCTATAAGGTAGCGAGGAGCAACAAGATTAGTGAAGCTAGTAGTAACAAGTTGTTTGCAGGCTTAATTTAGAGGAGGTCTGCTCTAAGGCCGAGGCAAGTGTAAATGGAGGTAGCAGGAACATGTACTATATAGCCTACCTGGCATTGAGCAGAACATATTGTTACATGCAAAGTGGTTATAAGACTTTGTAAAGGCAAAGTGTCTACACATGCTAATACAAGTTATGAAGAAAAATCGCTTTTTTTTTTTAAGTCCAACACCATGTTATACTATGGGTTGTCAAACCTTATCATGGGCTGAGTTGTTGGTTGTGAGTTGCTGGGTAGTGACAGCGTTCAGGGTTCTGGATCTGTAAGTGTCGTCGTTTTCGCTAATTTTCAGACATATTGGCAGTGTCCGATTCGCAGAGTTGATCGTGAGGTTTTTACCAGATGAGCCAGTATCGGCGAGGGTGCCCGTGTCCGGTGGGTAATTGTGGAATATGCCGGTTTGGCTGCTTCTGGTGTTTTGTTATCGCGCCCCGCCTAAGGGCCACGCCAAAGGGCCCTCAGGCGCGGGCCCGCCAGGCGCGGGTGTGCCCGACCGGCGATGTTCTTTAAACTTGGGCCTCGTGCCCCGATTGGGCTGCTGAGCAGGGGGAGGACTCTGGAGCGTTGCTCCGGCCCGCTCTATCCCCGATTGGGAGAGCTCTGGAAGAGGGCCGAAGGATGAGATGAAAGAGGCCAATCGCCCGACCGGCGATGTTCTTTAAACTTGTGCCTCGTGCCCTGATTGGGCTGCTGAGCAGGGGGAGGACTCTGGAGCATTGCTCCGGCCTGCTCTATCCCCGATTGGGAGAGCTCTGGAAGAGGGCCGAAGGATGAGATGAAAGAGGCCGATCGCCTGACCGGCGATGTTCTTTAAACTTGGGCCTTGTGCCCCGATTGGGCTGCTGAGCAGGGGGAGGACTCTGGAGCATTGCTCCGGCCCGCTCTATCCCCGATTGGGAGAGCTCTGGAAGAGGGCCGGAGGATGAGATGAAAGAGGCCGATCGCCCGACCGGCGATGTTCTTTAAACTTGGGCCTCGTGCCCCGATTGGGCTGCTGAGCAGGGGGAGGACTCTGGAGCGTTGCTCCGGCCCGCTCTATCCCCGATTGGGAGAGCTCTGGAAGAGGGCCGGAGGATGAGATGAAAGAGGCCGATCGCCCGACCGGCGATGTTCTTTAAACTTGGGCCTCGTGCCCCAATTGGGCTGCTGAGCAGGGGGAGGACTCTGGAGCGTTGCTCCGGCCCGCTCTATCCCCGATTGGGAGAGCTCTGGAAGAGGGCCGGAAGATGAGATGAAAGAGGCCGATCACCCGACCGGCGATGTTCTTTAAACTTGGGCCTCGTGCCCCGATTGGGCTGCTGAGCAGGGGGAGGACTCTGGAGTGTTGCTCCGGCCCGCTCTATCCCCAATTGGGAGAGCTCTGGAAGAGGGCCGGAGGATGAGATGAAAGAGGCCGATCGCATGACCGCCCTGATCAGCTGAGTCCAGCACTGAATATAAACATGATCACCGTGGCGTTCTGGCGTACACCCAAGGAGCAGGTCCTGCTCCTTGGGGCATCTCTGTCGACACTTACATGTATCTTCTTCACTTACCCCTTTCAATGGCTTCATCACCTTGACCCAGCCACTGCAGGACATCTCTTCTCTTCCCCTTACTTCTGATCTTGTTACTCCTTTGGTCTTTTCATGTACGCGATTCCAGTGCACTGGGGCAGGTGCCCCCCCCCCTCACCCCATGGAACTCTTCAAACATCAGAATGGTGAGTAATTTGAGTGGAAGAGTAGCCTAATGGTTAAGAACACTGGCTTAGGAACCCAGAGACCAGGGTTCAATTCCCACTAGCACTCCTTGTGGCTTTGCACAAGTCACTTAACCCTCCATTGCCTCAGAAAAATCCAAGTTATCAATGTCCTTGTACATTACCAAGTTTACATTTCAATGTAAACCACTTTGATTGAAATGATAAAGCAGTATATAAAACCTGTTAAATAAATAATCTGCTTCCATGCCCCCTTTCGTCTGCTACCTCACATAGCCCAGATATTCTCCCGTCTCTTGCTTCACCTAACTCTGCTTAATTGCAGATCCCTCAGATACAAAACCCCTTTGATCCACAACCTCATTGCACTACACTATTTAGATTGTTTTTTCCTTACTGAAACCTGGCTTAAGGATGGGGATGACCCCATCCTTAACAGCTGTCTCCCTGTTGGTTACTCTTCCCTTTCTATAACCTGTGCAGGTCATAGTGGAGGAGGGTAGCTATTATTTTTTGGTCTTCACTGTCCTTCTCTGAAGTTCCCTCCTCTGTCCTTCACTACCCAGAAGACTTACTCCTTCACTTTCTCCTCATCTATGCCCCACCTGCCCTTCGTCCTCATCTATGGGATTCTTTGTTTCTTACCCTTTCTAGGCAACTCTCCTGTACCTAACCTCTTCATCCTTGGAGATTTTAACCTCCAGCTTGATGATCCAGTTAAGACTCATGACAAAACATTCCTTACTCTTTTTCATGATCTTTCTCTCACCCATCATGTGTACCTCCCCACTCATGCAGCTGGTCACACCCTTGACTTAGTTCTCTCCACACTGGGCTCTGTTCCCTTTACTTTTACCATATTAACCTTGGGCCTCCCCTGGTCTGACCACCACTATTCCTGCTCCAGGCAGACACTTCCTCTTCTCTCTCCAATGCCAAATATTCCCCAGCTGTTCTCTCATGTCACATCTCCCCTCAGAGCTTGGAGCATTTTCTGCCTTCTAATGCACTTCTCCCTGCTAACTTTACTTCCTTCCCCACTGAGGAACAGGTCCAGACCTGGCACACCTCTCTTTCTGCTGCCCTAGATTGTTGCTCCCCTTCAACACTCTGCTGTATGGCTTATCTTCTGCCAGCCTCATCATGCTCATATTAGCCCTCTTCTCAAGTCACTTCATTGGCTCCCTATCCATTTCCACACCCAGTTCAAACTTCTCCTGCTGAACTGTAAGTGCATTCCATCTGCAGCTCCTCACTGCCTTTCCTCTCTTATACCTCCCTACACCTCCTCGGGAACTCCACTATTCTGGCAGATCGCTTCTATCTGTGCCCTTCTCTTCTAATGCTAACTCCAGACTTCGCTCCTTTCACATTACTGCTCCTTATGCCTGGAACAAACTACCTGAGTCTGTACATCAGGCATCTTCTCTGGCCCTTTTCAAATCCAGGCTGAAAACACACCTCTTCACTGCTGCTTTTGGATCTTGACTCTCCTGGTCTCCTTTGTTTTTCCTTACCATTCCCCCTAGATGTATCCCATGTCTACAGCTACTGTATTGTTTGTCTTGACTAGATTGTAAGCTCTGATGAGCAGGGCCCGTCTTTTACATGTGTCTGTGCAGCGTTGCGTACATCTTGTAGCACAATATAAATGCTCAGTAATAGTAGTAGTAGTATCACCCTGGCCTTCGTCTCAAATGGTCTTATGTTCACCAGGCCAAAAGATCCTGGAGAAAACGTCACGCTCCTTTCTCCCTCCAACACTTCAAGTAAGCTCATCATCTCTACCACTGATCAATTCCGCCAAGAAAACTTACTACTCTAATCTCATTTCCTCCTCTTCTAATCAGCCCTGGCAACTCCATTCTGTCCTCACTGAACTCTCCAAGTCCAACTTCTCCAGCCTGCCCCCTGAGAAACACCCCTTCTCCAGTTTTTCCATGACAAGGTCATGACCATTTGTGCAACCTTCCCAGACTGCCCAGCTCCTCTTCTGTTATGTCCCCCCCAGTTTAGATCTCCCCCTGTCTCCTTCCTTAAATCACGTCTGGTCCTCCTTTTATATACTCTCTTCTGCAGAAGCTTTTAACCTCTTCCTGCAAGACCACCTGTTGCTCTGACTCAATTCCTTCTGCCTAGCTAACTGAATCCTCACTTGCCCTTATGCCACCTGTCCTTTCTCTTCTAAATAACAGTCTTACCTCAGGCACCTTCCCATCCCTTTGGAAAAAAGCCCTGGTCCATCCAATCTTGAATAAACCTTTCCTTGATTGCTCCTCCCCCACTCACTACAGACCTGTTTCCAACCTCCGTTTTTGTCAAAAATCCTTGAGAAAGCAGTATTCACTCAACTCATCATACACCTGGACTCAATTCACACACTCTACCCCCATCAATCCAGTTTCCGCCCAGGGCACACCACCGAAACAATCCTTCTTTCCCTCTTTAATGAAGTTTGCAAATCTTGTGATAATGACAATTTCTCTCTTGCAGTCTCTCTTGACCTGTCTTCTGCTTTTGACCTCATTGATCATGCCACTCTTCTTACCTGCCTCCACGATTTCGGCCTTCACGGCACCATCCTACACTGGTTCCATTCATTTCTTTCCCACCGATCCTTCTCCAGCTTGTTTTGCTCTTCTTCATCCCCTTTCACCCCGCTCCCCTGTGGTATTCCCCAGGGCTCTGTTCTTTCCCCCCTACTATTTAATGTTTTCCTGGTCCCTCTCACCCTCCTGGTGCAGCAATGTGAGATATCGGCATACTATTACGCTGATGACATCATACTCCTCCTCCACACCAACCCACTTTCCCCTCATCTTTCACCACTCAACATCTGTCTTACTAGATTGCCAACTGGATGTCTGCCAACTCTCTCCTTTTAAACCCCAGGAAAACATCCGCCATCTGGTTCACTGGTGGATGCCCCTGTCCCCTACTCTCTCCGATGCTTCAGGATACCCCTATCCCCCCATTGTCATCTCACTTTGTTACCTGGGTGTCATACTTGACTCCTCTCTGACTTTTCAGGATCACCTTTCTTCTGTTGTTCATCACTCCTTCTATTCCCTTCATCAGATTTGAACTGTACGTCCGTTCCTTTATGCCCCCTCCCTGTCCACTTTGCTACTAATGCTTGTTATGTCCTGCTTAGGCTACTGCAATATTATTCTTGCCAGTCTTCCTTTTTGCCAATTATAATGCTTACATCATCCAGAATATCACTGTCAGGATTCTTGCCCATGCCTCAAGCTTTGATCATGCAAACACAAGGAGCAGGAGATGTGGGAAGAATCAGGGTCTTTATTATACACAAGGGACCCCAACGCGTTTCGGCAACACCTTCCTCAGGGGGAATGACACTGGTAAATATAAAAAATACATATAGATTAATAATAAGAACATAATACTTTAAAAATTAAAAATTAAAAACCAATAGAACACACTTAAAAACATTTAAATTTTGAAAACACCGGCAAAACGTGCAACATCAAATAATCAAGGTGCATTGAGGTTATAGAGCCACAATACAGGGCAGGGCTGAGGGAAGAAAAACAGTACAATCCATATAAGATATTGTGAGAAGGGAACGCTGAACAACCTTATAGAGAGAAATATAATATGCTTATATAACTAATACAGAACCAAAGAAGATAAAATACTTATGTAATACTGGTGGAGCCTAAATCCTGTAGAACAAAATTGAACCAAGTGAACTACACAAGAGCTGATTAATAACATGTGATAATAACATAAATAAATAAATAATTTAAACAAATAAATAAGTAAATAAAAAACAAACTAAAATACTATGATAATAAAAGGGAAGGAGGGTAGAACAAATACTTAAAATGATAAATATTATAATAATATGAAAGTACAGCAATGTACACAGAAATGACAACCATCAGAAATTGTGACAATAAACATGAAAAATGAATCGATAAAAAAGCATAGAAAATAAATAAATATGAATGTTAAATATTAAAATAAATAATCGTAAAATTGCCCAAATATAAGGAAGGGCAACCATGTAAAACAAACACAAATTAAAAATAAAAATAAAATTAGAGAAACATACAATGTATGCTAATATTAAACAATGACATTAATCTAACTATATTTGGATAATAAATCAGGAAGGAACATGGTATATTATATCAGACCAAGAATAAAAACTAAAAATAACAGAGAGGAACTGGTGGACCAAAGGATAAGAAATAAAAATTATATTAAATAAAATTAAAAATAATAATAATAAATAATAATAATAAATATAAAATATACAATAAAAATAAAAATATTATCAAATTTATGTGTGTATGAGGCAATATAATAAAAAGGAATAATAATAAAAATATAAATTAATTAAAATAACATGAATTGAGACAGAAGCTAAGTATCATAAATGCATACTCAGTGGCTAAATGTAATGTGAAAGTAAGCATGCCGAACGGGGTGAGAAGACAGGGGAAACTGTTGTATAAAAGAAATGCTTTATCAGGCAGACTATCAATGGTAACATGATTAACAAAAAAAAAAAAAACCAAATAAAAATGTGCACTAAGACGTGTGAGCAATAAAACGAAGGCAAATATACGATGCCAAAGTGCCCCAGCGGACTGTGATAATATGATTAAAAAAAGAATTGAGACAGAAGCTAAGTGGTGTAAATGCATACTCAGTGGCTGAATGCCATGTGAAGGTAAGCATGCCGAACGGCGTGAGAGACCAGGGGAAACCGTTGTATAAAAAGTGCTTGTCAGGCAGATTATCAATGGTAACATGATTGACAAAAATGAATACCAAATAGGAATGTGCACTAAACCGTGTGAGCAATAGAACGAAGGCAAATGTAAGGTACCATAGTACCCCAGTGGACTGGAAGGGTGGGAAATGTGTGGGGAACGGTAAGGGCATGTAATTGAGAAACACCTCCGCAACACATTGAAAGTGTATGAGCGCAAATATACAAACATTAATAGCACCGCGGGAGAGTAAAAAATAAATAAAAGCACATTTAAGCGCAAAGGCCATGAAACTTGTGTTAATAAATATGATAATAAATCAGTGCAAGAGGGGAACTTTATGAAAAAAGTACCGAAGGTGGTGCTAATATACAAGAGAAGGAGAACTCAAAAACTCACCCATGCACACGTAGACGATTAGCAAAACAAACTAGTATACCAACTAGTAACGAAATCGCTAGGATAAAAATATATAAAAACGTAAATAAATCGAGAGTGAAACCTTAAAATCAAATGAAGAGAGGGAGCCAAAGAGAACACTTACAGTCAGAGGATTCTCCAATACTCAAAAGAACCGTAGACACACGGACTTGTGAGAGAAACTACAACGCTGGAAGCGCGTTCTAATCAGCTGAGAAAAGAAACAGTGATGCTATACTACTATTTAAACGCCGAGGGGACTTCCGGTTGGCAATGAGCTGAGCAGACAGGGGAAAGTTCAGCTCCGGCTCCTACACCCCGAATATCTGCAACAATTCGTAACCTAAGGGGCAATCACACAAACTTCGTCCGGCTACGCGCCACAGAGACAACAGGGGAACTTTCAGCCTGATCTCAGAGCAGTGTGGCAGGAGCATGGCAGCGAAACCACAGCGACGGGAGAAGCCCCGAGCCTCGGAGGCTAAGATGGCGGAGGGGTCTCCTAAAAGCCCTAAAACAGTGGGTGACCAGACCTTGGTGGCGGAGGTCAGTGCCGCGGTGGTGCAGGCTCTGGAGGCTCAATTCCACAGCATAACTGCACAAATCTCCACCGTCAGCCAGAGCCTCGCAGATTTTACAGGGCGCATCGAGCAGGCGGAAAACCCGTATCTCTAACGTGGAGGACACCCACCATACGCTGTCGGCAAAAGTGGAGGCCCTGGAACGCAGGCTGCAACAGCAGGGGGAGAAAATTGACGACCTGGAGAACCGGAGCCGTCGCAACAACCTCCGATTCATCGGGATAGACGAAAGCGTAGGTGACGGCGCACTGTTCGCTTACCTGACTGCCTGGATAGCGAAGTTGATGGACGGCAAGGGGGGGGACCCCATACGGCTGGAACGTGTTCACCGGCTAGGCCCCAAACGGGAGCAGGCGAGGCGTCCACGTGCGGTCATCGCAAGATTTCTGGACTTCCAGCAGAAAGAGGCGGTGCTGCGGGCCGCCAGGGGAAGAAGGGCAACAACAGGGGATGCGGCACTAATCCTGGTTTTCCAGGATTACTCTGCCCTGGTGAGCCAACAGCGCCGCGCCTACACCCCGATCTGTGCACAGCTGTTGAATCGCGGAGTCCGTTTCTCCCTGCTCTACCCGGCGAGACTGCGAGTGGACCATCAAGGCCAGACCCGATTCCTGCGCTCAGTGGAAGAGGCCAACCTGTTCCTGGACGGTTTGGGCGAAACCGCACGCACTACCAGATGAACTGCAGAGACCAGACTGGTGGGGACAGCACATGTACGGCTGGAGGAATTATTTTGACCGATAAAGGGGTAAGACCGGGCCCAGGGGCTAGAACCCGGTGGGTCTGCTCCATCCCGGAGTTGCTGACGAGACTCATGGACAGGGGCTCCTGCATTTACCCGGGGGGGGGGGGGGCTGACGGCCATAATCTAAAGCCGGCAGGTGATGTAGCAACTAGTAGGGGGTTAAATAGCCTGGAAGAATGGGTACAGCTACAATTAGCTACAATCCGAGGCCTAACTTCCTGACTTGTTATTTTGTTGCTTTACTGTGTTCCTCTTGATACTGTTTCAATTTATACTTGTAGCCTGAAATGTACAGGAGTCTACTTGTTGGTGGGGTTTATGGAATGGATGTTGGGGGTACGATTTTGGGGGGCCGGGGGGAGCTCGGGCCACCCAGCCCGTTCACCCCGGGTCCCGATGTGAGGGTGGCGGGCCCAGGGCCGTGGGCTATTATGAAGGGCTGATGCCCCCTATAGATCTGTAGGGGGAGAGGGGGGTAATGCTGGGTGGAGCCGGACTGGGGGGAGTGTGAGGGGGTGTAGGGCTGACTGCCATAGGAAGTCTGACTGGTCCCATGTGTGGGAGAGTGGTAGGAGAGGGGGGAGGGGGGAAGGGTGGGGAGCACTGGGGGAGGGGAGGGTTTTTAGGGGACGGATCTAGGATTCTTTTAATGCTGCACCTGTGTTGGGGTCCTAGGGGGGGAGGAGGGGAGGGATGGCCACTTCGCACCAAGAGGATGGGGGCACGGGGGGGCCCATTAAGAGTAGGTACGGAGGAGCCTCAGGCTGGGGGGGCTCTCTCTGGAGGATGGTTTATTATCTGCTTAAAATACTGGAGTGAATTAAACCCAGACTGAAAATCCAAACGTGGAATGTCTGCGGACTGGGGAGCCCTGTCAAAAGAGCAAAAATACTACAAGCTTTGTCAAGGCAGAAAGCGGACCTGGCCTTCCTCCAGGAGACCCACCAGACCGAAAGGGAGCATGCCAAACTGCGTAGATCCTGGGTGGGACAGGTGTGGGGGGGCGCCAGCCCTGAACAAAAAAGGGGGGATAGCCATTCTTGTGCATAAGCGGATCCGCTTTGAGGTCACTAAAGAAATTGCGGACCCGACGGGGCGATTCCTACTGCTGCAGGGCCTCCTGGAGGGGAAACCTATTATCATTGGTAATGTCTATAGTCCAAATGTCTTAGACAAAGATTTATATGCTCGTTTGGCCGCCCAGGTCGAGCAACTTCCGGAGATTCCCTTGATTCTAGGGGGGGACTTTAACGGGGTGCTGGATGTGGAGCTGGACACCTCTAGGGGGGAGGGGACCCGGGAGCGGCTTCAGGGGGCCCGCGCCTTAAATGGGTTGAGGTCCAGGTTGGGCTTGGTGGACCCATGGAGACTTCTACACCCCGCCGAAAGAGATTACACCCATCAGTCCCGCGCCCATAATTCTAGTGCAAGAATAGACTACCTGTTGACCTCGCAGTGCCTGTTTGCTATGGTGGAGGAGTCGCAGATAGGACCTGCGGAAATATCCGATCATGCCCCTGTGTGGCTACAGTTGCGGTGGGGCGCTACTCGGAACCAGGCGAGACTATGGCGGTTTCCTCTAGAACTTTACCGGGATTCTCAGTTTCGTCAGTTTCTACAAAAGAGATGGTGTGAATTCGAAGCTGACCACCGGGGGCATCTGGCTGATCCCGAGTTGGTCTGGGAGACGGCAAAAGTGGTCTTGCGCGGGGACATCATTGGTTATATGGCGCGTAAGCGTCGACTGATGGCGGAGCGTATTATCCATTTGGAGCGCTTGGTCACCAAACAGCGGCGGCGGTGGGCGAGTAATCCGAGCGGGCCTACAAAGAAGAGACTGTGGGAACTGCAGACAATGTTGAATGAGCTCCTCCACCAGCGGGCCAAAAAATCGGTTACCTACTATAGATTCCAACTTTATTGTCACGGGGATAAACCTGGGAAACTATTGGCTCGGTGTCTACGGACTTCGCGGGGCTCCACGTTGGTGCACGCTCTGAAGGATGATCACGGGATTCTCCGCAGGGAAAACCCGGAGATTGCACGTGTTTTTTCGCTCGTTCTTTCAAAAAACTCTACACCGCGACGACGGGTACACACGAACACATGTCGGATTACTTGGAAGGGCTGGACCTGCCTCAGCTGTCGACTCAACAGCGACAACAACTAGACCGGCCGATCTCTGTTCAGGAGGTGCAGCAAGTTATAGACAAAGCGAGTTGTTATAAATCCCCCGGGGCAGATGGGCTAGGGGCTGAGTTCTACAAGATCTTGACGGGCTTGATTTCACCTTTGCTGGTGGCGGTCCATACCAGGAGAGCAGAACAGGGCACGTTTCGATGGGGTAGCAATGTGGCCCACATGATCTTGATTCCGAAGCCAGGCAAGGACCCACTTTGCGCCGCTTCATATCGCCCTATCTCTCTTCTTAACTTTGACCTCAAAATCCTCGCCAAAATTCTAGCAGACAGACTGTCAGCCGTGCTGGGGCTGCTGATCCACGAATCACAAGTGGGGTTTGTGAAAGGAAGGTACGCGGTCCGAAATTTGCGGAGGATAGTGGCTTCCCTCGAGTGGGTGCGGAATCGGAATCTAGCTTCTCTGCTCATCAGCTTTGATGCGGGAGAAAGCTTTTGACAGAGTGGACTGGCACTATCTTTGGGATTTGCTGCCCCGATATGGCCTTGGGAACTCTTACTGTGCTATGGTACAAAGCCTTTATTGTGACCCGGTTGCGGCGATTTGTTGTAATGGCGTGCTCTCAGACACCTTTGCATTGCATCGGGGGACTCGACAGGGGTGTCCTCTTTCCTCTTTCCCGTTGCTTTTTGTCCTCTCACTGGATCCGTTTATACGAAGGGTAGAGGCTTCACGGGAGATACGGGGGGTGCGTATAACGCGCGTCAGGTTTTAAACTTTCGGCTTTCGCCGACGATCTTCTGGTGCACCTACTCGATCCCCAAGATTCACTCCCGCGTTTAATGAAAGAATTTGAGACCTTCGGCAGTTTTGCCGGACTAAGCATTAACCTCGATAAATCTGCGGCGTTGGACACAATGGGCACACTGCAGGCTAGCTGGCAGGGGCCCTTCCCCCTCAGCTGGGCGGGCGGCCAGTTCAAATACCTTGGTATTATATTGACAGGTCAGCCATCACAACTCTACGAGAGTAATCTTGCTAAAATTATACAGGGCCTCCACACTCAGTTGCAAGCCTGGCGACCCCTCCCCTTGTCTTTATCGGGGAGAATCGCAGCGGTTAAGATGGTGGTTTTACCGAGGATCTTATACTGGTTACAGACACTGCCCGTTTGGCTTCTGCGAAAAGACTTACAGAGGCTCGAACGAATGCTCAGCGGGTTTCTGTGGGGGGGAGCGCGTGCCCGGATTCGCTATTCCCGCCTAGTGGGACATTGGCGCCGTGGGGGGTTGGGGCTGCCGGACCTCGGGGCCTATGCTCTGGCGTGCCAGGCGCGTCATTTGGGGGACTGGCTGGGTAGGACGGAGATCTTCACCCCTCGGGGCCTAGAAGAGGCCCTTGCCGCTCCAGCGACCCTTCTCGCCCTCCTACACGTAGACAGCCGCTTTTTCCCTGACCACTTGGCGGGGAGTGTGCTGCTCACACTCCGGTGTGCAGAACTTGGCGACGGCTGAACGCTTATTGGAACACGAACTGGCGAGTGTCCAGCTGGCTGCCGCTACAGGGCAATGTACTGTTTACGCCGGGATCTGATAATGCACAGTTCCGGATCTGGGCGCGGAAAGGTATTTCTAGTCTGGGGCATGTGGTTGATACTTCGGGGGGTTGTAGGAGCTTTCAGAGTCTGTGTACTGATTATGCCCTTGGGCGGGCCTTCACTTCGCTTACATGCAGCTTTCACACTACATCGCCTCCCTACCGGCAGGTGAGCTGCGGGCAGAGCGCTCCGCGCAGATCTTAGAATTTTTTGACCTGGGCGGCGAAACCCAACTTTCGATTCGATCACTGAAGGCGCGGTTGGTCCCATACCGACCGTCCCGGACTATCGGTCCGTAGAACTGGGGTGGGGGGGGGAGTTGGGTAGAGAGATAGGACCGGGTACAATTCTGCAGGCCCTGCAGCGGATAGGGGAGTTGGCGCTGGGAGCACGCTGGAGAGAGGTGCAATACAAATCCCTTACTAGGGTGCACTTTTCCCCTAGGCGAGCCTTCCGCTCTCGTCTGGCTACGGATGGCTCATGCCCGAGGTGCTCGGAACCTATGGCACATTTGGTGCACATGTGGTGGGGATGCAGATACATTAGGCCCTACTGGACAAGAATAGCCTCCTATATGGAACGCCTCCTGGGTCAGCGGATTGCCTGGGATAACTCCCTGGTTCTCTTGGATCATCTGCGCCTCACACAACCCAAGGGTAGGTGGGAGAGATTACTGGTGCGCAAGGCCTGTTTGGTGGGGAAGGGTCCCATATTGCATAACTGGCGGGAACGTAGGGCGCCCTCGGTCTGGGAGTGGCGGAATGCCTTCCACCAAATGATGCTAATGGAGGCTCGCTACGCCCGGGGAAATGTTAAACGCTGGCCACACTTTCAGTTGCTGTGGGACCCCTACCTTCAGGGCTTGAGCCCCCGGGCTAGGAATGAGGTGTTCCAACTGGGTTCCTAACCTCTTAGGATAGATGCTTGCTTCTTGGAGGGACGCACGGTCCCACGTCCTCGGGGTGTGGAAGTGGCCAACCAGGGTGGGAGGGGAAGGGGGGGGGAGAAGGGGGAGGGCTGGGGGGTATCTAATCAAAAATTGTGCAACGCCTATGTGTTTGTTCATCCCCTGGGGGGGAGAAGAGTACCCCCCCCCCCCCAGGGTGGTTGTTTGATGTATGGTTTGTGTTGATGTGAAGCGTTGTAAAATAAAGCATTTAAAAAAAAAAAAAAACGCCGAAATGGCGCCAAAATTTAATGACGTCATACTGGGGGAGGGGTATTAGCCCTGTAATACAGAACGGAAGTAATATTAAGGAGATCAAAGAAAACCAATTGGGAAGGGGAATTTGTACTGAAAATACTCAAATGGAATAATGTAATAAGGGAAAGGGAAAAATCAACCTAAGAAAACTGATAGATCTGCCTCTTGATTCAAGCCATGCGGTTCTAAAGTGTTAAATTCGTAAATAAAACGCTGCTCAAGTCTTAACAGAGTTTTTTCTATATTGCCTCCCCTCCAGTGGGGGATGATCGTTTTGAGCACTAAAAACTTAATGTCACTGATATTGTGGTTCTTATCTAACCAATGAGAAACCAGTGGTTTTTCTGAATGTTTCCTAGAGATATTGCTGCGATGTTCAATGATACGGGTGCGGATCTGTCTCGAGGTCTTGCCAATATACAATTTCTGACATGGACATTGGATTAAATAAATCACATTAGCAGTTTTACAGTTGGAGTATTGATGTAAAAAAGTTTACGTCCTGTATTAATATCCAAGAAAACATCTTTAACTATAATGGCATGAGTGCACACAGAGCAGTTGCCACAACTGTAATGCCCCTTAACAGTGGGTGAGGGCCTATTACTAGTAAGAGCAGATGGAACGAGTGAATCAGACAGATTTGAAGTGCGCTTGTAGGCAATCATTAATTTTTTAGTTGCAAAGGCAGGTATAGTAGAAAGGAGATGCCACTCTTGCTTTAAAATGTTGACAATAGCTTTGGAAAAGCCTGAGAAAGTAAGAGGGCATACAATTTTATCAGAATGTGTGCGTGTGGTTTTCTCAAGAAGAGAAGAACGATCTGTGGCACATGCTCTCTGGTAAGCTCGCCTAATGCAAGAGGAGGGGTAACCTCGTTGTGCGAACCTATTCATCATATCTGAAGCATGATGTTCAAAATCTTCATTATTGGTGCATAATCTTTTTAATGCACAAAAATTGACTAACTGGGAGATTATTCTTGAAAGACGGATTGTGGAAGCTATCATATTTGAGGAATGTGTTGCGATCCGTGGGTTTGCGGTAAAGAGTAGTTGAGAAACCTGAATTAGACCTTTTAATCAGAATGTCCAGATAAGAGATCTCTTTACTATCATAATTGCCTTCAAATTGTAAATTTTACATCTAATGTATTGAGCCATGAATGAAAAATCTGTAACTGCTCTTCCGTCCCGTGCCATATCATGAAAACGTCATCGATGTATCGCTTCCAAAGAAGCACGTTAGATTGGTATGGATGGCACGACAAAAAGGTAGTCTCGAAGTTTGTAACATACAAGTTTGCTACATCGGGCGCCATGGGAGAACCCATGGCCACCCCTTTTATCTGCTTATAAAAGATACCTCTGAAACAGAAATAATTTTCAGTCATAGCCAGTTCTGCCAATTGTGTTAGGAAAAAGGTAGGAGTACGTACAGGTTTGGATCTTAAAATTAAAGTGTTGGCTAATACCTCCAACGCAGCTTGTTGAGGAATATTGGTATATAATGAACGGATGTCATAGGTAACTAAGAGCACATCCTCAAAAGGGCCTTGAAATGACTGTAAAATCTGTATGATATGTGCGGAGTCTCTAACATATGAAAGTGCCTGTGTCACAAAAGGTCTTAAGTGCACGTCAAGAAGTTTCGATAAGGGTTCAAAGAGCGATCCAATTGCCGATACTATAGGGCGACCTGGTGGGTTCTGTAGGGATTTATGAATCTTGGGAAGCATATATATGGTAGGTGTGATGGGATGGGCAACTGTAAGGTATGAGATCTCTTTTGCAGTAAGGTACCCTGCTTCCTTGCCAATGTACAGCAAGGTGTCAACCTTTTGTCGTAATCGATCCGTAGGGTCGTCGAAAATCTTTAAGTAGTATTCCGTATCATTTAATTGACGCATGACCTCTGTAATATATGAGTCTTTGTCTTGTATGACTATGGCTCCACCCTTGTCAGCTGGTTTAATATAATATCATGATTGGACTTCAAACTTTGAAGGGCTGCCTTTTGCGAACGTGACAGATTGAAAAAAGGTTTCTTAACGTGTGTTTTATACAAGTTGTCAATTTTATTCAAGACAACAGTCTCGTAGGCCGAAATCATAATATTAGGTTTGTATGTTGGCATCCATGTAGAGGGTTTTCTCACAACCGAGGGATCGATTGCAACAGTACTCGATGTACCAGAGTAGTGATCTACAATTTTTAATTTTCGAAAAAATCTGAACAGCTCAACATGAGTGGCAAACCTATCGTGAGATTTAGTGGGTACAAACGAAAGACCCTTATTGAGAACTTCTAACTCCGCCTCTGATGGTGAATATTTGGAAAGATTAATAACAGCATTTAGAGGTCCCAGTCGAGTTGTCTCTTGGCCATTAGGCCCTGACTGTGCGTTCTCATCCGTTGTGGGTATTGTCTGTTTGGTGAATACCTGGGCTTGTATGGACGACGTCGTGGCGACTTGGGGGACAAATTTCTTTTCCCTTTTTCCCATAATTTGTCCATTGAAAAATCCCGTTTTTTTATGGGGTTATGCTCTCTCGGCGGGGGGCGTTCAGTAGAAAATAGGGAAGCAGACGGGTTAACCTGTTCCCCTGAATGATGTCTTGTTCTTTTAGTATGTCTTTCAATTTCAGGGGTAACGGAAGGGGATCTAGATCTATTCCTTGTATTATCTCTAAAATTGTTTCTATGGACTTGTTTAGGTGACTCCCTTCTCCTGTAGGAAAAGTTCCTGTTCCTCTCCCTAAGATCAGATTTATTATAGGTCCAATAGTATACCATGTTCAACCTATAATCATCATCATCCCGTTTTAATTTTTTGATCTTCTTCTCTTTTACACCTTTCTTATAATCCACCATATTCTGGTCAAACTTCCTTTTCTCAATATCAAATTGTACATCTTTCTTTTTGAGATGTTCTATCTTTTGATCTATTTTAGGTTTTAAAACCTCAGCCCTGCGTTTTGATGTATTAATTAAAAGAATCATTAAATCTAATGAACATTTGTTCAGAATCTTAATCCAGTTAGACGTAAATGTCTCATCATCCTTGAACATGCCGGGTGCTTTCTGAACTCCTAATCCTCTGGGTATGATCTTTTTCCTACAGTACTCGAGTAAAGAGGCTGCATGTAGATCTTCTCTAATTAAACGTTGTGTCATCCATACACAATCTTGCCACTCATCCTCTAAATCAGGAACACCCTCTTCTTCCGTGTAGAAAGGGTCCTCTGGGAGCATAGAACGTAATTCATCTTCTTTGAAGCTGAGGACCTCTTTCCACGGGGAAAACATGGCTCCGAGGAGACCAGAGGTACAAGGAGGAGCAACCTCCTGCGGGTAGGACAAGCAAACACAAGGAGCAGGAGATGTGGGAAGAATCAGGGTCTTTATTATACACAAGAGACCCCAACGCGTTTCGGCAACGCCTTCCTCAGGGGGAATGACACTGGTAAATATAAAAAATACATATAGATTAATAATAAGAACATAATACTTTAAAAATTAAAAAATTAAAAACCAATAGAACACACTTAAAAACATTTAAATTTTGAAAACACCGGCAAAACGTGCAACATCAAATAATCAAGGTGCATTGAGGTTATAGAGCCACAATACAGGGCAGGGCTGAGGGAAGAAAACAGTACAATCCATATAAGATATTGTGAGAAGGGAACGCTGAACAACCTTATAGAGAGAAATATAATATGCTTATATAACTAATACAGAACCAAAGAAGATTTAATACTTATGTAATACTGGTGGAGCCTAAATCCTGTAGAACAAAATTGAACCAAGTGAACTACACAAGAGCTGATTAATAACATGTGATAATAACATAAATAAATAAATAATTTAAACAAATAAATAAGTAAATAAAAAACAAACTAAAATACTATGATAATAAAAGGGAAGGAGGGTAGAACAAATACTTAAAATGATAAATATTATAATAATATGAAAGTACAGCAATGTACACAGAAATGACAACCATCAGATATTGTGACAATAAACATGAAAAATGAATCGATAAAAAAGCATAGAAAATAAATAAATATGAATGTTAAATATTAAAATAATCATAAAATTGCCCAAATATAAGGAAGGGCAACCATGTAAAACAAACACAAATTAAAAATAAAAATAAAATTAGAGAAACATACAATGTATGCTAATATTAAACAATGACATTAATCTAACTATATTTGGATAATAAATCAGGAAGGAACATGGTATATTATATCAGACCAAGAATAAAAACTAAAAATAACAGAGAGGAACTGGTGGACCAAAGGATAAGAAATAAAAATTATATTAAATAAAATTAAAAATAATAATAATAAATAATAATAATAAATATAAAATATACAATAAAAATAAAAATATTATCAAATTTATGTGTATATGAGGCAATATAATAAAAAGGAATAATAAAAATATAAATATATAAATTAATTAAAATAACATGATTTGAGACAGAAGCTAAGTATCATAAATGCATAAATTATTATTATTTTAATATTTAACATTCATATTTATTTATTTTCTATGCTTTTTTATCGATTCATTTTTCATGTTTATTGTCACAATTTCTGATGGTTGTCATTTCTGTGTACATTGCTGTACTTTCATATTATTATAATATTTATCATTTTAAGTTTTTGTTCTACCCTCCTTCCCTTTTATTATCATAGTATTTTAGTTTGTTTTTTATTTACTTATTTATTTGTTTAAATTATTTATTTATTTATGTTATTATCACATGTTATTAATCAGCTCTTGTGTAGTTCACTTGGTTCAATTTTGTTCTACAGGATTTAGGCTCCACCAGTATTACATAAGTATTTTATCTTCTTTGGTTCTGTATTAGTTATATAAGCATATTATATTTCTCTCTATAAGGTTGTTCAGCGTTCCCTTCTCACAATATCTTATATGGATTGTACTGTTTTCTTCCCTCAGCCCTGCCCTGTATTGTGGCTCTATAACCTCAATGCACCTTGATTATTTGATGTTGCACGTTTTGCCGGTGTTTTCAAAATTTAAATGTTTTTAAGTGTGTTCTATTGGTTTTTAATTTTTAATTTTTAAAGTATTATGTTCTTATTATTAATCTATATGTATTTTTTATATTTACCAGTGTCATTCCCCCTGAGGAAGGCGTTGCCGAAACGCGTTGGGGTCCCTTGTGTATAATAAAGACCCTGATTCTTCCCACATCTCCTGCTCCTTGTGTTTGCTTGTCCTACCCACAGGAGGTTGCTCCTCCTTGTACCTCTGGTCTCCTCGGAGCCATGTTTTCCCCGTGGAAAGAGGTCCTCAGCTTCAAAGAAGATGAATTACGTTCTATGCTCCCAGAGGACCCTTTCTACACGGAAGAAGAGGGTGTTCCTGATTTAGAGGATGAGTGGCAAGATTGTGTATGGATGACACAACGTTTAATTAGAGAAGATCTACATGCAGCCTCTTTACTCGAGTACTGTAGGAAAAAGATCATACCCAGAGGATTAGGAGTTCAGAAAGCACCCGGCATGTTCAAGGATGATGAGACATTTACGTCTAACTGGATTAAGATTCTGAACAAATGTTCATTAGATTTAATGATTCTTTTAATTAATACATCAAAACGCAGGGCTGAGGTTTTAAAACCTAAAATAGATCAAAAGATAGAACATCTCAAAAAGAAAGATGTACAATTTGATATTGAGAAAAGGAAGTTTGACCAGAATATGGTGGATTATAAGAAAGGTGTAAAAGAGAAGAAGATCAAAAAATTAAAACGGGATGATGATGATTATAGGTTGAACATGGTATACTATTGGACCTATAATAAATCTGATCTTAGGGAGAGGAACAGGAACTTTTCCTACAGGAGAAGGGAGTCACCTAAACAAGTCCATAGAAACAATTTTAGAGATAATACAAGGAATAGATCTAGATCCCCTTCCGTTACCCCTGAAATTGAAAGACATACTAAAAGAACAAGACATCATTCACGGGAACAGGTTAACCCGTCTGCTTCCCTATTTTCTACTGAACGCCCCCCGCCGAGAGAGCATAACCCCATAAAAAAACGGGATTTTTCAATGGACAAATTATGGGAAAAAGGGAAAAGAAATTTGTCCCCCAAGTCGCCACGACGTCGTCCATACAAGCCCAGGTATTCACCAAACAGACAATACCCACAACGGATGAGAACGCACAGTCAGGGCCTAATGGCCAAGAGACAACTCGACTGGGACCTCTAAATGCTGTTATTAATCTTTCCAAATATTCACCATCAGAGGCGGAGTTAGAAGTTCTCAATAAGGGTCTTTCGTTTGTACCCACTAAATCTCACGATAGGTTTGCCACTCATGTTGAGCTGTTCAGATTTTTTCGAAAATTAAAAATTGTAGATCACTACTCTGGTACATCGAGTACTGTTGCAATCGATCCCTCGGTTGTGAGAAAACCCTCTACATGGATGCCAACATACAAACCTAATATTATGATTTCGGCCTACGAGACTGTTGTCTTGAATAAAATTGACAACTTGTATAAAACACACGTTAAGAAACCTTTTTTCAATCTGTCACGTTCGCAAAAGGCAGCCCTTCAAAGTTTGAAGTCCAATCATGATATTATTATTAAACCAGCTGACAAGGGTGGAGCCATAGTCATACAAGACAAAGACTCATATATTACAGAGGTCATGCGTCAATTAAATGATACGGAATACTACTTAAAGATTTTCGACGACCCTACGGATCGATTACGACAAAAGGTTGACACCTTGCTGTACATTGGCAAGGAAGCAGGGTACCTTACTGCAAAAGAGATCTCATACCTTACAGTTGCCCATCCCATCACACCTACCATATATATGCTTCCCAAGATTCATAAATCCCTACAGAACCCACCAGGTCGCCCTATAGTATCGGCAATTGGATCGCTCTTTGAACCCTTATCGAAACTTCTTGACGTGCACTTAAGACCTTTTGTGACACAGGCACTTTCATATGTTAGAGACTCCGCACATATCATACAGATTTTACAGTCATTTCAAGGCCCTTTTGAGGATGTGCTCTTAGTTACCTATGACATCCGTTCATTATATACCAATATTCCTCAACAAGCTGCGTTGGAGGTATTAGCCAACACTTTAATTTTAAGATCCAAACCTGTACGTACTCCTACCTTTTTCCTAACACAATTGGCAGAACTGGCTATGACTGAAAATTATTTCTGTTTCAGAGGTATCTTTTATAAGCAGATAAAAGGGGTGGCCATGGGTTCTCCCATGGCGCCCGATGTAGCAAACTTGTATGTTACAAACTTCGAGACTACCTTTTTGTCGTGCCATCCATACCAATCTAACGTGCTTCTTTGGAAGCGATACATCGATGACGTTTTCATGATATGGCACGGGACGGAAGAGCAGTTACAGATTTTTCATTCATGGCTCAATACATTAGATGTAAATTTACAATTTGAAGGCAATTATGATAGTAAAGAGATCTCTTATCTGGACATTCTGATTAAAAGGTCTAATTCAGGTTTCTCAACTACTCTTTACCGCAAACCCACGGATCGCAACACATTCCTCAAATATGATAGCTTCCACAATCCGTCTTTCAAGAATAATCTCCCAGTTAGTCAATTTTTGCGCATTAAAAGATTATGCACCAATAATGAAGATTTTGAACATCATGCTTCAGATATGATGAATAGGTTCGCACAACGAGGTTACCCCTCCTCTTGCATTAGGCGAGCTTACCAGAGAGCATGTGCCACAGATCGTTCTTCTCTTCTTGAGAAAACCACACGCACACATTCTGATAAAATTGTATGCCCTCTTACTTTCTCAGGCTTTTCCAAAGCTATTGTCAACATTTTAAAGCAAGAGTGGCATCTCCTTTCTACTATACCTGCCTTTGCAACTAAAAAATTAATGATTGCCTACAAGCGCACTTCAAATCTGTCTGATTCACTCGTTCCATCTGCTCTTACTAGTAATAGGCCCTCACCCACTGTTAAGGGGCATTACAGTTGTGGCAACTGCTCTGTGTGCACTCATGCCATTATAGTTAAAGATGTTTTCTTGGATATTAATACAGGACGTAAACTTTTTTTACATCAATACTCCAACTGTAAAACTGCTAATGTGATTTATTTAATCCAATGTCCATGTCAGAAATTGTATATTGGCAAGACCTCGAGACAGATCCGCACCCGTATCATTGAACATCGCAGCAATATCTCTAGGAAACATTCAGAAAAAACCACTGGTTTCTCATTGGTTAGATAAGAACCACAATATCAGTGACATTAAGTTTTTAGTGCTCAAAATGATCATCCCCCACTGGAGGGGAGGCAATATAGAAAAAACTCTGTTAAGACTTGAGCAGCGTTTTATTTACGAATTTAACACTTTAGAACCGCATGGCTTGAATCAAGAGGCAGATCTATCAGTTTTCTTAGGTTGATTTTTCCCTTTCCCTTATTACATTATTCCATTTGAGTATTTTCAGTACAAATTCCCCTTCCCAATTGGTTTTCTTTGATCTCCTTAATATTACTTCCGTTCTGTATTACAGGGCTAATACCCCTCCCCCAGTATGACGTCATTAAATTTTGGCGCCATTTCGGCGTTTAAATAGTAGTATAGCATCACTGTTTCTTTTCTCAGCTGATTAGAACGCGCTTCCAGCGTTGTAGTTTCTCTCACAAGTCCGTGTGTCTACGGTTCTTTTGAGTATTGGAGAATCCTCTGACTGTAAGTGTTCTCTTTGGCTCCCTCTCTTCATTTGATTTTAAGGTTTCACTCTCGATTTATTTACGTTTTTATATATTTTTATCCTAGCGATTTCGTTACTAGTTGGTATACTAGTTTGTTTTGCTAATCGTCTACGTGTGCATGGGTGAGTTTTTGAGTTCTCCTTCTCTTGTATATTAGCACCACCTTCGGTACTTTTTTCATAAAGTTCCCCTCTTGCACTGATTTATTATCATATTTATTAACACAAGTTTCATGGCCTTTGCGCTTAAATGTGCTTTTATTTATTTTTTACTCTCCCGCGGTGCTATTAATGTTTGTATATTTGCGCTCATACACTTTCAATGTGTTGCGGAGGTGTTTCTCAATTACATGCCCTTACCGTTCCCCACACATTTCCCACCCTTCCAGTCCGCTGGGGTACTATGGTACCTTACATTTGCCTTCGTTCTATTGCTCACACGGTTTAGTGCACATTCCTATTTGGTATTCATTTTTGTTAATCATGTTACCATTGATAATCTGCCTGACAAGCACTTTTTATACAACGGTTTCCCCTGGTCTCTCACGCCGTTCGGCATGCTTACCTTCACATGGCATTTAGCCACTGAGTATGCATTTACACCACTTAGCTTCTGTCTCAATTCTTTTTTTAATCATATTATCACAGTCCGCTGGGGCACTTTGGCATCGTATATTTGCCTTCGTTTTATTGCTCACACGTCTTAGTGCACATTTTTATTTGGTTTTTTTTTTTTGTTAATCATGTTACCATTGATAGTCTGCCTGATAAAGCATTTCTTTTATACAACAGTTTCCCCTGTCTTCTCACCCCGTTCGGCATGCTTACTTTCACATTACATTTAGCCACTGAGTATGCATTTATGATACTTAGCTTCTGTCTCAATTCATGTTATTTTAATTAATTTATATTTTTATTATTCCTTTTTATTATATTGCCTCATACACACATAAATTTGATAATATTTTTATTTTTATTGTATATTTATATTTATTATTATTTATTATTATTATTTTTAATTTTATTTAATATAATTTTTATTTCTTATCCTTTGGTCCACCAGTTCCTCTCTGTTATTTTTAGTTTTTATTCTTGGTCTGATATAATATACCATGTTCCTTCCTGATTTATTATCCAAATATAGTTAGATTAATGTCATTGTTTAATATTAGCATACATTGTATGTTTCTCTAATTTTATTTTTATTTTTAATTTGTGTTTGTTTTACATGGTTGCCCTTCCTTATATTTGGGCAATTTTACGATTATTTATTTTAATATTTAACATTCATATTTATTTATTTTCTATGCTTTTTTATCGATTCATTTTTCATGTTTATTGTCACAATTTCTGATGGTTGTCATTTCTGTGTACATTGCTGTACTTTCATATTATTATAATATTTATCATTTTAAGTATTTGTTCTACCCTCCTTCCCTTTTATTATCATAGTATTTTAGTTTGTTTTTTATTTACTTATTTATTTGTTTAAATTATTTATTTATTTATGTTATTATCACATGTTATTAATCAGCTCTTGTGTAGTTCACTTGGTTCAATTTTGTTCTACAGGATTTAGGCTCCACCAGTATTACATAAGTATTTTATCTTCTTTGGTTCTGTATTAGTTATATAAGCATATTATATTTCTCTCTATAAAGTTGTTCAGCGTTCCCTTCTCACAATATCTTATATGGATTGTACTGTTTTCTTCCCTCAGCCCTGCCCTGTATTGTGGCTCTATAACCTCAATGCACCTTGATTATTTGATGTTGCACGTTTTGCCGGTGTTTTCAAAATTTAAATGTTTTTAAGTGTGTTCTATTGGTTTTTAATTTTTAATTTTTAAAGTATTATGTTCTTATTATTAATCTATATGTATTTTTTATATTTACCAGTGTCATTCCCCCTGAGGAAGGCGTTGCCGAAACGCGTTGGGGTCCCTTGTGTATAATAAAGACCCTGATTCTTCCCACATCTCCTGCTCCTTGTGTTTGCTTGTCCTACCCGCAGGAGGTTGCTCCTCCTTGTACCTCAAGCTTTGATCATGTCACTCCCTTCCTTATTTGCTTTCACTGGCTTCCGATCCACTACCATGTTCATTTCAAAATCGGGTACGTTCATCAGTATCAATCTAAGGTATATATATCAGATTGACGACAGAATACTATGAATATGACTAATACCTACACTGTAACAATTAACATGTGCTGATATACATACGATAAAGATTAATGTAATAACCGATAAGACCCAGTCTTAACCATGCAGTTTGGGTCTAACATCTAACATGTAGTTACCTCGCCACATCATCTTTGATGGCGAATATGTAAATAGTTCACCCAGTTTCAGCGCCAAGTTACCGATCCTGTTCAATGTAAGCACAAGCCATATCTGACTGGTCTTTGGCATGAATTGTTAATTGTAAACCGCACTGATAATAAAGAGCACGGTATAAAAAAGCATTTAAATAAAATAAATAAATAAAAATCCTCACACTAGTTCACAAGGCCCTTCACACCGGTATTTCTCTCTATCTCTCCCCACCAAGTGTTATGTTCCATTCATGCAAACCGCCTTAATTTATCTCCTGCTACCCGAGCTAGACTAGAGATAACCCACCACTCAGCCTTTTACTTCTTTGGTCCTTCTCTCTGGAATGTCCTACCCCCCCTCCCCCCCATCTCTGCCTTGAACCATCATACACCAGGTTTAAGTCACTTCTCAAGACCCTCTTCTTCCAGAAAGCTTTTGATCTATCACCCCTTGACCCCCTCACTTCCCTGACTTTCTTGGTCGCATTCTCCTGTACCCCTGTTTCCCTCCTGAATGAATGGCTTCTCTTTCCTGTCAAAATATGGCATTCTTTTCTTCTTTCTTATTACCCTTTTTTATTGTATACTGCCCTGCTGCATATATTAAGGTTGGTTAATCAAATGTAATAAAAATGAACATAAACATAAGAATACCTGCTTGGAGAAGTTGCATAGTGCAGCTACAAGGCAATGGATCACGACAGCCTAACAAACACAAAACCAGGGCCTGTAGGTCAGGAGTGACCCTGCTAGGACAGTGGGAAATCAACCACAGAAACATCAACAGCTGTCTTGACTGACTGCTGTTCACATCTGTATATGCACTGGATAGTTATCAGAGGGCTGCTGGTGTGATGTACTGGGGGTGGGGGGTGTCAGGAGATAGGGCCTATGCTCTCTGATCCACCCAGTACTGGCCACATAGCCAGAGTTGGAGCTAGAAGAGCACCATAGCATGTGGGGCATGCAAATGAGGTTTTGAGCATACTGGCTGTATGACAGTGTAGCATCAAAAGGAGCAATCCAATCCCTACCTCTCCTGCATGGAAAGGGGGGGGGGGGAACAGGTTGCTGCCATGGCCATGTTCCTGTGGGCAGATGGCCCCTCACCCTGACCAAGGGAGGATAGGGCTGAGGCCTAATGGCTGTGAGCAGATAGTTATCATTTCTAGTACTCCTGTGTTGGAGTTCACAGATTGGTGTTCCCTCTCTAGTCTCCATCCCAGGGTTTGAGGTGCTCCATGGAACTGAGTAACTTTTGTGAGTCTCTGTTTCCCTGACATCTGGAATACTCAGCCTGGTTTGGCTACCTCAATGGGGCTCTTCCCAGTGTGTGTAGGGGGAGGGGTGCTGGAGTGAGCATGGGTGCCCTCTGTGGACCTCCCCTTTAAAAATAGCAGGTCACAGGGGTAGATGGAACATGGGAGTTCTTCTTGACCCCCTCTCCCCCAATATGTGTGTGCTCCTTGTGTTTGGCCTTGTGATTTATATGCTGTAGCACCCCTATTCCCTACATATAAGGGATATGCTCTACAATGCCTAGGGGGATATACAAGCCATATAAGAGAGGAATTCTCTCCCCAAAACCAGAGGCCATGTATTATGTTTCCTGCAGCCTAGATGAACAGGCACCCTGGGCACCTCAGGGTGAGGGGGTTCATATACCTCTACATCTACATGAGGGCATTGAGGACATCCTGCCTGATCCCTTACCAGGCCCCTAGTCTCCTCAGATACCACATTTTCACCCTCTCTCCCACAGTTAGGGGCGAAGCACAGACTCTGCATGTATTTGCCTTTCTGGTTTGTTTGCTTTGCACTCTTGTACTTAGCCCCATTGCTCTGAACTGTGCAGCCATTTGTGCCTATTCCAGGTCAGCCCTTTTTTTCTGCTCTGGCCTGTTATTACTGTCCTGTAGGTGGGGGCTGGGGCACAATTATTACTGTCTTCAGTGATTCTGTAGCCCACTACTGCCATAATAATGCATTTGTTGCTTACAATTAGAGGGCGCATATTGCAAACATGTTCACTGTGCACATGCACTATGGCCGTGCATTCACAACTTCCATGATACTGACACGCCTAACACAGCGGTATCCCTACTGCAGTCACATCCCCTGCATCTACCATGGCTGCTATGCCCTGGCACGGTAAAAACACATGCTATTTACGTGTTAGCCCTGCGCTACTCATGTCGCTTTAGTAAACATGCTCCTAAATTTTGCAAAAATGGGCACTAAACTGCAAATTACATGAGGGCCTTTATTTGTAATTTTCTTTGAGGGGAGATGTAGAATTCCCCCATCGCAATGCCTGGCTCTTCCTTGCTCCAGGCATGAAATTCCCCCTACCTTTTCCCTTCTCCGGCTTGATCCTATCCAGCTCTCTCTCCCACTTTCATTTGAACCTCCTCCTCCATCCTGACAAGTTCAACCTTGGCTTCCTTTGCCAGGGTGGACATCTCTCAGGTTTCTCACTATGCCTCCTAGTTCTTTCTCCCCCTCCTCCATCCATCTCTGCTCCCCTAATCTCTCACTCTCTAACCCGTGAGTCAGAACCTCAACTCTCTCCATCCCCAGCACTCTCTATGCAAGAGGTTCACAACCTTTTTGTTTGTGAAGACCCTTTATTAAACTCCACTGCTCTAGGCCTTGCATAGTTCTCTTTACCTAACCCCCAAAAAGACCCACAGTTTTACCTCTGTCCCCAAAGTATCTCTGCTCTCTTTAGCTTATTACCCTTTTAACATTCTCTCTCATCCTAAGAACATAAGATATGCCATACTGGGTCAGACCTAAGGTCCATCAAACCCAATGGCCAATCCAGGTCACAAGTACTGTCAGGTTTCCAAAAGATGTGCGGATTCCACGTTGCTTTTCCCAGGGATAAGCAGTGGATTTTCCTAGTTCAATTTAATAATGGTTTACAGACTTTTCCTCCAGGAACTTGTCCAAACCTCTTTTAAACCCAGTTACACTAACAGCTTTTACTACATCTTGTGGCAATGAATTACAGAGTTTTGATTACATGTTGAATGAAAACATATTTTCTCAGATTAGTCTTAAAATGTGCTATATTGTAGCTTCATTGCATGTCCCCTAGTCTTTCTACTTTTTGAAGGAGTAAACAACCAATTGATGTTTACCTGTTCCACTCCATTCATTATTTTATAGACCTCTATCATATCTCAACTCTGCCATTTCTTTTCCAAGCTGAAGAGCTGTAACCTCCTCTGCCAGTTTAACCCCCTTCACAAATTCTTTGAGCTCATCTTCTCGACAATACATCCTCTTATGGTTTGCTTTTCCCCAAGTCCCTTTCCCAGTTTGTCTCTCCCTCCCCCCAACAATTTCCATTGTAGATTTTCTCCCCCATCTTTGCCTCTCTGTTTCTCCTGGTTCTCCCTCTGCTGCCAGCACAACCCCTCCTAATACAGTCACTTCATACTCTCTTGTGTGGTTTCTTACAGTGTGCGTTGTGAGGTACACAAGATCTAGCACTTTTCTCAAAGTCTCTTGAGAACAGCACAGCACTTTGGCACCATGTGGTTCACAATTTGAGAGAGCCACATGCCACAGGAAGAAGCCAGAACAATTCCTCTTCACATACAAGCAGTTACCATGCTCCTCCTTGTGCTGGCTTCTTAATTATATGCACAAATTTATGAATGCATAAATTGCATAATTGCAACGGGTGTACAAAATGTACTCATTGGAAGAAAAAAAGGAAGGAATATGAAAGAAACATTCAAATATTTAGCAGGCTGCTCAACAGGTGAAAAGTATTTTTGTATTTTGACCGCATTTTTTATTCCATGGATTTTGCTGGATTTTCAAAGTAAAAGCACACATTTTCACTTTCAAAATTATGACAGGAAAAATACACGTACATGTTTATACTTATTAACTTGTGTAGGTTTTATTGTTCTGAGTTAAACTATCTGTACTGTTTTTATAATTCCAAAGCATGCATGTAGTTCCAAAGCCCATACAAACCCCACCCTCAGCAATACCACCCCCCCACCCAGGGGCGGCCCAAGGGGGGTGCGGGGCCATGTGCGGAGACTCGGTGCGGGGCCTCATTTGCATAAGTGGCCTTATTTGCATAAATATTTGCATAATGTTACCATACACTAACTTTTAGTAAACATGTCTCTTAATGAGTGTATGGATAAAGAAAGACTAAAAGATTTCTACATTACTATAATCCAGTGCCAACCGCCAGGCACATTAGGAACTACTACAAACGCTGCCCATTTAGAACCCATAGCAAACCCGCTGTATCCTGACAGCATTACCAGGACTCACAAAGCACCAGTCCCTACCTATCAAAAGGAAACACTGCAAATATTAAACCAGTACATTTCAGAGAATACTGGGGAAAGAGAACAAGTGGCAATGTCAAATAGGAATTACATAAACAGAATACCTCAGCTCAGTTACACATGCAGAACATAGACCATCACCAAACAAGGAATCGCAATTTAGAAACAGGAAGGCAATAATTTAAACTGGGAACCCCAAAAGCCAAACTTGGAATGTACAACAACACTGTAGAAATAAAACTATAAATAAATTTCCTCTTGTACCAAACAAAGCGCAGACGTTAATGATGCACATTTCCCAGAACTTTCATATTCCAGTTAATAAATTCAAAATAAAGAGATATATTTCTACCTTTTGTGCATTTTTTTTTCAGTTGCAATTGCTCCAGCCACTTTCTTCTGGTTTCTTCATGTTTTCTGCTAACTCTCCATCGTCTGCTGTCCATTTGTCCTTTCTTCTCTCTTCTAGTTTTCTTTCCATCCTCTCTCTCTACATCTGCTTTAACATACTAATCTTTATCCTTTTGCTCTTTCCTCATTCTTATTTCATCCACACAAATTTTACCCCTCCATCCTCAATCCCCACTTACTCTCCCAATACCCGGCCAATTGTAGATTTTTCATCCCTCCCACACAAAATATTTTTCCCCTCTCCATTTTACTCTCCCAGCCCCATCCCATTCTAATCCTCCCCCAACATCAGCTCCCTTCTAGTTCCAGTCTCACCCAGCATCCATTCCCTTCTAGTCCCTGCATCAGCCCATTTCCAGTCCTAGCCCCCCATCAACCCATTTCCAGTCCTAGCTCCCCCATCCATTTTCAGTCTGAGTCCCTTCATCAGCTCATTTCCAATCCTAGCCCCCCATCAGCCCAGGTCTAGTCATTTCCTAGCCCCACCATCAGCCCATGTCAAATCCTAGCTCCCCTCCACTCAGCCCAATTCCAGTCCAAGCCCCCCCATGAGCCTACTTCCAGTTCTAGCCCCTCCATGAGTCCATTTCAATTCAAGCCCCCACCACAGCCCATTTCCAATCTTAGCTCCCCCCAACAGCCCATTTCCAGTCCTATCCTAGCTGCTCCATCAGCCCATTTTCAGTTCTAGCTCCCTTCCCTCACAGCCCATTTCCATTCCAAGCTCCCTCCCCATCAGCTATTTGCAGTTCAAGCCTCCCCGTCCACTCAGTCCATTTCCAGTCATAGCAATCCCCCACCCCCGTACCAGTCCTAGCCCCCCTCAACCCATTTTCAGTTTAAGAAGCCCCCCCCTATAACCCATTACCAGTCCTAACCCCCCATCAGTCCACTTCCAGTCTTAACCCCATCAGCCCATTTCCAGTCAGCCCCCCATAGCCCATTGCCAGTCCTAACCCCCCCCCATCAGCCCACAGCCCATTACTAGTCCTAACCACATCAGCCCACCTCAAGTCCTAACCCCTCCCCATCAGCCCTTTTCCTGTCCTAGCGCCCCCATAGCCCATTAGCAGTCCTAACCCCCCCCTTAGCCCATTAGCAATCCTAACCCCCATCACCCTATTTCCTGACAGCCCCCATAAGCCCACAGCCCATTACCAGTCTTAACCCCCCCCATCCGATTTCCATTCCTAACCCCCCATCACCCCATTTCCAGTCAGCCTCCATCAACCCCCAGCCCATTACCAGTCTTAACACCCCCAGCCCATTACCAGTCTTAACCCCCCCAGCCCATTTCCAGTCAGCCTCCATCAGCCCCAGCCCATTAGCAGTCTTACCCCCCCAGCCCCTTTCCAGTCCTAACCCCTCCCCCGCCCATTTACAGTCAGCCTCCATCAGCCCCAGCCCTTTTCCAGTCCTAACCCCCCCTCCCTCCCATTTCCAGTCCTAACCCCCCCCCAGCCCATTTCCAGTCAGCCTCCATCAGTCCCAGCCCATTTCCAGTCCTACCCCCCCCCTTGCACAGTTCCAGTCCTAACCCCCCCCCCTTGCACATTTCCAGTCCTAACCCCCCCTTGCACATTTCCAGTCCTAACCCCCCATCACCCCATTTCCAGACAGCCTCCATCAGCCCCCCCCCCCTTCCCTTCCCTTCCCTTCCGGCAAATTTAAAAACAAAAACCTGGCTCTAGCTGCTGCCGCCGCGTCCGTCGCAGCAGCGGCAGAATGGCGTGTCCCGCGGGGCCCCCTCTCCACGTCGAGCCCTCTGCAAGGGCTTTCAGATTCGCGAAGGGAGAGTGCTCCCTCGCGGCTCTGTAAAGCCCGCAGGGGCTAATGGGAAATTTCCCATCAGCCCCTCGCGTCTAAAGGGGCTGATGGGAAATTTCCCATTAGCCCCTGCGGGCTTTACAGAGACGCGAGGGAGCACAACTCTCCCTTCGCGAATCTGAAAGCCCTTGCAGAGGGCTCGAAGAGGAGAAGGGGCCCCGCGGGACACGCCATTCTGCCGCTGCTGCGACGGACGCGGCAGCGGCAGCAGCTAGAGCCAGGTTTTTGTTTTTAAATGTAATAAAAAAAAAGCAGAATGTTCTTTGCGCGGGGCCCCCTGAAACGCGGGGCCCTGTGCAAAAAACATTCTTGCTCAATGGACGGGCCGGCCCTGCCCCCACCCTGAGTGAGCACAAATATACAAGAAATGGCACTATGCATGTGCTTTCCCACAAATATAGGGAAGAGGAATTTTATAAAAGCCTATTGTCATGGATAATGCACTGTTCTACCCAGGGGCTGCTCAAGGCAATCTGCTAACTGAGGAGAAGAATGAGATGGCGCCCCCTCCTCCTTAGAGGGGGCGGGGCTTTTTCAGAACTCCAATCAGGGACTGAACCAAACCAAAACGCCAATTCGATTATATGGAGGGAATGCAAGAGGTTTGCACACAGGGTCGTACCAAGCTGCAATCACACCCTGTGCGACTTGCAGCTTGGGCGCGCACCCGCCCTCCCCCCCATACCCCCGTCCAGTGCTGCCTGCTCTTTCCCTGCTGCTGCCGCCCTCTGTTTTTTTCACGGTGGCACTGGCAACAGGGAAAGAGCAGGCAGCTCTGAACGCAGGTATGGGGAGGAGGAGGGGGGCATGTGCCCGATCTGAAAGGCGCCGGCACTTTAAGCAGATCTGTCCTTCCCTGCTCTGACATCACATCGGAGGAGGGAGGGACCAGACCTGCTAAAAGTGCTGCGAAACGGCTTGGAGGGCACATTTCGACTGCCTGCTATTGTCCTGCCACTGGCAGCAGGGCAACAGCAGACAGCCGAAATGCGCCCCCAAGCCTTTGCGCCCTGTGCGGATGTACCACTTGCACAGGGTTAGATAGAAGAGCGGGACCTAGGTGTGGTTGTGTCTGATGATCTTAAAGTAGCTAAACAGGTAGAAAAGGCGACGGCAAAAGCTAGAAGGATTCTTGGGTGCATAGGGAGAGGAATGGCTGGCAGAAAAAAGGAGGTGATAGTGCCTCTGTATAAGTCTTTGGTGCGACCTCATTTGGAGTATAGTGTGCAATTCTGGAGATCAAACCTTTAAATGGATATAAACAGGATGGAGTCAGTACAGAGGGTGGCTACTAAAATGGTTAGTGGTCTTCATTATAAAGCATATGAGGACAGACTTAAGGATCTTAATATGTATACCTTAGAGGAAAGGCAGGATAGAGGTGATATGCTTGAGATGTTTAAATACCTCCGTGGCATAAATGTACAGGGGGAGAGCCTCTTTCAATTGAAAGCAAGTTCTGCTACGAGGGGACATGGGATGAGGGTGAAGGGGGATAGATTCAGGAGTGATATGCGGAAATATTTTTTTATGGAAAGAGTGGTGGATCCGTGGAATAGTCTCCCAGTGGAGGTGGTAGAGATGAGGACAGTATCTGAATTCAAAAAAGCATGGGACAAACACAGAGGATCTCTAAAGGAAAAAAAGGGGACTGTTGTAATTGTGTGGCAGGCTATGGCCTACGATAGCCTGCAAATATGAAAGGCCTGTAAGTTAGGCCCTGATTCCAACCCCCATCTAAGAGAAAGAACCAAAGTCTGTAAATGTTTGAGAAAACTGTTTTAAACTGCTTAATAAGAAGTTTTCATGAATGCATAAATCTTTCATTATTCTCTTGTGCTGTGAAGATAGAAATGTTTCAATACTTGCATTCCTAGAGCCAGAAATGACCTTGCAGTAGAGAAGTATCCAAACCTAGAAACTACCATTGTTAGAACAGTCCTAGAGGAGAGAGCTGGGTGCTAGGCCCAGGAGGGATCTCCGATTGGACAAACGCAATGGGCATTGGGGCCAATAGAAAGTTTGCATGTATCAAACTGAAAAGAAATGTATAAATGAATATGTCTCTGTAAGAACTTTGCTCAGTCCTTTTTGAAGCTTGACTAACTGGGCCTTGTGCACAATAAATTGGCTTGGACCCTGTAAATTGACTCCTGGATTTATTCATTGTCTGCACTTCACTGCTACATATTCTTGGTGTGTTGGCCGGGAATGTGCGAGTCGTGAATGGTATTCAAGCGAATATTCCACGCAATTCGCCTCCAGGTTTGGCCCTGTCGGAACCGTGTCTGTCCGACCGCAGGGGAAACCTCAGGCGCCGCCGGTCCTTTTGTATCGGAGAGGGTTCCGCCTTGCCTCGGCGGGCCACTGGGTCCGGCCGGCCAACATCTCCGAACCCGAGGGGAGTCCAGGATCCAACCCAAGAACTGCTTTGGTATCGGGAACCGGATCCGGTGAGTAGACATTTTCTTGTTTATTAGTCAGTGAAGCCTGGGGAAAGTCTTGCATGAGTGCGCGAGACTGATTTGGTATAGACTAACTGGGAAAGTCTTGCATGAGTGCTCGAGACAAGAGAGCTTGATCACCTCTCATAAGGGCGGTCCTAGTACGCTCCGCATAAGGGTTAGCGGAAGCCGAAGCCATCGACCCTTTGGTTGGGAATAGTCAGTTAGTCAGAAAACCTTGGGCATTTGAAAAATATTTTCTTGTGATGGTATGATTGCCTGCGTGATTGAGAGGTCTTGAGACACAGACCAAGTGAGAGCGAACTCCTGAGTAGCGCAGTTCCTGGCCGGGCGACCGCGCCCAGGTCGCAAAAAGGAGGAAGCGTGTGGTGTTTGTTCCCCTCAGTGTTTTGTGGGCTGTACGGACCCCTTACCTACAGCCATACTACCTACCCTTACTGTTTGTCGTTTTGTACATCATTACGTGTACACCATTACGATTATGGGAGGGACGGAGTCCACGCAAACTCCGCTTGAATGTATGATCAAGAATTTCCGTAAAGGATTTTCAGGAGACTACGGCATAAGAATGTCTCCATCTAGATTAAGAATGTTATGTGATAGGGAGTGGCCTGTGCTAGCTACTTCATGGCCCTGTGGGGGCACCTTTGATGTAGAAATAGTTTCTTGTGTTCATCAGCTTGTACAAAAAGTGCACCCTGACCAGTTCCCCTACATAGATTCCTGGTTGGTTGTTTGCGAAAGGCAGCCGTCTTGGGTAAAGGGCTGCTATGAGGAACAATGTAGAATATTAGTAGCAACCACTAGGGGGACCCGGAAGGTTGAGGAGAGGAAGCCGCCTGTGTATTCCGCCTCAGAGTCCCCAGAAATCCTGGCCCGTTTACCCCAGTACCCACATAGGTTAGTTCCCCCAGCTCCGCTACCTGAAGCTGAACCTGATGAGGTACCTCAGCAATTACCGCTGCAGCAGCAAAAGAAGCCCACTTCCCCAAGTGATAGCCCCGAGTCTGGCCCAAGTACGTCGGGAGGGCCAGGGTCCTCCGACAATACAGAAAGTGGAGGCTCTCCTGCCAGTTCAGGGTCACCCACCAAGGAAGCTTATACCCGGGAGCTGTATGATTTAAGAAGTGTAACCTCGAAGAAGAAGGAGAAAGCAGGGTGCCTAATTCCATTGCGTCAAGTGCCTGGTTTACCTATCCTAAATGATCAGGGCCAGATGGCACCAGGACCAACTAGTCTAATCTACGTGCCTTTTTCCACTACTGATTTATTAAACTGGAAAATGCATTATGCATTCTATACTGAGAAGCCCCAAGAATTGACAGAGTTAATGTCTAGTATAATGCAAACTCATCAGCCTACCTGGACTGATTGTCGCCAGCTCCTGTCCACTCTCTTTACTACTGAGGAGCGAGCGCGGATTGTGCAAGCAGCCATCCACTGGTTAGAAGAGAATCCCGTAGAGGCGGGGGAAATGAATCTCCCACAAGCAACCGCTGCAGCTTTCCCAAATGAAGATCCTAGATGGGATCCAAATGATGAAAGGGGGGCGGCGGCCCTAACGCGATTTCGCCAGGCCTTGCTGCAGGGCCTGAGGAAGGGAGGCCAGAGGGCCATGAATATCGGGAAGGTATCTGAAGTTATCCAGGGTCCAGATGAGAGCCCAGTGGCCTTTCATGAGCGGTTGTCTGAAGCCTATAGATTATATACCCCATATGATCCCGCCGCTCAGGAGAATTTGCGCATGGTAAATGCAGCCTTTGTTAGTCAGTCCCAGAGAGACATCAAACGAAAATTACAGAAACTGGATGGATTTGCGGGCATGAATACAGCACAGTTAATGGAAGTTGCTCAGAAAGTGTTTGTGAATCGTGAAAATGAACGTGACAAAGAAAGTGAATGTAAAATGAAGAAGAAAGCAGATCTTCTTGCTGCCGCTTTAGTTGAATGACGTGGAGGAGGTTTTCCTAACCAAAGGACCAGAGAACGTGGAAGAGGCCGCGGAAATAGCAGGCCTCCATTGGGTGCGAATCAGTGCGCCCATTGTAGAGAAGAAGGGCATTGGAGAAATGAATGCCCGCATCTTGACTCCACCCCCAGGAGGGGAGGAGGGAGTCCCTGGAGAACAGGAGGCCGATTTTAGAATCGTGGAGGAATGAACCGAGCACAGTTCCAGCGAGAGAGAGAAGAAGCCATTGAGGGAGTGGCAGTAGCAACGGGCTATGACATGGATGAAGTGGATGAAGACTAGGTCAGACCGGGCTCCAAGTTCACCCTGGGTCCCCAGGAGCCTATGGTCAGTTTGAAAGTAGGGGACCAATATATGGACTTTATGGTAGATACAGGAGCAGAACATTCAGTGGTGGCAAAGCCAGTGGCTCCTCTTTCCTCTCGATCTGTCACCATTGTTGGGGCCACTTGGAACAGGGCCACCAAGCCATTCCTGCAGAACCGTATGTGTGAACTAGGGGGACAGAAAATCACGCACCAGTTCTTGTATATACCTGAGTGCCCTATTCCACTTCTGGGCCGAGATATGCTTGCAAAACTTCAGGCACAAATATCCTTTGCTGAAGGCGGAGAAATGCAAATGACTGTGAACCCAAAGCCTGCTGGATTGATGGTGCTAACTGTTCCCCGAGAAGAAGAGTGGCGGTTCTACAGTGTACCTCCGACCAAGCCAGTCAGTTCCTGTATACCTCCTAACCTTTTGGCCCCAACTGAAGTATGGGCAGAAGATAATCCACCTGGCCTAGCAAAGAACATAGCCCCTGTCATTGTCACCCTCAAGCCAGGAGTGGAACCAGTGCATGTGAAGCAGTATCCTCTTCCCCGACCAGCCATTGAAGGAATCCACTGCCATCTGATGAAATTGTTGAAGTATGGACTTCTCAAGGAGTGCCAGTCACCTTGGAACACCCCTCTTCTCCCAGTTAAGAAACCTGGAACAGGGGATTACCGCCCAGTACAAGATTTAAGGCGGGTAAATGATGCAGTTGAAACTATACACCCAGTGGTACCAAATCCTTATACTCTCTTGGGACTGATCCCTGCTGAGGCTACTCATTTCACCATCCTGGATCTGAAAGATGCCTTTTTCTGCATACGCCTAGCCCCCACCAGTCAACTCTTGTTTGCTTTTGAATGGCAAGACCCCACAACAGGGAGGCGGGGCCAGCTTACCTGGACTCGATTACCTCAAGGATTCAAGAATTCACCTACTCTCTTCAGTGCTGCCCTGAATCAAGATCTTTCAAGTTACTCAGTGAACCCAGGACAAAGGGTTCTCCTTCAGTATGTGGATGACCTGCTCATAGCCACCAATTCAGAAAGTGAATGTCTACAAGCCACCAGTGAACTCCTGTACCTTCTGATTGAGGCTGGATACAAAGTCTCAAGAGCCAAGGCGCAACTATGTCAAACTAAAGTTAAATATCTAGGGTTCCAGTTGTCCAGTGGAATTCGACGCTTGGGACCTGAACGCAAAGAAGCTGTATGCAGTATTCCCACTCCAACCACCAGGAGGCAAGTAAGAGCCTTCCTGGGGGCCGCAGGATACTGTCGCATATGGATCCCCAATTTTGCGTTGCTAGCAAAACCATTGTATCAAGTTACCAAAGGAATGGAAAAGTCTCCACTGGAGTGGGGACCTGAACAGGATGCAGCATTCCAATTTCTGAAAAGTGCTCTGATGTCATCACCAGCTCTGGGTCTCCCAGATGTCCAGAAACCCTTCCATCTCTACGTCCATGAGTCACAAGGAAATGCGTTGGGGGTACTGACTCAATCTCTTGGATCTTGGCAACGGCCAGTAGCCTACTTGTCAAAGCAGTTGGATGTGGTAGCAAGAGGTTGGCCCCCTTGTTTGAGAGCTGTTGCAGCAACAGCCCTTTTAGTGAGCAAAGCAGACAAGCTCACTCTGGGACAGAATCTTCAAGTGACTGTGCCGCACTCTGTCCTGACCCTCATGGAACACAAAGGAAGTTTCTGGCTAACGAATTCACGAATGTTGAAATATCAGAGTATGCTGTGCGAAAACCCCCAAATACAGTTAAAAGTCAGTCAAGCTCTGAATCCTGCTACGTTGTTCCCGATTGGTCCTGGGCCCCCTGATCATGACTGTTTAGAAACTATGGACACTGTATTTTCAAGTCGCCCGGATTTGACTGATGTTCCTTTGGAGAAACCTGAACAGACTTTCTTTGTAGATGGAAGCAGTCTTGTCATCAATGGACATTGTTGTACCAGATATGTTTATGTTTATGTTTATTTGAATTTGATATACCGCTCAGACCAAAAAGGTATTAGAGCGGTTTACAATACTACATCATTTAGTGAAAAAGAAAAGAACGCCAATTATAAGATAGGACAGAGTAGAGTAAAGAAACAGTCAAACAGATAAGAGGAGAGAGACACGGAACAGCACATTACCCAGATAAATAAGCAGGACATCAATATAGCCTCCAGAAACCGACGCCACGGACCAACGCCTAAGGGCCACGCCAAAGGGCCCTCTTGCGAGGCCCTCAGGCGCGGGCCCGCAAGGTGCGGGCGTGCCCCGGCAACAGCAGTTCTTAAGCCGTTGAGCTGGGCTGATGATTGGCTGCTCGGGGAGGAAGAGGGAGCTCCTGCTCTCACCCCGGATTGAAGCGCTGCTCAGCTGAGGCCCCGGCAACGGCAGTTCTTAAGATATGCAGTGGTGACCCTTGATCTGGTAGTTGAGTCCTCAGCTCTGGCCCCAGGAACTTCAGCACAGAAGGCTGAACTGATAGCTCTCACTAGAGCACTGACATTAGGAGAAGGACTCCGTTTAAATGTGTACACAGATTCCAAGTATGCTTTTACCACTTTGCACACACATGGAGCTCTGTATAGAGAACGAGGGTTGATCACCTCAGGAGGCAAGTCCATTAGGTATGGGCCTGAGATATTGATATTATTAGATGCTGTATGGGCCCCTAAGCAAGTTGCAGTCATGCACTGTCGAGGTCATCAGGCAGGAGCAGGAGAAGTTACCCGAGGGAATAGATTTGCTGATGCCACTGCCCAAAAAGCAGCCACAACTGGACAAGTTGTGACCCAAGACACTTCAGTGCAGGCAGCCTTATTCCCTGTGCCCCTTAGCTCATGGGCTCCCTGATACACTACAAGAGAGTTAGATTATTTCTGTGAAAAGGAGGGAGGGGTCCTAACAGAAAAAGGTTGGATAGTGCTGCCATCTCCAGAGGGTAGCTCACCTCCAGGTTCCACAGTCATTCCTGAAGCATTAGGGCCAGCCTTTGTTCATGCTTTTCATCAGGCCACACATTATGGGAAAACGGCCATGGAAAGAGCCCTAAGACCCCATTTCTGCATCTCACTACTAGGACCCCTGTCTGCTTCAGTGGCACAGCAATGTTTGACATGTGCCAAGAATAATGCTAAGCAAGGTCTCATTCCACCCCAAAGAGTTCAGTCAGTAGGGGTGACCCCTATGAGTGATATTCAGGTGGATTTTACTGAAATGCCACGAGCAAACGGATATCACTACCTGTTAGTTCTAGTTTGCACATTTTCTGGGTGGGTAGAAGCCTGTCCTACCCAAACTGAGAAAGCTCGAGAAGTCACTAAAATACTGCTCCATGAGATTATTCCTTGATTTGGAATACCATTGATTATAGGATCAGACAATGGACCCTCATTTGTGTCCTAAGTGACTCAACAGTTAGCTCGAGCTCTACAGATACAATGGAAGCTGCACACTGCCTATAGACCCCAGAGTTCAGGGAAAGTAGAACGTATGAATAGAACCCTGAAATCTCAGTTGACCAAGCTTTGTCAAGAAACACACCTAAAGTGGCTCCAGGTTCTCCCTATAGCCCTTCTTAGGATGCGTTCTGCTCCAACCAAGTCTTTAGGAGTTTCCCCTTTTGAGATTTTGTATGGGCGACCTCCACCCATTGTACAGGGAATTAAAGGAGATATGAAACAAATAGGATCTGAAATAACTAGACAAGAACTATTGGCTTTAGGTTCTGTTTTGCAGAGTCTTCATACCTGGGTGCAAGATCGATTGCCCATCAATCTGACAGAACCTCTACATCCCTTCAAGCCAGGAGTGTCAGTGTGGATCAAGGAGTGGAGAAAGACCCCGCTGGCGCTGCATTGGAAGGGACCTTATGTTGTCATCTTGTCAGCCCCAACTGCGGTAAAAGTTGCAGAACTCAAACCCTGGATCCATCACAGTCGAGTGAAGCCGGCAGCTGCTCCTGAATCTGGTCAATGGACCTCAGTAAATGACCCTGAGACTCCATTGCGACTCACATTGCAGAGACAACCAGCGTTGTAAGAGTCTCTAGATTCTATCATCCTACCCCTGTCGTGCAAGGGTAGCAGTCAAAACAGAGAAGAAGAAAAGACTCTACAAGTTCATCGTACCCAATATTTCAGTTGACCTCCAAAGACTGTGATCACAATGTTCCTCCACTATTGCCTGATGGGAGTGATGGTCCTGGGATTCCTGGAAAAGACTTTTGCCTTACCCCCTTGTGCAGCCTGTATAACTACCACCCAAACTGGACTGAAGGTCACTCAGACTTTACTTTATCATTCCTACTATACTTGCACTGGTATAGTTAGCTGGTGTGTATATAATGGTACAGAGTTAAATATCTGTACGAAGGGGAAAAGTAAGATTTGTTACAACCCCCGGCAGAACCCCTCTTATTATGTACTTGAGATACGATGGAATGATGAGGATGGAGCCCTCATAAATGCCACACGACAGCTCCCTGATCCCACGAAGCATGTTACCCTGAGTTTTGATGCTTGTGATGTGATAAACAGAAATGCCTATCACAAGTGTGGATATTGGGAGCAAGCCTACTACTATGATGATAAATATATGTGTCCTGAAGGAGCATACGGATGGGGAAAGTGTACTGGGAAATCTTCCCCAACCGTCTACAGTACATCAACCAAAGATGCTTACTACTGTCCCAAGTGGGAATGCGTGTATTATGCTACTTGGACTGGTGCGCCTATGGGACGAGATGGAGATAAACGAGTGGCCGTTTTGGAAAAATTATCATTGCCAGAGCCTCAAAAATGTAAGAAAGGTGCCTGTAATCCGGTGCGGCTCATCATACTTAACCCCAGCCAGTGGAAGCAGGGGTACAGATTTGGGTTACGAATAGCAGGAGGAGGCATAGATCCTGGAACTTTTATACATATAAAGCTGAATACTAAGACTCATGTATCTGCACCTTATCGAATACATCACTCTTTTTATGAAGCCATGAAGGCAGAGTTTGAGATTCCTCATGCCTTCCAAAACTTGTTCATTGAGCTCACCGGGGCAGTAGCATCTGGTCTCCACATTTCAGACTGCTTCTTCTGTGGAGGAACTAAGATGGGAGACCAATGGCCCTGGGAGGCACAAGAAGTGAACTATTCTATTCCTTATAATCAGACTGGTTTACATAATGCTACTAGTGAGTGGGTACTGGACCACCCCATTGTTGGTAACTTGTGTTGTGCTCGCTCTGGACCACAGTTTGCCATGGAGGTTGGACAGCTGGTCTGTCTCAATCAGAAGTTCTACAACAGTACCACCAAGAAGATGTCCTGGTGGTCAGAAATCAACGCTTCAGAGCCCACCAACCCTTTAGTCCGTTTCCCTAATCTTGCCAGCATCTGGACTAATCTAGCATCTTATAATACCTGGCAAGCACCACCTGGACTGTACTGGATTTGTGGAACCCGAGCATATGCTAGGCTTCCTCACCACTGGGGAGGAGCATGTGCATTGTGAACCATACGACCTCCCTTTTTCCTGTTGCCTATATCCCATGGAGAACAACTGGGTTTTCCCATATACAGGATTCGACAGAAACGAGAGGTCTTGAAAATAGGCCAATGGGACAAATGGAATGATGAGGAGTGGCCACACCTGAGAGAATCATTTCATACTATGGACCTGCTACTTGGGAGCAAAATGGGACATGGGGATATCGTACTCCTGTGTATATGATAAATCGTATTATAAGCTTACAAGCTGTTGTTGAAATAATAACCAATGAAACCAGTAAAGCACTAACTCTTTTAGCTAAGCAGAGTACACAGATGCGTACAGCTATTTATCAGAATCGTTTAGCTCTAGATTATTTGTTAGCAGCTGAAGGTGGAGTGTGTGGAAAATTGAATTTAACCAACTGTTGTTTGCAGATTGATAATAATGGACACGTTGTTGAAGATATAGCTACTCAAATGCGCACACAAGCATATGTGCCTGTTCAGACCTGGCATGGCCTAAAGCTCGATGGATGGTTTGGTTCAGCATTTTCATGGTTGGATGGTCTGAAGACCCTTGTGTTTATTGTATTACTCATATTAGCTGTATGCTTGTTGCTCCCATGTCTCCTACCCCTTTGCTTACGCATGATAACCTCAGTTTTTGATAACACTGTAGAACAGAAGGCAGCTACGAAAATATTAGCTATGTGGCAATATTCCCCAATATCCCAAGATGATGCTGTTAGGCAAGTTTAATATGTGATTTAATTCTCACCCTTTCTCACTTGTGGGTGAGAATAATCAAAGGGGGGAATGTGGCAGGCTATGGCCTACGATAGCCTGCAAATATGAAAGGCCTGTAAGTTAGGCCCTGATTCCAACCCCCATCTAAGAGAAAGAACCAAAGTCTGTAAAAGTTTGAGAAAACTGTTTTAAACTGTTTAATAAGAAGTTTTCATGAAAGCATAAATCTTTCATTATTCTCTTGTGCTGTGAAGATAGAAATGTTTCAATACTTGCATTCCTAGAGCCAGAAACGACCTTGCAGTAGAGAAGTATCCAAACCTAGAAACTGTACCATTGTTAGAACAGTCCTAGAGGAGGGAGCTGGGTGCTAGGCCCAGGAGGGATCTCCGGTTGGACAAACGCAGGGGCGTTGGGTCCAATAGAAAGTTTGCATGTATCAAACTGAAAAGAAATGTATAAATGAATATGTCTCTGTAAGAACTTTGCTCAGTCCTTTTTGAAGCTTGACTAACTGGGCCTTGTGCACAATAAATTGGCTTGGACCCTGTAAATTGACTCCTGGATTTATTCATTGTCTGCACTTCGCTGCTACAATTGTTGATATGGAAGGACAGACTAAATAGGCCATGTGGTCTTTTTCTGTTGTCATATTTCTATGTTGCTCCTGTCCCTCCTCTCCTCCAGAGTGTACATATTTAGGTCTTCAAGTCTCTTCTCATAAGTCTTCTGACGCAGGCTCCAAATCATTTTGGTCGCCTTCCTGTGAACCGCTTTCAGCCTTTTTATATCCTTTGTGAGATACGGTCTCCAAAACTGAATACAATATTCCAAGTGAGGCCTCACCAGCGACTTGTCCAGTGGCATTAGTACCTCTTCCTTTCTGCTGCTAATTCCTCTCTATGCAGCCCAGCGTCCTTCTGGCTTTTGTCACCGCCTTGTCACACTGTTTCACCACCTTGAGATCATCAGAAACAATCACACTCCTGGTCCGTGCACAACAATCTCTCGCCCCCTAAAGCATACAATCCCCTTTGATTTCTGCTTCCCAAGTGCATTACACTGCAGTTCTTCACATTAAATCTTAACTGCAAAGCATTAGAACATTCTTCCAGCTTTTGTAGATAAGGAATCACCCCCCCCCCTCCTTAAATGTCCCAGATTTGCCTGCAAAAATTCTGGTAACCTTATTGCAATTGCTGGGACAACAGTAATAACAGAATTGAGAGACTGAGTAAAAGATATTATAGGAGCAGACAAATACCACCAGCATTGGGCTATAAATTCAAAACCTGGACTGCTCAGACTGAGCACATCTGTATATAACTTTTTGTGTGCGTTTTTTAAGCAGTCACGATTTTGAATGTGCAAATGGTAGAAAATCCTGCTGTAAGGCACTTAACAACAAAGTTTTGCCTGAAGACTCATCCTCAGCTACTACAGTTCCCAGAGTTCTACGCGGGTCCCGATCAGCCTGGCGCAAGCGCATCACCCGTTTTGGTGGGACGCCGCAAGATTCTGTCAGCGGAGAGCGGCCCCTTTCTCTCGAGTGTCCACGGACAACACCACTGAAAAGACCCCTCCCCTCACCATCGTGTGAGTTAGGGCCGCGCAGGCTCCGCTTTCTGCCCTTTTGTGTGTGTGTGTAAATTCCCCAACATAGGGCGAGTAATGGCGCTGAAAAGAATCCAAAAGGTGAGGAGAGACCCTCGCGTGAATTCTTTGTTGGTTAGGGGCGCAACGTAAATTGCATGGACGGGGAGAGGGATGCTAGAGAAACTATGGCTTTATTTATTTTGCAGTTGCGTTTCGTCTGAAAAAACAATGAACGAGGTGGTGGGCTTATACCAAGGTGGGACTTTAAAATAAAACAAAACCCGAAACTTTATGTTCGAATTCCGTTTCCTGCATCGCTACTTTACTACTCCCAGTTTCTTAAAAAAATAATAATTATAACGAGAGAGAGAGAGAGATCTGGTAACGGTGGATGTATCAGAATATAGTGATCGTATAAGGACAGTTGAGGCTGCAGCTGCTAAATTGTGAGCTATAGTGGGTTGCTAGGGAGCACCCGCGTGCGGCGCATGCGCTGTGTGAGAGAGCTCTTAGAAGCTGCCAAATAGTGTGGCCTCGGCCTACGTTTCCTTTTAAGGGGAGCCCGGGTTGGGGGCTGCTAACAACGTTTGTGCTGAGTGTGGGGGAGGGGGTAGTGTAAAGAGGTCTGGCAGTCAGGTGTTCCTCTCACTGAGTGATATCTTAACAACAAAGATTGTGGAAATTTCTGTATATGATTACATATGGAAAAGTCTGTGCCAGTGTATAGCGAGAGTGGGTATAAAGAATAGCAAGCATGCAGGCTGATATTTTTCTTTTTTTCTTGTTGATCGTTGAAGCTGCGATTTCATGGAATGGCCTGCTCGAGAATGAAGTTGGAAAGGGCTCAGGTGTGTTGGCCAGTTAAAAAAGGCAGGATAGAAATTGAGAATTAAATTAATGAAATGGTTTCTGATATTGCAGAAGTGTTGGCATTCAGAATACTGGAATCTGAATTGCTGAAGCTTTTCCCCCTTTTCATGTCAATAGATGAAAACTGTTTAGCAAATCAGAGCATTAATAATGTGGTGATCACTAAATGCTCTTCTAATGAACTTAAATTGTATTTATTTAGTATTTATGTAATGGTCTAGTAGTCTAAAACTCTAAACCACTTAATATGTTATCTACAAATATAAATGATTCCTTCCTTGAAGAGCTTGAGGTCTGAATGAGTATCTGAGTTAACTGGTAAGATGAGTTGTTCAAGGTCACAAGAGCAGCAGTGGACTATGCCATACCATTTCTCTAAGCTCTGTCTATGGCGATTCCTGTTAAGAATATTCTGCTTAGTAGAAGATTTATTTTTATAGTTCCCAGTGCATTTATTCATTTTATAAAACTTATACTTAATTGATACATAATATCTTTTATATTTATTTAAAATATTTATGTTCCTCCAGAGGAAATAACATAAATGCAATGTGGAGCAGTGGGTACACCCCTAAACAAAGGCATGGGGAGGGGTGACCCGCAAGGAGCGGCAGGTGCACCTACTCTTGCCGCCTTACTGGGCAGACTAGATGGACCATATTGGTCTTTATCTGCTGTCATATACTATGTTACTATGTATTTGAATTGAATACCACCGTGCTAGAAGAACTGTTATTACTAGTATGCTGACTGATTCAGCCAGTCAAATGCCTATGTATGGTGATCCAGATACAGTATTTCTGTAATACTGGGGAGCTGCACAGTGAAATTTAAGAATTGTTTTCCTTGCCTAGGTTCCATAAAAATGGAGCACTGTAATGTGTTCAAATATAGATGCATTTTACCATTGTTGCCTTTTGAGTTTTCCTATGTGTATGGATCCCACAGAGCTGCTTTTTAATCCAAGCAGATACGTGTCCTGAGAATTAATACTTTTGAGTAAAGCACTTCCCTAGCCAAGTATGAATTGATTTTCTTGGACATAGATCAATCCTTCACTGAGGGGCAAAGTACTATCAGATTTCTGAATATAAGGGTCTGTAGCCACGTTTAGCTACAGTCACGCTACCCTAAGTGTGCCTGACCTTGTCTGATCTTGGAAGCTAAGCAAGGTCGTGCCTGGTTAGTCTCCTATCCAAGTACTATCTTGGAATACCAGGTGCCGTAGATTTACTGTGTGAAGGAAAGGCCTAGCAATCTACTTGAGTCTCATCTTACCAAGAAAGCCCAGTGAATAATCATGGCACGTCTACTCATGGTGACCCTGTGGATAATTGTTCATTGCTTGATGGTACTTATTAACTGCCACATTCAGTTACTTGGTGTAGAACAAAGTAAGTGAGGGGGGGGGGGATCTGCTTAAAACCAAAAACAAGGTATATTTTCAGCCAAAAGAAGGTATAATTCCTAGCAAAAAGAAGGTGCTAGACGTCTGCCTTGAAGGGGAGTGGAAGTGCTTGATAGGCAGGAATCACAGCGCAGTGCGGGAGCCTTTTGTAAGCGCTGCATCGCAGTTCCTTTGCTATTGCCACCACTGCTGACACTGGAGAGGAGTGGCAGCTGTGGCAATGAGTGCCCTCAAAGGGCCAATGCTCTAGGCGACCACCTAGTTTGCCTAATGGTAGTGCTGATCCTGTGTCTCCCGTGGGCAGAAAAGGACAGCATGCCTGTGATGGCAACAAAGGTCTCTTCTGTCTGCCCGCAGGTGATCGGATCCCTTTGGGCAGAAGAGAAGAGAAGGGGAGGGCCACGATCATGGCCTGCAGCAACCAAAAGATTGTGTTGGGGTGGGGGGGAGGAAGTGAGGTAGATAAGGCAGGGACAATTTAAAGGGGCAGTAGGCTCCTTGAAAAATGATGGGGGATTTTAGGGCATGGAGTGCTAGGGGACTTGGTGAAGGAGAGGGTCTGGAAGGGTAACAGTAGGGGAGCCATGAGGAGAGGGGTTTGAGGGGAAGGAAGAATGCAAGGTGTTTCCAAAAGATGCATTCCTCTCCCCCAGAACACACACAAGCACCCCACACTACACAGACACCCCACATCCGTATGGCAGAGACGCATGCAGGCACCCCCACTTCCGTACTGCACACACACAGGCACCCCATATCTGCACCACACAGACCAGAAGCCCATGAAATCTCACATTTTCTTTTCCTAAAAAACATTTTCAAGAACCATTCTCTATTAGATGACAAAGCAAACTGGATTAAATGAGTAGCATGAACAACATTCTCAGATGCTGAACTCTTTAGAATAGCAGAAACATTCAATACATCAAATTGCATATCTATCCCCTCAACCTGAGGGGACACTTTCTTCCCAGAGGGTAAATAATACACCTTAGTCACTGTTGGATGAGTTTCTTTTCTTTTTTTTTTTTTTGATAGGCATATTACAAAAAAGATCAAGAAAAACTTGAACCCAGAAAACAATAATACTTGCAGACATAAATACAAGAAATACAATTTTCCCAAATTTTCAAGCAAGAATTATACATTAGCCCTCTAAAGGGGGAAAGAGAAGTAGCAACAAAATATACGGGGACAAGCCCCATCAGTATAACAAAGGAAAAAACAGATAGAGGCAGTGCTCGAAGGATCTCAGTAAACAGAGGGGTATACATGCCCTGGTCAAGAAGAAGAAGGACACAAAGGCAACTGATTACTAATAAAGGCAGATAGATCCTCAGGTGAAAGAAAAACATATTTATGGGAATTATGAACAATCAAGCATTTACAGGGAAACCGTAACTTGAAAGTGGCACCAATACGAAGGACACCAGGCCTTAATAAGAGAAACGCCCTCCGCCGCTTCTGAGTGTCCCTGGACACATCTGGGAAGATATAAACTTTTTTCCCATAAAATAAATTTACTCTCTTTTTATAAAACAATTTCAAGAGCCATTCCCGATCCATTGATAATGCTAAGGTAACAAGTAAGGTGGAAACAGGCACGTCCTCCTCTTTAGGAGTACTAAGCAACTCAGAAACATTAAGTGAATCCAACTCCAAAGGGCCCACTTTTACTTTCCCAACATTTTTCCCCGAAGGGAGATAGTATATTTTAGAAACTGGGGGTAACAAATCAACTGGTACTGAAAGTACCTCACACAAATATTTCTTAAATAAATCAAGAGGAGCCTCCCCAACAATAATGGGAAAGTTCAACAGTCGAAGGTTCGAAGACCGAACCGCATTCTTCAATGCCTCTGATTTAACTCTAAGAGCAATATTTTCCTTAACCAAAGAGGCAGTGAGATCAGAAACCTTTTCAAGCTTCTGATCCAGCAACTCGTACTTAGCATTAAGTCCTTGAATATCTGTTGTCACCACAGTCATGGACTTTTCAAACTCAGTAGTCCTCAAAGAATATGTAGACAATTGCTGCCCCACAACATTCGATAAATGAGAGAGTGCGTCCCAAATGCTGTCCAGAGTCACGGAGACTGGACGAACCAATAAAGGAAATACAGGCCTGGAGATTGAAGAACCATCTGCCGCTGAAGGGATATCTGCTTGGTCAGGGTCTCCACTGCTGGATGGAACAATCGTCGCAACGGCAACTTGAGAATCCCCGGCTAAACCAGCGGAAGTCTCCGAAGACGAGACCCGCTCCGGCACAGCGGCAGCCACCACTTTGGACTCTGCAGCTGCATCTCTCGCAATCCAGGCAACCGCGGTAGTGGGGAAAGCAGGAGGGATACGCCCATCCGGGGAGAGCGAGGTGTCTAAGGGCGAAGACGCCGAATCACCTTCCTTCACAGGCGTCACAACGCCCGCTCGAATCCCCGACACTTGATCCTTCGACAGCTGAACGAATCGATGCATGGGTCCCTCACCGCTGGGCAACGGCACCGCGGGAACAGCCTTAAGTTTGCCCTTCCTCTTAGGCATTACAGCTGGACCTTCACTGCCGCCATCTTGGAAACTGTTGGATGAGTTTCTGGAGGAGCACCTAAAACCTCTTCCAGATAACACACATGTATCTAGAAGAGGTATACTGTGATATAGGGAAATTAATCAACCACAAATTTGCCAGCCTAGAAACATTCTCCATATGTTCCAATCGTGCCTTAAGGTGCGTCAAATCTTTTATTACACCTTGGACATAATTCTCAAATTTTTTTTACTCTGACCAAAAGATCATTACCGGATACCTGCAATTTAGATATTTCAGTTATATTCCTGGCACAGTCTACCCGAGTTGCTTGAAGTTGGGTATTCAAAGGCGACCAAAATGATTTGGAGCCTACGTCGTATGAGAAGAGACCTTGAAGACCTAAATATGTACCCTCTAGAGGAGGGAGAGGGGAGATATGATTCAGACCTTTAAATACTTAAATAGTATTAACAAACAAACAAACCTCTTCCAAAGACGGGGAAGCTGTAAAAATAGAGGGTGTAACATGAGGCTGCAAGGGGGTAAACTGAAAGGCGATGTCAGGAAATACTTTTTCACTGAAAGGGTGGTGGATGCTTGGAATGCCCTCCCGATGAAAGTGGTGGGGTCAAATACAATGACGGAAATCAAAGTGGCATGGGACAAACAGGATAAATTCAAAATGAATATAACTCTCTTATATGTCAACAAGTACACCCCTAAACAAAGGCATGGGGAGGGGTAACCTGTACAGAGTGGCAGGGGCACCTACTCCTTCTGCCTTGCTGAGCAGACTAGATGGACCATACTAGTCTTTATCTGCCGACATATACTATGTTACAAAGACTGAATTTGAGGAAGAATTGCTTCACCCAATTGCCTAATAGCAGTCAAAATAGATTTAAGGGTAATCTGATCAGGTCTTGGCGAAATAGTCAATTGTAACCCCCACAGAACACTGCAACTCTGCCATTCTGTTTTGCTGCACACCCAAATCCTGAGATCAGAGGGGCTTTCCTACTTCTTAGATCAGCGTGTCAACAGCGTTCCCTAACAGGGTCTCTATATTCCCGCATCGCTTCCTGGAAGCTTCCCCCCCCCAATCGTCTGCAGGCACACCAGTGGAGCTGTCTGCAAGACCCAAGCACCATGGAAGCTCAGCTGCGTCTGAAGTCCTCAGCGGTCGCTGCACTTCTGAAGGGGTAAGGTCAAACCTGAAGAGGACACCGAGCCCTCCCGCTCCGGTGTCCCCTCAGCTGCGCTAAACACCGCTCCTACCATCGGCAGTTGCGCTGCATGCGAAACAAAGGCATCCAAAGGTCCCATAGACAATCCAGCGGGAGGCGCCACTTTAGCTGGAGGTGGCTTACTCGCTCTGGCCTTCCACTTCCATGCTCAGATGCTGCGTGCTACAATGCTCAGATGCTGCGTGCTGCCATTCCTTGTTTTTATCACTGCTGTTGGACTCTGATGCGCTGGTAGGAGGTGACTTCCATGTGTTAACCCCATGCTCCCTACCGCACACTAATAAACATGCCCCTAGTTGTTGTGAGGCCATTGTGGAATGGATTTTACAGCTTGAGGATTTCTGCTGTGGAATGATTAATTAGGTGTGTTGCACATTCTTGCACATCTGAAGAGGTATGTTTTTGTTAGAAACCATTGTGTCATCAGTCAGCCCAGATTGGAAGTCTTGCAAGGCTAATGGGAGATGCTTACTTGAGTTAACGTTGATTTTAACTGGCATCTTTTTCTGCTTATAATTATTTATCAGCAAATATACTTGTTTTTGTACAGAATAGCTGTTAAGTAAGTCAGAAGTACATATTGCTGCCTAAAGTATGTTAAGCTGTCTTGGCATGCAGAATTCAAATATAAATGCTAGGCCTGCTTGGAAGAGCAAGATTTGGCTATAGTGATGTTGTCTGGGACCTCTTGAAGGAATGTTTTCACAAAGAAAGATTCTTACCAAAGGAAAGGTCAATTAAGTTCTTTAAGGGAACATAAGTTCCTGATGCATCTGCAAGTAATGGAGCTTGTAACTTAAAAAAATGAATTCTTGAAAGATTTATAGTTCTGTATTTTATTACTATACAAACTGGACCTCCACTGATGGTTTTGGTGGTTAACGTGAGTTGGCTGCTGAGACCTTTGTGTTCTAAACTGCTTATTACTTTTTCTCAGTGGGATTACTATTTGGTTATGGTAACTTTTCTACATGTTCAGACTCAGCAGGTACACTATGGCAGTAGGTATCTACAGAAAAGCCTTTCTAACTTAGGGGATTATTTACTAACAGTTAATGCATACTAATGCTATTCATGCACATTATTTGATGCAAGGGCCATACTTACAACACATGTTCCATATCGTCTTGTTAGGCCAGTCCAGACACGTGAGTTGTGTTCCCCTACCAGCAGAAGTGGAGATAGAAAAATCCAGAATATTCTGATGACCTCATCCTTTACTGTATCTAGAGCAGCTGGAAGTCATACATCCTCAGTGTTTTTCTTTCTCCAGCAGAGTATGGACATATCTGAGCAGTTTGTGAAAATTTGAGGAAAATTTGATTTAGCTCATGAGTAACCAATCCTAGGGGCAACTTCCTCACTTGAACTTGATGTGGGAGGCACCCTTAACACCAGGGCTGTCCTGGGTTGCCAAAGGAGGAGGGAGTGTCTGTTCAATTCCCTGTCCTTATCCTGTTAAGGGTCAGTAGAACAGCCAAAATTGTTGGATCAAGACCCCTGAGCCTAGCACAGCCTCAGTGTCCCCTTCCCCAGCTCTCCTTGAAGATTGGATGAAGGTCTCAAGAGGTATGTGACTGCAGGATTTGGATGCAGGGGAGCAGCATTGAACCCAGCACTATTGCTGCTTGGGCTCTTCAGGGGTGAGTACTGTGGTGACGAGACGGTAATAGAGCCCAAGAAAGTGGGGAAAAAACAGCCATTCACTTCTGAGCAGAGAAATAGTTCAGGGAGTTTTAGGGTTAAAACTCTGGTTAAGAAAAAAAACTGCATTCACAGAGCTGTTGAGAGTGAGCCACGCCCCAGCTCCAAGGTAACCAGGGGAGGTGACGAGGAATGTTTGGGGGTGGAGTTGGATGCCATAGGACAGTCTCACTCATATAAGCTCAGGGAAGCAGGAAGGAAGGGGTGTGCATCCACCGGGGAGGAGGTTTCCACCAAGAAGGGAGAGTCTACCAGGAGAGTAGAGATTTCCAGAGAGTCTGGTGAGGAAGCAGGGAATGAGGAGACCAGGAGAAGACCTGAGAGAGGAAGGTACTCCAGGAGTTATCTCAAGAGAAATCCCTATTGCACTCAGCATACAGAAAACTCTAGCCCTGAAGAGAGCCCAGCTGGTAGGGGAATTACAGCTGGCCTGGAAGGCAGGAAATTCATTCTGTGGGAGATGCTGTTTCTGAGCAAGGTACGGGACTGTCTTTAACCCTTTCAAGGCCGGGTTAAAATTTTTAATCCACATTCTGCAGCCGGGTTAATTTTTGCATATTTCAGGAAAATTGTACCCGTCTTATTCGATATGTTCTAATAGTGATTTTCCTTCTGCTATGGTCATGTATTATATACCATTTGATAGGAATATTTAGTCAGAATTTTGGATTCCGAGAGTTTTGGGCTCGGCCTGGAAAGGGTTAAGAGAGCTTGGGGGAAGTGTTTCATCTTCAGCAAAGCCTGGGAAAAGACTAATTGCTGGGAAAAAGGTGAGCACATTAGAAGCCTTAAAGAATCTGCTAAAGAATAATAAACTCCTCTGTCCTCCCACTGTTACTCAGCGGGGAGAAGAATCCCAGTGGGAAAAGGTTTTAAAGTTACTAGAGAAACTAAAACCTGCTGTTTCACATGCTGAGCCCAGCCAGGAGCCAATTGACCTAGATGAGGAAAGCATGCAAATAGATGAGTGTGTTTCAGATAACGTTTCCTCTGATTCTGAAATGGATTGCTCATTCTGTGTAAGCCAGAAGTGACAAGGCTATAGGGTTTTAAAGTTGTAAAAAAAACCCGGCAGCTTTCCTAATTGCATGACCTGCTGGAGAATTGGGTTAAAACGAAGTGCTAACGTTTTGAGCTGAACAGAGAGGTTCAAAGGGGTCATGTGGAGCCTTGAACTCAAAATGCAAATGTTAGCAGCTTGAAAGTAAAGAATACAAATGATAGCAGCTTAATGTGAAGAATGCAAATGTTTAACAGCTTGAATTGAAGAAGTTAAGGTGCAGTCTAGAGCGCTGTGAAACCCTGGGTTTGTGCTAGACCCAGCTGGGAACCTGAAGCTCTGATCTCTGCTGAAGGAAAAGACTTTATTGCTGGTTTAAAACAAGCTGTCTGAAACAATGCTGCATTGACTGTTCTGAAAGTTTGCTGTGAAGTTTTGTTGCCTTTTGTTTTCATTGGAGAAGTATCCACAGCATCTACACTTCTGTGCTTATTTTAAAGGTGTCTGTGGGGGCCCTGACAGTGGCCTCTCAGTAGGCTGTTTGTTGAGTATGGGAGTAGAGCTGTTGGTGTTCACCGTCTTTTCCTGCTAGGTTCTGCCTTGTGCTTGTGCTGGGCTGTTGTCACCTGGCTGTACGTTTTATACAGGGTTCCGTGCTACGCAGGTTGGTGCATGCGGTATCTATGTGGGTTGGCATGTTCGGTATCTGTGCATGTCAGTACACACCGTATCTCCAGGAACAAGCAGGAATGCAGTCTTCACATATGAGTATCATTGGTAGCAATGGAGCCCACTTGGGAATGCTCCCCAGCGTCCAATCAGAAAGCCTTTGGGAGCAATCCATTGTGCCTGTGCATCTGCCTTCCCAAGTTCTCTCTTCAGTTCTTCCTTTTCCGCGGAGCCAGCAGGTTGTTTTCTTCCTGTTGCCTCCAAAAAGCGCATTTTTTTTGGTTTAAATTTGTGCTCTGCCTTTTCGTCAACACTGGTACCTTCCCTGATACCAGCCCCGATTATTTCTTTTTGTTTTAAAATATTTTTTTTCTTTCATTTTTTCCAGTTTTTGGTGGTTTCTACTGCAAAATTAGGCTTTGGCCTACTCTCTTTCACCATGATGGAAAAACACATCAGTGGCTTAAAAAAATGTACCAAGTGTTCTGGTACAATATCAAACACCGATAAACATGACATGTTTAAAATATTTGGGCCCAGACCATTTACCGACTGATTGTCCTTTGTGCCAACAAATGGCAAAAAGAGGCCTAAAGAACATAGCCAGACAGTATGGGTCTCTGTTTGCCCTGGACTCGATGTCAATGGTTTCCACATCGTCGAGGACGTGTGCTTTGGCTCTTGGTTCTCAGGTCTCATCAAAATCCAAACATAAGACTAAAGTCTAAGTCATCGGTATCGAAAATAGATACCGATCCTCGAGATAAGTCCCTTTATCATCATTGGGATTCACTGAAAGGTGCATCTGATGCAAGCTGGCCTGCCAAACAGCCCCAGTTGGAGGACCAGCCCTCCAAAGCACATCAGGGGCTCCAGGACGCTCCTGAAGAGCTACTGGTTCTATGCTTTGGGACAGTGGCTCAGAGCCCTGTGCGTGATTCCACCCAGACTTCGGCCTCCTCCCTTGACTAGCGCATCCCAGCTATCGAGAAGAGTTTGGCAACACTCCTGGCAGCCTTTGTACTGACTGGGTCGACATCCGGCCATAGCCAATACCTCCAGGGATCCTCTCCCTCTAATGCCTCCTTTGGAGTTGACAGACATCATTGGTGCCACACTGACTGATTATTGGTATCGACATTGTGCCTCAACATCGGCACGAGACTGTCTATACTTTGACTTTCTGTCAGAATCGGATTCTACCAATTTCTGATGATGCATCGGAGGACTCCCACTGGTGCAGGATGTAACAATGACAAACCAACTCAATTCATGGTCCAACTTCCACCACATATCAAAAGACAACCTTAAGAACATAATGGCCAAATTAAATACCACAAACTCATACCTAGACCCTTGCCCTGTACAGTGCCTAAAAACAACGTTACCAGAACTTTCAAATTTCATCCTCCCAATACTTAACTTATCCCTCAAGAATGGGTACTTACTACCCTCACTCAAACATGCACAGATACGACCAATCTTAAAAAATAACAAACTTGACAAAAGCACACCTTCCTCGTACAGGCCAATATCAAGCATTCCATTTCTGGCCAAACTTACAGAAAAAGTCGTACAAATGAAACTTCAAGACCACATAGACTCTTCAGCCCCACTAGATGAACACCAATACAGCTTTCGGCAGTATCACGGTGTTGAAACACTCCTCACAGTATTAATCAACAAGCTGTCCACAGGCATAGACAACTCAAAGCAAGCATTCATTCTCCTATTCCTGTATATCATGTCAGCATTTGATAGCGTGAACCACCTATTGATGCTTAACAGACTTCAACAACTTGGTCTCAACGCCACTGTCCTTAGCTGGTTTACATCGTACCTCCAAGACAGAACCCAAACAATCAGAGTTAACCATGAAACTTTAAACAGGAACAAGACCTCCCACAAGGATCAGCCCTATCGGCCCTCCTTTTTAACATATACCTCCAGCCTATTTGTCACATTTTCAAGAAATTCCGCGCAGACTACCACATCTACGCAGATGACATTATGTTATACCTTCCATTCACGATACCAAACTCCCCAATCCAATTACTGTCTGAATGCTTCAAAGAGATCACACAGTGGCCCGAAAGCCACAATCTTTACATAAATGTCTCCAAAACTAAAGTCTTATACGTCACCAGAAATCGTAACTTCATACCACCAAAGTCAATATCGCTCCTGAAAGCCAACATTGATGTTAAAAAGGAGGTAAAATACTTAGGAGTCATACTGGACCAGACCCTAAGTATGGAATCCTACATCAAAGGTACAGTGACTAAAATCCATTCTAAACTGAAACTCTTAAAACAGCTCAGGCCACTGATCCATCAGCAAGATTTTAAATCAGTTATACAATCATTCATCACTCCCCACTTCGACTTCGCGAACACCATCTTAGAAGGACTATCAAAACAAACCCTCAGAAGGCTGCAACTAGCCCAAAATGTGGCAGCCCGCTCAATCTTAAACATTAAATCCATAGAACACATTACACCTATATTGTTGGATCTACACTGGCTACCAGTTGCGGCGACCATGCCCGGCTTAAGGGGTTAAAGGCAGGAGCAGCCGCTGGTGCTTCGTGAGGGAAGAGTAAAACCTTTACCCCAGGAATGCTGGGAGTTGTAGTTTCAGTTCTTCTCACTCCGAAATTAAAGAAACTGTAGTTGTGGGGTTTCTTGATAATAAGTATTTTATTAAAGCAAAGGATAAATGTTCCATCACTTGGCAAAACAAAGGTGCTTCAAAAAGGCTAACAGAAAACTCAGAATAAATGCAACTCAAAGGTATACTGCTGCTTTTCACTTTTCAGCCAAATTACTCTCTTTTGCCTCCAGAGGCCAGTTGGGCTCACTGCAGCCTCTTACAGCCACTGTTACTCTCACAGTGCTGGGGAAACATGTGCACGTAATTAGAGCTTCTTTCAGCAGTGCAAACAACAGCTTTGTAACTCTCAGATCACAGACGGCAAAAGCATTTCCTTCAGCTTGACTTATCTATACAACAAATCGTACAGTCCATTTGTTCACAGCCTGGTAAGTCTGTGTTACTCTCTGTTACTCCTTCAAGCTGTAAGGCATTACTAGCTTCTTGTGAAATTAGCTGTTGTCTAGCTTGCAACTCTAAGAATTGTTTAAAGCTTTGAAGAAGCAATTCAGCCTGTTCCTTGTGAGATAGGGTACTATCATCTGTTATGGAACTTCCCTTCTGCTCAAGGCTGTTTGTCTTCTCTTCTTGTAAGTTAAAGGCATCAGAATAATTGCTAGTCTCTTTGGCAATTGTTTCATAGATAGGAGAATTATCTTTACATTCAGCTTGGTAAGCGTGTGGCCAATTACTCACTTTTTGCAGAGCCCTTCTGTCTTCCGACGGCTCCAAGGTTCTCCAGCTGTTCTGTTTGTTGCTTTCTGGTACAAACGACACTTCAGAGAATGATGGCTCTCTCACCTGTGTTTGCCTTGAAGGCTTTCTTCCCCAGGGCGGTGCCTTCCAACGGCTATCCCATTCAAGGCTAAGTCCTCTCTCCGTGGGACTTCTGCTTACTTCCCTTGAATAGAATTGTGCAGGTTTTCTTCCTGTGCCAGGTTCCCAAGTATCATTAGACTCTCCTCTGGCTTTCCAACCATCCTCTAGTTTCTTCCTCCTGTATTCCTTCCTGGGCTGCTGCTTCTTAAACTTCTTCCCATACTCATACTGCTTCCCCTCTCGACCCTGCTCAGAGCCATGCTCTGGTTTAAAAGTACGTTCTCTCTTAGGCAAGCCCCTTCTCAGGGCTGGGTGTGCCCAATCGGAACTGCAGGACTCCTCCCCTGGGCTGGTCTCCATGCTCAGCTCTGTGGAATAGAGTCTCTCTTTTTTCCTTGCCCTGTCATTTTGGTGTAAATCCTGCTGAACCTCAGGATTTTCCTCTGTCTCCATAGGCTCAGGAGTGCGCTGCTCACCACACAGTCTATAGCCGCATAACCTACAAAATACTTGTTACCACTTTTAAAATAATCAACAACATAGCTCAAACCTTCCTCAATACCCTAATCTCCATTGAAACATCAAACAGAAGTCAACATAGTAACAATAAACACAAACTCCAAGTACCAAAAGACTTTAGAAAAACCTTAAAACTAACAAATAAAAAAGCATTCTCATACGCAGCTCCAGCTCTCTGGAATGAGCTCCCTGAGGACATTAGAGCACTAACTGACATCAAAACATTCTGCAAAAAAACTCAAAACATTCCTATTCATCTCGCACTATGGCACACAAGCACTTAATGGCACACAAGCTGAAAATAACGAAGCACACTCATACAACAAACCAAACAGAGACCCAAATAGATAATCATATTATACTAATGATGCTTTACTAAGACCACTCAAAACTGTCTCCGAACATATATTGTATATAGTTAAATGTTAGGAGGTCACTGTTTGAATAATATTTCACTATGTATATACTTTCAACCTGTTCCATGTAACTGAATATTAATGTTGGACTATTCAGAAATTTTTTTTTGTAAACCGCACTTGATCAAGTGGAAAGTGCGGTATAGAAATATTTGCTAAATAAATAAACAGGGAACCTGGGATCTCCCTTCCGATCAGTCTCCTCCTCATGATCGGCATTGGTCCCTGCCGGAAGATATGTGTTTCCAAGACTTCACTTGGGACATGGGAGCAGGCTTGCAGATTGGAGATGGAACAGAGGGCAGAGGAATTGAAAATCCTCCAATATCCTTGGTGCCCAAAGAGGCTGCCACGTTACCGGTGCATCACATCTTGCAGGATCTAATGCTACATATGTGGGAGGCCCCACTAACTGTTCTGCCTATTAGCAAATGACTCGATACCATGTACCAAGTTCAACCATGTCCTGGCTTTCAAAAGCCTTTACTACCACACCACTCCATGGCGGTGTAATCGGTGATGCGTTGCATCAAGAATTCTAAAAAGCATTCTTCATGCCTCTGGGCATAGAATCCAGAATTCTTGATGCATTTGGGTGTCTGTGCTTTCAGGCATGCATGCTCACTTCTACAATTACTTCCTTCCTGCTTTATATGGGCATGTATCTCAAAGATACCTCCAGGGATCTAGAGAACCTTACCCCTATCCTTCCTGATGACTAATACGATGCATTACAGGCCTTAATTTGGCAAAATCAGAATACATCCAAATTTCTTACAAGAGCATCTTTCAATGCTTTTGAATCATCTAGTAGGGCCTCAGCAGTCTGCATCGGTGCTCGCAGAATGGCCTGGCTCCAGGCATCTGACCTTGAGCAGTAGGTTCAAGATAAATTGGTCAGTATCCCCTGCTCTAGAGAGAACCTTTTTGGAAAGGGTTGGAGAGAGAAGGCTAACACGATTGAGACAGATGACCTTGACCTTGACCTTGTCCTTGTCCTTGTCCTTGTCCTTGTCCTTGTCCTCATCCTCAAACGCCTCTTCAGACCAATCCTAAGAAGAGATTATCCTTCTTATCCACCTGCAGATGCTTATGAACCTCGGCAGCGACAGCAGGGCCCTCGCCAGCCCCAAAAGCCTAAGATGCCTAAGCCACAACCAGCTGCACTACCACAGCCCGCACCTGTTTTTTGACTCCTTCCTAGAGAGCATAGCTACTCTGCCTCTGCAGGGTCCCCCACCCCTACACATAGCAGGCAGACTCTGTTCCTATGCCCACAGGTGGCACCTCATCACATCAGAGCAATAGACTCTCAACATCGTCCAAAGAGGCTATCTGCTTCATTTTGAACGCTTAACCCCCCTCCCCCAACCACCACAAGGGATTGGTCTGCAAGGAATTTGCGGGATAATCTCCTATCAGTCGAAGTGTCCACTCTGTTAGCTCAGGGGGCCATAGAAAGAGTTCAGCCCACCAAAAAGGGCAGGAGCTTCTACTCTCCTTACTTTTTTATATCCCCAAGAAGACAGGAGGGTTCAGACCCATTTTAGATCTAAGGGACCTAAACAAATTCTTGTTTGAGAAAATTCAAAATGATTTCCCTCGGTACTCTTCTTCCATACCGTCAGAGGAACGGCTGGCTGTGTTCTCTAGACCTCACATAGGAGACATACACACATTTGCTGATCCACTCTCAACACAGACAATATCTACATTTTCGGTTCCAGCAAACTCACTACCAGTATCATGTGCTCCCCTTCGAGATAGCTTCCGCAACCTGAGTGTTCACAAAATGCATGGCAGTGGTTGCAGCCTACCTTCATACTTTGGGGGTCTTCGTCTTCCCCTATTTAGATGACTGACTTATCAGGGGAGAATCCTCACAAGAGGTAATCACACCATCACTGTGCTCCAAGATCTGGGATTCATCTTAAACTTTCCCAAATTGCACCTGGTGCCATCACAATAGCTTGAATTCATTGGAGCACTTCTGGACACTTGTTGGGCCCAAGCTTTCCTTTCCCAGGACCACTCTACCCGTCTCATTGAGCTGGCCCACAGTATAAGTGGTCACAGTGTTTTAACAGCTCAGGAAATGCTGTGCCTCCACAGTGTCGTCCTCTATACCCGCCAGCACGTGCACAAATCCAATGGATTCTGTTGTCTCAATGGACCCAAGCAACTGGGTGTGTCTCAGACAAGCTGTGCATCACCCCTCCACTGGTCAACTCTCTTCAGTGGTGGTGCTCTTCTCATAACCTACTCAATAGTGTCACCTTTTCAGTTACGTCCACCTCAGTGCACCCTGTCAACGGATGCTTCCAAACTCAGGTGGGGAATACATCTGAACAATCTCATCACACAGGGACAGTGGACACAACAGTAATCTCTGTTTCAGATCAGCCTCCTGGAGCTCCATGTTCTCACGAATGTCCTTCGGGTTTTTTATCCCCAACTCTCAGGCAAACAAGTCTTAGTTAGAACGGACAACCAGGTGGCCATGTTCTATGTGAACAAGCAGAGGGGGAACAGGTTCCTATCCCCTCTGCCAGAAAGCCCTTTGTCTCTGGTTCTTCTCCATTGCACACTGCATCCATCTCAGGGAGGTGCATCTCCTGGGTGAACCCCATCTCCTTGCGGACAATCTCAGCTATATTCTATGCCCATACGAATGGACTTTAAATTGGGAAAGGGCATCTTGGATCTTCCACATGTGGGAGACCTCCAGAATAGATCTGTTTGCCACCCAGGAGAATGCACAACTTCCGCTGTTCTGCTCAAGGCTTCCCTCTCTGTTTAGCCAGGCAACGGATGCTTTTCTTCTACCTTGGGGACAGGGCCTCCTTTTATGCATTCCCCCCATTCCCTTGATACTCAAGATCCTGTTCAAGCTGCAGGTCGACAGGGGCTGCATGATTCTAATAGTCTCCTTACTGGCCCCATCAGCCACGGTTTCCTCTGCTACTTTGACTGGCGCAGATTTTACCTCTCAGCCTGGGACATGCGCCCAACCTCCTTTCTCAGGATCATGGGACATTTCTCCATTCCATTCCTTCTCACAGTGTGACTGCTGAAAGCATAATCTTTGCTGGTCTCAACCTTCCACAACAGGTCAAGGACATCCTACTTGCATCGTGTAAGCCATCTACCAGACGTTCATATGCCTTCAAATGGTGAGGGTTTACTCTCTGGTGTATCCTGCAACATATTGACCCCTCTACTTGCCCGGTGATTTTCTTTTACAATATCTTTTCCACTTCTTGGCAGGTCTCAAGACTAACTCGGAGTTCATCTTGGTGCCATCTCAGCCTGTCACAAGCTGGTGGACAGGCATCCCATTTTTTAGCATCCTTTGGTTCAGTGATTTATACAGGGTCTCCTGCTGTCCAAGCCACCAATCAAACCACTGCCTGGGCCTGGGACCTCAATGTGGTCCTAGCGCAACTCCTAAAGCCTCCTTTTGAACCTTTGGCCACCACATCTTTAAAATTCCTGTCCTAGAAAGTAATCTTCCTCATTGCTCTCACCTCAGCTTGCTGCATCAGCGAACTGCAGGCTTTAGTGTCGGATCCTTTATACACCCGTTTCTACCATATCAAGGTGGTTTTCCATACCATTTCACACCTATTTCTGAAGATGGTCTCAGTCTTCCATCTCAACCAATCGGTGATGCTACCAGTCGTCTTACCCAGACTGCATGCTTCTAGGACTGAAGCAGCGCTGTGCACTTTAGATTGAAAGCGCACACTAGCTTTCTACTTGGCTAGAACGAAGAATCACAGGAAATCCTCTAACTATTCATTTCCTTTGATCCAAGTCACCTTGGGCTTCCAATGACAAAGCACATACTATCCAACTTGATTGTGTACTTGCATTTCTTTTGCCTATGCTCAAGTGGGACTCTCCGTTGAGGGTCACATCACTGCTCACGTGCGAGCCATGGCAACCTCAGTTGCCAACCTTTGTTCCATCTCCATTGACGAAATCTGTCGAGCGTCTACATCAGGGGTCTCAAACTCAAATTGCTGTGAGGGCCAAATAAGGACTTATAAGGTAACCCGCAGGCCGCAAAATCACCACACACATACACAATATACATTGCAGCAGCTGCTCCCGTCGCTACACAAAAGCTGAACTTACCCTTCAGGCTGCTAGACAGACCCGATTCCTATCCATAGCTGCTTAACACGCCGGAAAAGGAAGAAATGGTCGCTTGCAAACAGCGTGTTCTGTTGCACGGAAGGAGTTTGTCCACACCCCCAAATGCATCGCGGGCCGCACAACATTCTCTTGCGGGCCGCACGTGTTTGAGACCCCGGATCTACATGGTCCTCCATTCATACCTTCACTGCACACTACTGCCTATACAGAGACTCCAATCGGGATGCTGCCTTTGACCTGGCTGTCCTCCAGCTTCTTCTGGCACCAGACTTCCTTGGCGATGGTCTTGCCAATTGCAATAGAATCCAGTGGGGCCACTTTATATCCACACCTTATCGGCTTGATCCTTTAACCTTGGGGATACCGCTGCTACCACTTCCAGTCTGGTACTTGGGAGCTAATGAGTCTCATATGTGAAGACTGTATTCCCACTTGTTCCTGGAAATAGAGTTGTTACTCACCTGTAACAGGTGATCTCTGGGAACAGCAGGAATCGGTCTACACAACCCACCCTCCTTCCCTAGGAGTTGTAAGGTATTGTATTTTTTTCCTCTCTCAGCTACAAACTCAACTGAAGAGAGGAGTTGGGAAGGCAGATGCGCACTAGATTGTTCCCAAAGGCTTTCTGATTGGGTACTGTGGAGCATTTCCATGTGGGCTCGGTCGGTACCGACGATACCCATATGTGAAGACTGATTTCTTATCATCCCTCAAGTCCAGTCCCACATCTCTGGGTAGTGTACCTCTTCCAGCAGCTTGGAGATTGAGCATGTTATCTTTTGATGACAACAGTACTAATACAGCAGGGACCGCCTACCAGCTCCAGTATGCTCAGTCTTCAAGCAGCTGGAGGAGGTAGTGAGCCAGGGTGTTGAACTCACTGAAAGGACAAATAAGGAAAGAGTTTCCTTTTTAATTTCCCCTGTTAAGGTGCAGGTTTCTTTGTTTTTAAAGGCAGAAGAAAAAAAACACTTATCAGAAAGAACCTGGGGGACAACAGGGCTGAGGGGAGGCTATTCCTTCTCCCCCTCTCCCCCCAGGATTTCGGGGGGGGGGGGGTTCTGTGGAGGCCTTCCTCAGTCTGAGACTTCTGGCGGCTGCCAAACCCATTATTGGGCGAGGAGCCGCTGCAGGGGCAGCAGTGGATTGATGGGAGTGAAAGCCGGAAGCCCCAAGTCTGCGCCCCCCTCCTTGGCACCAAAGCCAGGAAGGAAGGCTGAGCGCCAGGGGTAGAAAAGCCATGCGGCAAAGAAGCTCCAAGGTAAGAGCGGCAGGGGACGAGGGAGGATAGCAGGAACTCCTAGCAACCTCTGGAACACGAGGAGACAGAGAGCTGCCTGCAGTGGCAAGGAAAACTCTCTCTGCTGTGTTTAGGTGCAACTTCTTCTTCAGGTCTGCGTGTGTTTTAAACCCCGCTGTGTTTTGGGTGCCCGGGAGAGGCAGCCACCGGAGAATAAAGCATGACAGAGTAGCTTCTTCCTAGGGGTCCATTTGCAGTTTCCTTTCAATTTCAGTTTTTGTTAATTAGATTTTGGTAAATTGTTTTAAATTTTATTTTAGTTCAGGTACTCTAGTGCTCTGTGCCTGAGCCCATGGAGGTGCACCGTGCTAGGGATCCTTCTACCTACCCGGGTACAGATTGAGGACGTTCCTGGAGAATACCCGCAGTCCTTCCCACCATGCCGGCCAGACCGCAATGCCTGGTATGTGAGGGTATCAAGGTGGAGGGTGAACCCCACTTCATACAAAACATTCCTTGTATTATACAGCTCAAAAGTTATTCCATTAACAATGACCTGTGGCAGAAGCCTAACTAAATGTGCCATTGTCTTGTTGCTGGGCAGATTTCAGAGAGCCGTTGTGCCTGGTCAGGAGATAATGTGACAGTTTGTTGAAACATTGACTTTTTTCCTGAGAAGGATCAGGTAAAAAAAGTTATTGAAAGAAAGTAGGAAAAAGTGCTGAGTAGCTTTGTTCTATGAAACAGAAAGCACCTGCATTCAAGAAATGTATATAACCAGAAAGACAAAGATAGTCAGTCAGTGGATAGGAGACAAATGAAATCCTTCTATCTGTCTATGATCAGTGAGTAACCTAACATGATCATCTTTTGTCTCTTAGACAAGACTCTGTATCTACTAAATTTGGGATATTGCTTGTAAGGGAAGCTGTATTCCTTACAGCCATTGGTATTACTTATAATAAAAACGTAAACTTTTACTCGGAGAAAGTGTCAGTCTGATTGGATCAGTGCATGGTCCATTTCATATCTTTGAGGTACAACACAGCAGCGCAATCGAAAAATTCGCAAGATATGCAGGACCTGATGGGGAGCACTCTTGGAGGCAGGCGTCTGTCTAGACTGCACGCAAGAGACTAAGTCATTGGAGCAGGGCCTGCAGAATGAGACGAGGCAGGAGAGTCCCTTTCGATCGCAAGAGATCCTGGAGGAGGGGGTACCGTGTTCCCTTCAATGGATCCTGCCCCCGATCCCTGCATTATGTCCAGACCATCCACCCCTCAAGCCCAGGGAGCAATAGGGCTCCTGGGGAAGTTCTCACCGGAGTTTGTCTTACTTTTGTTTAAGGTGTTTTGCTACATCAACAGGGCTTGGCAAGTGGCTCCTCAGCCCCGGAATGCGGGGCTAAGAGGGTGTTGGATACAAAAGAGTTAGGGGCAGTGATGACTAAGCAGGCTAGAGGCTCAGAGGAGTGGCAGCAGTCGCCATTGTCGGAGGAGCTGGATGGGGAAGATCTGCAGGAGTTGGAAGAAGGAGAGATCCCAAAACAGGAGGATCGTCCTGGATTGTTCGGGTGTTCTGCCAGAAGTAGCTGCTAGCGCTCATTTTGGAGTCCCTCAAGGCTCTGAATAAGAGGGGCTGGAGGATTCTCTGCTCCAGGCGGTGCGGAAATCGCGGAAAGTCTTCCCAGTATGTAGAGTAGTATGACAGATGATTCAGGATGAGTGGGATCTGCCAGAGGTCGGTCTTAAAATGGTGTGATCCCTGATGCACATGTACCCGCTGCCGGAGCAAGAACGAGAGCTCCTTTGATTGCCCATAGTGGACACAGCGGTGTCGGCGGCATTAGAGGAGACCTTGACTCATCTCCTGCAGCTAAGAGCCGTGGAACCAGTTCTGCAAGACCAGTATGGCTGCGGTTGATACTCTAAAAGCTGCGGTTGGTGCCCAAGAAGGAAGGTTCCTTTCACCCGATTCTCGATCTCAAGAGCCGGGTACCGCATTTCCACATGGAAAAGTTGAGATCAGTAATAGTGGCGGTAAGGAGCGGAAAGTTCTTGACATCTCTTGATCTCGTGGAGGTGTATCTGCAGATTCCCATCCATCCATAACATCAGCAGTTTCTCCGCTTTGCGGTGCCAAGGGGCCATTTCCAGTTTCGAGCGATGCCCTTTGGTCTGGCAACCAGCCCCCGTACCTTCACCAAGGTCTTGGTGGTGGTGGCGGCAGCTTTCCGCAAGGAAGGGGTTTCGTCCACCCGTACCTAGATGATTGGCTGATCCGGGCGAATTCCAGAGATGACAGCGAAAGAGCAACAACGTGGGTGGTGGAGTTCCTTCAAAGTCTCGGTTGTGTGGTCAGCCTGGCCAAGAGTCAGTTATGGCCAGCCCAGGAGCTAGAGTATTTGGGAATGTGCTCCGATACCCGCATGGGCAGGGTTTTCCTGCGGTTTGCTGGGCGCAGGAGCTATGACAGTTGAAGTGACAGTTCCTGATCGTTTCTCCAGTCTAGTCCCGGACCTCTGGGTTGTCTACCTTATTCAGCAGCCTGGAGACTGAGGAACCTCCTTGTTTTGTGATGTCACCAGTATATCCTCCCGGGAGCCCCTCCATTCACCAGTTACCTCAGTCTCCAAGCAGCTGAAGGGACGGTGAGCCTGGAGGTACAATTGAGGATAGCTTTGAGGATAGCTTCTAGGACTTAGTTGTGATTAAAAAAAAAAAGAAAGGGTCATGGTCCTTTAGCATTGTAAGGCCTGTACCTTTAAATTTGCAGGAGGCTTTCCCTCAACCTTTTGGTTCCCCTGCTACCTGTGGGTTAGTTAGGCAGTTACCACCGAGGAACTAGGAGCTGCTCTGGTTCAGAAGCCGTCAAAGTGGGTGAAGAACCGGGGTAGAGCACAGCCACCGCTTCATAGAAGATCTGCCTGTCAGCGCGCTTTGGCTGATCGTGGCGAACGTCCGGTGGCAGGCATTCGCGCGGTGCACAGCTCTCAAGGTCCCCCGGTCCACGAATGCTCTCTGGAGTCGGAGGCCAGCACAGCGGATCGAGACAGCGCTGCTACTTTGGGGGGGGGAAGCCGGCAAAGGTAAGGAGGCCCGTTGGCGGAAGCTTATCTCGTCAGCGCGTTTGAGCATGAAATGAGGAGCAGGCCCAGCCATGTGGCGGCGGCGCGGGAAGCGCAGGAGCAGCGTCGGGCATTGCAAAAGGGGATTTCTGTGGAGGGGAGCCTCGTTTAGCATTCTGACGGGTGGCATTGTACGTCAGAGGACCTAGCTGTTGAGCTTTATGGATTAAAAAAAAAAAAGCTTTCCTTTTGAGTTATGTTTTTTTCGCATCCTGGCTTCTTCGAGTACTGAGTTCGGCAGGGGTCAGGTAAGGGTGCCTTAAGGCTGTTCTCAGGGCCAGGATACCTTCTAGACCCCCAATGTTTTGTCTGTGGGGCTAGAAGAGGAACAGTGTCTGACTCGGGGGTATGTAAGAGCTGCACAAAGGAAGCTTCTGCTATGGAGCAGGCCGGGGAGGAAAAGGAGGAGCGGTTGGGGGCCGAAGCAGGTCTTTCGGTCGCTCAGGCATCGGGCTTGCCTCTTGGGGAGCCGGTGGCAGGGCAGTCTTCCTCCCCGGACATTCCCCCCTCACCTGCGACCTGGCCCAAGGGTCTGGCGTCCATTTTCTCACAGGAGTTTGTGGCTCTCCTGCAGCAAGCAGTTGTAGGTACCCCGCAGAGGCAGGAAGAACGGTCCACCGACGGCCGTGCAGTGAAGAGACTCGCGGCCTCTCTGAATACGGAAGAGTTTCAGGACGTGGCCAAGCGGACGCAGCTAGACGGAGAGCCTAGAGACCAGTCTGTAGCCTCAGAGGGACAGCTGTCAGATGAGGAAGGCTGGAGTGTGGATCTCGAGGATGAGTTAGAGGAAGGTGAGCTTGCTGATAAGGAAGATCAAGCGAGGGTGGTGCGGGTCTTCCGCAGAGATGAACTGCTGGCGCTCATTGTAGAGACGCTAAAAGCACTGAATATGCCGGTTCCGGGGGCGACAGAGGATGAGACCCTGTAGGATCCGTTGTTGCAGGTCTTTCGGAAGACTCAAGAGTGTTTCTGGTGCACAGAGTGTTTCAGGAAATGATTCAGGAAGAGTGGAATGTACCAGAGGCACCTCCTGAAGGGCTCCAGAGTGATGAGACGTCTTTACCCTTTGGTGGACCAGGATAAGGAGATATTTAAGGCTCCCAAAGTGGACGCGGCCGTGGCGGCAGTGACAAAGGAGACCACTATCCCGGTTGAGGGCAGTGCTGCCCTCACGGATGCTCAGGACAAAGTTGGATGCTTTGCTAAAACAGGTTTTTGATGTGAATGCCCTGTCGTTCCAGATGGCTATCTGTGGAGCATGGGTGGCCAGAGCCTGCCTATGGTGGTCGCAGCGGGTCTAGGGTGGACAGGAGAATGAGATGGCCGGTGAGGCGTCCAGGCTGGAGTCCGGAGCGGCCTACCTTGTGGATATTCATTATGATCTTAATGCGAGGTTTATCAAAGAGCATGGCGTCGGCGGTAGCGGCGAGGCGTTATCTGTGGCTCCATAATTGGGCGGCGGATAACTCGTCTAAGGCGAGGTTAAGCAAGCTTCCTTTTAAAGGGCGGCTCTTGTTTGGAGAAGAATTGGAGAAATTGGTCAACGATCTCGGTGAATCTAAGGGCGGTAGATTACCAGAGGACAAGCCTAAGCAAGGGCAGCCGACACCCGTGGGCAAGGGGCAGCAGCAGGATTTTCGTCGGTTCCGTTTCCAAAGGTTTAATTCCGGTCAAAGAGGCCGATTCCCCAATAGAAATCAGGGGTTTCGAGGTTTTCGAGGAGCAGGAAGAGGATTTGGAGCCTCCTCCTCTTCCTCCAACCTTCGGAAGTCTCAATGAAGTCGGGGGGACCCAGACGCCCCTAGTTCCCGTAGGGGGTTGATTGCAAGAGTTCTATGCTGCCTGGGTCTGAGTCACGTCAGATCAGTGGGTGCTGGAGGTTATCCGAGAGGGGTATGCATTGGAGTTACGGCGTCCAGTACGAGACGCCTTCGTAAGGTCTCCCTGCAAGTCGCCAAGCAAGTGCGAGGCAGTGAGGGGGACAGTACAAAGGCTCCTAGGCCTCAGGGCAATAGTACCGGTGCCTCTAGATCAATACGGCTGTGGTCGATACTCCATTTACTTCGTGGTTCCAAAGAAGGATGGGGGGTTTCGTCCAATTTTGGATCTCAAGGGAGTGAATCGTTGTCTTTGGGGGTCTCACTTTCGCATGGAGACTCTGCGATCGTAATAGTAGTGGTTTGAAGAGGAGAATTCCTCACGTCCCTGGATCTGTCAGAAGCGTACCTTCACATCCCCATAAGGCTGGATCATCAAAGGTGTCTCAGCTTTGTGGTTCCTTTCGGGCAGTTTCAGTTCCAATCGTTGCCCTTTGACCTAGCGATGGCTCCGCGCACATTCACCAAGGTCATGGTAGTGGTCGCAGCTGCTTTGTGAAAGAAAGTGATTCTGGTACACCCTTATCTAGATGATTGGTTGATCCGGGCAAAGTCGAAGAGCGAGAGGGCTACGGCCAGGGTAGTGACCTTCCTAGAAAGTCTCGGTTGGGTGGTCAATATGACAAAGAGCCAGTTGGTCCCCTTGCAAAGCCTGGAATACTTGGGGGCTCTGTTCAACACGAAGGTTGGACAGGTGTTTCTACCGCAACAAAGGGCGCAGGGTCTGCGGAAGCTTGTCAGAAGGTGCTTACACAGCAGGGCGCCCACAGCATGGCAGTAGCTCCAACTGTTGGGTACAGTGGCGGCAACGATAGAGCTGGTGCCTTGGGCGAGAGCGCACGAGACCATTACAGAGGGCTTAACTCAGTCGCTGGTCGCATCAGCAGGATCCGCTGTCTCGGAGGCTCCCTTGTCCGGCGGAGACGCGTGTGGCCCTTCGCTGGTGGTTGATTCTCAGATCGCTGGAGAGTGGAAAACCATTGGAATTGCCGAACTGGTTGCCTTTAACGACAGATGCCAGTCTCCTGGGCTGGGGAGCGCACTTCCAGGGAAGGTTCACGCAGGGGCAGTGGAACATGCAAGAGAAGAATTGGTCGATCAACAGGTTAGAGTTGCGGGCGGTGTCGCTGGCCTTACAGAGTTTTCAGGCTTATCTCGGAGGGATGGCTGTTCGAGTGTTTTCCGACAACACGACCGCGGTGGCTTATGTCAATCGGCAAGGGGGGACCAGCAGTGTGGCGCTGGGAACCGAGGCCAAGGTCCTATGCGGATGGGCTGAGGAGAACCTCCTGGCTTTGTCGGCAGCACATGTAGCAGGGATGGACAATGTGGAGGCCGACTATCTAAGTCGGGTGAAGGTGGATCCAGGAGAGTGGGTCCTTCATCCGGAAGTGTTCGAAATACTAGTGCACCGGTGGGGCACGCCGGTCATGGATCTCATGGCAACGTTTCATTCAGCAGAGGTCGGTCGCTTCTACAGCAGATGAAGAGAGAGGATGTCGGAGGGGCTGGATGCTCTCATTCAAAGCTGGCCAGAGGAACAGCTTCTGTACGTCTTTCCTCCGTGGGCCTTGATAGGCAGAGTGGTTCAGCGTATAGAGCGGCACAGAGGCCAGGTGATTCTGATAGCTCCAGACTGGCCGCGCCGTCCTTGGTACGCAGACCTGATACGGCTCCTGGTAGCAAGGCCGTGACATCTGTCTCGGGCGGACCTGTTATCGCAGGGGCCTCTACTCATGCCTCATGTGGATCGGTTCTCGCTTACGGCTTGGCTATTGAGAGGGCTCGATTGAAGGCAAGAGGTTATTCCACTGCGGTAATTACCACGTTGAAGGCCAGGAAAAGGTCAACATCCTTAGCGTCTGTGTGAATCTGGAGAGTTTTTGAAGCGTGGTGTGGCAACAGGACGTGCGAAGCGTTAAGAGCAACTATGCCACAGATCTTAGTTCCTGCAGGATGGGTTTGACAAGGGTTTAGCTGCCGCATCGCTGAGGGTGCAGGTGGCAGCGTTATCGTGTTACAGAGGTAAGATAGGTGGTCAATCGCTTGGGGGGCATTTGGATATTAAGCATTTCTTAGGAGCGGTGTCTCTATTAAGACCGCCGGGTAGGCAGATAGTACCTAAATGGCACCTACCGTTCGTGCTAGAGGCGTTGGAACGGGAGCCGTTTGAACCCTTGACCCGAGCGTCGGTGAAGGATCTCACCTTGAAGGTGGTGGTTCTGGTGGTGATCTGTTCAGCGAGAAGAGTCTCGGAATTGCAAGCATTATCCTGTAAGGAACCTTATCTCTTGTTCTTTGAGTCAAGGCCGGTCCCAGCTTTTTTGCCCAAGGTGATGTCGGCGTTTCACTTGAATCAGGAAATCTCCTTACCGGTGTTCAGTGGGAGCACTGGCGGTCCAGCCACGAGGAAATTGAATCTCTTAGATGTCCGGGCGTTAAAGAAGTATCTGCGTTGGACAGCGAGCTTTCGCAGATCTGAGAGATTTTGTCCTCTTCTCAGGACCAAGGAAGGGAGAAGCGGCGTCTCAAGCCTCCATCTCAAGGTGGATCAAGGAGACGATTGCGTCAGCGTACGTGTTGAAAGGTAGGCCGGTGCCTGAGGGGCTACGGGCCCATTCCACTAGAGCTCAAGCGGCATCCTGGGCTGAATCTTGTTTAGTGCCGCCGGTAGAAATTTGTAAGGCGGCGACTTGGTCATCATTGAATTCTTTTGTTAAACATTACCGTCTAGATGTTCAGACGGAAGAGGACATGTGTTTTTTGGATTGGCAGTGCTTCAGGCTGGTCTAGCGGGTCCCTCCCATTGATTTACTGCTCTGGTACATACCCAGAGGTCCGGGACTAGACTGGAGAGACGATCAGGAAGGTGAAATTAGACTTACCTGCTAATTGTTGTTCCTGGAGTAAATCCAGTCTAGTCCCGTGTCCCTCCCCAGTATTTTGTTACTATGGACAGAAGCCTGAAGGTCCTGAAGTTGGCACAGGTAAGAAGATATTTCAATTTGTTTTTTTCTTTGTGAGGCGGCAAGTAAGTTGGGGCGTTATCCTTCCAATCAGGTGAGGGAGCGGCCTCAACACGTTTAAAGTTCATTGGCGGGAAAGGAAATTTTTCCTTTTTTAAAGTTAAGTGGTTAAGTTAGTGGCAAATTTTACAGTTGATAATTACTGTAGGTAATGACAGTTGATACTTTCTTGTTGCTCGGCGTTTCTTGTTGCTCCAGTGAGTCTGCTTTGTCAATAGGGAACTGGTGAATGGAGGCGGCTCCCGGGAGGATGTATCGGTGACATCACAAAAGAAGGAGGTTCCTCGGTCTCCAAGCTACTGAATAAGGTAGACATCCCAGAGGTCCGGGACTAAACTGGATTTACTCCAGGAACAACAATTAGCAGGTAAGTCTAATTTCACCTTCCTGATGATGGTGAGATTGTCATCATGGCATTATCTGCATGTTCTGAGGACGATGGCCAGCCACTCTTGAGTTAGTCCCATTGGCAAGGGCGCACATGCGACTTCTGCAGAGGACTCTGCATCGGCAGTGGTCCCATCAGTGTCAACCCCTGTCCCAAGTATTCCCCTGCCCACGGAGCACCAGGAGAGTCCTCCAGGTGGTGGCTGCATCTGGGGATCCTGGAAGGGAGCATGCCACTCGAGTCTCCATGTGGGTTCTGCTGATGACTGATAACCAGTCTGTCAGGTTGGGGAGCCCTTTGCGAAGGATGCTTTGTTCAGGGACAGTGGAGTCCGTAGGAGACCCTGTGGTCGATCAACAGACTCAAGATGCGAGCCGTGACCTTGGCGCTAAAACGTTTCTAGCCATGGTTGCAGTGGAAGAAGGTCTGTGTCCTCTCGGACAATCCAACCACGGTGGCTTACATCAACCGGCAAGGAGGTATGGGCAGTGCGGCCCTGGAGGAGGATGCTGAAAGGCTGTTCGGATGGGCAGAGACTTGTCTCTAGGCGTTATCGGCGGCACATGTATCGGGAGTCAACAGTGTGAAGGCAGACTACCTCAGCCGAGTGCACATGGACCCCAGAGAGTGGCAGCTCAACTAGGGGGAGTTCGAGCAGGTGGTCCGCCGATGGGGCACACCAGTCATGGACATAATGGCAAGGTTCGAGTTTGCCAAGGCCTGCCGTTTTTTTTCAGCAGACGTTGAGAAAGGATGTCCGAGGGCCTGGATGCTCTAATTCAGCGGTGGCCCTAAGAGGGTCTTCTCTGTTTTGTATTTCCCCCATGAGCGCTTATAGACGAGGTAGTACAATGGATAGAGGCACACCGGGGATTAGTAACTCTGGTGGCACCAGACTGGCTGAGGCGCTCGTGGTATGCTGACCTGATTCAGATACTGGCGGATCGACCGTGGCAGCTTCCACTTCAGCAGTACCTCTATGCATGGGCTGCTTCGCATGCCCCAAGTGGATCCATTCTCACTTACGGCATGACTCTGGAAAGGGTGAGGTTGAAGAAAGGCTATTTGGACTCTGTGATGGTAACCTTGCTACAGGCCTAGAGGAGGTCTACAAACCCGGCGTACGTCCGCATGTGGCGCATCTTTGGATCGTGGTGCAGAGAAAGGCAGGTATGCCCCTCCATTGCCTCCATCCTGGACATCTTGGTGTTCTTGCAATGCGGTTTTGATAAGGGTGTAGCCGCCAGTTCCTTGAGGGTGCAACTGGCGGTGAGTTCCTGTTATCATGGGAAAGCCCACAGGGTGCTGTTGGGTACACACCCAAATATGCTGAGATTTCTAAGGGTGGTGACCCACCTCCGTCCGTTGAGGAGGGCGGTGATGTGCAGCCTTGGGATCTCAATCTGGTGCTTATGGCGCTGTCTAGGGAACCCTTTGAGCCACTGAGTTGAGCTTCCCCGAAGGATTAGACTTTGAAAACGGTATTCCTGGTGGCAATTTGCTCTGCACGCAGGATTTCGGAGCTTCAGGCCTTGTCGTGCCAGGAGCCATTCCTTTCCTTTTCCAAGGAGACAGTGGTCCTGTGCCCGGTACCTTCATTTTTGCCCAAGTTGGTGTCAGCATTTTATGTAAATCAGGCTGTTTCCTTACTGGCTCTGGCGAGCGCGAATGTGGACCCTGCCACTCCACAGCTGTGCCGCCTGGATATTAAAAGAACCCTGCAAAGGTATGTGAAAAGGACAAGTATAGTTTAGTTCCGCTGGAGGAGATCTGTAGGGAGGCATCGTGGTCGTCGCTGAATGCTTTCTCTAAACATTATCACCTGGATGTCACGGTAGTGGGGGATGCTTGTTTCAGATCAGTAGTGCTTTAGGCTGGTTGTGTGGGTCCCTCCTGTTAGTTTAACTGCTCGGATACATCCCAGAGGTGCGAGACTGGACTGGAGGGATGATAAGGAAAGAGAAATTAGACTTACCTGCTAATTGTTGTTCATTGAGGAACTCCAGTCCATTCCTGAATCCCTCCCCATGTGCTAGTTTGTGACTGGAGCCTGAAAGGGGGTTGCTGGACTTGGCCAGCATCCTGGGGGGCCTGCAAATTCAGGGAGATGGGCTTGAAGGGGACCGAAGGGGTTGTCTGTCTCAAGCTCAGTTGGGATACAATTGCCTGAAGGGGCTTACAGGTAAGCCGCCTCATTCTGAGGGGAGGGGAGGTGGAATCTCTTCTCGTGTGAGGGGGTTGTTGGAGTTTTAAGATGTAGAAGCGTATTGTTCCAGTATTAACTATTTATTTGTTGCTCCTGTGAGTCTGCTTTGTCAATAGGATACTGGAGCTGGTAGGCGGACCCTGTTGTGTTAGTACTGATGTCATCAAAAGATGGCATGCTCATTCTCCAAGTTGCTGGAAGAGGTACACTACCCAGAGGAACAACAATTAGCAGGTAAGTCTCTAATTTCTCTTTCCTGCTGTTCCTGAAGATCACCTGTTACAGGTGAGTAACAACGCTATCTGCGCACCTTCATCATGCACTGTTTGACGTTATCTGAGCGTCCTCTCTGCAGCATGCGGTAACTCCGTGCCCTTGGTGTGTTGACTATAAGTGCGCTTTGGTGGAATGGGATTCTTCTGCTAGCTCTTTGGAACTTAGCCTGCCAGAACTTACCCAGCGGGATTCTCCAATATCTAGTCTGTTCTCCAGGACCAAGCAGGAAGTCAGTCCTCACATATGGGTGTCATCGGCGCCGATGAAGTCCCAGCGGAGCATTTCCCCGGCTTTCTATGAAAGCCTTTGGGAATGCAGGCACGCATGCGCGGTTCCCTTCCCGCCTAAAGGTGCCATCTTACCTCAGTCTCTCTTTTTCTGTGAAGCCCACTGGACGTGTGTCCAGTTTTCCCGGTTAAAAGTAGATTTTTTTTCAGCGATTTTTGCTCTTTTTCTTCCGGTTCGACGCCGGTTCCCCTCCCGCCGGGTTCGGTACACCGGTATCGAGCCCGATTCCTCTTTTTCGTTTTTTGCCCTTCGTGGCTGGCGTTCGCGCCTTTTTTTCTCTTTTTCACTGGAAGACCGGTCTTTTGACCTCGCGGGGACTCTTTTTTTTTTTTTTTTTTCCCCCCCCCCGATGGCTTCCAGTGGTTTTAAGAAGTGTGATCGGTGTAAGAAGCTAATGTCTCTCACCGACACACACGACTGCTGCCTTCGGTGCCTCGGCCTCGACCACGATCCTGAGTTGTGCGGGGCCTGTGGAAAAATGTCTTCCAAGGCACTACGAAGTCGCCAGCAGCAAAAGGAAAGGCTTTTCTCGGACTCAGCCTCCGGCTTGGCCCGGACCTCGTCTGAGGCCTTGACATCTCGGGATTCCGATCCCGAGCGCCATCGAAGCTCCTCGGACGGGGGGTCCCCCGACCGGGAACACAAGAGGAAGAAACGGCTCGCGAGGGCATCATCGGAAGAGGTCCCTGGCTCCTCGAGGGCCCAGGTCTAAGACCCCCGACCATCACCCCGGGCCTGTGGAACTGGAGAAGCCTGCCAAAGTTCCTCGTGTAGAGCCGGAGTCTGCTGGACACGTAAGCCCCGTAGTCCTCGTGGACTCTCCTCCCAGGGAGCCGACGTCGGGCCCGGCGACGTCGGGCCCGGCACCGCCGGGGCCCGAGTGGGTGGCTGCTGCGTCTCCCGAGCTGAACCTCAGGATGACAGCCTTGGAGAGCAGAATGTCTGCCTTCATGGAGCAGCAGCGGGCACTGATGGCCAGCCTGTCTGGCGCATCTGCCCCGACCACCGGGACATCGACGTCGAAGTCGACCCCGGAGACCGAGCTGATACTCGAGTCCATCGTGGCTCGGAGTCGACCTCGGTCGCGATCCCCCTCGACCTCCCGTTCGGGACCAAGGGCGTCTATGCCGGTGCTTCCGGCGTCGGGGTGGGTGCTCCAGGGCCCTGCGGGGTCGGACCCCGACTCTTCCTCGGATGAGTCTGCTTGGGAGACGGAGGACGAGGAGTCTCCTGACACCTTTAAGACTCGGTGCGTCCCTTCAGACTCACCGCAATCTGAGCCCCAGAGTAGGTCCCCCCCGGAGGACACCCGGTTCTTGGAGTTCGTCCGGGATATGGCCACTGACTTGGCTATTCCGGCAGATCCCGAGGAAGAGCCTCGAGCTGAAGAGCTCGAGGCGCTGCAGTATGACTCTCCTCCGAAGGAGGCCTTTACTGTCCCAGTTCCTCCGATGCTGGAACGGCTCCTCTTCCGTATGTGGGAGGCACCGTCCTCGGCACCGGTTCTTAGCAAGCGGGTCGATTCGATCTATCGGCTCCGTAAGAGCCCTGGTTTTCAGAAAGCACAGCTACCACACCATTCCATGGTTGTGGAATCGGCCATGCATCGTCTGAAGAGTCAGAAGATGCACTCCGCGGTGCCTCCTAGCAGAGAGGCCTGAAACCTAGATGGCGTCGGTAGAAAGTGTTTTCAGGGCTCGATGCTTGCTTGCCGTGTCCAGTCTTACCAGCTGTACATGGGCATGTACTTGCGGGATCTGGCCAAGGAGTTGGCCGGATTCTCTGCTGGTCTCTCCGGGGAACCTTTGCAGAGATTTAAGTCCTTGTCCTCGGGGATTCAGGACTGCTCGAAGTTCGTCCCGTGCTGCCTACGATGGCTTCAAGGCTTCGGCCCGAGTTGCGGCAGCTGGCATCGCGGCTCGACACCAGGCATCGCGGCTCGACGCCAGGCATGGCTGCAGTCATCGTACCTCGAGCCATGGGTTCAGGACAAGTTGGACGATGTCCCTTGCCGAGGTGAAAACCTGTTTGGCAAGCCCATGACGAGCACCTCACCCGGACAAGGCTGTCGAGGAAGACCTCTGCCCCTTCTCATAAAAAGAAGGGGTCGGGTAAAAAGCCCTTTTACCCGAGGAAGGGCGCTGCCTACAAACAGTACCCACAATATCAGGCTGCCCAAGCTGCCCCCCCAGGGTCAGCAAGCCAAGGGCCAGGGTAATGGGCCCCGTAGGCAGAGGACCCCAAGCCTCAGGCCCCTGCTACCACTCAGCAGGGTGGGGGCTTTTGACTCCTTGAGCATAGCCTCTCCTCCACTGCTCTCCCAACCCTGCACAGGAGGTCGTTTCGCCCTCTTTGCCCACCAGTGGCCCCTTATCACCGGGGACAGTTGGGTGCTGGACATCATCCACAGGGGATATGCCCTCCATTTCCACCAACAGCCACCCCCATATTTTCCAGGGGAGCCTCCAAGGCCTCCTCTACACACAGACCTCCGTCAAGAGCTTCAGGGTCTGTTGGTGGACAGGGCGGGGGAGCCTGTGCCTCCCCACTTGCAAGGTCACGGATTCTACTCCAGGTATTTCCTGGTGCCCAAAAGAACCGGTGGCCTTCGACCCATTCTGGACCTCAGGAACCTCAAGTTCCTAGTGAAGGAAAAGTTCAAGATGCTTACTCTTGGAACCCTTCTGCCCTACCTCCAGCAGGGAGATTGGCTATGCTCCTTAGATCTAAAGGATGCGTACACTCACATCCTCATTCATCCAGACCACAGAAAGTACCTCAGATTCATTGTGGGAGGAAACCATTATCAGTACAGAGTGCTGCCTTTCGGCCTCACCTCCGCCCCCAGAGTCTTTACAAAGTGCTTAGCAGTGGTGGCGGCCTACCTGAGAAATCAGGGCATCTTTGTCTTCCCCTATCTTGACAACTGGCTCATCGGGGTCAGACAGGTCAGGAGGCCAATCAAGCCACCCTCAGCCACCCTCTTCTACAACGCCTGGGGTTTGTCATAAACTTCGCAAAGTCCACTTTGCTCCCCTCCCAAAACTTAGAGTTCATAGGAGCAAGGCTGGACTCTGCTGGCAAAGGCTTTCTTGCCAGCAGACAGGGCCCAAAGGTTGATGGCCTTGGCAAATCAGTTTCTCAGCAGGTCCTTGGTCTCCACCAGACTCTGCCTGAGGCTTCTCGGCCACATGGCTTCGACAGTACAGGTGATCCCCGATGCCAGGCTCCATATGAGACCTGCACAGTGGTGCCTTCGGACTCAGTGGTCACAGGCCACTGGCAGCCTCAGAGACAGGATAAGGGTGTCGAAACCGTTTCTGCACTCCCTCAGCTGGTGGCTACACCCACCCAATCTGCTGAAAGGGGTGCCCTTTCAGATTCCAGGTTACACAGTGATTCTCACAACAGATGCCTCCCTGCAAGGCTGGGGAGCGCATTGTCTGGGCAAGTGCACCCATGGTCTGTGGTCTCCCTGGGAGGCTGCACAGCAGATCAATCTCCTAGAACTCAGGGCTATTCGATTAGCATTCAAAGCTTTCACTCCTACCCTAGCTCAACAGTCTGTCCTGATTCAGACAGACAACCAAGTTGCCATGTTTTATGTGAACAAACAGGGTGGAACTGGGTCCAGGATCCTTTGTCGGGAAGCTCAGGACCTTTGTTCTTTTGCCCTCAAGCACAACATGCTCCTCAGGGCAGTGTACCTTCCAGGCCAGGACAACTACCTGGCAGACAGATTGAGCAGGATACTGCAGCCCCACGAGTGGCAACTGCATCCTTCAGTAGTTCAGAAGATCTTCCTGAAATGGGGTCTCCCTCTGATGGATCTCTTTGCCAGCCCCATCAACAAGCAACTGCCAAAGTTCTGCTCCAGGCAACCACATCCTCTGCGGATAGCAGCGGATGCTTTTCTGATATCTTGGTCTCAGGGCCTCCTCTATGCGTTTCCTCCCACGCCCTTGGTGGCCCAAACCCTATTCAAGATTCTCCAGGACAAAGCCTCTGTCCTGCTGGTAGCTCCCAGGTGGCCGAGACAGCCTTGGTTTCCTCTTCTGCTTCAACTGGCGGTGGATCCTCCACTGCCTCTGGGGTTGCAACCCGACCTTCTCACACAGGACCAGGGTTCCCTTCTGCACCCCAATCTCAAGTCTCTCAATTTGATGGCCTGGAGGCTGCAAGGGTAGTTTTGGCTCCCTGGGGCCTACCTCAGGAAGTTGAGGAGGTTGTCCTAGCCTCTAGGAAACAGTCCACTAGGAAAACCTATGCTCTCAAGTGGAAGAGGTTTTCTGTGTGGTGTCACCTGCGTACAGAGGATCCTTTCTCCTGTACTGTGCCAGTAGTTCTTCAGTACTTACTGCACTTATCTAATCAGGGACTTAAGTCCAATTCTGTTCGGGTCCACCTCTCAGCTCTAGCAGCTCACCACTCATTGGTAGAGGGACAATCTCTATCTGGTCACCCCTTGGTGTCCCGCTTTCTCAGGGGCTTTCTTTTGCTCAAGCCTCCCATCCATCCTCCTGCCCCTGAATGGGAGCTGAATGTGGTCTTGCAGCAACTGACTCGCCCTCCTTTTGAGCCGATGGCTACTTGTCCACTACGCTTCCTCTCCTGGAAGACACTCTTCCTGATAGCCCTTACATCGGCTAGGCGAGTAAGTGAGCTTCAGGCCCTGGTCTGTGACAGGTCGTACACCAGGATTTATAGGAACAGGGTAGTCCTCAGGACTCACCCAAAATTCCTCCCAAAAGTTGTCTCCTCTTCCCACCTCAATCAGGAGGTGGTTCTTCCAACATTCTTCCCTAGGCCTCATGCAAGCCAGGCTGAAGCTGTTCTGCATACCCTGGACTGTAGGAGGGCCTTATCCTTCTACCTTGACCGTACGCAGGGACATAGAAGGGCTACTCAGCTCTTCGTATCCTTTGACCCCAATAAGTTGGGGTTGGCTGTGTCCAAGCGTACCTTGTCCATCTGGGTAGCTGACTGTATCACCTGGGCTTATAAGGCGGCTGACCTTCCTTTGCAGGGTAGGGTCACGGCCCATCGTGTCAGGGCAATGGCTGCCTCAGTGGCTCATCTTCGCACTGTGCCCTTGGTAGACATCTGCAAGGCTGCAACTTGGCCTTCAAGCCAGACTTTTGCGGCCCATTACTGCCTGGAGAGGGAGTCCCGTATGGACAGTGCTTTTGGCCAGGCAGTACTCTGGAATCTCTTTGAGGTTTAGGCAACTCCTGCCCTCCTGCCCTCTGTTGGGCTACCGGTGGAGGTTGTGTCCTTGAAAAGCCTTTCTTTGCAGCTGGGACTAGAGGGAGTTCTCTTGTTCAGCCTGGGTTCCTCGGTAGCCCAGAGCTAGGGAGTCACCCATATGTGAGGACTGACTTCCTGCTTGGTCCTGGAGAAAGAGTAGTTACTCACCTGTAACAGGTGTTCTCCAGGAGCAGCAGGAATCAGTCCTCACAACCCTCCCTCCTCCCCTTGGAGTTGCAGTTGTACATAGTTTATTTTTCATTTTTGTGTGCTGTTCTTGGCTATGTCATTTGACTGAGGTAAGATGGCACCTTTAGGTGGGAAGGGAACCGCGCATGCGTGCCTGCATTCCCAAAGGCTTTCATAGGAAGCTGGGGAAATGCTCCGCTGGGGCTTCATCGGCGCCGATGACACCCATATGTGAGGACTGATTCCTGCTGCTCCTGGAGAACACCTGTTACAGGTGAGTAACTACTCTTCTCCCCGCTAAGGGGTCCATCAAGGTGGACAGAGCGTCTTAAGCCTCTGGCCTCCAGAAGTTTTTATCTCCAGGAACAAGCAGGAATAAGTCCTCACATATGGGTACGTCGGTACCGACGGAGCCCGTGCGGGAAAGCTCCCCAGCTTCTTAGAATAGAAGCTTTTGGGACCTCCCACTGCACATGCGCACTGCCTTCCCGCCTTCCTGAACAGCTCTCCTCAGTTTTCTCTTTTTCCGCGGAGCCAGCAGGTCGTGTTCCTGTCACCGCTGAAGAAATTGTTATTTTATTTGTTTCTTTAGACCGCGTACCTGCCTTCCCCATACCGATACCGGTATCGCCGGTCTTTTCTTTCTTTCTTTAAAAAATTATAATTCTTTTTTCTTATTTTTTAGCTTTTTGGTCACTTCAGAGAGGCCTCTCGGCCTACTCAATTTCTCCTCATGGAGAAGCCAGCCCCTGGATTTAAGAAGTGTACCAAATGTAATGCTGTTATTTCAGTCACAGACACCCATGACTGGTGTCTGAAATGTTTGGGGCCTGACCATTCCATACCGGACTGCCCATCTTGCTCCCACATGTCTAAACGTGGGCTGCAGAACCGGGCCAACAAATTCCATGTGCTGTTTGCTTCAGAGAATACAGCATCACAGTCATCCAGGTCTTCTTCTCCGGATGGATCTCAGGTAACCAAACCTTCTGTGGGCAAGTCCTCAAAGAGCAAATCTCCTTCAAAGCATCGAGAGGCTCTTAGCTTAGAACTTGAGGACCCTGCCCCAGCCAAACAACCCCGGCGGGAAGTCCAACTTCCAAAAACGCCAATTCAGGGGTCTCAGGTTGATATCGATGCTACGGCCTCGACAGATCACCTGTTAGCCTGCTCTGGGGTACCGGGTCACTCCGGTACCGACATCCAGGCAGCTATGGCGTCCATGGGCGATACTGTACAGTCCATGCAGCAGGCCGTCATGGCTTTCATTAAAGCTGCAACGCCATCGGTTCCGCTTTCAGCGGTTCCGGGCCCGATACCGGTATCGTCCGCCATGCCGGTATCGAGGCCGTCCACCTCTAAACGCAAGTCGGTACCGTATGGGCTTTCGCTCCATACCGGTTCCATACCCGATACGCCCGATATCGATACCGATCGGTACGCGTATCGTGCGTTAGAGGAAAGCACCGATTCCTCTGAGGATTTTCACTCCTCTGATGATTCTGCTGAGTTTTCACTCAACTTACCTGAGGAGCCCTCTTCTCCTAAAAGGAGAATGTCCCCTCCAGAGGATTTGTCCTTCCAGGACTTTGTTTTAGATATGGCTACAGCCCTTTCTATTACCACATCCTCTGAAAAGGAACCCAGATCCAAAAAACTAGATATTTTGGGATACTCAAAGGCCCCTAAGGAGGCAGTTACCCTGCCTATCCATGAAATCCTTCAAGAACAACTGATGGATTTCTGGGAAAATCCTTTGACTTTGTCTCCTTATTCCCGTAGGTTGGACACCATGTATAGGGTCCCTCCTTCTCCTGGTTTCCAAAAGACTCAATTGCCCCACCACTCTATTGTGGTGAAGTCTGCAATGAAGAAGATTAGGAGTACCAAAAGGCACTCTTCCACCCCTCCAGGACGGGAATGTAAGACTTTGGACTCTTTTGGTAGGAAAATTTTCCAGGCTAGCATGCTTATAGCCAGGATTAATTCCTACAGTCTCTATATGGGCATGTTCCTGGAGGAACTTGCCAAAAAGGTGCGGCATTTTGCCCCCTTTATCCCTGAGGATAAAAAGCAGGGATTCCTTTCCCTAGTGAAACAACTCTTAGAGGTTTCTAAGTTCTCTAATAGGGCAGCATATGATTCCTTTGAGGGAGCCAGTAGGGCTTCGGGCATTGCTATTGCAGCCCGACGTCTTGCTTGGCTCCAGGCCTCTGATCTGGAACCTTGGGTTCTAGATGGCTTACGGAATCTGCCCTGTACAGGTGAGAACTTATTTGGGGAAGAGTGGCAAATCAAAGCCACCCAGATGGATGCTGAAAATGCCACCTTGGAAAGACTTTCAAAGTCCACTTCAATTCCTACTAAGAAAAAGTCTTTTAAAAGGCCTTACTATAAGAAGGCCAGAGTTGCTTCAAATACTGGCCAGCAGTCTTCTCAACCTCGCTATACTGCTAAGCGTCAGCAATCCAAACAAGCACGAGCTAAGCCTGCAGCAGCTACTGTAGCTCAGCAGGCTCCAACCCCTCAGGGGTTTTGACTTGCTCCTAGGGAACTTGCCACTTCTGGTTCTAACACAACCAGAACCTCTCACCATACCCGGAAGGTTGGTTCACTTTGCTCCCAGATGGGAACAAATCACAACAGAACAATGGACCCTCTCTATCATTCGAGAGGGTTACAAACTTCATTTCTCCAGCCTTCCTCCCCATCATATGGTGAGACCATTCAATTCTCCCCCATCTCTCCTAACCCTGTTGGGTCAAGAGGTTTCCTCTCTTCTTGCCCAAGGGGCCATAGAAGAGGTTCCTCTTCCTCAACAAGGGTCCGGTTTCTACTCCCCTTATTTTCTCATTCCAAAGAAGACAGGGGGATTCAGACCAATCCTAGATCTGAGAGAATTGAACAAATTTCTCTTCAAGGAGAAATTCAAAATGCTGTCTCTCGGCATTCTCCTTCCTTACCTCCAGGGTCAGGACTGGCTTTGTTCTCTAGACCTACAGGATGCGTATACACATATACTCATCCATCCATCCCACAGAAAGTATCTTCGCTTTCTGTTTCAGGGAAAACATTTCCAATACAGAGTACTCCCCTTCGGTCTAGCCTCTGCTCCAAGAGTATTCACAAAATGCATGGCAGTCGTAGCCGCATTTCTAAGAGGCATGGGAATCTTTGTCTTCCCATATCTGGACGACTGGCTCATCCGAGCTCCAACTCAGTCACAGGGCCAGATTTCCCTGGACCACACAAGGAGCCTTTTGCAGTATCTGGGACTGGTAGTAAACCTTCCCAAGTCCCAACTCATCCCTACTCAATCTCTAGAATTCATAGGGGCCCAGTTGGACACCATCACTGCAAGGGCCTACCTTCCACATGTTCGAGGCCAGCGCCTCCTGAGTTTGGCCTCCCAAGCTCAGTCCAGCACTCACTTGACAGCCAGGGAAATGCTACGCCTACTGGGTCATATGGCCTCCACAGTGCATGTGGTGCCCTATGCTCGTCTTCATATGAGAGCAGCTCAATGGACCCTGGCCACTCAGTGGACTCAGGCGTCAGGAGCGCTCTCAGACCAAATACAAACCTCCGATCGTCTGTTTTGGTCCCTCCACTGGTGGACTTCCACCAAGAATCTGTTGTTGGGGGCTCCATTTCAACCATTGCTACCCCAAGCAACCCTCACAACAGATGCCTCCCAAACAGGGTGGGGAGCCCATCTGCAAACTCTCTCCACTCAGGGCACTTGGTCTCTACAGGAGTCCACCCTTCATATCAATCTTCTGGAACTGCGAGCAATTTACCTTGCCCTCAAGGTCTTCCACTCCCTCCTAGCCAACCTCACTGTCCTAGTTCAGACGGACAATCAGGTGGCCATGTTTTACATAAACAAACAAGGAGGGACGGGCTCTCTGTCGCTTTGCAACGAAGCTCTAAGACTATGGGCCTTCGCCAGAGAGCATCAGATTCACCTGCTAGCAGTGTATCTCCCAGGAGTTCAAAACTCTCGGGCAGACAGGCTCAGTCGAGTTCTGCTGCCACACGAATGGTCCCTACATTTGGACCAAATAAACCGAATCTTTCAGGAATGGGGGACCCCGGACATAGACCTCTTTGCAAGTCCGTGGAATGCCAAACTTCCCCGGTTCTGTTCCAGAACTCCGTGTCAGGGAGCTCAGGCTACGGACGCCTTTCTCCTGAATTGGAATCAGGCATTCCTATATGCCTTTCCACCCATTCCTTTGATTCCCAAGACTCTGTTCAAACTCCAGAGGGATCATGGAACTATGATCCTCATAGCTCCACGCTGGCCACGCCAAGTGTGGTTCCCTCTACTTCTACAGCTCTCCCAGGGATCCTACTTGGATCTGGGAGCTGCGCCAGACCTCCTGTCTCAGGAGGAGGGGACTTTGTGGCACCCAAACCCCAAATCCCTTCACCTCAGTGCTTGGTTACTGAAGGCTTAAGCCTTCAAGACTTTCATCTTTCCCAACCAGTGAAAGATATCCTTTCTGCCTCTAGGAAACCCTCTACCAGGCGTTCCTATGCTTTCAAATGGAAACGTTTTTCCATTTGGTGTGCTCAGCAGGGTCTTGACCCTCTGGCACTTCCTTTGAATTCTCTTCTTGATTATCTCCTGCATCTATCCAATGCAGGCCTCAAGACGAATTCGGTAAGAGTCCATTTAAGTGCTATTGCAGCATCCTTGAAACATATAAATGGACAACCTATCTCCTCTCATCCTCTTGTTGCAAGATTCATGAGAGGCCTGACTCTCACTAAACCTCCCATCAGACCACCCCCGGTCGCATGGGATTTGAATCTAGTGCTCGGTCAACTTATGAAGCCACCTTTTGAGCCAATGTTTTCCACCTCCTTGAAATTTCTTTCCTGGAAGGTCATCTTCCTCATTGCAGTCACTTCGGCTCGCCGCATCAGTGAGCTGCAGGCTTTGGTGGCTAATCCACCTTACACAAGATTTCATCATGATAAGGTGGTCCTTAGGACGAATCCCCACTTTATGCCTAAAGTGGTCTCGCCTTTTCATCTTAATCAAGAGGTATATCTACCTGTCTTTTTTCCAGCTCCTCATGCATCCAATGCAGAGAGGAACCTTCATACTCTGGATTGTAAAAGAGCTCTCGCTTTTTACCTTAATAGGACTCAGCCACATCGAAAGTCTTCTCAACTTTTTGTGGCCTTTGATCCTTCCCATTTGGGACTTCCAGTCTCCAAGCGTACACTTTCCAATTGGATTGCTCAGTGTATTTCTTTTGCTTACCAGAGCAAAAACATTTCTCTGGAAGGCCATGTCACTGCTCACAATGTGAGGGCCATGGCAACTTCTATGGCTCATCTGCACTCTGTTTCCATAGATCAGATCTGTCGAGCCGCTACCTGGGCCTCGGTTCATACCTTCACAGCCCATTACTGTTTGGACAAGGACTCCCGCCGGGATGCCTTGTTTGGCCAGGCTGTCCTCAAGCACCTGTTCCATTCCTAAACAACTCCTGCCCACCTTCCCAGAATGGATGCCTGAGATCCATACGAAGATGGCGAACCTTTACAGGGGATCCCATGCATCTAAGCTAGGGAGTCCCCATATGTGAGGACTTATTCCTGCTTGTTCCTGGAGATAGCACAGTTACTTACCTGTAACAGGTGATCTCTGGGAACAGCAGGAATTAGTCCTCACAACCCACCCACCTCCCCTAGGAGTTGTATCTTTTATCTATCTATCTTCCTGTCCTCTCTCTGTTGACTCAGCTATAAACTCGAAACTGAGGAGAGCTGTTCAGGAAGGCGGGAAGGCAGTGCGCATGTGCAGTGGGAGGTCCCAAAAGCTTCTATTCTAAGAAGCTGGGGAGCTTTCCCGCACGGGCTCCGTCGGTACCGACGTACCCATATGTGAGGACTAATTCCTGCTGTTCCCAGAGATCACCTGTTACAGGTAAGTAACTGTGCTTTCCTTCCAGGCATGGTCCTTCTGGTGTGACATTTGGACCCATCAGCCTCCAGGCCCTCTTGCTCCTTCTTCTCTCATTCAGAGGAAAGCCCCTCAATGTGGGCCAGGCAAAGCCCGGGGGGGGGGGGGGGCGTTTTTATAGAAGCGCCCCCCCCCCCCCCCGGAAGAGGATGGATTCAGGGAATTCGGATCAGCTCTTCTGTGGTAAGGATCCTGTATTTGAGTTCCGGGGGATCAGACGGTGACTCCATGTCTGAGAAGGATGAGCCTTGTGTGCAAGCCTACCAGAATGATTCTCCCATTTGTTTGTTTTGGGAATAGGAACTGCCGGCTTTGATTGATCAAGTTTCTTCTTGCCTGTGGCTGTCAAATGCTGTGTCGGTGGAGCAGGAGCCTCAGATGCGTCTCCTTTTGCAGGGGGTCAGAATACCCTCCAGGGCATTTCTCTTTCCAGAGATCTTGAAGAGAATAGAATGGGACTCGCTTTCCGCTCTGTTGTAAAGAGGCAGGGTAGTGAGTAGACTCTGTTTATCTTGAGGACTTTATCTGCAGGCGGTTACCCCAAGTGGAGGCGCAGGTGACGGCCGTAATTAAGCACACCATCATTCTGGTAGAGGGTGGTGCAGCTTTTAAGGATCCAAATGGATCACAAGGTGGAGGCCTTTCTGAAGAATCCGTTTTCGGCCGCCCCCTTATTTTCCAAGCTTGAACCATGCTCCATTGGATCTAGTTGCTCCCACAGGATGATACTTTTGATACTCCTGGAATCAGCAATGGCTTTTTTTGGTGGACACTGTATATGACTAGGTTCACTTGGTGGCCAAGGATATTGCCTTTCCCATGGTGGCATGTTGCTGGCCTTGATTTTGCCTTTGGGCAGCGGACATAGTATCCAAGTCCTGGTTATCTGGACTTCCCTTCAAGAGGAAACTTGAGCTTGGAGAAAGCTGGTAAGGAAGAGCTTTCAAACCTCATTGTCTTCTGGAGGATTGACCTAAAGGACCTGGGAAGCATGGCTTCTCCTTGTTCCCACCACCAGAAGTCTCAGGGACTCCTGGAAGTATTGCCCAAGGAGACCACCCTTTTCTCCTTCCAGTTCCTGGTCCTGGAGTCAGTCCTTTTGAGGGACTTGCGGGCCCCTCGAGGCATCCTCTTCCTCCAAATCTGGATTCTTCATCATCTCTTCCAGGTTGGGCCCGTGTGACCTCGAACCAGTGGGTGCTCAACATCATTCAGTTCAGCTATGTGTTGGACTGCAAGGACCCCATCTCAGATGCTTTCCTGATATCTTCATGCAGGTTTGTGGCCAAAAGGGCTGCCATTCAGTCTACTCTGGAGAGGCTCCTCATATAGGTCATAGTGCTGGTACCATCTGCCGAAAGGGGCAAGGGCCGATTTATTCCATTTACTTTGTGGTGCCAAAGAAGGATGACTCCTTCCGCCTGATTTTGGATCTCAAGGGCATCAGTGCTCACTTGAGGACCTTTTTAATTTCTGCAAGGAGACATCGAGGTCCATCATGCGTTCTGTTTTCTCTTCTCTGCTCCCACTTCCAGATTTCTACTCTACCTTTTTGGTCTCTCTACTGCACCAAGGATGTTCACCAAGAGTATGATGGTGGCTGGGCATGAAGGGATTTGTGTGCATCCTTATCTGGACAACTGGCTCATTCGGGCCAGATTGCATACTGAAGTCCTATGTTTGGCTCAGGCAGTGCAGTTTCTGGAGAGTCTGTACTGGGTGGACAACTGCGACAAGAGCTTCCTGGAGCAGTAGTGCTTGACATAGTGCCTGACAGATGTCTATGGGAGTGACCGAACTGTGCTCCACCCAGGATGAAGCTCAAGTCCATGTGGAATATGCACGCAAACCCTCCAGGACTGGCTGATTTCACAACAGATAGCTTCATTGTCGTCTTTATCCAACAGGCCAAAGTAGACTCCGTGGCCACTTCGCCCTTTTGCAGGCCTGCAAAAAGGACAAAAGGTCTGTCTGACTCTCTGACAGCTGGGAGTCTAGGTAAGACCTACTCCTCTTATGGGTAAGTCCAAGAACGGTCAGCTCTCTCGGAGCTCGCAGTGCCATAACTGTCGAGCCAATAAGCTCCTGCATTGTGATCCGATGGGTCTCTTCTGGTTGAGAGGGGCTCCGGCTGTTTCTCTAAGTGGATCCATATCATGTCAGACCAATGGGTCCTTGAGATCCTCAGTTAGGGTTATATACTGGAGTTTGCGTAAGCTTCTATGAGATATCTTTGTGGAGTTTTCTTGTGGCTCCTTGCTCAAACAAGCAGTGATTGAGGAAACTCTTCAGTGCTTTCAGCAGTTGCAGGATATTCTACTTGTTCCCTCTGCAGTGCAGAAGCGTTATTCCATCTACTTCACGGCACCCAAAAATGGAGGTAACTTTCAGCCTGTTCTGGAACTGAAGGTGACCAATGCCATACTCAAGAGTTCCTCATTTTCATATGGAGGCCATCAGGTTGGTCATTGTCGATCTAGCAAGGAGAGTTTTTGTCTTCGCTAGATCTTGTTGAGATACACATTCCATTTGGGAGCAACACCAGTGATTTCTTTGCTTCTGTGTCCTGGGCCACTATTCCCATTTCAGGGCTGTACCATTTTGGCCTAGCCTTAACTGCATGCACCTTCTTGAAGGTCATGGTGATAGTGGTGGCATTCAGGAGATCCAGGTTCACACATACCTGGAGCACTACTGGAAGCAGTTCAGCAACAACAACAAAGCCCCAGTGATGTGTTGACTGAGAGGTTGCGGTTGATAATATCCCAAGAGCAGCCTGGTTCCTTACCAGGACTTGGAATATCTAGGGCTTGGTTCAGCATACTCATGGTTGAGTGTCCCTCATATGGGAAAAGTTACTTGAGCTGCAGAGTCAGCTCAGGGGTTCTAAGCTCAATTGGATCCCTGGACTTGAAACTACCACCAACTCCTAGGCCCCCTGGCATAGACCCTGGAATTAGTCCCTTGGGCCAGAGCGCACGTGTGCAACCTCCAGAGACAATTTTTGACTCTCTGGTCTTCCTGTTCTCAGTTGTTTGACCGGATCCTCCTCCTCCCTTGGAATCAAGGAGTAACTGGTGTGGTGTTGGCAGTCTCATCTGGTGAATGGGATGCCTCTGGAAGCACTGGATTAGGTGATGGTCACTATAGATGCCAACCTGAAGGGCTGTTGGAGCTCACTGTCTAGATCAGTTTGCTCAGGGACTCTGTTCCATTCAGGAGGCCTCCTGGTTAATCTACTGGTTGGAAGACAGTGTGACTTGGAAGACTTGGTGCTACTGAAGTTCTGGTCTCTCCGGGCAGACCAAATGATCCACGTGTTCTCAAAAAATGCTATAGCTGTACTCAACAAGTAAGGCAAGACTCACAGTACTGGAGTGGCTCTCGAGGTGATGGAACTGTGTCATGAGGCAGAGGAACATTTAATTGCTCTATCTGCAGCCCTCTATAGCAGGCGTCAGCATTGTTCAGACCAACTTCTTATGCTGGAATTCAGTGGATCCCAGTGAGTAGGAGTTGAGCCCTCATGTGTTCAACCTCATAATGAAAAGGTAGGGCCTTCCTACCTCTGAGCCTGTTATGTCTTACTGTTACAACACCATATAACGTTAAACTTAGAGTTACATATAAACTGCCTTGATCATAAAGTGGTATATAAAAACTGTTAAATATATATTTGAATTGTTAGCCACTTAGGAGAATACCAAAGTAAAGAACCTTTTTAGCCACAGGAAGGATCTGCAGGTTGTGGTCTTGGAGGCCTTGCTTCGAAACTGGGGTTTCTATATGTTTTCTTCCCTTGGCTCTTGGTGTGCAGTCTGTGCAGATTTCAATCCCACCTGGGCTTGGTGATTTTCTTGGCTTCGGTTTGGCTGTGCAGGCCTTGATATGTGGATCTCTTGAGCCTATTGGTGGGATCCCCCTCTTGCTTTTTCAAGAGAGAGGTCTCCTGTGACACGGGCCCCTGTTGATGGAGGATGCCGTTCTCTTTTTGCTTACAGCTGAGCCCTTTGAGAGGCATAGGCTGTTCAGGAAGGTGCTCACCCTGCTTAAGGTCGAGGGCCTATATTTCCTTAGTTTGTGTGTATGCCTGGAGAGTTAAGAACATAAGAACATAAGATATGCCATACTGGGTCAGACCAAGGTCCATCAAGCCCAGTATTCTGTTTCCAACAGTGGCCAATCTAGGTAATATGTACCTAGCAGTTTCCCCAAGGGACACAGGTTCCACAATGCTTGTATTGGTTCAAGCATTGATATCCTGGGTCCCTTCTTAATAATGGTTTATGGACCTTTCCTCCAGGAACTTGTCCAAACCTTTTTTAAACCCAGCTACACTAACAGCCTTTACTACATCCTCCGGTAACAAATTCCAGAGTTTGATTACACATTGAGTGAAAAAATATTTTCTTTTATTAGTCTTAAATAGTTTACCCTGTAGCTTCATTGCATGTCCCCTAGTCTTTCTATATTCTGATAAGGTAAACAATCGATCTACGCTTACCCGTTCCACTCCGTTCATTAATTTATAGACTTCTATCATATCTCCCCTCAGCCGTCTCTTTTCCAGGTTAAAGAGCCCTAACCTTTTTAGCCTTTCTTCATACCATTTAGCCTTTCTTTTACCATTTTGGTGGCTCTTCTCTGAACGTTTTCTAAAATCGCTATATCCTTTTTAAGATACGGCGACCAGAATTGCACACAATATTCAAGGTGGGAGAGTTTGAGAGGTGGTGTTCCTCTAGTGCACTGGAGGACAAGAAGGTGGACGTTTTTACCATTTTGTTCTTGTTACAGTTCAGTTTGGATTGAGGATTGGCTATAAACTCACTCAAGGTTTAGATAGCAGCCCTTGAGTGCTCCAGGGGACATATATAAGGCATGTCCTTCACAGTGCACTGCATTGTCTCCACTCCTTCAAGGGAGTGAAGCAGATTCACCTACTAGTGTGCCCAATTGTTCCTCAGTGGAATCTCTGGTGTTTTTGAAGGAGTGAAAGGGACTCCCTTTGAGCACATCAGTAAAGCCTGTCAGGGATTTAACTCTTATCATCCTGCTAGATCGGGGGTTATTCTCCCTTGCTAGCAAGTGAATGCAGACTTTTAGTGATGTCATCACGAGATATAGCTGCCAGTGCAGCACTGAGAGAAGACAGTATAGTCTGCCTCAAGGAGGTGGCAAGGTGTGTAGACTGGTGCAGACTATATAATTTTCTGACCTGTGTGCATGAGACCAATGGTCCCAATGTTTGCTTAGAGCTCAGGTATGCCCCTGTTTCCTTGAGTCAACAGTTTGTCCTGTGTCCACCGCTGCCATCCATAGGTACCTATTGTATGGTGGGCTGGAGAGTGGACAAAACACCCATGAAGCACCTGAGGTGGGTTATTAAGTTGGGCCCAGGCCCCCCATTCCTCTTGCTGTCCTATATCTGCTTGCTAATTTTGTCTTTGCATGCTTTTTTTTCTATCTTCTTTTCTTTCCCCATTGATTTCAGTAGGGCTGTATTTGGCTGCCTGCTGTTTTGTAACAAAGCAATTCTAAATAAAAAAAACAAAACAAAACAAACCACATTTTTTCCAGCAGATAGGCCTCAATTCTGTGGGGGTGACTGAGGCCACCACTGTGCCCTTTGGTCTGCCCTTTTTTAACCAGAAACCCAGTCTTATCCCCATGGGGGTTGCTTGGGATGTGGAAGAGGAATCCTTTCACCAGAAGGCAAGTCCAACAAAGGAGGAGTCATTTCCTGTTGAGAGGGGGAGGATTCTGCCTGTTTCTTCGGAGACCTTCCTCTTTTATTCAAGATGCTATGGAAGCTTTGCATGTTAGTCTGCTCCTATACAGGCTTCGCCAGCAGACCCCATTTTGGGAGGCGGGAGAGGGGTGGTCAGGTGTCCTGGCTTTTTCTCTCCTGGAACTTAGGCAGCAGTTTGTAGCCTCTCAGTGGGAGGCTCCTGAGCAGGACTTTATGGGGGGCCCAAAGGCCCTTTCTTGGATTCTGTCTTCCTTTTATTTTAACCAGACTGTAGTCCAGTTTTCCTTCTTGGAGGAGGATCTTTGGAAGGATCCTTGGCTATGTTGGGTGGACAAGCAAAAGACCTTGATTAGATTCCTGGAAATGACTAATCCCTTCCATCAGTCGGATCATCTTTTTGTTCCTTTTTAGCAGTCCAAAGAAAGGATAGACAGTGGCCATTACCCTGCTGTATTAAGGAGGCCACTGGTTCAGCCAGCCTTCTGGTCAGTATGCGTGTGCTGGAGGGGATCACAGCTCACTCCACTAGGGTACAGGCTGCCTCCTGGGCACAGTCTGCCTTGGTATCTCCAGAGGACATTTGTAAGGTGTATACCTGCTCTTTTCTGAACTCCTTTATAAAGCACTATAGATTGCATGTGGGAGCTGGAACTGATGGCGCCTTTTGCAAGGTAGTTCTGTCCAGAGTGTCCTCGTCCTCCCATCTTGGGTCCTGACTGCTTGGGTACATCCCATACATCTGGACTGGTCTAGAAGGATGATAAGGAAGGAAACATTTTAGAAACTTAATAATTTTCATTCCTTGAATCCTGCTATACTAGTCCAGGGCACTCCCTGGAAGATTCTACAGGTTTGGGAGCCTGACTGCTGTTGAGTGCGTTGTACATACCATGTTCCAATGCAGAATTCATTGTGGTAAAAGCTGAATCTCCAGGAACAAGCAGGAATGAGTCTTCACATATGGGTACGTCGGTACCGACGGAGTCTGCGCGGGATCGCTTCCCAGCGTCCAATCAGAAAGCTTTTGGAAGCATCCCAACACGCCTGTGTGCTGCCTTCCCGCCTTTCCAACTGCCTCTCCTCAGTTTTCGTTTTTCCACGGAGCCGGCAGGACGTTCTCCTGTCACCGCAGAAAATTCTTCTTTTATTTTTTAGTTTTCTTGTGGTCGCGGCTGCCTTCCCCGACGCCACCGGTACCGCCGGTGTTTCTTTTTTTCTTTTCTTGTAAAATATTTTCCCTTAAGGAATATATTTTTCTTTTTTAGTGTCTCACGGTTCTCAGGCCTTCTAGGCCTCTCCATTTTTCCTCATGGAACCGCCAGCCACTTTCCCCAGGAAATGTACAAACTGTGGCGGTACAACTTTATTTTTAGACACTCACAATTGGTGTCTAACCTGCTTGGGTCCTAACCATTTTCCTCCGGAGCCCTCGGGCACCAGTATGGTGAGAAGAGGTTTTCAACATCGAGTTCCCCTCGACACGCGGTCCCCCTCCAACTTCAGGGCACCGACCATATCTTCTACACAGGATCTGGTAACCCAAAAACAGTCTGTTAAGACTAGCCAGTTCTCGAGCGGCAGTTCTCATGCACAGCATAGAGATGCCTCCGGCCTTGCCCTTGAGAATCCACTGGCTTCAAAACCCCGGTGGGAGTCTTCGGCCTCCAAAGCCTGTGTGGGGTTTCAGGTTGTTCCTGAGGTTCACCCCTCACAGAACATACCTGAGTCATGTCCGGTGGTGGCATCCGCTTCGAGCGGTACCGATACCCCGGCATCAGCACTGGTGTTGGATGAAACATTCCTCACCAAGGATCGTCTTCTGGCGTCCTCGGTACTTGCGGGCCCGGTGGATACGCTTCAGACCGACTTTACAGTATCTGTATCGACACCGATACTAGTACTGACGTCGGTACCCTCCAGACATGCATCGATAGACTCGCTTCCTTCGATGCCGAGTCTGGAATCGATCTCCAGTCTGGAGGACTGGGTACCGACTCCCGTCGGTACCGAAGGCTCGGTTCCGATACTTCGGATCCGCAACTCTCGGTTCCTCCGATACCGTTAGAGTTGCCACCGGCGGGTCTTCTTCCACCGGTATCAGATAGGGTACCGAGATCGGTACCGATATCCACAGTACCATTACGGTCGGTACCTTCCATGCTTCTCTCGTCAGGCTCGCTTCCCTCGATGCCGAGTCTGGAATCGATACCTAGCATGGACGATCTGTTACCAACTGTCGCTGGTTCTGACCTGCAGTACCAGCGACCACCATCTAAGGATCCCATACTGCACCATTCAGGATCTTCTATTCCTATATACTGGAATAGATCCCTTAGTGCCAACGCTAGTTCTTCATCAGATCTAGCCTATCCAAGGGAAGTTCCCTCTGGGGATCCTTCTTTCCAGACTTTCCTCCTGGATATGGCAAAATCACTTGCCATTCCTATTCCTGGACAAGATCCTACACAAGGGAATACAGAATACCTCTCTGTTCCTAGCGAAGCAAAGGAAAATATAATGCTTCCTTTGCATCATTCTTTGCAGGATCTCCTTCTACGAATGTGGGAAGCTCCTTTAAAGGTACCCCCACTTTGCAGAGCAACTGATCTCCTATATCAGGTGCCCCCCTCTCCAGGGTTTCAAAGGACTCAACTTCCTCATCATTCCATTGTAGTGGAATCAGCATTGAGGTGAGTGAAGAGTAATAAAAAGCACTCTTCTTGTCCGCCAGGTCGTGAGTCTAAGACACTAGATGCCTTTGGACGTCAAACCTTCCAGACATCCATGCTTTCAGCAAGAATTCTCTCATATATTTTGTATATGGGTCAATCTCTTGAGGAGGTCACAAGAAAATTACTTCTTTTGACTCCTTTTCTTCAAGAGCCCATACAAGCAGACTATTCCTTACTGGTTAGTCATGCTCATAATATCTCTAGGTTTCTTACTCGTGCTTCCCTAGACTCCTTTGAGTCTGTTAGCAGGACTTCTGCTATAGCTATAGGGGCACGACGTAGAGCCTGGCTCCAAGCTTCAGACTTGGACAAATGGGCACAAGAAAGACTGGGAAATACTCCTTGCACTGGAGAAAATCTCTTCAACAAGGAGTCTTTACTCCAGGTTACTCAGTTATCCACTGACGTTCCTGTTTCCAGAAGCTATTCTACGCCGCCTTCTTTCCCAGTAGGTAGGAAATGTCCTACCAAACTTTCTTCCCCTAGGGGGAGAAGGTTTTGTCCATCATCTGCCCATCATACAGATGTTCCCAAACAGGGGAAACATCGCCCTGGTCTGAAGAATCTACAAACTCAACAGGGTCAACAAACCCAGCAGTCGCAGGGTTTCAAATAGATCATTGTCCCTCTTGGTTGCTGGTTAGGGTAGCAGTCTGCTTCTTTTTACTTGCAGTATCTGCACTAATTTATCCTAACCTACCTAGATTTCTCTTCATGAGACATTTTTTCTCTAAGAGTCTTTATGATGATCATGCCCATACTTACCTCTCTTTCCTCCAAGAGGAAGAGGAAATCTGTTAACAACTATCAATAGACAGTAGTTTTCCCTGTATTGGCATGTATCATCTCACCTGTTGGAGACTTCCTCCATAATTGGTCTCTTGCAACTCTGTCTTACCTCCCTCTTACTACAACATTTAGTTTGTAAGAGTGACTTTTTTACACGGGTAAGCCTTTATGGTCCTCTACCTGTTCTACCGGGGGATTCTCCCTTCTGGAGTTGTTTTCCCCCTTGTTACCTTAGGGCAGCTCCTCAGACAATATGAAGTCCTACCATGTCTGTTTCATTTTTCAAAAAAAAAAAAAGAGGGAAAAGAAATTCTCCATGTTGCCCTGATAGTTGCTGCAAATGCAGCAATTCCTAGTGGTTAAACCACTGGTTTTGTTCACTACACAACCAGGGTTTCCCCTCCACTAGCAATCCTCCTAGCCTCAGTGCTAAGTCCCAAACAGGGTATCAACCTCATTTGGGAAACCCTATTATCACAGTTTGGTTGGTTAACTTCTATTCTTCGCCCCTTGCCCGTGGCAGAATAGCTGGTTACCTGCTGGCTTTCCACAGCCAGTTTTTCTTCTGACCAACCTGCAGCATGCTCTCTGCAACTCTACTAGAGTAGCTTTGCACTATGGGCCCTTGCTAGAGAGCATTAGTATCTTGCCTAGCAGATAACCCCAGATGGTTAAAAGGGGTTTCCCCAGTCATGTTTCATGCCTGGCAGGTAGTCTCTACCCTTTCCATCTTATCTTAAAAATCTTCTGAGGCATAAGCCTCAGGCCTTTCAATACGTGAAAGCCTAAAGAAGGGCCAATTCCCTGGCTTGGCCCATATCTCCTGGGGTCTCCCGTCAGAGATAAATTCTTCACTGGCAGCTAGAGGATACCTAATACCCATCTTGCCCTCATAGGCGGATCACTAGGGTATCTTCCTCCAGAGGCCTCCTCTACCCAATCTCCATACTACAATTCTGGAGATATCTGGACTTTCTGTCTGCAGACCGCCGTTATCCTCTGCCATTTTCACGTAGGCCATCCTGGTTACTCAAGAGCTCAAATTCTGCAAAGAATTAAGCCGCTTTCTTGTCAGGGACACCTTTCCTCTGACTATTCCAGTCATAACCAGGAGAAGAGGATTTTTTCTATTTTATCTATTCAAGCAGGTATCAACCTTCTTGCTATTAGATAAATCTTTCTCTCTCCCTATAAGGGGGGATGGGGTTCTCTAGACATCTCTCCATCCATATACCTGGAGACTTGTCTCTATATGCCTGCCTATTCATCTAGGTGTATATATATACATATATATAGATAGATATACTGATTTATATCTGTGTGTCTTCTGCCCATACATATCTCTTTATAGATATATGCATATATACCCTATATGTATATATATATATACATATATATATATATATATATATATTTTTTTTTTTTTTTAGATAGATCTGTATCCATCTACTTATCTTTCTGTCTGTTAGGATCAGATATCCTGACATTCCTTTATGATCCTGACAGATGGGCACTAACCCTATCAATGCTGTACCAGCATACCTAGGGGACTACACCTAGAACCACTCCTGTGGTAATTAACCTTTTCAGGTTAGGTACTCCTGAAGCTCTCCATGTACCTTTCTTTCCTATTGACCCCATTTAGGAAAGACATTGCGGAGCTTCCGTTGCTCTAAAGCTTAGCGCTCCTGAGTCTGTCCTTACCTTTTTATCAGATACAAGGGTTTCCATACCCTTTCTTCCCTACATGGACTGATTCCAACCCCAGTCCAGTTGGGTCAGACTAAATTTTTCTCTTGGCCCTAAATTTGTACTGTTTTGGACCAAAGCAGCTTAAGCTTTCCTTAATAGTACCTTCTGCGTCTCCGCTGAAGCTCTACCTCTCATACTACCCCAGTTTTCCCCTGGGGCTATTTTTTCTCACCCTAAAGAGTTCTGACCTCCACTTGTTTTTTGTTCTACTTTATTACCTCTACTTCTCAGTGAGGTACCTCTTGAGCACATTCACTGGCTCTTCTATCAGATCCATATGTAGCTCAGTGCACTTGTGCAATGCCAACAAGGGAGGCCCAGATTACAATATTTTACTACTAAATGCCTTTGATACAGGGTCTTGCCCTGTTCTAGCCGACTGTTCCACAGCTCTTTTCTGTATTCAACTCCTACCCTCCATCCCCAGGATGCCTGAGGTCCCGAGGAATAGCATGGCTCGTCCTAGACTTGCAACATGCTAGGACTCCCTCCGGGCCTCTGAGCTTGGGAGTCCCCATATGTGAAGACTCATTCCTGCTTGTTCCTGGAGATAGCACAGTTACTTACCTGTAACAGGTGATCTCTGGGAACAGCAGGAATAAGTCTTCACAACTCACCCACCTCCCCTAGGAGTTGCATTTCTCTATCTCTGTCTTTCCCTTCCTTGCTTTCTTTATCTCAGCTTTAAAACTTAACCGAGGAGAGGCAGTTGGGAAGGCGGGAAGGCAGCACGCAGGCGTGTTGGGATGCTTCCAAAAGCTTTCTGATTGGACGCTGGGAAGCGTTCCCGCGCGGACTCCGTCGGTACCGACGTACCCATATGTGAAGACTTATTCCTGCTGTTCCCAGAGATCACCTGTTACAGGTAAGTAACTGTGCTATACTTGTTGTATAGTATTCCAACGTTGGATTGTTGGTTACTAACGCTTTTCGTTTCTGGGTTGTGTTTTTTTTTTTTTCCCCCGTCTTGCTTACTACTTGGGAAGTGTCATATTGACTTCTCTCAATGCTGCACCAGCAGATATTCCTTGTGGTGACATCACTGAGTGTTGCCTTAAGTTTGCCTTCACCTGCTGGCAAGGGAGCATAACCTATATGTCTGGACTGGTTTATCGGGTATTTAAAAAAAATAAAAAACACTCCTTCATACTAATTCTAGGGAAAGAATTGGAACTACTGCACAGAAGGAGTTTTTTTCCCTATATCTTGAAAAGGAAGCAACTTAGGGGCTTGTTTACTAAGCAGCAGTAGCGGCTTCTGACTGATATCTGAGCCGCAGCCCCATTGAATTCAATGGGGCCGCGGCTCCAATATCGGTCGGAAGCTGCTACCGCTGCTTAGTAAACAAGTCCTTCCTTAGCGTCCCTCCAGGCTAGTCCTGAACCTTTGGAGTCTTGCACCTTCTCCAGCAGCTTTGGAGACTGAGGAACGTCACTTCTTTTGATGTCACCGGTATAAGTACCTCGGATCTGCCTCCTGACATAAGTAATCTCCAGGAACAAGCAGGAATAAGTCCTCACATAGGGGTACGTCGGAACCGATGGAGCCTGCGCGGGAAAGCTCCCCAGCTTCCCAGAAGGAAGCTTTTGGGGCCTCCCACTGCACATGCGTGCTGCCTTCCCGCCTTCCTGACCAGCTCTCCTCAGTTTCTCTTTTTCCGCGGAGCCAGCAGGTCGTGTTCCTGTCACCGCTGAAGAAATTCTTATTTTAGTTTGTTTCTTTAGACCGCGTACCTGCCTTCCCCATACCGAAACCGGTACCGCCGGTCTCTCTTTTCTTTTCTTTCAAAACCCCCCAAAAAAACCCTTTTCTTTTAGCACAACTTGGTGAGTTCGGTTAGGCCTCAGGCCTACACAAATTCTCCTTATGGAGAAACCAGCCCCTGGTTTCAAAAAGTGTACCAAGTGTAGTGCTGTTATTTCTGTTACAGACACCCATGACTGGTGTCTTAAATGTTTGGGGCCTGACCACTCCATTCCGGATTGCCCGTCCTGCTCCCAGATGTCTAAACGTGGTTTGCAGAACCGGGCCAACAAATTCCATGTACTGTTTGCTTCAGATAATCCAGCATCACAGTCATCCAGGTCTTCCTCTCCGGATGGATCTCAGGTAACCAAACCTTCTTCGGGCAGGTCCTCAAAAGGCAAATCTCCTTCAAAGTATCGAGAGGCCCTCAATCTTGAGTCGGAGGACCCTGCCCCAGCCAAACAACCCCGACGGGAAGCTCTGGCTTCCAAAGCTCCATCTATGGGGTTACAGGTTGACATCGATGGCACGGCCTCGACCGATCACCTGTTAGACTGCTCTGGGGTACCGGCCCATGCCGGTACCGACATCCAGGCAGCAGTGGCGTCTATGGACAATACTGTTCAGACCATGCAGCAGGCCATTCTGGATTTTATTAAAGCTGTGACGCCCTCGGTACCGCATCCAGCGGTTCCGGGTCCGGTTCCGGTACCGTCCCCCATACCGGAACCGAGACCATCGTCTTAAAAAACGCAGATCGGTTCCGCATGTCGGATCCGGGTTTTCGCCCGATACCGATCCCATACCCGGTACACCTGATGTCGATACCGAGCGGTATGCGTATCGTGCGTTGGAAGCAAATAGAGGATACTCTGATTCTTCTGAGGATTTTGACTCCTCTGATGACTCTGATGAGCTATCTCTTGTTCTTCCTGAAGAGCCTTCTTCCCCAAAGAGGAGAATGTCTCCACCAGAGGATTTGTCCTTTCAAGACTTCATTATAGAAGTAGCTAAAGGACTTTCTATTACTACATCCTCTGAAAAAGAACCTAGATCAAAGAAATTGTATATTTTAGGATACCCTAAGGTTCCTAAAGAGGCAGTCACCCTGCCTATCCATGAAATCCTTCAAGAACACTTGATGGACTTATGGGAGGCTCCTCTAACGTTGTCTCCTCATTCTCGTAGGTTGGACACCATGTACCGGGTCCCTCCTTCTCCTGGTTTTCAAAAAACTCAGCTGCCTCACCATTCCATTGTGGTGAAGTCTGCGCTGAAAAAGATTAAGAGTACCAAAAGGCACTCTTCTACCCCTCCAGGGCGAGAATGTAAGACCCTAGACTCTTTTGGTAGGAAAATCTTCCAGGCTAGTATGCTTATAGCCAGGATTAATTCATACAGTCTCTATATGGGCATGTTTCTAAGGGAACTTGCCCTAAAGGTACGGCATTTTGCCCCCTTTATCCCTGAGGATAAAAAGGAGGAGTTCATTTCTCTGGTGAAACAGCTTCTAGATGTTTCTAAGTTCTCCAACAGAGCAGCCTTTGATTCCTTTGAGGGTGCCAGTAGAGCTTCGGGCATTGCTATTGCAGCCCGACGACTTGCTTGGCTCCAGGCCTCTGACCTAGAACCCTGGGTCCTGGATGGCTTACGGAATCTGCCCTGTACAGGTGAGAACTTATTTGGTAAAGACTGGCAAATTAAAGCCACTCAAATGGACGCAGAAAATGCTACCTTAGATAGACTTTCTAAGTCGACCTCTACTCCTGCCAAGAAAAAGTCTTTCAAGAGGCCTTACTACAAGAAGGCCAGATTTTCCACAAATACTGGCCAACAATCTTCTCAGCCTCGCTTTGCTGCTAAGCGTCAGCAACCTAAACAGGCAAGGTCAAAGCCTGCAGCGTCTGCCACTCCTCAGCAGGCTCAACCCCCTCAGGGGTTTTGACTTGCCCCTAGAGAACTTAACCTTTCTGGCTCTAGAACAACCAGAGCCCCTCACCATTCCCGGAAGGTTAGCTCACTTTGCTCCCAGATGGGAGCAAATTACATCAGAGCACTGGACCCTCTCTATCATCAGAGAGGGCTACAAACTTCATTTTTCCAACCTTCCTCCACATACCATGGTGAGGCACTTCAATTCTCCCCCATCTCTCCTGGCCCTGTTGGGTCAGGAAGTCTCTTCCCTCCTTGCCCAAAGGGCAATAGAAGAGGTTCCTCTTCTTCAACAAGGGACAGGTTTCTACTCCCCTTATTTTCTCATACCAAAGAAGACAGGGGGATTCAGACCTATCCTAGATCTGAGAGAATTGAACAAATTTCTATACAAGGAGAAATTCAAAATGCTTTCTCTGGGCATTCTCCTTCCATACCTTCAGAGTCAGGATTGGCTTTGTTCTCTAGATCTCAAGGATGCGTACACACATATACTCATCCACCCATCCCACAGAAAATATCTACGATTTCTGTTCCAGGAAAAACATTTCCAGTACAGAGTACTTCCCTTCGGTCTAGCCTCTCCTGCAAGAGTGTTCACCAAATGCATGGCAGTTGTAGCCGCATTTCTAAGAGGTCTGGGAATTTTTGTATTCCCATATCTGGACGACTGGCTCATCCGAGCTCCATCTCAGTCAGAGGCCCAGATTTCCCTGGACCGCACGAGGCACATTCTGCAGTATCTGGGACTGGTGGTAAACCTTCCCAAGTCTCAACTCATCCCTACTCAGTCTCTGGAATTCATAGGGGCCCAGTTGGACACCACCACTGCAAGGGCCTACCTTCCTCAGGTCCGGGGCCAACGTCTGGTGTGTTTGACCTCCCAAGCTCAGTCCAGCACTCACTTGACAGCCAGGGAAATGCTGCGACTTCTGGGCCACATGGCCTCCATGGTACACATGGTGCCCTACGCTCGTCTTCATATGAGAGCAGCTCAATGGACCTTGGCCACCCAGTGGACTCAAGCATCAGGAGCGCTCTCCGACCAAATACTCACCTCAAAACGTCTGTTTTGGTCCCTCCAATGGTGGATATCCACCAAGAATCTGTTGTTGGGGGCCCCCTTCCAACCTTTGTTGCCCCAAGCAACCCTCACAACAGATGCCTCCCAAACAGGGTGGGGAGCCCATCTTCAACACCTCTCCACTCAGGGTACTTGGTCTCCACAGGAGACCACCCTTCACATCAACCTCCTGGAACTGCGAGCAATCTTCTTTGCCCTCAAAGTCTTCCATATCCTCCTTGTCAACCTGACCGTCCTAGTTCATACAGACAATCAGGTGGCCATATTCTACGTAAACAAACAAGGAGGGACAGGCTCTCTGTCGCTTTGCAACGAAGCGCTCAGATTATGGGCCTTCGCCAGAGAGCATCAAATTCATCTTCTGGCAGTGTATCTTCCAGGGGTTCAAAACTCTCGGGCAGACAGACTCAGTCGAGTTCTGCTTCCACACGAATGGTCCCTACATCTGGACCAGATACGCAAAATCTTTCAGGAATGGGGAACCCCGGACATAGACCTCTTTGCAAGTCCGTGGAATGCCAAACCTCCCCGGTTCTGTTCCAGGACTCCGTGTCAGGGAGCTCAGGCCAGCGACGCCTTTCTCCTGCATTGGGGTCAGGAATTCCTATATGCCTTTCCACCCATTCCTTTGATTCCCAAGACTCTGTTCAAACTCCAGAGGGATCACGGGTCGATGATCCTCATAGCTCCACGCTGGCCACGCCAAGTGTGGTTCCCTCTACTTCTGCATCTCTCCCAGGTGCCCTCCCTGGACCTGGGAGCTGCGCCAGACCTTCTGTCCCAGGAGGAGGGGACTTTGTGGCACCCAAACCCCAAGTCCCTACACCTCAGAGCTTGGTTACCGAAGGCCTAAGCCTTCATGACTTCAATCTTTCTCAACCAGTGAAAGATATCCTTCATGCCTCTAGGAAACCCTCCACGAGGCGTTCCTATGCTTTCAAATGGAAACGCTTTTCCATTTGGTGTGCTCAACAGGGTCTTGACCCTCTAGCACTTCCTTTGAATTCTCTACTAGACTATCTCCTGCATCTTTCTAATGCAGGCCTTAAGACAAATTCAGTAAGAGTCCATTTGAGCGCTATTGCAGCATCCTTAAAACCTCTAAATGGACAACCTGTCTCCTCTCATCCTCTTATTGCAAGGTTCATGAGAGGCCTGACTCTAACTAAGCCTCCCATCTGACCTCCTCCGGTAGCATGGGATTTGAACCTAGTTCTAGGTCAGCTTATGAAGCCACCTTTTGAACCGTTGGTTTCTACCTCCTTGAAATTTCTTTCCTGGAAGGTCCTTTTCCTTATTGCAGTCACTTCGGCTCGCCACATCAGTGAACTACAGGCCTTAGTGGCTCATCCACCTTATACTAGGTTTCATCATGATAAGGTGGTCCTTAGGACGAATCCCCACTTTATGCCCAAAGTGGTGTCGCCTTTTCATCTTAATCAAGAGGTATATCTACCTGTCTTTCTCCCGGCTCCTCATGCATCCAGTGCAGAGAGGAACCTTCATACTCTAGATTGTAAAAGAGCTCTTGCCTTTTACCTCAACAGGACTCAGCCACATCGAAAGTCTTCCCAACTTTTTGTGGCTTTTGATCCTTCTCATTTGGGACTTCCAGTCTCCAAACGTACACTTTCCAATTGGATTGCTCAGTGTATTTCCTTTGCTTACCAGAGTAAAAACATTTCTCTGGAAGGCCATGTCACAGCTCACAATGTGAGAGCCATGGCCACTTCTATGGCTCATCTTCACTCTGTATCCATAGATCAGATCTGTCGAGCCGCCACCTGGGCCTCGGTTCATACCTTCACAGCCCATTACTGTTTGGACAAGGACTTCCGCCGGGATTTCCTTGTTTGGTCAGGCTGTCCTCAAACACCTGTTCCATACTTGAACAACTCCTGCCCACCTTCCCAGGATGGATGCCTGAGATCCATACGAAGATGGCGAACCCTTGGAAGGGGATCTCCCAGGCATCTCAGCTAGGGAGTCCCCATATGTGAGGACTTATTCCTGCTTGTTCCTGGAGATAGCACAGTTACTTACCTGTAACAGGTGATCTCTGGGAACAGCAGGAATTAGTCCTCACAACCCACCCACCTCCCCTAGGAGTTGTATCTTCTATCTATCTTCCTTTCCTCTCTCTATTGCCTCAGCTATAAACTCGAACTGAGGAGAGCTGGTCAGGAAGGCGGGAAGGCAGCGCGGATGTGCAGTGGGAGGCCCCAAAAGCTTCCTTCTGGGAAGCTGGGAAGCTTTCCCGCGCAGGCTCCGTCGGTTCCGACGTACCCATATGTGAGGACTAATTCCTGCTGTTCCCAGAGATCACCTGTTACAGGTAAGTAACTGTGCTTTCTCAGTCTCCAAGCAGCTGGAGGGCTGGTGAGCCCGGGGTTAGGGCTCACTTAGAGGAGCAATTAAGCAGTGAGATTAAGGTTTGGAGAGTTTTGGAAGGTTTAGCTTCTGCTGGGGGAAGTGTTTGTAGGGCAGTCACAGTGCTGAGCTGCTTATTTCTGCTAGTGTTCAGCTGTTCTTTATCTGCTTCACCCTCTTCCCCCCCCCCCCCCCCGATCACTCTATCTTACTGTGTTCTCGGGGAATCTACTTAAATAAAAGTGCTTGGGAGGTGTGCTGCCCTCCGGTTCCCGAACCCACCGAGTTGGGTGAAGAGCCGGCGGAAGGAGGCGCAGAGCAGACGGGAGACAGCCTGCACGTCGTTGACCGAGGCTTGATTCCGGCGGGACGTGGCAGGCTGTGCAGAGGACGGAAGACTCTGCTTAGCTCTGGGCGCCGAAGCCGCGATCTCGGCTGAGCGCAGTGGAGCTGAACGCAGCTAAGAGAAGTACCTCTGACAAGGTAAGGGGCCGGGGTCGTGGAGATTCTCTTTTTCTTGTTCTGGGGATCTCGGTCCGCGTGTGTAGCCCGCGGTAGGACACGCTTCGGGGGAATCGCGCGCGTGGGAAAGTTTAAGCTGGCAACGGCAGAGTTTTTTTTTCTCGGGCTATTTCAGTCACGGAGGCCTCGATTTGAATTTTGCCTTGTGAGCATGGGGTGTAGACAGTGAGAGAGAGAGACCACTCTGTTAAAAAAAAAAAAAAAACCCACAAAAACAGGAATAATAAGAGACAGGCTCTGCAGGTGATTTGAGACAGCAGTGGAAGGTTTGACTTTTCTGCTGTTCAGGCGGCATGCTGTCTAAATCCCTCTGTTGTGTGGGTCCAAGAGAGGGGCTGTATCCGAAACAGGAGTCTGCATAAACTGTTTTAGGGAAGCAGTCTCCATGGAGCAGGGCCTCCCGGAGAGTGGTGAGAGCCCCGGGGAAGGGCCTTCGGGCCTCTCTGAACCAAAGGTGTTGGCTGAGTCATCCCTGGAGCTGGTGGGGGAACCGTCTTCCCTTCGGGGGAGCCGGGTGTCGCAGGGTCAAGTCCCGGGGGGCTTGGAAGCAATTTTCTCCCCGCAATTTGTGTCTCTCCTTCAGCAAGCGTTGGCTGGGGCGCAGTGTAAGCCGTCCCCTAGTTTGGCAGAGGGGAGTCAGGGGGGAAAAGCGCCCGAGTACCCCGCTAGGCTTAGCGGGTTTGGGTATTCCAGCGAAGAGGCTACGGTCTGGAAAGGAGCCGTCGGGTCAGTCCGTGTCGTCCGAGGGGGTGGATTTGGAAGACCTAGGGCAGGACTTAGAGTTCGAGGATGATTTGGAGGAAGGAGAACTTACCGAGCAGGAGGACCAGGCCCGTGTGGTTCGAATTTTTAGAAGGGATGAGTTGCCGGCGCTCATAGCTGAGATGCTTAAGGCGCTTAATATGCCCACAGGCGGTCAGGCTGAGGAGTCGGAGTTGGAAGATCCCTTGTTGCAGGCCTTTCGTAAGTCGCAAAAGGTTTTTCCTGTGCACAGAGTGTTTAAGGAAATGATACAAGGTGAATGGGATATGCCGGAAAGTGGGCTAAAGGGATACAGGGTCATGTCTCGGCTCTATCCTTTAGCAGAGCAAGATCAGGAGTTGTTCAAGTCTCCTAAGGTGGATGCCACGGTTTCGGCAGTTACGAAGAAAACTACTATTCTGGTTGAAGGAAGTGCTGTGCTGAAGGATATGCAGGACAGGAAATTGGACACCTTGCTGAAGCAGGTCTTTGATGTGAATGCGCTGTCCCTCCGGGCATCCATTTGTGGAGCTTGGGTAGCCAGAGCGTGTCTGCGTTGGGCTCAGGGTCTGCAGTCTGGCCATGCGGTAGATTCGACGGCTGATGCGGCCAGGATAGAGACGGGGGCAGCTTATCTGGCAGATATTCATTATGATCTCGTTCGAAGTTTGTCCAATAGCATGGCTCCGGCGGTAGCGGCCAGGAGGTATCTGTGGTTGTGGAATTGGGCGGCGGATACTTCTTCAAAATCTAGGCTTAGCAAGCTGCCGTTTAGAGGTAAGCTTCTGTTTGGGGAAGACCTGGAGAAGCTAGTGAAGGATTTGGGGGAGTCGAAAGGAGGATGGCTCCTGGAGGATAGGCCGAAGCAAGGTCGCTTGGGGCCTCTAGCTAGAGGGCAACAAAGGGACTTTCGGCGTTTTCGTTCCCCTAGATTTGGCCAGCCACAGAGGGGGCGGTTTCCCTATCGTAGCCAGGGATTTCGAGGTTTTAGAGGAGCGAGCAGAGGGTTTGCTTTCTCGTCGGCCTCCAGTTCCCGAAAGTCGCAATGATGCCAGGGGGGGTCCATGCGGAGCCGGAGCCAATAGGGGGGCGCCTGCGGAAGTTTTATGCTGCCTGGACCCAGATCACGTCCGATCAGTGGGTGCTGGAGGTTATCTGAGGTTATGCCTTGGAACTGCGGCGTCCAGTGACCGATTCTTTTGTGCTGTCCCCGTGCAGGGCCCAGGACAAGCACGCTGCAGTGAAAGAGACTCTGAACCGTCTGCTTGCCCTAGAGGCGGTGGTCCCTGTCCCCCAGACCAATGCAGCTGCGGTCGGTACTCCATTTATTTCGTGGTCCCAAAGAAGGAAGGAAGTTTTCGGCCGATTCTGGATCTCAAACGCATAAATCGCTGTCTAAGGGTGTCTCATTTTCGGTTGGAGACATTGCGATCAGTCATAGTAGCGGTGCGCAAGGGCGAGTTCCTTAAGGCTCTCGATCTGTCAGAAGCGTATCTACACATTCCCAATCGGCAGGAACATCAGAAGTTTTTGAGATTCATGGTTCCGATGGGGCACTTCCAGTTTTAGGCCTTGCTGTTTGGCTTGGCGACAGCGCCGCGGGTCTTCACCAAGGTGATGGTGGTGGTGGTGGTGGCCGTGGCCTTGAGAAGGCAGGGAGTCCTAGTACATCCTTATCTGGACGATTTGTTGATTCGGGCAAAGTCCATAGAGGAAAGCGAGGCGGCCACGGGCAGAGTGGTGGAGTTCTTGGAGAGCCTCGGTTGGGTAGTCAATCGGGCCAAGAGCAAGTTAACGCCTTCTCAGGTCCTGGAATATCTAGGGGCACGGTTCGATACGAGGGTTGGAAAGGTGTTTCTTCCACAGAGCTGTGTGCAAGGTTTGAGGCTTCTGATCCGCAAGTTTCTCCGTAGCAGGTGCCCAACAGCCTGGGACTATCTACAGCTGTTAGGCACCATGGCGGCGACGATTGAGGTGGTGCCCTGGGCGAGGGCGCACATGAGACCCCTACAGAGGGCGTTACTCAGACGGTGGTCCTATCAGAACGATAGTCTTTCTCAACGGTTAAGCTGTCCGCAGGAGGCGCGCCTATCTCTGCTATGGTGGTTAAGGGCAGAGTCGTTGGAGAACGGGATGCCATTGGAGGTGCCGGATTGGGTCCCCCTGACGACGGATGCCAGTCTCTCAGGTTGGGGGGCGCACGTCCAAGGAAAGTTCGCTCAGGGGGTGTGGTCCATCAACCGGTTGGAATTGCGAGTGGTTTTTCTGGCGCTAAGGGCGTTCAGGGAGGCCGTAAGAGTATTCTCCGACAAGGGGGCACCAGCAGTCAGCCTCTGGAAGCCGAAGCCAACCAGTTGTTCGTGTGAGCAGAGAGGCATCTGTTGGTGGTGTCAGTGGCGCATGTGGCAGGAGTAGAGAATGTAGAGGCCGATTTTCTCAGTCGGGTAAGAGTAGATCAAAGGGAATGGGCCCTTCACCCGCAGGTGTTCGAGATGTTGGATCAGCGGTGGGGCTCCCCTGTCATGGATCTCATGGCGACCTTTCAAACCGCAAAGGCCGGTCGGTTCTTCAGCAGAAGGTGGGAGAGAATGTCAGAGGGTCTGGATGCCTTTAGTTCAGCCGTGGCCGGAGGGCCGTCTGCTGTATGTGTTCCCGCCGTGGGTCTTAATAGGCCAGGTCCTACAACGCATCGAGCTTCACAGGGGTCCAGTGGTTTTAATCGCGTCGGATTGGCCGAGGAGACCGAGGTATGCAGATCTGGTCAGACTCCTGGGGGACAAGCCTTGGAGACTGCCGGTTCGGAGGGCCCTATTGCTGCAAGTTCCTCTGTTGATGTCTCAGGTGGATCGGTTCTCGCTTACGGCTTGGCTATTGAAAGGGCAAGGTTGACAGCGAGAGGCTATTCGGCAGCGGTGGTAGCCACGTTGCTGAAGGCTCGGAGGAGATCAACTTCTTTGGCGTATGTTCGTGTTTGACGAATATTTGAGGCTTGGTGTGCGGTCCACAAGGTTGCGGCCTTACAGGCTTCAGTTCTGCAGATACTAGTGTTTCTGCAGGATGGATATGAGAAGGGATTAGCAACTGCTTCTCTGAAGGTGCAGTTGGCGGCCTTGTCTTGTTACCGCGGTAAGATACGAGGTCAGGTGATTGGCGTACACCCAGATGTCAAGAGGTTTTTGAGAGCGGTGGTGGTGTTGCGCCCGCCGTGTCGGCAGCTAGTTCCAAAGTGGGATTTGCATTTGGTTCTAGAGGTTTTGGTGCAAGCGCCGTTTGAGCCCTTGGCGAGGGCGTCGTTGAAAGATCTGACCTTGAAAGTGGTGTTTCTCGTAGCGATTGCTTCCGCCAGGAGAATTTCAGAGCTGCAAGCTTTATCCTGTAGAGAGCCTTTTTTGGTTTTCAGTGAATCCAAAGTGGTGGTGCGGACGGTGCCATCCTTTTTGTCTAAGGTGGTGTCGCCGTTTCATGTAAATCAGGTGGTGTCCCTGCCGGTGTTTGCGGAAGGCAGGGTTGCTACCGCTGGTCAGCAGTTGCATAGATTGGACATTAGGAGAGCCCTGAAGAGGTATTTGAAAGCTACCGCTTCGTTTCGGCATTCCGATAGGCTGTTTGTGTTGTTTGGGGGTCCCAACAAAGGTCAGGCTGCCTCAAAATCTTCCATTGCTCGGTGACTTAAGGAGGCGATTGCATCAGTTTATCTTTTAAAGGGTAGGCTGGTTCCGGCTGGTTTGCGAGTGCATTTGACTAGAGCGCAGGCGACGTCTTGGGCGGAGCGTAGTTTGGTTCTGGCGGTAGAGATTTGTCAGGCGGCTACTTGGTCTTCCTTGCATTCCTTTATCAAGTATTACCGGCTCGATTTGCAGGCCCAGGGAGATGCCTGTTTTGGTTCGTCAGTGCTTCAGGTGGGTTTGGCAGGTCCCTCCCGTTGATTCTTGGCACTGCTCTGTTACATCCCCAAAGGTTCAGGACTAGCCTGGAGGGACGCTAAGGAAGATGAAATTAGACTTACCTGCTAATTGTTGTTCCTTTAGGAACTCCAGGCTAGTCCTGTATCCCTCCCAGTTTTTACGTGGACAAGCGCCTGAAGCAGTGGAGGTGTGACAGGTAAGCTACTCGGGGGGTGTCCCCGGATGGAGTCCATAAGGGGAGGTGTTTGTCGGGTAGGTAAAGCTACAGACACTCTATTTCTTTTGCTATCAGACAATGGGGATCTCAGCACTGAAGATGATAGGTGTGGTGGGCGCAAGGTTTCTGTATAGTGGCGCCCCCTTTTAAGTTTTCTTAGTGATTCAGTTGTAGATAGTTGGATTGAGTTACTACTTAATTGTTGCTCTGGTGAGTTTGCTTTGTCAATAGGTTACTGATGTCAGGAGGCGGATCCGAGGTACTTATACCAGTGACATCAAAAGAAGTGACGTTTCTCAGTCTCCAAAGCTGCTGGAGGAGGTGCAAGACGCCAAATGTTCAGGACTAGCCTGGAGTTCCTAGAGGAACAACAATTAGCAGGTAAGTCTAATTTCATCTTAGTTTCTCAACTCTTCATGCACAGTGCAGAATGTGGGATAGGTGTTCTAAATTCTAGAAAGTACCTTCAGTTGGCACATCCTAGAGTGTTAGTAGAATGGCAGAAGACTGTGCCTCATAAATGGATGAATAGCGGACAGGAAATAGTCGCAGATGGATATTTGCTGGGATATATTTGAAATAAGAATCTTAGTGGTGGGGGAGAGGGCAGGTCCAGAATTTGTGGCTTAGTTCATATACACAGGAAACACTTATACAGTGGTAAAAGGCCCGAGATGGCCTAATAGGGAGTAAGAGATTCTCAGCACTCATGCCTGTATGTTCAGTCCTATCAATAATACCAAACACCTGGTTAAAATATGAACAAACAAAACGTGAACCAGGAAAACTAACACACCGGTGAAGAAAGCAAAATTCTTTTTGTTGGAATAGCCATCCCAGTAAAGAGGAAAAAACCTCGTACCGCTGTGGCCAATTCCTTTTTAATAAAGTATTTGTTAAAAGTCAGTATTTACTTAACTGAAGTCTAGTAGTCCATTATGTTCAATCAGCAATGTAGCAAGTCGACGTGGCACGTTTCGGGGTGATAACATTTATACCCCTGCTTCAGGTCATAGACATTGCTCGGTGAATTAATCCCTTATGTGGCATTGCTTCAAAAAGCCGTTTTTTTAACACGGCCATAACGTGAGCGCAGCTGTGTGAACGTCTCCTAATGAAAGGCGTCATGAGAAGCACCAATCAGAGCCAAAAGGGGGAAGGCCACTGCACAAAGACCAACCCCTACGTCTGAAAATGGTGATGGGTCTGCAGCTATATGATCGTATACCAGTCCTGTTGTAAATTTAAACCATTTGGTGATACTGAGTTGGCTTTGCACCCTTGTTTCCGGAGAAAACTTCAGATAGCATACTCCAGACAATCAAATTTACGGGATATGTTAGTGCACACCACGACGACCCTGGATCGTCCACCAACTTCTCATGAGAATGCTGGTCATTTCCCCTGTGGCAGTTGTGCATATTGCTCTCATACCATTTCAGGGGCATCTTGGTTGGATGATCATACTCATATCACTCATTGGGCTCGCTGGAACACCTGTTGCACCACATCCTATGTGGTATATCTGATTATATGTCCATGCACTTTATACTACATTGGATGTACTTCCCGGCCTTTTAAAATCCGTCTGGGCGAACATGCCTCGCGATTGCGCACAAAGACATTTTCTGCACCTTTGGTGGAACATTGTGTACATCAAGCCCATTCTTTTGAAATGCTTACCTGGCGGATCTTGGATTTTGTGCCTCCTAACCCTCGTGGAGGGAATCGCTTACAGCTCTTACAATATCGGGAGCAACGTTGGATCTACCGTCTAAACTCAGTATCACCAAATGGTTTAAATTTACAACAGGACTGGTATACGATCATATAGCTGCAGACCCATCACCATTTTCAGACGTAGGGGTTGGTCTTTGTGCAGTGGCCTTCCCCCTTTTGGCTCTGATTGGTGCTTCTCATGACGCCTTTCATTTGGAGACGTTCACACAGCTGCGCTCACGTTGTTATGGCCGTGTTAAAAAACCGGCTTTTTGAAGCAATGCCACACAAGGGATTAGTTCACCGAGCAATGTCTATGACCTGAAGCAGGGGTATAAATGTTATCACCCCGAAACGTGCCACGTCGACTTGCTACATTGCTGATTGAACATAATGGACTACTAGACTTCAGTTAAGTAAATACTGACTTTTAACAAATACTTTATTAAAAAGGAATTGGCCACAGCGGTACGAGTTTTTTTCCTCTTTACTGGGATGGCTATTCCAACAAAAAGAATTTTGCTTTCTTCACCGGTGTGTTAGTTTTCCTGGTTCACGTTTTGTTTGTGTATGTTCAGTCCAAGAATTTCCGCCTGGGCGGATATCTCAGTTCTTTGTTAATTGGAGGGTACAAAACCTGTAGCATATTGACCAGCTAATAAAGGATAAAATACTCCATAGCTTCGAAGTATTGCATTTCAAGCAAGGTAATTCTGTGACGTTTTTAACAAATTGCCTGAGAGAGCTTTTTTTTTAAAGGGAACTAGTTTTGCTATATCAAATCTTTTGCTGTTTAAGTTACTGGTTTATTTTGTGTAGTTGAAGTCTACAAGAGAAAAAACTGAATCCCCTTCTACAAACAAGTTCAAAGAGAAGGGATGCCTTTTGAAACCACTGCACTGCGAGGTGATAGAGTCCTCTCTTCCTATCTCAGGTCCCACCCACCCCAGTGTAGTTATATAGATCAGATCTCTCATTTAAGGGGCTAGATATGTTTTATTTTTGGGTAGGCAAATTAGGAGTTAAGGAAATATGTCAAATGTGGAACTAAATCAAAATAGTATCTTTAAGGGGTCTTTGATTAGTAATATCTTAACTGTAATAAATCCTTGAAGTAATCCTATAAAGAGAACACCCTATACTACACACCCCAGATAAATAAACACATTTTGTAGTCTGAAAAGATAAACTACTGCGGATCCTAATAATAAGTGAGCAAACAACTAGGACTATACACAGGGAATCTGAACAAAGGTATTAGTTTTCACATATAAAAGGCTAGTTTTACCTATGGGACAGTTGACAGGTAGGAACATTTTTCAACAGTACCAACGCTCCAACAGCAGAAATATGACTTGGAAACATCTTGGTTCAAGCTGTTAGGACTTCTGCATCCATCCAGACAGACAGCCCAGATAGAGGGTGTGGAACTGGTTCAGTGTTCAAGGGGCCAGCATATTGAATCCCTCAGGAAACAAGTTGAGGAACTAAGAGGAGGTGGTAAGGCTAAAAAGCATCTGTGATAGTGAGAAATGCAATAATAAAATTCTTCTAAACCTAGAAGCATCTAAGGTGTAGGGTAGACGAGAAAATGATACTACAGAAAGATAACAGCAGATAGTCAGAGCCTGCAGACACAATACCTAGACTTCACTTTCCTTAGAATTGAGGAACCAGTATGCAGCCCTGGAAGTGGAAGAAGTAACAACATCCTAAGAAGAGGATGTGTCAAAGCTCAAAACCCCCAAAACTGTAGGATTAGGAAGCTAAGGATAGTGGTGTTTGGTGACTCATACCTGAGGGGTACAGAGGCATCCATCTGCCGCCTGGACATGATGCCTTGGGAGATGTATTGTCTGCCTGGTGCCAAGATCAGAGGCACTTCTGAGAATTTGCTGAGACACTTCAAGCCTACTGACTGTTATCTAATACTGTTCATCCATATAAGGGTTCCCATCTGAGTTAAACAAAAGTGACTTTGTGGCTCTGTGAAAAAAAGTAAAGCAGTTAGATGCACAGATGGTGTGCTCCTCGTCCTCCCTGTTGAGGGTCAGGGCCAAGGCAGAGAGGCTTGCATCCTGGAGCTGCATGGATAGAAACATAGAAAAATGACGACAGAAAAAGACCACATGGCCTATCTAGTCTGTCCTTCATATCAACAACTACAACAGTCCCCTTTTTTCCTTTAGAGATCCTCTGTGTTTGTCCCATGCTTTTTTGAATTCAGATACTGTCCTCATCTCTACCACCTCCACTGGGAGACTATTCCACGGATCCACCACTCTTTCCATAAAGAAATATTTCCGCATATCACTCCTGAATCTATCCCCCTTCACCCTCATCCCATGTCCCCTCGTAGCAGAACTTGCTTTCAATTGAAAGAGGCTCTCCCCCTGTGCATTTAAGCCACGGAGGTATTTAAACATCTCAATCATATCACCTCTATCCTGCCTTTCCTCTAAGGTGTACATATGAAGATCCTTAAGTCTGTCCTCATATGCGTTATAATGAAGACCACTAACCATTTTAGTAGCCACCCTCTGTACTGACTCCATCCTGTTTATATCCTTTTGAAGGTGCAGTCTCTAGAATTGCACACTATACTCCAAATGAGGTCTCACCAAAGACTTATACAGAGGCACTATCACCTCCTCTTTTTTTCTGCTAGCCATTCCTCTCCGTATGCACCCAAGCATCCTTCTAGCTGTTGCCGTCGCCTTTTCTACCTGTTTAGCTACTTTAAGATCAGACTCAACCACGCCTAGGTCCTGCTCTTCTTTAGTGGACAAAAGTACTTCACCCCCTATACTACAGTATATTGCTCCCTTTGGGTTGCTGCAGCCCAAATGCATGGCCTTACACTTTTTAACATTAAATCCCAGCTGCCAAATTCAAGACCATTCTTCAAGCTTAGCTGGATCCCTCCTCATGTTATCTACACCTTCCTGGGTGTCTACTCTATTGAAGATTTTGGTATCATCCACAAAGAGGAAAACCTTATTCGACAGCCCTTCTGCTATATCACTAACAAAGATGTTAAAAAGAATCGGACCAAGTACAGATCCCTGGGGCACACCACTGGTAACTTCCTTCTCCTCAGAGTGAGCTCCATTTACATGTACTCTTTGTCGCCACCCACCCAACCAATTTCTAACCCAAGCAGTAACTTTAGGGTCCATCCCTAGGGTGCTCAGTTTGTTTATAAGTCGCCTCTGAGGAACTGTGTCAAAGTTTTTACTGAAATCTAAATACACCACACCTAGGGCTCTCCCTCGGTCCAACTCCCTAGTCACCTAGTCAAAGAAATCAATCGCATTTGTCTGACAAGACCTGCCTCTGTTGAATCCATGCTGCCTCGTATCCTGTAATCCGCTGGACTCCAGAAACCTCTCTATTTTCTCTTTCAGCAGTGTTTCCAATAATTTACTCACCACCGAAGTTAAACTAACCGGCCTGTAGTTTTCAACCACATCCTTACTTCCGCTTTTGTGTAAAGGCATCACATGAGCCTCTCTCCGGTCCTTTTGCACCACTCCCGACTCCGAGGCATTGAAAAGTTCAGTCAGTGGAGCTGCTAGAATGTCCCCAAGTTCCCTCAGTATTCTAGGGTGTATCCCATCCGGTCCCATTGCTTTGTCTACTTTAAGTTGAGCTAGTTTCTCACAAACAGTCTTATGAAAATTGTTCAAGATACCCCTCGCTTCTGTTCCTGTTTGTGGGTGTTTTCTGAGGTCCTGTTCCTGGTTCTTCATCTGTGAACACAGAACAGAAATATTTGTTAAGCAATTCCGCTTTATCTTCATCAGCTTCCACATATTCATCCATTCACCCTTGAGTCTGACAATACCACTTTTGCCCTTCCTCTTCTCACTAACATATCTAACATAACCATCTTTCAAGCTTTGGTCATCCCACACCTTGACTTTGCGAACATCATCCTCCATGGACTACCACAATCAACCCTGAATCCCCTCCGACTTGCCATGAACTCGGCAGCAAGGGTTCTAGCCGGATCCTCAAGGTCCAACCACATAACGCCAGTCCTAAAAAACCTACACTGGCTACCGCTACCTGCTAGAATTACCTACAAGACGCTAGTTCTGACATTTAAAGCCATCAGGAAATTACCACCCACGCCTATCAGCACTCTTCTCCATCATACACCAGCAAACAGGGCCAGGAGATCTACACAATCGAATACACTTGAAGTCCCTAAATCTTTGACGAAATGTACAAAGTCTTCAGCAAGCAGAGCCTTCTCCATCTTCGCACCCATGGCTTGGAATGCCCTCCCTGCAGAAATCCGTGCCATCCTGAACTTAATGTTGTTCAGAAAAGCCCTCAAACACCACCTGTTCCTTCAGCACTACCCTGATACCAAGCCTGAAAAACACACAACCTCTACATCAACCCCCCATCTACCACATCCCATTGAACAGCCCCCGGCCGACAATGGATAATCAACCAACACCTCCGTCCCCCCCCCATCCCAAGTGCTCTCGCATCCACTACGAATCCTACATGCCCCATGTGAATACTCACTACTGTACAATTGTATATAATTTGTATATAGTTCTCCCCAGTTCATCCAAGTTTTTGACCACCTGTTCTATGTAAACTCAATGTACCATACTGCATTGTAGTGTGTTTCTGTTCTTCTGTGAACCGCACTGATTATAATAGCGCGGTATATAAGAAATGTTAATAAATAAATAAAATAAATATCTGAAAAATGTCTTATCCCCCCATTTTATTGCATTGGCTATTGTTTTGACTTTCTGGACCATGGCATGATTTTCCAAGGGCTACTGAGCAGAGATGACATTTACCTATCAAAGAAGGGAAGAAGTGTCTTCGCAACAGACTGGCTAATCTATCAAGAAGTGGTTTAAATTAGGATCATCGGTGATGGGTGAACAAAGCCCCAAGTAAGTAAAAACCCTCAGGTAAATAAAAAATAGTATTGAAAGAAAAAAAAGGGCAACATCTGGAGAACTCGTATGTTTAATAAACTTCCAGATTTAGAAACTAATGGGAGCGACTGACTTGGATGTAAGGGCAGTCAGGGAGATATAATACACGAAACAATGACTGAGACTCATTTATACCAGTTTATAATCTATTCAGAAAAGACATAGTAGGAGGAAAGAGGAGTGGCACTATATTTATTTAAAAAATAATTTAAAGCCACAGAAATGCAAGGCTTAAGAGGGCAGCGGGAGAGTTAGTATGGAATGAGGGAATGGAAAGTTGTCTTACATGGGTGCAAGATACAGAACCCCTTCCCTTTTGCAGGCAGAAGAAATAGAGATTTAGTTGAAGACATACAATATTGCTTTAAAAGGGGACGTAGTATTGGTAGAAGACTTTCAGTTTGCAAGATGTTGATTGAAATATCCTTACTGTGGTGTCATCTAGAAGTAGGGAGATCTGGTTTCTCTACAGAGAGAACTGTTCCAACCACTTGTAATGGAACCCACACAGGAGAGGACAATATTGTACTTGGTCCCTACAAATAGGGAGAGTGTGTCTGATGTAGTGGGTGATCGTCAGACATGCAGTTATCCCCCAGATGTTGAGCTTCAGTATTAGATCACACATCCAAGGTTGAGCCAAAAAGAGCAATATTTAAAGAGAGACTTTTTACGAGGAGTGGTTTTTTTCTCCAAGATGGCGGCAGTGAAGGTTTAGCTGCGAAGCCTAAGAGGAAGGGCAAAGCTAAGGCTGTTCCCGCGGCGCCGTTGCCTAATGCTGAAGGACCAATGGATCGATACTTGCAGCTTTCGAAGGACCAGGTTCAGAGGATCCGAGCGGGCTTTGAGACGCCTGTGAAGGAAGGTGGATTGGCGTCGTCGCCCCTAGACATCTCGCTCTCCCCGGATGGGCGTGTTCCTCCTGCCCCCCCCTGCTACCGCGGTCTTCCGGAGTCTGAGTGACGTAGCAGTAGTGTCCGAACTGGTGGTTGCAACGTCGGAGCGGGTCTCGCCTTCGGAAACTGACGGTGATTTAGCAGGGGATTTTCAAGCCGCCGTTTCAGCGGCATTGTTATCTAGCGGTGGAGAACCTGCTGAGGCGGCATTTTCCTCTGAGTTGGAAGATACTCCAATCTCCAGGCCTGTATTTCCTCAACTGGTTCGACCTGAATCTGTGACTCTGGATAGTATATGGGATGCAATTTCTTACCTATCAACTGTTATGGGTCAGCAATTGTCTTCATATTCTTCGAGGGCTTTAGCACTCGAGGAATCCATTTGTGTGGTTAAAACTGATATTCAAGAAATGAACGCTAAGCAGTTGTTGCTGGATCAGAAGCTTGAAAAAGTTTCTGACATTACTGCCTCTTTGGTTAAGGATAATATTGCTTTAAGAAGTAAAACAGAATCATTGGAGAATGCGGTTCGATCTTTGAATCTTCGATTGTTGAACTTTCCCATTGTTCCCGGAGTGGCTCCTCTTGATTTATTTAAGAAATATTTGCAGGAGGTACTGTCTGTACCTGCCGAGTTGTTGCCACCAGTTACAAAGATATATTATCTCCCTTTGGGAAAGAAGGAGGGGAAAGTTATTGTGGGCCCTTTAGAGTTAGACTCTCTCAATGTCTCTAACTTGCTTTGTACCCCTAAAGAGGAGGACATACCTGTTTCCACTTTGCTTGTTACCTTGGCATTATCGTCGGACAGAGAATGGTTATTGAAGTTATTCTATAAAAAGAGGGCAAATTTGTTTTATGGGAAAAAAATTTACCTCTTCCCGGATGTATCCAGAGAGACGCAGAAGCGTCGGAGAGCTTTTCTTTTGTTGAGGCCTGGGGTGGTTCGTATTGGGGCTACCTTTATGCTGAGATTTCCCTGTAAATGTTTGGTTATGCATAATTCCCATAAGTATGTTTTTCTCTCTCCTGAGGACCTTTCTGCCTTTATTAGTAACCAGTTGCCTTTTTCTTCTCCTTCCTGAGTAGGATATGAATACCCATCAGTATTTAGTGAGCCTTCGAACACTGCCTTTGTCTTGTTTTTCCTTCAAATTTTTTTTCCTTATGTTTATTGCTGTTACCCCTACCCCCCTTATTGTGGGCGAAAGTATAATCCTTGCTCTGAATTTGTATGGATATTGTATACTTTAATGTATTTCGGAAAGTAGTGTTATTTTTCTATGATCAAGTTCTTGATTTATTGTAATGTTAAAAAAAAAAAGAGAGACACTTTTTTGTCGGACTGTTTGTCGTGAGAGGTCATACTCCTCTCAGGAAACAAACTTTCCTTTTAATTAATATTTTAATAGGCAAGAAGGTTAAAACAAAATTTTGTTTGATTTAAAGTAGCAGCATTTAGCTTAATAGATGACTGGAGGGGAAATCCAACAAGGTGTCCTCACACAACATAGTACCACGTTTCGAGCCCACAAATCTTTTTTAATAGAGCTCTGCATTGGGTATTGTCACGGGGCTGCAGGCCTTTGCCTAGGGCCCCGAGGTTGCAGTTGCCTTACTATCGTCTGGTAACAAAAACAGTCTCAAACCGAGTGTTTAAGGCAAAACAAAACAGGGCTTTATTCCCCTTCCCCCGAGGATATCACGTGCACAACAAAAACATGGAAAACCAAAACAGTTTTTCTCAAAGAAAAATATCTTCTTTTTTTTTGGTGTCTTATAGGGCTTCAACACAAGGACTTAATATCATCCGCAAGACATAGGGTACAATCCATGGGAGTATATTCTGAAACACTGGAGTTACTTTCCCATTGCATATCCTCACATTCCCTGGGTGTTGAGTTTGGGTTTAAACCTGAGGTTTCAAATACCTTACAGGGACACAGTTCTATGCCAGTGGGTTTAAAAATACCTGTAGGTGTGGTGTTTCCTCTCCAGCTCTCCTTTTCCACCCACCGGTTGTTAGGGATTAGTTTATATCTTCCTGCAGATCTTTCTTGTCTTGTGCTCTGCTCTGGCCCTCCGTTCCACACAGAGCTTCTAGCTTTCCCTCTCACAATGCTAGGCTCCCACCTGTGTAAACGCTGAGGTCTTTCCTCTGACAGTGAGGACTGGGGACTTTCCTGCTCTCCTGGTCTGGGCAGCTTCCTAGCCACAGGTTGTGCCTTCCTTCTCCCTGGAGCACTGGCTTCTCCCCCTGGGCTGTAGTCAGGTTCCTTGTAGGACCTCCAGCTACCGACCGTCTGAGCACTTCTCTTGCCACGTTCCTCTGAAGCCTTGCCTCTGCTGCTTCCTGTTCCAGTGACACACCCACTGCTTCCTCTGTTCAGCAGGCTTCTCTCTCTGTGACCTCTGCCTCTCTGGTTACCGACGTCTGCTGGATCTCTGATCTCTGCTGGATCTACCCAGCAGCTTTTATCTCCCTGTTCTCTGCACGCTGACTGTGCTCTCTTGGACAGGTGATCATAATCAATTCCTAAGCTTTCTACTACGTCATAGCTTGGGTGTGGTACTCCTCTGTTCCTTTGCTTCTCCTGAGCTGCATATGCTGGCTGCCTCTCAGATTCTAAGGTAAATTCCTCTTTATCTATTTGTATATGCTCTGTGTGAGCTTCTACGTCACACATCCCCCCCCCCCTTAAGATATTACGAGCTGGTGGACCTACGTTCACACAGCACGTAATCACTGAGCGGGTCTCGATATGTTCCTGTACTTTAGACAGACTAGCTGCTGCTGTCCTTTCGTGCCAAGGCTTAAGGACATTGACATGGTAGACCTGACGACGTCCCCTGTCATTCTCTACTGCATAAGAGACGGGGCCCATTCGTTCCACTACTGTATAGGGACCCTTCCATTGAGTCTCGAACTTTGGACCAGCGTCCGCTATCATTACTACCACCTTTTCTCCCATGGCCAATTGACGAGGTTTCTTTCCTCGATCGTAGTATCTCTTTTGGCGCTTCTGACTAGCTTGCAAGTGTTCTTCGGACACCTGAGAAGTTCTCTGTAAGCAACTCCTCAGCTCACGAAGGAAATGTGGTACCCCTGTTTCTTCCACTTCAGGCTCCACCCATTGTTCCCTCAAAATATCTAGGACTCCCCTTGGGGCACGGCCAAACATTAATTCATAAGGGGAAGCTCCTAACGAGGCCTGTGTACGCTCCCGACAGGCGTACAAGACAAACGGAAGCATGACGTCCCACTCAGACATCTTTCCGTCTAGCCCTCGCCTTAACATTTGTTTAAGGGTCTGGTTCAGCCTCTTGACAAGCCCATTGGATTGGGGATGGTAGGCGGCGTTTTTTATATGATTAATTCCAAATGCGTCCCATACGTGGGCTAAGTATTTGGACATAAAGTTGCTTCCTCTATCGGTAAGCATCTCTTGGGGAAATCCCACCTCACACAATAGCTTAATTAGCTCTAGCGCTATTGTTCTGGCTGAGATATTCCGCAAGGGCATAGCCCAGGGGAACCTGGTGGCCTGGTCTATCACCACCAGAATATACTGGAATCCCCTAGGTGTTTTTAACAAGGGTCCTACGATGTCCATCGCCATCCGGCATATTGGTTCTGCTATCGTAGGGGTAGGAATCATTGGTACCTCCCTGGGTTTGGCAGCGGTCACCCGCTGACATGAAGGACAGGACTCACAGAAATGTGCAGTTTCTTTAAATACTCCGGCCAATAAAAACGGGCTAAAATTTGGTCCAAGGTCCCCTGTATTCCCTTATGACCACCAACCGGGTGATCATGGGCCAATCTCAGAACCACTGCCTTGAAGGTAGTCGGGACAGCTAACTGCTTCCTGACTGCTCCAGTTTGGGGATCATTGCTTTCCCTATATAATATTTCCTTCTCTATCAGGAACCTGGGAAGAATATCCCTCTCACTTTGGGCATATTCAAAGGCTCGTTTTAACGCCGGATCAGCTTGCTGCTCCTTAGGGAAGGATGGGAACTTTTTAACAAGATCCGCAGGCACTCAGGGCAAACCTTGCCCGGCCTCCATTCCTGCCCTCACCTGAGCTCTATGGTGCCTCTCTCGGCGTTTGGCCTCTTTGCTTTTCTTAGTGTTTTTAGAAGGGACGTTAATTAAATCTTCATGCGTGGGAAGCTCTCCTAGTGCCTCATCTGTTGGGTCTACCCTCCTCCTCTATGGGTTCCTCTTCCTCCACTAGAGGATCTGATTCCTCCTCTTGGGGTTCCTCTTCCTCCGCTAGGGGGTCTGCTTCCTCCTCTGAGGGTTCACGTCGTATCTCTGCGGTTCGGGCCTGGGACCGGGTGGAGACCATACCTCCCTTTACGTGTATGCCCTTCTCTATCCCCCTACAAAACGGGGGGCCAGTCCCTACCTAGCACAATATCATAGGGTAGTTTAGGGATTATGGCCACTAAAACCTCTCTCCATGTACCTAACCCTTTTACCAAAACTCTATACAGAGGGTAATATGTGGATGCTCCATGCACGCATCGAATCTTTGTTCTACTTTCTGGTTGGCTCGGTGCTGACCCCTTGCGGGCTTGTATAGCCTGCCAGAGTTTTTTCGAGACCATACTCTGGTCAGCACCCGAGTCAAGTAACGCCCTAGCCAAAACACCTTGTACTTCTACACTTAGAAGAAAACCTTCTTGTATACGTCTGTCATCATCAATTATCAGTGCTGTTCGCACTGCACAATTTCTCTGCATGTGACCCATTTTCCCGCATTTAAAACATTTTACATTTGCCTCTTTAACATCTCTCTTAGGCAAACAATTGGTCACGCCTTTCACATAGGGTCTAGGCTCCTTTATTGCTTTCTCAAAATTTGCCTCACCAAACATGCTCCGAGCGCCTCCCTGTGGTTTACTGGCCAACTCAGCCTCCATAAACCGCTCCGTGAGGTGGGCTGCTTCTATTGCGGTTTGGCAATTTTGTAAAGTCAAAAAGGACCTTATCTCAGCAGGAACTGCCTCTGTAAATTGCTCTAGGACAATGGCATCAATAACGGACTCGAGGGTCTTTGCCTCAGGAGCGAGCCATTTCCAGGCCAAGCTGCGCACCCTTTGGCACAACGCCTTAGGTGTTTCACCTGGTTTTAGTTTAGTGACTCTCAACATTCTCCTGTATACCATAGGAGTTAAGCCTAATCTATCATGAATGGCTTTCTTAAGCTCCTCATAATCTGTCGCCAGAGCAGTGGGCATGGCTTTATAGGCCGCTAAGGCATCTCCCATTAGGGAGGTAGCAAGCCGGACTGCCCATTGCTCAAGCGGCCATCCCACATTAAGGGCTACCCTTTCAAAGGCCTCAATGAAATCATCAATATTGTCCTCCACAGTCAAGTGTCCAAAAGACAAAACTCCAGAGTTTTGTGGTCCTACCACACAGGAATGTTCTTTTGGTGATTTCTCCGCTGCCTTCTGGCCTGCCAGCAAAGCCTCTATTAAATCCACCATAGGCTTCTGCTGGGCCTGCATGGCTGCAATGGCTTGTTCTTGAGTCAGCTGTGCCAGTTCCCTTTGTTTCTCAAACTGAGAACTCATCCAGCGAAGAACTTCGTGGGGATTCATCTCCGGGTTTTCCTCTGTAAAACAAACAGAAAACCCCCCCACCAAGTGCGGTACCACACTTCTGTTTTCAGAGCTTAGTTTCTCTGAGTTCCCTCAGCACTCCTTCTCCTACGAATCCCTTAATACCTGTGCCCAAATATCTATTACCTGAGCCAGTTGTAGAGTCGAGCGTTGAGAAGGTGTCTTTTCACTGGATCTGGAACCTTCTGGCCGATACTGCCAGCGACACTCAGTCTGCTCCTCAGCAATACTGTTTTTCTGTTTTCCCTCGTATTCCAGATGCACAAAACCAAAAATCCTCAAAACTACGCCATTTGTCACGGGGCTGCAGGCCTTTGCCTAGGGCCCCGAGGTTGCAGTTGCCTTACTATCTTCTGGTAACAAAAATAGTCTCAAACCGAGTGTTTAAGGCAAAACAAAACAGGGCTTTATTCCCCTTCCCCCGAGGATATCACGTGCACAACAAAAACATGGAAAACAAGACAGTTTTTCTCAAAGAAAAATATCTCCTTTTTCTTTGGTGTCTTACAGGGCTTCAACACAAGGACTTAATATCATCCGCAAAACATAGGGTACAATCCATGGGAGTATATTCTGAAACACTGGAGTTACTTTCCCACTGCATATCCTCACATTCCCTGGGTGTTGAGTTTGGGTTTAAACCTGAGGATTCAAATACCTTACAGGGACACAGTTCTATGCCAGTGGGTTTAAAAATACCTGTAGGTGTGGTGTTTCCTCTCCAGCTCTCCTTTTCCACCCACCGGTTGTTAGGGATTAGTTTATATCTTCCTGCAGATCTTTCTTGTTTTGTGCTCTGCTCTGGCCCTCCGTTCCACACAGAGCTTCTAGCTTTCCCTCTCACAATGCTAGGCTCCCACCTGTGTAAACGCTGAGGTCTTTCCTCTGGCAGTGAGGACTGGGGACCTTCCTGCTCTCCTGGTCTGGGCAGCTTCCAAGCCAAAGGTTGTGCCTTCCTTCTCCCTGGAGCACTGGCTTCTCCCCCTGGGCTGTAGTCAGGTTCCTTGTAGGACCTCCAGCTACTGACCGTCTGAGCACTTCTCTTGCCACGTTCCTCTGAAGCCTTGCCTCTGCTGCTTCCTGTTCCAGTGACACGCTCACTGCTTCCTCTGTTCAGCAGGCTTCCCTCTCTGTGACCTCTGCCTCTCTGGTTACCGACGTCTGCTGGATCTACCCAGCAGCTTTTATCTCCCTGTTCTCTGCACGCTGACTGTGCTCTCTTGGACAGGTGATCATAATCGGTTCCTAAGCTTTCTACTACGTCATAGCTTGGGTGTGTTAGTTCTACTCCTCGGTTCCTTTGCTTCTCCTGAGCTGCATATGCTGGCTGCCTCACAGATTCTAAGGTAAATTCTTCTTTTTTTTATCTATTTGCATATGCTCTGTGTGAGCTTCTACGTCACAGTATATATAAACTACTTGCTCCGGGGACCCTGGCCAAAGGGATATGCAGTCCATATCATCTGTCTTCAGCTGCTCCTTTTTTTTTTATCATTCACAGCGTCTGATGTCATTATCAGCTGAGCTGAAACTCCTCCCCTTTTGCCTAGCAACTGCCAAACAGCAATAAATATGCAGCAACCGTAATATCAAATAAATCAAAGGAGGCTTTGCCAATCCTGTTCCAAGTTTAAGCCATCAGGTGCAACTATTTGTAAAAGAAAAATCCATCTTTGTTCACCAATTGTAAGTGGGAAAGCCTGTCACCCTGGCGAAGATCTAAGGGTGTGGCAGGCTATGGCCTAGAATAGCCTGTAAATGTATGAGAGGCCTGTAAGCTAGGCCTGAGTCCCAGCCCCCACTTGAGAATAAGAATGCTGAGAAAAACCAAAGTCAGTAAGAATTAGAGAAACTGCTCAAAACTGCTTTAAACTGCTTTTTGATAAGTTTGTATAAATCCTTTGTTGAATTCTTCCATGCTGATGACAGACATGTTCCAGTGCTCTGTACTCACACATTTCGTATGCTAGCAGTGACCTTGTAAGAGAAAAGTATCAAAGTTTTAGAACTGCCTTTGTTAGAGAATTCTGAGCAGGGGGGACAGAGTACTGGGCCCACAGAAAAATCCCAATTGGATGGGTGCAAGGGTCAGTAGGACCAATAGAAAGTTTGCCTGTATTAAACTGAAGAAGAAAGGTATAAAAGGTGTTGTTTACTGGACTCCATTGCTCAGACCATTTTGAATGTGACATTTGCCTGAGACTTGTGCACAATAAATTGGCTTGGATCTTCGAACTGACTCCTGGTTTTATTCATTGCGTGCACTTCGCTGCAACAAGGGGACATGATCAATAACGTGCCAATACAGATCTTGAAAAGAATGATTAAACTGAATACAGTGTTGCCCAATGGGAGCTGTCATAGTCTGTGTCTTAATCTTGAATGCATGCTCAATTAAACGAGTTCTTGAGTCTTATAGTGTGTCCTTTATATTTTAGTCTAGAGGGGCAGATCAACAGGTAGACCACGACAAATAGTCCAACAAAATTTTTTTCTCTTTAAATATTATTCTTTTTGGCTCAACTTTGGATGTGTGATGTATTAAGTGGTTGTAGCTAGTTTGGGTTTTTCTTTTGTGTGGCGTTTCAGTATTGGGGCATAGATGGAGATGGTTCATTCAAAAGCAAAGGTTCTAGACTTCAGGAAAATTAACAAAGATGGGGGGATACTTCAAGGAGTCATTAGTTGGATGGGAACATCTGGGGAAAGTAGAACAATAGTAGGTAAAACTGAAAGAAGATATTTTAAGTGCAGTGAATCTTTTTGTTAGGAAAGTAAATAAAAGTATGAGGAAAAGGAGGCCGCTATGGTTTTTCAAAAGAAGTAGCTGAAAAGGTAAGGAAAAAGAGCTTAACCTTCATAAACTATAAGAGACTGCAGAAAAAGGAAGACAATCAAAGTCAGGAGAAGCTATGTAACTGCAGCTGGTAAAGTAGTTAGGAAAGCAAAGATGCTAATGGAAGAAAAAATAACTAGTGCAGTGAAACTGTTGCAGCGAAGTGCATGCAATGAATAATACCAGGAGTCAGTGCAAAGATCCAAGCCAATTTATTGTGCACAAGTCTCAGGCAATGTCACATTCAAAAAGGTCTGAGCAATGGAGTCCAGCAAACAGCACCTTATATACCTTTCTTCTTCAGTTTAACATAGGCAAACTTTCTATTGGTCCCAATGCCCCCTGCACCTATCCAATTGGGAACTCTCTCTGGGCCTAACACTCTGTTCCCCCTGCTCAGAATTCTCTAACAAAGGCACAGTTCTTAGACTTTGATACATTTCTCCTACAAGGTCACTTCTAGCTTAGAGAATGTGTGAATACAGAGCGCTGGAACATATCTGTCATCAGCATAGAAGAATTCAATAAAGGATTCATACAACCTTATCAAAAGCAGTTTAAAGCATTTTCTCTAACTTTTACTGATTTTGGTTTTTCTTAGGATTACTATTCTCAGGTGGGGGCTGGGACTCGGGCCTAGCTTACAGGCCTCTCATACGTTTACAGGCTATTGTAGGCCATAGCCTGCCACAAAACATGGGGATATTTCTTTATTAGGTATGTTAGTGAGAGGAGAAAGTGCACAGGTGGCATTATGAAACTCAAGGGTGAAAAAAAGGAATACATAGAGCAGTGATGGCTAACCTTTTTGAGCCCGAGTGCCCAAACTGCCGCACAAAACCAAAGAATTTCCTCAAAGTGCCAGCACGTCATTTGCATAAGTGGTCTTATTTGCATAAATATTTGCATAATGTTACCATACACTAACTTTTAGTAAACATGTCTCTTAATGAGTGTATGGATAAAGAAAGACTAAAAGATTTCTACATTACTATAATCCAGTGCCAACCGCCAGGCACATTAGGAACTACTACAAACGCTGCCCATTTAGAACCCATAGCAAACCCGCCGTATCCTGACAGCATTACCAGGACTCACAAAGCACCATACCCTACCTATCAAAAGGCAACACTGCAAATATTAAACCAATACATTTCAGTGAATACTGGGGAAAGAGAACAAGTGGCAACGTCAAATAGGAATTTCCTCTTGTACCAAACAAAGCGCAGATGTTAATGATGCACATTTCCCAGAGCTGACATATTCCAGTTAATAAATTCAAAATAAAGAGATATCGTTCTACCTTTTGTGCATTTTTTTTCAGTTGCAATTGGTCCAGCCATTTTCTTCTGGTTTCTTCATGTTTTCTGCTAACTCTCCATCGTCTGCTGTCCATTTGTCCTTTCTTCTCTCTTCTAGTTTTTTTTTTTCCATTCTCTCTCTCTCTACATCTGCTTTAACATACTAATCTTTCTCCTTTTGCTCTTTCCTCATTCCTATTTCATCCACACAAATTTTACCCCTCCATCCTCAATCCCCAATTACTCTCCCAATACCTGGCCAATTGTAGATTTTTCATCCCTCCTACACAAAATATTTTTCCCCTCTCCATTTTACTCTCCCAGCCCCATCCCATTCTAATCCTCCCCCAACATCAGCTCCCTTCTAGTTCCAGTCTCACCCAGCATCCATTCCCTTCTTCAAGCCCCCCACTTCCCCTCAGCCCATTTCCAGTCCAAGCCCCGTCCCCATCAGCTATTTGCAGTTCAAGCCCCCCACTTCCCCTCAGCCCATTTCCATTCCAAGCCCCATCCCCAACAGCTATTTGCAGTTCAAGCCCCCATCCACTCAGCCCATTTCCAGTCCTAGCAACCCCCCCAACCCATTACCAGTCCTAGCCCCCCATAGCCCACTCCCAGTCCTAATCCCACCAGCCCATTTCCAGTCCTAACCTCCCCATCAGCCCACTCCCAGTCCTAATCCCCCATCACTCAATTTTTAGTTTAAGCCCCCCCAGCGCCTATCACCACTCCTAACCCCCCCAGCGCCCATCACCACTCCTAACCCCCCAGCCCAGCGCCCATCACCACTCCTAACCCCCCCAGCCAGCCCAGTGCCCATCACCACTCCTAACCCCCCACTGCCAGCCCAGTGTCCATCACCAATCCTAACCACCCCAGCCCAGTGCCCATCAAAACTCCTAACCCCCCCACCCCAGCCCATCACCACTCCTAACCCCCCCCAGCGCCCATCACCACTCCTAACCCCCCCCATCCAGCCCAGTGCCCATCACCACTCCTAACCCCCCCCAGCCAGCCCAGTGCCCATCACCACTCCTAACCCCCCCAGCCAGCCCAGTGTCCATCACCACTCCTAACCCCCCCAGCCCAGTGCCCATCACCACTCCTAACCCCCCCACCCCAGCCCATCCCATCACTACTCCTAACACCCCCCAGCCCAGCCCAGCCCAGCCCAGCCCATCACTACTCCTAACCCCCCCCCCAGCCCAGCCCAGCCAATCACCACTCCTAACCCCCCCCAGCCCAGCCCAGCCCATCACCACTCCTAACCCCCACCCCCCCCCCCCCCCCAGCCCAGCCCCGCCCAGCCCAGCCCAGCCCAGGGAAAATTAAAAAAAAAAACAACCCTGTCTGCTGCCGTTGTCGGGGCCGCCGCGGCAGAATCGAGCGTGCCGCGGGGCCCCCCTGTACCCACCCGGCAGAGCCTGTCCTCCCCGTAGCAGCTCTCTCTTTGGAGCTGCAGTCAGACGCGCCGGCTTGCAGAGCGCGAGGGAAGAGTTCCCTCGCTGCTCTGTTAAGCCCGCGGGGGCTGATGGGAAGTTCCCATCAGCCCCCGCGGGCTTAACAGAGTCGCGAAAGGGAAACTCTTCCCTTCGCGCTCTGCAAGCCGGCGCGTCTGACTGCAGCTCCAAAGAGAGAGCTGCTACGGGGAGGACAGGCTCTGCCGGGTGGGTACAGGGGGGCCCCGCGGCACGCTCGATTCTGCCGCGGCGGCCCCGACAACGGCAGCAGACAGGGTTGTTTTTTTTTTTTTCGATTGCGGACCTTCCCGCGTGCCAGCTGCAAGGCCTTCGCGTGCCACAGCTGGCACGCGTGCCATAGGTTCGCTATCGCTGACATAGAGACTGATGAGAATAAAGCAGACTTGCTTAACAAATATTTTGTTCTGCTTTCGTAGATGAAGGGTCAGGAATGGGACCTCAGAAAACAAACACAAACAGGAATATAAGTGAGGTAAAACTGAAACTATTTTCAGAAGACTGTATCTGTGAGGGGAGTGGATGAGTAGCCTAGTGGTTAGAACACTTGCTTGGTTAACCAAGCAACAAGGGTTCTATTCCCACTAGCACTCTTTGTGGCCTTGGGCAAGTCACTTAGCCCTCCATTGTCTCGGAAGAAAGGCCTGGCAGTCTACTTCCTATAACTTCCAAGAAAACCCATTTTCTTGGCACCAGGAGTCAGGGTCACCAGGAGTCAGCACTGACTCAAAGGCACACATTGCATTGTATTTGTGAGGAACTAGGTAAACTAAAATTAGACAAAGCAATGGAACTGGACGGGATTTCATCCAAGGGTATTGAAGGAACGTAGGGAAGTACTGGTGGCTGAGCTAGCTGACCTTTTTCAATGCTTCTTTAGAGTCTGGAGTGATCCAGAGACTGGGGAAAGGCAAATATGGTTCCTATCCAAAAAATCAGAAGTTAGGAAGAGGTTGGTAATTGGTTAGTCTGATCTCTGAGGTCAATAACTTCATGGAAATGTTGCTAAAGCAGAGGATGAAACTATTTCTGGAATCCAAAGGATTGGAGGATCTGAGACAGTGTGACTTTACAAGAAGTAGATCTTTTTGAATTAATCTGATTTCTTTGACTAAGTGACCAGAGAATTGGATCTGGGGATAGTTCCAGATGTGGTATACTTAGATTTCAGCATTGGCAACTTATAAACTTCCTTAACGTCCCTCCAGTCTGGTCCCGTTACCTCTGGGTTGTTCACGCCTCACCAGCAGCTTGGAAACTAAGCATGTTACAACTTGTGACATCAGCATACATGGGTAGCAAGTAGCACCTTCCAACCCACAGTATCACAGTCTCCAAGCAGCTGGAGAGATGTGACTTACATTGTAGGACTCACTGTAGGGACAATTAGGTACCTTTAAGGTTAGGATAGACCTAGTTTTTGTATTCTGGGGATTGTTTCTGGCTGGAAGTAGTCAGTATGTAAAAAAAAAACCCAGCAACCTTTTAAGAGCACCAGAGCCAGCCCGGGCAGCAGCAAAGAGGTACTAGAGAAAGTGAAGACTCTGCCGGCTGCCTCCTGTGTTAGATGCAAAATCCCTAGCTTGACAGGAGGGGTCTTAATCCAACGCAGCTAGCACTCGTGGCTCCTGAACCCCTCCCATGGGTGAGGAGCTGCGTTATCTGCACAAGAGAGGAGGCTTTTCTCTTCTGGGACTCATGCGGCCGCTGAAGCCTGGTTGAGTGGCTGAGCGGACTGTGAGTTGAAGGTGGGAAACAGGTGCCTTTTCCTTCTTTTATGCAGGCGTTTTACTTTGTTTTTCTTTGCAGTCGTTTGTATATCGGGGGCATGGGTTAGCTGTGCAGTAGGAGCAGTGTGAGACCGTGTGTGAGCAGAAACTCCGAGGCAGGGGACAGTGTGGTGGCAGGCCCTGCCGGACGACGCAGGAATCTTGGTCTGGCACTGTTCTTGCTCTCTCTTTTGCTCTCTCTCATATCAATTCAAGTAGGGTAGGCGTGCCTTAGATGCTGGGGTTTCACCTCAGTCACATTTTTTTTTGTTTTGATTGCCCTTGGAGCACTTTTTTTTTTTTTTTTAAAGAAAACAGAGGAAATTGTTCTACACTACCTGGCACTATACTGTTTAGTGATACCAGCAAGACCAACATGCCTCGCATTTGGTTCCTGGAGGGGAAGTGGTATCAGAAGAAGGTTCTGTGGGGGTGTTGGGCAGAAGCCCACTCACTGGAGGATGGCCAGCGGGAGGAGGTCACCGCCAGGGCACCGAAAGTGGGATCCTCGGGAGGAACTGAGGGGCCCCTACTGGATGTGGACAAAAGCCACCCCACCACTGGGGTGGATTCCAGAGGTGAGCTAGGTGCCTCCTCCAGCTGCATCTTATCTGCAGGGAGGAGAGGTCTCCTCGGCCCTCCACTTCACGAGATGTAATTTTTCCCGCTAGCGGGGGGTTTTCCCTGGAGTTTGCGCTCCTCATGCACAAGGCCTTCTGTATGAAACAGGTGGGGTCAGGAAGACCATCTGGGACTAAAGCAACCAAGAAAAGAGCTGTCTCGGATGCAGGGGCATCTATCAGTGCGGGGTATGGGCCACCGGCTAGCCTCAGGCAGCAGAAGGCGGAGGCTTGGGATGACTCCGTATCAGCCCATTCCGACGAGCGCGATGATCAGGAAACTGAAGAGGCCTCGCTGAAGGATGCCTCCAGTCTAGAGGGAGGTGACATACTGCAGGAGGAGGAAGCTCGCATTGTATGGGTCTTCCGGCGCAAGGAGTTGGTGGCCTTGATATCCCTCTCCTTGGCGCGGCTCAATATGACTACTGGGGTGCCTCCCCTGTTCCAGGCATTTCGCAAGTCGTAGAAAGTGTTCCCTTTACATCAGGTGATCAAGCAGATTATTCAGGATGAGTGGGACGTGCCAGAAGCTGGCCTGAAGGGGACAAGGACCATGGCATGGCTCTGCCTGCTTCCAAAGCAGGAAAAGGACTGGTTTTGTTTGCCCAAGGTAGATGCAGTTGTTTCAGTGGTAACCAAGAAGACTACCATTCCGATGGAGGGGAGAGTGGCCCACAAAGATGTCAAGGATAGGGAGCTGGAGACCCTTGTCAAAACAGGCGTTTGATACAAGTGCTGTCTCCCTGCAGGCTTCAGTGTGTGGTGCCTTTGTAGCTCGGGCCTGTTTACGCTGGGCTCAGGGACTTCAAGGAGAATCGCCGGAGGCTGTTCCCTCTCCTCAAGAGGCTGCAAAGTTGGCGTCTGACACAACCTATATGGCAGATACCTTTTATGATCTCATAAGGTGCCTGGCTAGGAGTATGGCATCGGTGGTTTCCATGCGCAGATATTTGTGGCTCTGCAATAGGGCAGTGTATGTTTCCTCCAGATCTCGTTTATGTAGGCTTCCGTTCAAGGGGAGGCTTTTATTTGGGGAAGCCTTGGAGAGGTTGGTGAAGGATTTCAGAGGCTCTAAAAGCGGGAGACTCCTGGAGGATAAGCAGAAGATTGGCCGCTCGGTCCCGTTGGGTCAGAGTCCATCACAAGACTTGTCGGTTCCGAGCGGTTCGGTTTGCACCCTATCAAAGGGGTCTCTTCCCATCAAGGGGGCAATCCTTTCGAGGGTTCCAAGGATCAGGAAGAGATTTTTACTCCACTCATCCTCAGCAAACAAGAAGCCGCAATGAAGTGAAGGGGGCCTAGGTGGGGGCGATTCTGATTGGAGGAAGGTTGCGAAAGTTCTACCGCACATGGATCCAAATTACCTTCGATCAGTGGGTGCTGGAGGTAATTTAAGAGAGGGTTTATGTGCTAGAGTTTGCGTGACTGCTCAAAGAGATGTTTATCCGCTCCCGCTGCAAGGCACCTCGCAAGGTCAAGGCAGTGCGAGTCACCCTGCAAAGTCTACAGGAGCTGCAGGCGGTCGTAGAGGTGCCACGAAGCCAGTGTAGCTTGGGTTGATACTTCATCTTTTTCATGGTGCCCAATAAGGAAGGCTCCTTCCGGCCTATCTTGGACCTCAAGCGTGTCAACTGTGGTCACAGGATACTGTGTTTCCACATGGAAATATTAAAGAGAGATGATCGTAGGCATCAGAGAAGGCAAATTCCTTACCTCCGTGGATCTTATGGAAGCTTATCTGCATGTGCCCATACGACCAGAATTCCAGCGATTTCTAAGGTTCGTGGTGCCCATGGGGGCACTTTTCAATTTGACTTCCTGCCTTTTGGTCTGGCAACGGCACCCATGACCTTAACAAAGATCATGGTGGTGGTAGCGGCCGTTCTACGAAGGGAAGGAATCCTGGTGCACCCATATCTTGACAATTGGCTAGTCCAGGCAAAGTCCAGGGATGAGAGTGAAAGGGCCGCTGCCCGGGTGGTAGAGTTTCCTCGGAGTCTAGGCTGGGTGGTCAGTTTGTCCAAGAGCAGCCTTCTGCTGACTCAGGACCAGGTATACCTGGGAGCCCAGTTTTGGACTGGAGAAGGCAAGGTTTCCTTGCCGGTAGAGCGAGTAACCAAGCTGCAACAGCAGATCAGGGGGTTCCTTCAGACAAAGTCCCCAATGTCCTGACAGTACCTGCAGCTGTGGGGCTCAATGGCAGTGATTAAGTTGGTTCCCTGGGCTCAAACACACATGAGGCCTCCTGCAGAGGTAGCTGCTGAGGTGATGGTCGACTCAACGTCATCTGCCGGGAAGGCGGCTACTCTGCCCAGCTGAAGTCAGGGAAGCTCTCCAATGGTGGTTGAGACCAGAGAAGTTGTTAGCAGGGATGCCTCTGGAAATGCCCCTCTGGGTCCTCCCTGACAAATGACCACCATTTTGACCGGCTGGGGGGCACACTGTTAGTTTCAGATGGCACAGGGCAGCTGGTTGGCAGAGGAGGAGTCCTGGCCCATCAACCGGCTAGAGATGTGAACAGTGTCCTTGGCCCTGCAGGGGGAGGTGGTGAGAGTATTCTCGGACAATGCTGCCATGGTGGCGTACATCAATTGGCGGGGGGTCCTGAGAAGTGCGCATTTGGGAAAACAAGGTCGCCCCCTTTCTAGCTGGGGTGGCGTGTCTGCGGTCCACGTGGTGGGAAGAGAGAACGTGATGGCAGACTATCTAAGCAGAGTTGCAAGTAGGGAGGAGTGGTCTAGTGGTTAGGACAAGGTACTTGTAGGGAGGAGTGGTCTAGTGGTTAGGACAAGGTACTTCAGGCCGGAGGGCCAGGGGTTCAAGTCCCACTTGGGGACAGCAATCTCAGGCCGGAGGGACTGGGATTTCTAGTCCTATAGGCACTCCTTGTGGTCTTGGGCAAGCCACTTAACCCTCCATTGCCCATGATCCCTGTAAGTATTAGCATGTGTGTCTCATATCCCCTCGTGTTAAATATATCTCCCAATTGACCGCTTTGACCTGGTGAAAAGCGGGATATAAATACAGCTAAATAAATAAATAAATAAATCCTGGCGAGTGGTTACTCAATGAGGAAATGTTGGCGAGGGTGGTGAGCCGCTGGGGTCTCCCGATCATGGATCTCATGGCCACTTTCAAGTCCATGAAGGCGAGTCGCATCTACAGCAGATGCAGGGAACCCATGTCGGAAGGCTTGGATGTGCTGGTGCAGAGGTGGCCCCGGACGGGTCTCCTGTGCATGTTCCCCCATGGGCCTTGATAGGCTGAGTGGTGCAACGGATCGAGGCACACAAGGACTTGGTCATCCTAATTGCTCTGGGTTGGCCACGAAGGCCATGGTATGCCACTCTGGTCCGACTGGCATCTGATGAGCAGGGAGGATCTGCTGCTGCAGGATCCGGTGCAGATGCCTCAGGTGGATTGGTTCTCGCTTATAGCCTGGCTCTTGAGAGGGCTCTGTTGACGCAGCATGGCTACTCAGGGTCTGTCATTTCAACACTGTTGAAGGCATGCAAGCGTTCGACTCTTGCATATGTCAGGGTCTGGAGACCCTTTGTGAGCTGGTGCACAGAGTGGGGAATCTAGGCTCTGGCAGCATCTCTGCCTTTCTGCAGGCAGGGCTGGAGAAAGGGTTAGCCTTTAACTCCCTACAGGTGCAGATGGCAGTGTTTGGTATGTTGCCAGGGGGGAGTGCAAGGGGTGTGTCTGGCGGCACACCATAATATGATGCATTTCCTAAGGGCAGTCAAGCAGATGCATCCACCACTATGGTCCATTGTACCACTGTGGGATCATAATCTCATGTTTGTATTGATGAAGGTGCCCTTTGAGCCATTGTCCGCTTGCTCTCTTAAGGACCTTATGTTGAAAACAATATTCCTAGTGACCATTTGTTTGGCGAGAAGAATTTTGGAATTGCAGGCCCTATCGTGCTGTGAGCTGTTCCTTTCCATGTCCAAGGAAAAGATTTTGCTATGACCGGTGCTGTCCTTCTTGCCCAAGGTTTTGTCAACCTTTCACTTAAACCAGTCGGTTACCTTGCCAGTTTTCTCGGGGACTGGGGTTCCTCAGTCAGACCCACACTTTTGAGGTTCCTGGATGTCCACCGCACTCTCCAGCGGTATCTCGGAGTAACCAAGGGGTCCTGAAAGACCGCTTGGTTGTTTGTTTTGTTTGGAGGTCCACACCAGGGAGAAGTGGCTTCCAGGGTGTCCATTTCCAGGTGGGTAAGGGAGGCGATTTCATTGGCCTACCTCTTACAGCGACAGATGGTTCCCGCAGGTTTAAGGGCACAGGCAGCGTCCTGGGCGGAGTCCAGTCTGATTCTGCCAGCAGAGATCTGCAGAGCTGCGACTTGAGCGTCCTTGCATACCTTTGTGAAGCACTATCGCTTGGACGTGCAGGCAGAGAGGGACGCAAGCTTTGGGTCAGTGTTAATCCAGGCTGGGCTCGCGGGGCCCTCCCAAGGCTAGTACTGCTATGATACATCCCAGAGGTAATTGGACTGGACTGACTGGAATGATAAGGAAGGTGAACTTAGGCCTTACCTGCTAATCTGCTTTCCTTGAGTACCTCTAGTCCAGTCCCGGGATCCTCGCCAAGTTTTGGTTGGTAAAAGTAAGGTGACCCTGGACCTGGAAGAAGTCCATCGTTTGCATTAGGATTTGGGAAGAGACATTAGTGATTTCAGAGGGAGTCACCAAAAAATAAAGAAGCAGGAGTTGGAGAAGGACAGGTAGATGGCAGCTGACAACGCGATCGCCGTAGATCGAGGAGGTTACCAGAGGGGAAGTAAGTCCAGTTCCAGGAGGGCGTGGCTCTGCCTAACAGAGCCAGGGCAGAGAGCACCATAGGTAAGACCTTCTCCTCTTAAGTGTTGGGGGGGGGGGGGGTGGTATGGCTGTCTGGTTAGTGGGAAGGTAGTTGCAGGTTTCCAGATCAGACATTGTTTACTTGTTTCTCCTGTGAGACTGCTTTGCCTATAGGGTACTGGTGGCTGGGAGGTGCTACCAGCTCCCCCATGTATGCTGATGTCAAAAGTCGTGACATGCTCATTCTCCAAGCTGCTGGTGAGGTGTGACAACCCAGAGGTAATGGGACTGGACTGGAGGTACTCAAGGAAAGCCAATTAGCAGGTAAGGCCTTATTTCACCTTAGTACCCTTGGGGATGGACCCTAAAATGAATGGACAAGAAATTGTTTGAATATGGGGCAACAGAGGATATAGTAACTGGAATTCACACTGAAGATAGGGGCATTACCAGTGGTGTGCCACAGGGGATCGTTCCTTGGCACTGTTCCTTTTAACATTTCTGTAAGAGATATTGTGGAAAGTCTGTTGGAAAAAGTATGCCTCTTTGTGCATGATACCAAAATCTGCAATACCCAGGAAGGTGTTGATAACATGAAGAGAGATCTAGTGAAGCTCTAAGAATGGTCAAGAATATGGCAACTAAGATTTAGTTCTAAAATATGGAAGGCCATCAATTTGGGTGCAAAAATTCAAGGCAGTGGTACAGTATAGAGGGGGCGAAGTACTTCAATGTACACAAGAAGAGTGGGGCATTTGGAATGATTATATCGTATGATCTTAAAGTGGCTAAATAGGTGGTGAAGGTGACGACAAAAGTCAGATTGATGCTTGGGTGCATAAGGAGAGTGATGGCCAGCAGGAAAAAAGAAGTGATATATGTATCTAGTGTGATCTCATTCCATGCATTCACCACCCTTTCATTGAAAAAGTATTTCCTGATGTTGCTTTTAAGTTTACCGCCTTGCTGCTTCATCATGATATGCCCTCTAGTCTTACAACTTCTTCTTTGAAAAAGGTTTGTTTTTTTCTTTGATACAGACTTGTAAATACTTAAAGGGTATCATATCTCTCCCCCCCCCCCGTCCCTTCTCTTCTCTAGGGTATACATATTTAGGTCTTCAAGTCTCTTCTCATGAATTCTGGCGCAGGCTCCAAATCACTTTGGTCGTCCTTCCTCGGAACCATTTCAAGTCTTATGTCCTTTGTGAGATACGGCCTCCAAAACTGAACTACTCCAAGGGGGGACTCACCAGTGACTTGTACAGGGGCATTAATACTGCCTCTTTTCTGCTGGTTATTCCTCTCTGTATACAACCCAGCATCCTTTTGGATTTGGCTACTATTTGTCACATTGTTTTACCACCTTGAGATCCTCGGACACTAGCACTCCGAGGTCCCTCTCCTGGTCCGTGCACACCAACCTCTTTCCCCCTATTGCATACATTTCCTTTGGATTTCTGCATCCCAAGTGCACGACGCTGCACTTCTTTGCATTTAAATCATAATTGCTAAGCATTTGACCATTCTTCCAGTGTTTTTTAGATCTTTCCTCATGTTGTCCACTTCCTCAGAAGTGTTCTCTCTGTTGCAAATTTTTGTATCATCTGCAAAAAGGCAGACTTTACATTCAGTTCTTCCACAGTGTTAATCACAAATACATTGAACCGTATTGGTCCCAGGACCAATCCCTGAAGCAAGCACCTTCCTTTCTTCTGAGTGCGTTCCATTTTCTACTACCTTCTGTCTGCCAGTCAGCCAATTTCTGATTCAATCCACCACCCTGGGACCTGTCCTCAGGCTGCTTAGTTTATTGATAAGCCTCCTATGAGGAACAGTATCAAAGGCTTTGCTGAAATCTAGGTATGTCAAATCCATCTCATGCCCTTGTTCTCTGGTCACCAAATCAAAGAACTCAATCAAATGGTAAAACCATGTTGCCTCAGATCATGCATCTTTGCGGAAAGGGTGGGTGAGTCCTGGAACATCCTCAGACGTGGTGGAGATGAGAACTGTATTTGAATTCAAGAAAAGTATTGGAGAAATACAGAGAATCTCTGAAGGAGAGGAAAGAATTGTAGAACTTACAACCTTATCCAGCATGCCCATCTATAAGAATTATTTTATCATTTTACTTGCAATTGTGACAGTTCTTGATTACTGGATTTGTCTGGGAGGTCTAATAAGATGTTACTGTATTTGATCGATAATTCTGAGGGAATTGGGATATGTGAAAATGCTCTTACGACTTTATAATATGCTAAGTGATCCTTATGAGAGCTAATTTTAAATGTGTGCAATGATGGGAGCAGGATCTGGCAATTAACCTTCATAGTAAGGTTTGGGAGGCAGTCATCTTCAATATTACAAATGTTTTGTTATTTTGGCTTATATTATAGAGAATGGGTATAAGTTAAATTCTCACTGATACATGACTCTTGCTCATTTAGCAAGAATTTGTAAGACAGGTTTTGGGAGGTATTGGAAGGACTGCAGTCAGGATGGCATACTTCCAACAAATGTGTTTGAGATGTTCTAAAATTCAACGGCCTGATTATTCAAAGGCATTTACATGGTTTACAGACCTGTAAACTATGTAAATACTGCTGAGCGGGATATTCAGCTTCACTGACATGGTTAGTGTAGCATCGGAGCGTATCATGGGCATTCAGAGGGGTGGCACCAGTCTCTAACCAGGCAACGGCGTTGTTGCACTGCTGCGCAGTTAGCGACCTGCAGGTAAAGAGGCCAGCTTTTGTTGCACCTATCTTTGTGTAGGAGCTAACTGGGCAGCAGCTCAATGTTGCTGCTGCCTGGTTAGCTTCTGTGGGGGGCGGAGGCTGTGCGGCAACTCTAGATATTCAATGCTGGGGCTGGATATGACCCCCGGCATTGAATATCCAGGTTTAGTGTTCAGTGCTGGTGGTTAGGTGCTGTACTCAGGGGGCCCCAAATGTTTTGGCAAAAACATATTTCTTTTGAAAAATGACCCAGTAATATCTTTATTACTACGAGTTATTTGCCTGTATAGATAAAAATGGTCCAGTTTTTTTTATTTGTTGATTCACAGTGGCCAGGTATGAAAAAACAAGCACCTGGAAGAATTCGGAAGTCCTGAGGGATTGCTTTTCCCCTAAGATCCCCCTCTCTTTTAAACATCTGTACCTGGCTCCACTTTTTTCTAAACAAGTTCCCCCTTTCCCCTGGGTGTGGATTTGATTTCCATTGGTACTCCTTTGTGGCTTTGGGCAAGTCAGTTAACCCTCCATCGCCTCAGGTACAAACTTAGATTGTAAGCCCTCAGGGGACAGGGAAATATACCTATGTGCCTAAATGTAACTTGCCTTGAACTACCATCGGAAAGGCGTGAGCTAAATACTAATAAATAAAATAAAATAAAGCTAAAGCCCTCTCATTAACATTTCAAGACTCCAGAGCACTACCTGTACCTGGAGTCCTGCTTGTTTATTAGGGAACATTTCTGCTATCCTAGAGATTCTAGATTTCAGCTTTCAACCTAAAAACCTAAATTAGACTTCTGGAGTTGTCTTCCACATCTTTCTGTTCATTTTTGCATTTGTGAAGGCATTATTGGTTTGGTCGTGGTTATTCTCCGCTTCTCTGGTGTGCTGCTCACATAGGCTACAACAACCAGCTTCTCCCAAGTGCCACCTTTGTACGAGCAGGCAAGTTAACAAGTAATTCTCACATCCAACAGCCACCCAGCTATTTAAATTCCTATTGCTGAAGTCAACAACTATAGTGCCAGTCCTACCCCTTCTCTCTTGAAGAGAAATTCTTGGTGTAAAGCAGGCCATAGCTACAGGATTACTTCCTACCACTCCGAGGGGGTGCTCTCCTTTCAGGCAGGTGATCATTCTCCTCCAAAGCAGCACAGGGGTGCCAGACTGGAGGTGAGGTCACTTTGCTCTGACCTTTCTTTTTTATATACTTCTCTGTCTGCATCTTCTCCTCCAGGTTTGCCATACTAGCCTACAGAGATTGGACTCCTTCTCTGAAAATCAGGAGCTCTTTTCACCAAGCGCACATACTTAACCATGTGACACAGTAGAAGAGACTCGACAGCCTCTATCTCACTGCTTGTCTGTCTGTTCCTTGATGTTATTGAATTGTTATTTATTTAAAGTTGATAAGGGAGTAGGAATGCTTAAACTAATGTAAAGTTCTTTAAGTTCATTTGGTGTATTTTGTGTTTCAGTGACCTTCAAAGGGACTCTTTATGAAAATCACTAGCTGATTCTTCTTGTGAAAAATATCCCTCCTTATTTTCAGCTTGCAAATCAAAGAATGTGCCTGGGATGGGTGGGTGTTTGGGAAGAGTCTGGAAATCAAGCATACACAGACTTTAATATAAGTTGCATCCTGGCTTCTAAACACACATAACGTTTTCTTTTCTTATCAGACTGCTAGACCAGTCCAAATGAGTGGGTCATGCTCCATTGCCAGCAGGTGGAGGCAGTCAAGCAATATTTACTGATGTCATCATTTGGCATACCCTCTGGTGCAGCACTGAGAGAAACCAGTGGTTTCTGCCTGCAGCAATGCTGATAGGCTTGACTCTCCTGACTCCCACTATGGTGCAGTGGTCATTGTGATTGAGTCTGGAAAGGCCCAGCATTGCTTGGCACATGGGTTCGCTTTGATTTTAGGATAAAGCGGGATATAAATCCTTTCAAATAAATAAGTAAATGCCTTCTGGAGCTTCCCTGTGTCTTGTGCTATTTCCCATAGGTTACTACTGTTTGGTGGTCCTAAGGTGGAACAGGAAAGGGGACCCCATGGGGGTCCTGAGTGGGATTAGTAAGTTGGGCCCAGGCCCTCCTTCCCTCTTGCTGTTCATATCTGCATGCCCTGTATTTTTTGGACATCTAAATTTTTCTGAGTTTTTTTTTTTTTTAATCTAATTGCTTTTTCCGCATCGTCCTGCTAGACCAGTCTAGATAGATGGGTTGTGTCCTCCTACTAGCAGATTGGTGGAGACAACCAATGAAAAGCTCAGGTTTCAATAACATGACCCCCCCCACCCCAATGCCTGTATTTGCCTCAGCCACCAGAGGTCTCTTTGTCTCCAGCAGATGGTGGATGGATTTTCCCCTCTCTAAAAAAAAAACCCTGAAGAATTGAGAGAAAGATTTGATTTAAATGCTCGTGAACGACCACCTTGAGGGGGACACTCTCACTTGAGCACGATGTGGGATGCTCCACTAGACTGAGGTCTTTTTGGTAACCATAGGAGAAAGGAAAATTGGTTCGGCTCTATGCTCTTACCCTGATAAGGGCCTGTTGATCAGCCAGAAAAATGGAAGAATTGGAAGGATTTGGAAGAGTTCAGCAGCCTCACACAGCCTTAACGCTCCCTCCCTTCTCCTTTGTCCCTCTTGCCCTCTCTTGAAGATTGCGGATGGCTCTCAGAGGAATCTGCCTGCCAGCCACCTTTAAACACAGTTCCTGCAAAACAAAGAAACTGTTTTAGGGGAGTAGAGCTGAGCCAGGCACAGATTGCTGCCTGGGGTTCTTAGGGGGTAAGTACTAAGGCTTGACCTTGTCATTGTTCTTGTTGGGGGCTCCTGATTCCATCCATCTGGGGCGCAATTCAGCATGGACCACTGGCAATTATTGACATGGTGTGGGGGTTTCCCGCTGTTTTCTGCACGTGTTATTAGCGCTTTTTACTACTGTGCACCTGAAAGTCAGGTGGTCCTAGTGCATGTTCTTCCCGAGTGTCTCCAATGTGTGTTCCTACCCAAATGCCCCTTTAGCATGTTGCTGTTAATGCGTGCCTTACAGCCATTGTAGCCTTAGTACATGCTGCCATAGCACTTGCCTTAACTCTGTGTCGTCTTCCAGGAAATGTTGTCTGAACCGTGGCAAGCAAGGTATGCCTTTTGGACCCTGCTCTTCTTGCATGGCAGTTTCTGAATCATCCCTAGAGAGCCCATTTTCCCCCTCTCAGCAGGGGGATGCAGTTGGTCCAACCTTGCCTGTCCCGTGGTGGGTGGTGCTGTGGGTAAGGATGACCAGCTGGCCATAGGTTCCAGTGACTGTGCTGTGGGCCGCTCCCTGTCCTTTAGGGGTTGGGCAGTGGCTATGTGCCCTGTTGGGGGGGTGGAGTTAATTCTGGGGAGGACTATCCTGACTCCGGAAGCTCTCCTCTCAGAAATATTTTCCTTTTTGCAACAGATTTTGTCATCTGGTATGGAAATTCAGATTCTGGGGCCTCTTGTGTTCCCCCGAGCACAGTCTTGTGAGGGGCAGGCTGAGAGTGTAAGCCCTGTTTGATTGCGTATGGCTGTGTTCCCGGTGACAGGCACTCCCTGGAGATGGGGATCAACTGCTACTTGGATTTAGATGTCTCAGTTCTGGTCTCTGATGTGGATGAAGTAGTACTCTCTCACGTTCACCTTGTGAAGTAGCTGGTGCTATCTACCTGTTCTGGTAGGAGGAACTGGCAGCACTGGTTACCAGGATCTCATCCATCTTGAGCTTGCAGATGCTCCAGGCACAGAGCAGGAGCTGAAGGTGCATCTATTCCCACAAGGGGTGCAGAAATCCTCTTCCCTCCCATTCCCGGAGGTGCTCAAGGGCATGATCTGGTATGGGTGGGAATCCCCCCAACTATCCGTCTGAAGGGCTAAGGGTGTTTCCTTATCGTATTCTCCAGTCTAGTCCCAACATGGATGGGTAGTCACACCTGTCCAGCAGCTTGGAGACTGAGCGTGTCAGATCTGTGACATCAGTATACTTGGGCAACCAGAAGCCCCTCCCAGCCTCCAGTATTCAGTCTCCAAGCAGCTGGAGAGACATATCTCCCCATGGGGGATACTTGCTTATCTTTGTCCATCTTCTAAGCCTTTGATTTCTGTCTGCTCTGCTCTCCCCCTTTCAGTATCAGTGCCATACGGAAGGGGGGAAGCCTTTCTATAGGTACCCTTCCTCAGCGGGGCACCTGGCTTTGTAAGTCATTTATTTTTTTTTTGGTGGCAGGACCACAGTGAGGAGAGGTACCTCCTGGCTGATCGTGGGTGCCCGGCTGAAGGGGGAACATGTCCTGAATGGCCCTACTCGTTTCCGGTCAGGCCCATGGCCTCTGCAGCTGGCTGCAGGCTGAGCAGTGTGAGCTGTTAGCTTTAGGTAGTCTACCCCCTCAACAGCTGTGCGATTGCCGAAACCTCCAGGCAGGCTGAGCGGCACGCACCAGCACAATCAGATAGCTTATTTATTGTGCTGGCTCCTCTGGGGATTTTCCCGTGGCCGCTGAAGCCAACAGGTGGCTGAGCGGCACGCAGGACAAGAGCCAATCTCTAGGGGGGGGTTTTAGAGCAATTTTTTATTGTTTTTGATGGGGAGGGAGCCTGGACGTTAGGGAACCCCTGCTCTTCCTCTTGATTAGGCGGGAATGCACGAGGGAGACCATTTTTTGTCCTTTTCTCCCGCAGAATGGAAGCCAGACCCTATTGGGTCCTGCAGCAGCAGTAAGTGTAGTCTCTCCCTTCAGAAGAGCTGGGGGTGTTTTTTTTTTTTTTTTTTTTTTTTCTTTTTTGAGGAATCCTAGGTCAAGGGCTGTGAGCAAGTAAAAAAAAAAAAAAAAGCCGGCCAGGAAGTGGCTTCTGCAGGGGCTGTGAGGCAGAAGTGCGCTCGGTAGAGGATGACCTGCAGGACAGAGCAGGTACCTTAGATAAATCAGGGGAACCGCAGCTAGAGATGGTGGGGCCGAGCCCCGGGAGTGGGACAGGAACTCCCTCCAAATATACCAAGGTCTCGACAGAGGCCCATGAATCCCAAGCCCCTTGGTCCTGCACTTCCAAGGACGCTCTGACACAGGACTTCTTGGGGATCTTGTCAAGCCTATTGCATTAAACAGAAGAGCTCAGAGTCCTTGTCCACAAAAGGGGCCTGGAAGAGGCCCTCGGATGAAGAGGAGGCGTCCACCAGCGCGCAGGTAGGGTCCACAGCTAAAGCCAGGTGTGGGACCGAGTCCTGGGATGACTTTCCCTTCACGACGTCAGAGGGGTTGGAGACACAGGACGCCGGAGAAGCCTTACAGGCGGATGAGCTGGAGGGCGGTGAGATTCCACACGAGAAAGAGGCCTGCGTTGTGTGAGTGTTCCGTAGGGAGGAGCTGTCTGCACTGATCACGCATTCTCTGAAGACTTTCAATATGGCTACAGGGCTGCAGATGGAGGAGGAACCTCTGGAAGATCCCTTGTTCCAGGCGGGTGCCTTTTACGACTTGATTAGGTATCAAGCCCGAAGCATGGCCGTGGTGGTCTCTGTGTGCAGATACTTGTGGCTCTGGAATTGGTTGGTAGACTGGTCTTCCAAATCTTGTTTTAGCAGGCTCCCATTCAAGGGGAAGCTCTTGTTTGGAGAGGCTCTGGAGAAGTTGGTTAAGGACTTGGGAGAGTCCAAGGGTGGTAGACTCCTGGGAGACCAGCAGAAGCAGGAGCAGTCGCCAGCGCAAGGTTGAGGGCAAGCACGGGACTTTGGTCGCTTCAGGACTACTTGATTCGCATCCTATCAGAGAGGAAAATTTCCCTTAAGAGGTCAGCCTTTTTGAGGGTTCCGGGGGATAGAGAGGAGGTTCTTCCCTTCCGTTCCCACCTCCAACAAGAAACCACAATGAGGTGAGGGGGGGGGGGGGTCCAGGCAGAGTTGTTTCCTGTAGGGGGAAGACTGCACAAATTTTACTCCGCCTGGGCCCTCGAGTTTGCTCGACCACTTAAGAAAAGCTTCCTGCAATTCCCTTGCAGAGCACCTCCCGAGTTACAGGCGGTGTGGGACACCTTGCAGAGGTTGGCACAGCTGCAGGTGGTCACGGAAGTGCCACGAAGCCAATTTGGCTCCTGTCGGTACTCCATCTACTTCATGATCCCCCCAAAAGGAGTGGTGTTCTTGACTCATTCTGGATCTCAGGCACGTGAATAGTTGTCTCAGGGTCCTGCTCTTCCACATGGAAACCCTGAGATCAGTGATTGTGGCTGTCAGAGAAGGAGAGTTCTTACGTCCTTGGATCTTACAGAAGCCTACCTGCATATTTCGATTCTGCGGCAGCATTGGCGCTAACCTAAGATTCACGGTACCCATGGGACATTTTCAGTTTACTGCGCTGACATTCGGCCTAGCATCTGCGCCCAGGACCTTTACCAAGGTCATGATGGGGGCGGCGGCTGCTCTGCAGAAGGAAGGAATTCTGGTGCATCCTTACCTCGACAGTTGGTTAATATGGGCAAAATCCAGAGGAGAGAGGGCCACTGCTCAGGTGGTCGAGTTTCATCAGAGCCTGGGCTGGGTGATTAATGTGACCAAGAGCAACGAGCCCGAAGCAGGAGTTGATTTACCTAGGAGCTCAGTTTGACACAAGAGGGCAAGGCCTCTTTGCCCTTAGAGCGGATGAACAAGCTGCAATTACAGATCAGATTCTTGTAGTCACTGGCTCAGACGGCCTGGCATTACCTACAACTCCTGGGCTCGATGGCTACGAGCTGTTGCTGTGGACTTGGGCACATATGAGACCGCTACAGATGTTCCTCCTGAGGAGATGGTCAGCCCATGCCACTCACTGCAGAAGTGACTGCTTTGCCCAGGGGAGGTCAAGATTGTACTTCTCTGACGACTGAGGCCCGAGAAATTGTTAGCGGGGATGCTCTTGGAAGTGCAGAGGTGGATCACCCTCACGATGGATGCCAGCCTGACAGGCTGGGGTGCCCACTGTCAGTCGCAGATGACACAGGCAGCTGGCAGCAGAGGAGTCCACCTGGGCCATTAATGGCCTGGAGATGCGGGCGGTGGCCCTGGTCCTCCAGAACCTCACGGGACTTCTTCTAGGGAAGGCAGTGTGCATGTTCTTGGACAGTGCTGCTGTGGTGGCGGCATTTATCATCAGACAAGAGGACACGGGCAGCGTCCAGTTGGAAAGCGAAGTTGCCCCATCGCTGGCATGGGCAGAGGGCAACCTCCAGGCACGGTTGGCGACACGTGGCCAGAAGAACAAACGTGGTGGCCAATTACCTCAGCAGAGTACAAGTGGATCTCAGTGAATGGACGCTAAAAGACAAGTCTGTTCTACAGCAGATGCAGGGAACTGATGTCGGAGGGCCTTGACGCACTGGTGCAACCTTGGCCGGAGGCAGGTCTGCTTTGTGTTTCCACCATGGGCCCTGATAGGGCGGGTGGTGCAGCGGATCGAGGCGCACAGGGGGATAGTCATCCTGATTGTGCTGAACTGACTGCACAGACCATGGTACGCCGATCTAATCAGGTTGCTAACGGATGACCCCTGGCAGCTTCCAAGCAGGAGGGACCTGCTAGTGCAGGGACCAGTCCTGATGCCACAGGTGGATCGATTCTTGCTTACGGCATGGCTCTTGAGAAGGTGCGGTTAGTTAAGCAGGGTTATTCGGGCACAGCCATTTTGACTCTGCTGAAGGCATGTAAGCGTTCCACTTCGCTAGCTTACATTAGGGTCTGGAGGCTCTTTGACAGCTGGTATGTAGACCGGGGATTGAGACCCCTGGAGGCTTCCCTTCTGGAGCTGCTGGAATTTCTTCAGGATAGGCTGGAAAAAAGCTTGGCATGTAATTCCCTGCGGGTTCAGATGGTAGCCTTTGTGTGTTACCGGGAGAAAGTGCAGGGAAGTTCTCTAGTGGCCCATCCAGACGTGGTGCATTTCCTTCGGGCCGTAAAGCAGGTTCGACTCCCGCTGAGGTCAGTAGTTCCCACATGGGATCTTAATTTGGTGCTTTTGGCACTGACCACGGCACCTTTCGAGCCATTGGCCGAGTGTTTGTTGAAGGACTTGACCTTGAAAACGGTCTTCTTGGTAGCCATCTGTTCGGCCAGGAGGATTTTAGAGTTGCAAGCCTTATCTTGCCGGGAGCCTTTCCTTCCATTTGTAAAGAAAAGGTTGTGCTGCAGCTGGTTCCATCCTTCTTGCCAAAGGTGAACTCTGCATTCCATGTGAATCACCGGTTACCCTCCTGGTATTTTCGGGCAAGGGAAGTTCCCAGTCGGAACCCCTTTTGCAGCTCCTGGACGTACTTCGTGCCCTCTGGCGTTACTTGAAAACCACAGATCATTTTAGAAAGACCAATAGGTTGTTTATCCTGTTTAGAGGCCCTCACAAGGGGGAGGTGGCATCTAAGGCCTCCATTTCTCGGTGGGTGAAGGAGATGATTTCCTCTGCTTACCCGCTCAAGCATAAAGTGGTGCCAGTGGGGTTGCAGGCCCACTTGACAAGAGCACAAGCAGCTTCCTGGGCAGAATTGAGCTGGATCCCACCAGCAGATATCTGTAGGGCCACGACAAGGGTGTCCCTGCATATCTTTTGTAAAGCATTATTGCTTGGATGTGCAAGCAGTGAGGGATGCGAAATTTTGAAGCGGCAGTGATTCAGGCCGGGCTCGCTGGTCTCTACCAGGGCTAGTACTGCTATGTTACATCCCATCCGTGTTGGGACTGGACTGGAGGATACGATAAGGAAGGTGAAATTAGGCCGTACCTGCTTATTGTCTCTCCTCGAGTATCTCCAGTCGAGTCCCTGGTCCACCGCTAACTGAATAGTTCTGTTTATTTCAGACTGCGATCCTGGACCTCAAAGAAGTACAATAATAAGTTGTTGCAGAACGGTCGAGGGGAGTGTAAAGAAAAGTGTCCTTAGTTCATAAAAAAAAAAAAAAAAGGAATTGGGAGAACCGGTGAGGCTCCCAGACAGAAGGTAGGTCAGGTCTCTTGGACCGTTGGTGCATGTCGAGGCCTCATTTCCTCGCATGGGGGGTTTTGCGCTCTGTTTTAGGGGGGACTCATTTTTTTTAAAAATGTTTTTATCTCCAGGAACAAGCAGGAATGTAGTCTTCACATATGGGTATCGTCGGTACCGACGGAGCCTGCGCGGGAGCGCTCCCCAGCGTCCAATTAGAAAGCTTTTGGGAGCATCCCACAGCGCCTGCGTGCTGCCTTCCCACCTTTCCCAACTGCCTCTCTCCAGTTCTTCATTTTCTGCGGAGCCAGTAGGTCGTTGTTCCTGTCACCGCAGAAAATTTTGTCCTTATTCCTTCTTTTTTGTGGTCGTGCCTGCCTTCCTCGACGCTATACCGGTACCGCCGGTCCTCTTTTCTTTTCTTCTTTTGTTTAAAAAAAAATATCTATATATATTCTATTTTTTTCCAAACTTTTCTTTCCAGGTGCACGCGCCATTTTGGGCCTTAGGCCCAAAATTTCCTCCAGTATGGAAAATCCTGTTTCGGGTTTCAAAACGTGCACCAAGTGTGGCGGTACCATCTCTGTCACCGACACCCATGAGTGGTGTCTTAAATGTTTAGGTCATGACCACTCCATGTCCGAGTGTATGGCTTGTGCCATGATGTCCAAGAGGGGTCGTCAAAACCGAGCTGCCGAGCTCAGCACCCTTTTTCCCTCCGATGCAGCTTCGGTGGCATCGACGTCTTCCAGGGCTTCGTCTTCCTCCCATGGATCTCAGGTAACTAAACATAAGTCCAGCCGGTCCTCAAAGGGTAGATCTCCTTCTAAGCATCGAGATGCCTCTGGCGTTGCCCTTGAGGGTTCTGTACGGGCAAAACTGCCCCGGCGGGAGGCTTCGGCTTCCAAAGCATTATCGGGGCTCCAGGACGTTCTCGAGGCCTCGACCTCGGCAGAACTACTGGTGCCATGCTCTGGGGTACCGGCTGCTTCTGGTACCGATACCCAGGCATCGGCAGCGTCGATAGACCAGAGGTTCCTGGCTATTGAACGCAGTCTGGCGGCTCTCCTTGCGGCATTGACACACTCGGAACCGCATCAGACAGTTCAACCAGTACCGGCACTGATTCCGGTACCGGTATTGGTACCAGTACCGATGACATCGATGTCCCGGTACCGATTCCACCCGGTACCGACTTAGGTCGGTACGGGTATCGGGCTCTTCAAGAGCATCCGGACAGAAGGTACTTTGAATCCTCAGAGGACTCTGAGGATTCTGACAGCTCTGTCGGTACCGGAATACTTCTCCCGGAGGAGCCTTCCTCTCCTAAAAGTAGGATGTCTCCTTCAGAAGATATCTCCTTTCAGGACTTTATCAGGGAGGTGGCTCGTGGTTTGTCCATTACTGTGACTCCTGAAACAGAGCCCAGAGCTAAGGAGTTGGAGATTTTACAGTATCCCAAAGCTCCTAAGGAGACAGCTACCTTGCCTATCCATGAGATTTTACATGATCTCATGTTGAGAATGTGGGAGACACCTCTCACCACCTCTCCTCACTCTCGCAGACTGGATACTATGTATTGAGTCCCTCCTTGTCCTGGATTCCAGAAAACTCAGCTTCCTCACCACTCTATTGTAGTGGAATCAGCTATGAGAAGGATCAGAAGTGCAAAGAGGCATGCCTCTAATCCTCCAGGACGTGAGTGTAGAACTTTGGATGCCTTTGGACATCGTACTTTCCATGCTTCCATGCTTTCTGCCAGGATCAGTTCCTATATCTTATATATGGGAATGTTCCTTAAAGAAGTCAAAGGTGATTTAGAGGTTTTGAGCCCTCTTCTTCCTGAGGATAGAAGGCAGGATTTTCTCACACTGGTCAAACATGCCCAGGATGTTTCTAAGTTTGTCAATCGTGCAGCTTTTGACTGTTTTGAGTGCATAAGCAGAACCTCTGCCATTGCCATAGGTGCACATAGAATTGCCTGGCTCCAGGCATCCGATTTGGAGCTCTGGGTGCAGGACAAACTGGGCAATATCCCTTGTACAGGTGAGAATCTATTTGGCAAAAATTGGCAAGAAAAAGCCAATGAATTAGATGCTGACAACTCCACTTTGGATAAGCTGTCCAAAGCCACAGCTCATCCTGCGAGAGAGGCTTCTTGAAAGATTTCTTTCTTCTCAAAAAAGAAGAGGTTTTATCCCTCTTATTCCCAGCAGGGACGTTCTACAGGTCAGCCTACCCGGAAAGGTCAGCAACCACCTAAACAAAGGAAAGCAAAGACTGCTAAGCCTCAACCGTCTCAGCCTCCACAAGGCCTTTGACTTTCATCTGGAGAACTTAGCCTTCCTGGCCCTCAATGGACCAGAGCCTTCCACCATTCCGGGAAGGTTGTGTCACTTTGCCTCCAGATGGGGGCAGATAACAGTAGAGCATTGGACACTCTCCATTATAAAAGAGGAGTACAAGCTTCACTTTTTGTGCATGCCCCCTCCCACAATGGTAAGACAGTTCAATTCTCAGACCTCTCTCATCAACCTGTTAGGTCAAGAGGTCACTATGCTGCTTGCCCAAGGGGCAATAGAAGAAGTACCCATTCATCAACAGGGTGCAGGGTTTTACTCCCCCTATTTCCTTATCCCAAAGAAAACAGGGGGACACAGACCTATTTTAGACCTCAGATAATTGAACAAATTCCTGTTCAAAGAGAAATTCAAAATGGTTTCTCTGGGAACTCTGCTGCTATACTTTCAGAGTCAGGATTGGCTTTGTTCTCTAGATCTCAAGGATGCATACACTCATGTTCTCATCCATCCAACTCACAGAAAGTTCCTTCGGTTCCTTTTTCAAGGAAAGCATTACCAATACAGGGTGCTTCCTTTCGGCCTGGCCTCAGCACCAAGAGTGTTTGCGAAGTGCATGGCTGTGGAAGCAGCATTCCTCCGCACTCTAGGAATATTCGTCTTCCCCTACTTAGACGACTGGCTCATTCGAGCCCCATCAGAGTCAGAGGCCAGGATTTCTCTATCTTGCACAATGCGTATCTTCCAGTATTTGGGTCTGGTCATAAACATCCCAAAATCCAGTCTAACTCCCACTCGGTCTCTGGAGTTCATAGGAGCTTTGCTGGATACCAGAAAAGCAAGGACCTATCTTCCTCAGGCCCGTTGCCTTCTCATGGTGCAGTTAGCTTCTCAAGCAGTGCTAAAACCTCATCTCACTGCCCGAGAAATGTTACAACTACTAGGCCATATGGCATCGACAGTGCATGTGGTTCTTTGTGCTCGCCTCCATATGAGAGCAGCCCAGTGGACTTTATCCACTCAATGGACCCAGGCATCAGGGTGCCTGTCAGACAGAATAGCAAACAAAAATCACCTTATTTTGTCTCTCTAATGGTGGCAATCCACTCAGAACCTGTTGCTGGGGTCCCCATTTCAACAACCTTTACCCCAGGCAACTCTCAGAACAGATGCTTCACCAATGGGTTGGGGAGCTCATCTGCAAGACCTCTCCACTCAAGGCACTTGGACTCCACAGGAGACTCATCTACATATCAATCTCTTAGAGCTCAGAGCAATCTTCCTTGCTCTTCAAGTGTTCCACACCCTGCTCAGCTACAAGACAGTCCTCATTCATACGGACAATCAAGTAGCCATGTACTACGTGAACAAGCAGGGTGGAACAGGCTCTCTGTCGCTTTGCAATGAAGCTTTGCGACTATGGGCCCTCTCCAGAGAGCATCAGATTCATCTCCTGGCAGTGTATCTTCCAGGCATACACAACTCTTGGGCAGACACTCAGTCGAGTTCTGCTTCCACACAAATGATCTCTACATGCAGACCAGGTGGCCAAGATTTTTCAAATTTGGGGAACCCCGGACATAGACCTCTTTGCAAGTCCGTTGAATGCCAAACTTCCCTGGTTCTGTTCCAGAATTCCGGCTCAGGGCTCTCAGGCCAGGGATGCTTTCCTCCTTCACTGGGGACAAGACTTCCTTTATGCCTTTCCACCCATTCCCCTAATTCCCAAAACCCTGTTCAAGCTTCAGAGAGAGAGAGAGAGGGCGTATGATTCTCATAGCTCCACATTGGCCATGGCAAGTGTGGTACCCTCTGCTTCTACATCTCTCTCAAGCTCCCTCCCTGGAGTTAGGATCTGCTCCAGATCTCCTGTCTCAGGAGGACGGAATGTTATGGCATCCCATTCCCCAGTCTCTGCATCTCAGAGCTTGGTTGCTGAAGGCCTAGATCTTCATGATTTTAATCTCTCTCAGCAAGTAAAGGATATCCTTCATGCTTCCAGGAAACCTTCCACAAGACGCTCTTATGCTTTTAAGTGGAAGAGGTTTACCATATGTTGCTCGCAGAAAGGTCTTAACCCCCTTGCGATACCTCTGGAATCATTACTGGAGTATCTCCTTCATTTATCCAATGCAGGACTTAAAACTAACTCAGTAAGAGTCCATTTGAGTGCTATTGCAGCTTCTTTCAAGCCTCTAAATGGACAACCTGTTTCCTCCCATCCTCTTATAGCAAGATTTATGAGAGGCCTTCTTCTTACTAAGCCTCCTATTATGCCACCACCGGTGGCATGGGACTTAAACCTGGTTCTTGGTCAGCTCATGAAGCCACCTTTCGAACCCTTAGCTACTACCTCATTGAAATTCCTTTCTTGGAAAGTTATCTTTCTCATTGCAATCACATCAGCACGTCGCATCAGTGAGTTGCAGGCACTAATGGCTGATCCGCCTTATACAAGGTTCCATCATGACAAGGTAGTCCATAGGGCTCATCCACACTTTATGCCAAAGGTGGTCTCGCCTTTTCATCTTAACCAAGCGGTCTACCTGCCTGTGTTCTTTCCAAGGCCTCATGCATCAAATGCAGAGAGGAATCTTCATACCTTGGACTGTAAAAGAGCTTTAGCCTTTTACTTGCAAAGAACACAGCAACATAGAAAGTCCTCTCAGCTCTTTGTTGCTTTTGATCCTTCTCATTTGGGACTTCCACTCTCCAAGAGAACACTGTCCAGCTGGATTGCACAGTGTATTTCCTTTGCCTATCAGAGTAAGAATCTTCCTCTGGAGGGCCATGTCACAGCTCACAATGTGAGAGCCATGGGAACTTCAATGGCTCATCTGCACTCTGTCTATCGACGACATCTGTCGAGCAGCCACTTGGGCCTCGGTTCATCCGTCATAGCCCATTACTGCTTGGACAAGGACTCCCGCCGGGATGCCTTGTTTGGTCAGGCTGTTCTCCAACACCTGTTCCATACCTAATTTATTTATTTATTTATTTATTTGCTTTTCTTATATACCGTGCTATTAAGATCAGTGCGGTTTACATTACAACTGAACAATGCAACAATGTTTTTTACATAACACAATGTGCTTACATAGAACAAGAGTACAGTCATAACGGGAGAATAACGGGGGAAACTATTTACAAGATATATACACATAAAATTTACATAGAGTTAAAATACAACTGATATTTGGTTATAGCTAGATCGGATGGGGGACAGGATACAGCCATAGGGAGAGGGCGGCTAACCGTTTTCGTGTTGGGTTAGTGCGTTGGGATAATTAGAGCAGGGGGTGGATGCCTGCGACTTATGTTTTTCAGGACTGGTTTCGGGATAGTAGATTTGAAATAGATGGTGTTTTATTTCTTTTCTGAATGTGGTGAGGCTTGGTATGGATCGAATCCAGGTGGGAAGTTCATTCCAGGTTGTCGGAGCATAAATCGAGAAAGCTCTATTAGTAGTTGTCTTTGTGCACCTTGTGGTAAATTTGGGTACTATTAACATGTTGAGTAGTGCAGGCCGTCTTATTCTATTTTCAGGAATATTGTTAATTAGGTTGCTGATAGGTGTAGGAGACTGGTTGTTCAGTGCCTTGAAAGTCATGACTAGTACCTTGTATTGGATTCGGGCTTGTAGTGGTAGCCAGTGTAACTCTTTCATCACTGGTGTTATATGTTCCATTTTTGATACACCTGTTAAGACCCTAGCAGCTGAGTTCATGGCCAGCCGAAGCGGGTTGAGGGTTGCCTGTGGGAGACCATGAAGGATGATGTTTGCGAAATCAAGATGTGGGATTACTAGGGCCTGAAATATCGTTCGGTAGTCAGAGAAATCTAGCAGAGGGCGGAGGTGGCGGAGGGTTCGTATCTTGTGGTAAACTGATCTTGTAACGGCCTTTACATGGGTTGTCATGTCCAGACGCCGATCTAGAGTAATTCCTAGATATCGGATTGTGTCTCTTGTTTTGAGTTCAGCATTTTTAACTTGCAGGTAAGGAGGTGTAACGAACTTCTGGTTCCTAGTGACAAAGAGGACATCAGTCTTGTTATGATTGATCCTCAGGTTTTGAGTGAGGAGCCATTCAGCAACTGCATCAAAGCATCTGATGATAGGGGAGAAATCGGGCTGCTCAATAGTAAATGGAATGTATAGTAGTATGTCGTCAGCATACACCAGGCATTCTACATTTAGGGAGCGGATCAGAGAGCAGATAGGCTGCATATAAATGTTAAATAGTAAGGCAGACAGGGATGATCCCTGGGGTACTCCCTGCTTCTGTAGAAAAGGTTCAGAAGAGGTGGTGCCTGTTTTTACTTGCTGCCATCTATTGGTTAAGTATGATTCACACCATTGTAGCGCAGTATCCTGTAGCCCTTTTTCCTGGAGACGCTGTAATAGTATCTTATGGTTCACAGAATCGAAGGCGGCGGCAGCAATGTCGAGGAAGATAAGGATGAAGCCTTGGTGTATATTATTAATTCCTGTGATTAATTTGTCGAAAAGGGTAGTTAAGATGGTGTCTACCCCATGCGATTCTCTGAAGCCATGTTGAGCTGGGTCGAGAGGTGACTCAATGTCGACGTGTTGCTGGATCTGTCGCTGGACTATTTTCTCGATGATCTTGGCCAGCAGGGGGATACTCGATATAGGTCTATAGGATTCGACTTTGGATGTATCAAGGCGACTATTTTTTAGTAGGGGCCTGATTGATGTGTGTTTTAAACTTTGTGGGAAGATGCCCCTTAGTAGAGATTGGTTGGTTATATTGCATAATGAGTGGCTTAGTTCATGTCGAAGTTCCTTTATCCAGCTTGCTGGGCAAGGGTCATTTGGGGCAGTGGTGAGATTGATGGAGGTGATGGTGTCTTCAATTTCTTTAGTGGATACTGCAGAGAAATTGAGTAGTAGGGTAGGCTTTGTTGTACTTATTACAATGGTTGGGTTATAGGTGGATGGAATCGTGTTAGATTGGATCATTTTTGATTGTAGGTAGTTCGAGTAATCCTGTGGTTGAGGCATGAGTGGGCTTACTGGTGCTGGGTCCCCTGTTAATGACTTTACTATATTAAATAGGTCATGTGTTTTATTCAAAGACAGTTTAAGAATGGTTGAGTGATGTTGTTTCTTTTTTTCACTTATTTTCTCTCTGTGTAGAGCTAGATGAGAGTTGTAGTTGTGATAGGCTGCTGTAGTCTGGTTCCTGCGCCATCGTCTTTCGAGTTTACGTAGTTGTAAAAGGGAAGCTCGAAGGTCAGTAGAGTACCAGGGAGCATGTGCACGTTTCCTGGGTACCTTGTTGGTGGATGGGATACAGGCTATAGCTCTGATACTGTTGTTCCAATTCACTACAAGTTCGTCTGGGTCAAGGATAGGAACGTCAAGGCGTGGCAGTAGCTTGATAAGTACATCTTCCTTGTCGAGTGGACGAAATCGTGTTGTTAGTATTCCGGGGTCAGGGGTGCTGGCCTTGTCACTGGTCTTATGGTGGTGTGTGATTGGTATGTGGAAGTTGAGGAGGTTATGGTCAGACCAAGGTACTGGGGATATAGCAGTCAGCAACTGAGGTGTGGTGTCAGCTATATATTGAGGGGCAAAAATAAGGTCAAGGATACCACCCTTTGCATGCGTAGGGGAGTGTACTATTTGCTTGTAGTCCAGGTCGTATAAAGCTTCGAGGAAGGTTCTTGCTTGTGCTTCAGGTAAGGAGGGGAGGTTGAAGTCTCCTATTAGCCAGTTTGATGAACGTGGATTATCCGAGTTGCATGCAAGCTTGATGATTGCTGGTAGGTCATCAGAGGATGATGTTGGTGCTCTGTAGAGTGCGTTTATTGTGCATTGGTCATTTGATATGGTAATAGTGTCAAGGTGCGTTGAGGTAGATGCGTCGTTTAGTTTGAATTTCAGTTCTGCTTTTGCGAGGATGAGTACCCCACCTCCTTTTTGTTTAGCTCTGTGACAAGTATACGGTGAGAAGCCGGCTGGGGTCATTTGATTGATGATCGCATTATCACAATCTGACAACCATGTCTCCGTGATTATTAATATGTCAAGGTCGTGGAATGTTATAAGGTCGGTGATTGCTGGCCATTTTTGGCGTGTAGATCTCGCGTTTATGAGCGCACATTTTAGTAGATGATGTTGCTGATGTTTGACTGAGTGAGTTTTTTGGTGTTTTGTAGGGGAATGTATAGTAGGTGCTGATATGGAGTGTTGGCAGTGTTATGAGCAGTTTGGTGGACTTTCTCTGACCATCTCCTATTGTTACTGTAATGGATTGGGATGTGGTTAGCACATGTATTGAATGCGTGACTAGAGAGACCAAAGGTGAGAAAGAGAATAGACAGTGGTATGAGTGCATACATCTTGGAGGAATATTGGTCTCAGTTGAGATGTGGGCAATTAACAGGGGTGATTCAGTGGTATGGGATATCTGGGCAGTAATGTGACTGAGATATTTGGATAAAATATCTTAATTTACAGGAGGGTGGCATGCACCTGTGGACTTGGATTCGCTACTGCATAGTTGGGCTAGCTTCAGCATTAAAATATGTTGAGAGAGCTACTAGCAACAGTAATAAAGGATGCTACTAGCTATAGTAAAGGTTGAGTACAATGGTAATAAGTAAATGCTACTGACAACAGTAAAAAAATTGAGATGCAACAATGATAGCTGAGTGTTACCGGAAACATCAGTAAGTGAATGCAACAGTAAATAAATTAAATGCTACTGGCGACAGTATATAAGTTGTGTACATGTTACTGACAACAGTAATAAATATTTAATAAATATTTTCCTATCAAGCGTGTGTCAGCTGGTAATGGTGGACCTGACAGAATAAAGTTAAGCAAATTCAGGAGATATGATATCTAGTATAAATCAGATAACTAGGCTGTTTAGGAAGAGTTTTGTTGAGTCACGTCTGAAAAGAGTATACTTGCTGTGGGAGTTCAGCCGACGATCATGGACTATAGAGGCTGGACTTGAGAGTGTCTGCTGGTTTTCATTATGTTACAGCTTTCTTCAGGGACTGTGATCAGCATCAACAATGGAGACGGTAAAGATGACTGTAGTTGTGGACAAAGGTCTGTCTCGGAGCGGCGTCGTTTCTTTTTCTATAGGCCTCTGTGCCCTCAAACACAATGGCTTCTTGCTCTTTGCTCAGCCCTGATACGTGCCCCGCCTAAGGGCCACGCCAAAGGGCCCTCTGGCGAGGCCCTCAGGCGCGGGCCCGAACAGGCGCGGGCCCGCCTGGCAGCGGCTCTCTTTTAAGCCGGCCTGCTGCTCCTCCCCTCCTCCCACAGCCCCGAATGGGCCGGAGTTGCTGCTCGGGAGGGCAGGCTGGCCGGGTGCAGATCTCAGCCCCGATTAGGGGAAGATGGTGCCTTTTTGAATTTCCCGCCGGCAGCGGCTCTCTTTTAAGCCGGCCTGCTGCTCCTCCCCTCCTCCCACAGCCCTGAATGGGCCGGAGTTGCTGCTCGGGAGGGCAGGCTGGCCGGGTGCAGATCTCAGCCCCGATTAGGGGAAGATGGTGCCTTTTTGAATTTCCCGCCGGCAGCGGCTCTCTTTTAAGCCGGCCTGCTGCTCCTCCCCTCCTCCCACAGCCCCGAATGGGCCGGAGTTGCTGCTCGGGAGGGCAGGCTGGCCGGGTGCAGATCTCAGCCCCGATTAGGGGAAGATGGTGCCTTTTTGAATTTCCCGCCGGCAGCGGCTCCCATTTAAGCCCGCCTGCTGCACCTCCCCTCCTCCCACAGACCCGAATGGGCCGGAGTTGCTGCTCGGGAGGGCAGGCTGGCCGGGTGCAGATCTCAGCCCCGATTAGGGGAAGATGGTGCCTTTTTGAATTTCCCGCCGGCAGCGGCTCTCTTTTAAGCCGGCCTGCTGCTCCTCCCCTCCTCCCACAGCCCCGAATGGGCCGGAGTTGCTGCTCGGGAGGGCAGGCTGGCCGGGTGCAGATCTCAGCCCCGATTAGGGGAAGATGGTGCCTAATCAACTCCTACCCGCCATCCCTGGTTGGATGCCAGAGATCCATGGGGGGAAGTGGAGCCCTTTCAAGGGACACACAACTTCTGGGGTCTCTCCCTGGCATCTACAGCTAGGGAGTCCCCATATGTGACGACTACATTCCTGCTTGTTCTTGGAGATAGCATAGTTACTCACCTGTAACAGGTGATCTCCGGGAACAGCAGGAATTTAGTCTTCACAACCCACTCACCTCCCCTAGGAGTTGTATCTCTCTATCTCTTTCTCTTTCCCTCTGTCTCTCTTTGTCTCAGCTTTAAACTCAACTGGAGAGAGGCAGTTGGGAAAGGCGGGAAGGCAGCACGCAGGTGCTGTGGGATGCTCCCAAAAGCTTTCTAATTGGACGCTGGGGAGCGTTCCCGCGCAGGCTCCGTCGGTACTGACGATACCCATATGTGAAGACTAAATTCCTGCTGTTCCCGGAGATCACCTGTTACAGGTGAGTAACTATGCTTTCCTTAAATACAGATGTGATGTTGCAGATTGCATGTGTTTTTTCTCTTCTAAGTCTGCTTTGTCATTAGGATACTGGGGACTGGGAGGGACTTCCAGTTGCCCAAGTATGCTGATGTCACAGATCTGACATGCTCAGTCTCCAAGCTGCTAGACAGGCATGACTACCCATCTATGTTTGTACTGGACTGGAGATACTTGAGGAAAGATAATTAGCAGGTAAGGACTAATTTCACCATAAGATGTACACTCCTCTGGAGGAGAGGAGTGCATGGTGTAGTTTGATATTTCCAAGCTGGATGCGTAGGTCACGGCGGGTTACCAGTCAGACCACCATTCCTATGAAAGGCGGATTGGCCTTAAATGATACTCTGGACCAAAAGGTGGATTCGTTGTTGAAGAACCAGTTTGCCATGGCAGCTGCTAATCTCCAGGAACAAGCAGGAATGAGTCTTCACATATGGGTATTGTCGGTACCAACGGAGCCTGCGCAGGAACGCTCCCCAGCGTCCAAAAGGAAAGCTTTTGAGAGCATCCCACAGCGCCTGCGCGCTGCCTTCCCGCCTTTCCTAACCGCCTCTCTCCAGTCCACTGACACCCATGACTGGTGTCTAAAATGTTTGGGTCCTGACCACTCCATTACGGATTGTGAGTCCTGTTCAATGATGTCTAAAAGAGCTCTACAGAATCGAGCAGCCAAGCTCAGTACCCTGTTTCCCTCTGATGCAGCTTCGGTAGCATTGACGTCTTCCAGGGCTGCTTCTTCCTCCCATGGATCTCAGGTAACCAAACTCAAGTCCAGCCGGTCCTCGAAGGGTAGATCTCCCTCTAAGTATCGAGATGCCTCCGGGCTTGCTCTTGAGGAATCCGCACCGGCAAAATTACCCCGGCGGGAGGCTCCGGCTTCCAAAGCTATATCTATGGGGTCACAGGTTGACATCGATGGCTCGGCCTCAACCGATCACCTGTTGCCATGTTCTGGGGTACCGGTGGTTCCCACTGGTACCGACATCCAGACATTGGTGGCGTCGATGATCAGAATATTCTGACTATGCAGCGTGCCATTACGGCATTCATACAAGCTGCGACGCCTCCGGTACCGCAACAAACTCCGTTGCTGGTACCGATTGCATCGGCTTCGGTGTCGACTGCAGCGGTACCCTGTTCTGTGATGCCCATCGGTACCGAATCGGTACCGATCACTCCCGATGTCGATACCACTCGGTACGCGCATCGGGCTCTGCAGGAGCATCCAGATAGGCGATACTTCGATTCCTCTGAAGACTCTGATGAATCAGAGGTTTCTGTCGAAGCATCGGTACTCCTTCCTCAGGAGCCCTCTTCTCCAAAAAGAAGAATGTCTCCTCCAGAAGACTTGTCTTTTCAAGACTTCATTAGGGAAGTGGCCAGGGGCCTCTCCATTTCATTGGCCCCTGAAGCTGAGCCTAGAGCCAAAAAATTGGATATCTTACAATACCCTAAGGCTCCTAAAGAGGCAGCTACTTTACCAATTCATGAGATCCTTTATGATCACATGTTGGGCATATGGGAGACACCTCTCACCACCTCCCCTCATTCTCGTAGGTTGGACACCATCTACGGTGTTTCTCGTCCTGGCTTTCATAAGACTCAGCTTCCTCACCACTCTATTGTGGTGGAGTCTGCTGTGAAGAGGATAAAGAGTGCAAAAAGACACTCATCTAATCCTCCAGGAAGAGAATGCAGAACCTTAGATGGTTTTGGCAGAAGAATTTTCCAGGCCAATATGCTTGTGGCTAGAATCAACTCCTATAGTCTCTATATGGGGATGTTTCTAAAAGAAGTTACAGATCACCTACAAACTTTATCTCCTTTTGTTTCAGAAGATAAGAGAGGAGTTTCTCACCTGGCTTAAACATGCCCAAGATGTTTCCAAGTTTTCCAACCGTGCAGCCTTTGACTCTTTTGAGTGTGCTAGCAGAGCCTCGGCTATTGCCATAGGTGCACGCAGAGTTGCTTGGCTACAAGCTTCTGATTTGGAACCCTGGGTTCAGGATGGACTAGGAAATCTTCCTTGTACAGGTGAAAACCTTTTTGGCAAAGATTGGCAAGCAAAGGCCACTCGGATGCTGAAAATTCTGCTTTGGATAGACTTTCAAAGTCTACTTCTGCTCCTGTTAAGAAAAGGTTGTTCAAAATGGGATTTTTTTCCCAAAAAGGGGAGATATTATCCTGGTTATGGTCAACAGGCATCTTCTGCAGGTCGTTTTGCTGCAAAGCGACAGCAACAACCTAAACAGGCCAAGCCTAAGGCTGCAAGGGCTGCTACGGCCCAACAGCCTCAGCCTCCTCAGGGCCTTTGACTTTCAACTAGAGAACTTAGCCTTTCTGGCTCTAAAAGAACCAGAGCCTCTCACCATTCCAGGAAGGTTAGCTCACTTTGCTCCCAGGTGGGAACAAATCACAGCAGAGCAATGGACCCTCTCCATCATAAGGGAGGGCTACAAACTTCATTTCTTAAACCTTCCTCCTCACACCATGGTGAGACAGTTCAATTCTCCAACATCTCTCTTCGACCTTCTGGGTCAGGAGATTGCTACCCTTCTTGCCCAAGGGGCAATAGAAGAAGTACCCCTTCTTCAACAGAGTTCAGGGTTCTACTCCCCTTATTTTCTTATCCCAAAGAAAACAGGGGGCTACAGACCCATATTAGATCTCAGAGAATTGAACAAGTTTCTATGCAAGGAGAAATTCAAGATGATTTCTCTCGGTGCTCTCCTTCCATACCTTCAGAGTCAGGATTGGCTTTGTTCTCTAGACCTCAAGGATGCGTACACCCATGTCCTCATCCATCCAACACACAGAAGGTTCCTTCGGTTCCTTTATCGAGGAAAGCACTACTAATACAAAGTGCTTCCTTTCTGTCTGGCCTCTGCACCAAGAGTGTTAACAAAATGCATGGCAGTAGTAGCTGCATTTCTACGCACTCTAGGGATATTCGTATTCCCATATCTGGACGACTGGCTCATCCAAGCTCCATCCCAGTCAGAGGCCCAGACTTCCCTAGCCTGCACAAGGCGTGTTCTTCAGTATCTGGGACTTGTAATAAACATCCCAAAATCCCATCTCACCCCTACTCAGTCTCTAGAGTTCATAGGGGCCTTGCTGGATACCACAACTGCAAGGGCCTATCTTCCCCAGGCCTGTTGCCTACGCTTGGTGCAGTTAGCCTTACAGATTCAGTTAAAATCCCATTTAACTGCTTGAGAGATGTTACAACTGTTAGGCCACATGGCATCCACTGTGCATGTGGTTCCTTACGCTCGCCTTCACATTTATTTTATTTATTTATTTATTTATTTACATTCTCTTATATACCGCGCTATTCTGCATCAGTGCAATTTACATTGAACAAACTGAAATTACATTGAACAGGGCATTATAACTTGGAGATATCTATTTTACAGGGAACATGGGCTATGGAGGGTTAAGTGGCTTGCCCAAGACCACAAGGAGCACCTGTGGGACTAGAAACCCCAGTCCTTCCGGCCCAAGGTTGCTGTCCTCTAGTGGGATTTGAACCCCCGACCTTCCGGCCTGAAGTAACTTCCCCAACCACTAGGCTACTCCTCCACATGAGGGCAGCTCAATGGACTCTATCCACCCAATGGACCCAGGCATCAGGGTGCCTGTCAGACAAAATAGCAACCTCCAGTCACCTCTTTTGCTCTCTCCAGTGGTGGAAGTCCACTCAAAATCTGTTGCTGGGGTCCCCCTTTCAACAGGTGTTACCCCAAGCAACCCTTACAACAGATGCCTCTCCAAGAGGTTGGGGAGCTCATCTACAAGATCTCTCCACTCAAGGCATCTGGTCTCCACAGGAGACATCTCTTCATATCAACCTCTTAGAGCTCAGAGCAATTTTTCTAGCTCTGAGTCTTCCACACCCTGCTCAGCTACAAGACAGTCCTCATCCACACGGACAACCAAGTAGCCATGTTCTACGTGAACAAACAGGGCGGGACTGGCGCTCTGTCGCTTTGCAACGAAGCTCTGAGATTGTGGGCCTTCGCCAGAGAGCATCAAATTCATCTCATGGCAGTGTATCTTCCAGGGGTTCAAAACTCTTGGGCAGACAGACTCAGTCGAGTCCTGCTTCCACACGAATGGTCCCTCCATGGGGACCAGATAGCCACGATCTTCTGAATTTGGGGAACCCCGGACATAGACCTGTTTGCAAGTCCGTGGAATGCCAAACTTCCCCGGTTCTGTTCCAGGATTCCGTGTCAGGGAGTTCAGGCCAGGGATGCCTTCCTCCTTCATTGGGGGCAAGACTTCCTCTATGCCTTTCCACCCATTCCCCTAATTCCCAAGACACTGTTCAAACTTCAGAGAGACAAGGGGTCTATGATCCTCATAGCACCACGTTGGCCACGCCAAGTTTGGTACCCTCTACTTCTGCATCTCTCTCAAGCTCCCTCCCTGGACTTGGGATCTGCTCCAGACCTCCTGTCCCAGGAGGAGGGAACGTTGTGGCACCCAAATCCCCAGTCTCTTCACCTCAGAGCCTGGTTGCTGAAGGCCTAGACCTTCAAGATTTGCATCTTTCTCAGCAAGTGAAGGATATCCTTCATGCTTCCAGAAAGCCTTCCACTAGACGTTCCTATGCTTTTAAATGGAAAAGGTTTTCCATTTGGTGTGCAGAGAAGGGTCTTAACCCTCTTGCAATACCTCTGAATTCTTTACTAGAGTATTTGCTGCATTTATCCCATGCAGGCCTTAAAACGAATTCAGTAAGAGTCCATTTGAGTTCTATTGCAGCATCCCTTAAACCTCTCAATGGACAGCCTATTTCCTCTCATCCTCTTATAGCAAGATTCATGAGAGGCCTTCTTTTAACTAAACCTCCCATTAGACTATCTCCAGTGGCATGGGACTTGAATCTGGTTCTTGGCCAGCTTATGCAGCCACCCTTTGAACCCTTAGTCACTACCTCCTTGAAATTCCTTTCCTGGAAGGTCATTTTTCTGATTGCAGTCACTTCAGCTCGCTGCATCAGTGAGCTGCAAGCCTTGGTGGCTAATCCTCCTTATACAAGGTTCCATCATGACAAGGTAGTCCTCAGGACCAATCCACACTTTATGCCTAAAGTGGTCTCACCTTTTCATCTGAACCAGGAGGTATATTTACCTGTCTTTTTTCCAGGACCTCATGCATCAAGTGCAGAGAGGAATCTCCATTCCCTGGATTGTAAGAGAGCGCTTGCTGTTTACTTACAAAGGACACAGCAACATAGAAAATCCTCTCAACTCTTTGTTGCTTTCGATACCTCTCATTTAGGACTTCCAGTCTCTAAGAGAACTCTGTCCAATTGGATTGCTCAGTGTATTTCTTTCGCCTACCAGAGTAAGAACCTTTCTCTGGAGGGCCATGTCACAGCTCACAATGTGAGGGCCATGGCAGCCTCTATGGCTCATCTGAACTCTGTGTCCATCGACCAAATCTGTCGAGCGGCCACCTGGGCCTCGGTTCATACCTTTACAGCCAATTATTGCTTGGACAAGGACTCCCGCCGGGATGCCTTGTTTGGTCAGGCTGTTCTCAAACACCTGTTCCATACCTAATCAACTCCTACCCCCCATCCCTGGTTGGATGCCCGAGATCCATAGGGGGAGGTAGAGCCCTTCTCAGGGACTCACAACCTTGGGCATCTCCCTGGCATCTCTAGCTGGGGAGTCCCCATATGTGAAGACTCATTCCTGCTTGTTCCTGGAGATAGCACAGTTACTTACCTGTAACAGGTGATCTCTGGGAACAGCAGGAATAAGTCTTCACAACCCACCCACCTCCCCTAGGAGTTGTATCTCTCTATCTATCTTTCCTTTCCTTTCTCTCTCTCTCTTTGTCTCAGCTTAAAACTCGAGCTGGAGAGAGGCGGTTAGGAAAGGCGGGAAGGCAGCGCGCAGGTGCTGTGGGATGCTCCCAAAAGCTTTCCTTTTGGACGCTGGGGAGCGTTCCCGCGCAGGCTCCGTCGGTACCGACGATACCCATATGTGAAGACTTATTCCTGCTGTTCCCAGAGATCACCTGTTACAGGTAAGTAACTGTGCTTTCTTTAGTTGGCGGTATGTGCAGGTGCGACATTGAAGCCCTGCTCCAGTGGATTCGGTATCTTCCTCCAGGTGATACTACCCCTCTTTTGGAGTCTGCTATGACCTTGTATGGTTAGCGGTCAGGGATAGTGCCCTGTCGACGGTGACAGTGTGTTGGATTTGGTTCCTACACTGGACAGCGGACACATTTCCAAAGCCTGGTTGATCCAATTGGCCTTTAAAGTGAAGCTTCTTTTTGGGGCCGATCTGGAGAAGCTAATGAAGGACCTGGGTGAGAAGAAATCTTACCGCCTTCCAGACAGGTCCAATGGGTCTGTGAAGCGGGCAGGAGCACCTTTTCAGTCAGCTTCCGCCCAGTCCCCGCAGGTGCACTAGTCAGAATCACAAGGTTCTCGGGACTCCAATCACTGCTGGCCTGGAAAGCCTTTCTCACCCTCTGCTTCTAGACTTCAGCCTTGTTCTCAGTCCTTTCCTGAAACACATGGTCCTGGGGACTTGGTCCCCTCTAAAGGAGGACCCTCCTGGGCTGCACAGTGACGTTTTAGGGGCCCATTCTCTGTTTCCTCTGGTTGGGGACAGGTTTTGGGGTCACCAAGGATCTCTGGATGCTAGACACCATTTAATATGGCTTTGTTCTAGAATGCAGAGTCAATCCCAGATGCCTTTGTCCTCTCCCCTTGTGGGTCTGCGATCAAAAGGGCCACTGTGTGGACCACCTCGAACATGTTGCTGCTCCTGAAAGGCAGTGATGCCCATTTCCCTGGAAGATCAGGGCAAAGGCAAATCTTCCATCTATTTTGTGGTGCTGAGGCCTACTCTGGATTTCAAGGATGTCAATGAGCACTTGCGCATCCTGTGCTTCTGGATGGAAACCTTGTGATCTGTACTTCAAGTGGTGTGCTGAGGGGAGTTCTTGACATCTCTGAATTTGCTTGAGGTGTATTTTCATATATTGAAATGGGAGAATCAGCAAAGTATCTGTGTTTTTACCATGCTTGACTTTTTCACTTTTAGTTCTCTTCCCTCCCATTCAGACTTTGCTGCCCCAAGGATGTTCTCCAAGGCCATAGTAGTGGTAAATGTGGCGCTACGGTGCCAAGGGATTTGTGTGCACCCATATCTGGACAACTGGCTCATCCGAGTCCATTCTTTTTCAGAGATGTCTCGGGTAGTCACCCAAGTAGTGTCAGTTTTGGAAAGCCTCGGCTGGGTGATCAATCGGGCAAAGAGCCAGTCTTTGCCTTCCCATTCCCTGGAGTTCCTGGGAGCACTTTTCAATACTCGGGTGTGCAGAGTCTTCCTGCCAGAGGAGAACGTCAGAAGGTTGTTTGGATTGACTGGTGCTGTGCTGTTTGCAGCAGGCTCCCAGAATCCGGGATTATCTTGAAACTCCTCTGATTGATGGTGGCGACAGTCAAGATGATGCCATAGGCGCATGCTCATATGCAGCTTCCTCAACAGTCCTTGCTGACTTGGTGGTCCCCGAGTTCTTAGTCGTTCGAGCTCAGGCTCCTTTTCCTGCTCCTGATGATGGTGAAGGCCAGCTGCTGGATGATTTGTCATGGATCCTTCTGAAACTGGATGCCAGTCTCCCAGCCTGGGGAGCCCATTGCCATGACCGGACGTCCCAGAGCTGTTGGGCCACACCGCTTCCCTGCGGTTCTATCAACTGCCTCGAGGCAAGGGCCATCAGTTTGGCTCTTGTGTGTTTCTAGCCTCTGGTCAAGGGCCGGCGATTCGAGTGTTTTTCAGACAACACCACGACAGTGGCTTATGTCAATCGGCAAGGCAGCTTGAGGCATGCCAGGGTGGCCCTGGAGATGGCTCTCTTGTTTGCCTGGGCAGAGAAGAACCTCCTAGCTTTGGCTCGGCACATTGCCGGGTTGGACAGTGTAGCAGCGGACTTTCTCAATCGGCGCTCTCTGGATCCAGGAGCCGGGAGGCATTTCAGTTTATTTAGCGCTGCTGGGGTCACCCCGAGATGGATATGATGATGACCCACTCCATTACCAAGTGTACTGCTTCTTTAGTCACCGCACGGAGATGATCAGAGGGCACTGATGCCCTGGCCAAGTTGACTCCTACTGTATGTATTTCCTCCATGGCCATTGGTGGGGCGTGTGATTTGGCATATAGAGCGCCCCCTGGGAAGGATTATTTTGCTGGTGCTATATTGGCTGAGGAGAGCATGATTCGGGAGTTTGATGCGCTCTCTGCAAGTGCCACCTCTTCGTTTGCCTCTGTCTCAGGACCTATTGCATCAGGGTCCGATCATCCTGGAGGACCCGGTTCCCTTCTTGCTTATGGCTTGGCTCTTAAGAGTAGACAGCTAGCATGTAAGGACTACTCTCTATTATCCATTCTGCTCTGCTCTGCTCTGCTCTGCTCTGCTCTGAGCCTGGAGGAGGTCTACCAACCTGACATACATTGGTGCCTCTTTTGGCAGTGCTGTGGTGAACATCAGCTAGCTCCTGAGGCGGCCAAGGTGCCTTTCTGCAGGCTGTTTGGAGAAAGGCTTTCCTCTTAGCTCCCTAAAGGTTCAGGTGGAAGATTTGACTTGATTTGTTTCAGAGGTCTGGTGCAATACACACAAATGTATTGCACTTTCTTAGGGGATTCGGCATCTGCATCCTCCCTCTGGTCTGTGGTCCCTTCCTGGGATTTGTGCCTGGTGCTCAGGGCACTGATGTTGGAACCCTTTGAGCCATTGAAGTGCACTACTCTGAAAGATTTGATGCTCAAGATGGTCTTCTTGATTGCACTTGGTTCCCACAAGGTGGATTTCTGAGCTGTAGGCTCTGGCTTGCCGAGATCCTTTTTTTCTGAGGAGGCTGTTTCCATTCATCCTGTGCCTTCCTTCCTGCCTAAGATGAATTCTTCCTTTGTGGAGAAGCAGGTGGTTTGCCTGCCGCCCTCCTCTAAGGAGCAGTGTCAGGGGAAGGATAAGGATCTTCACTTTGTGGACGTCCAGAGGGTGCTTCTCCCGGTACTGGGAGGTTACGAATTCTTTTCATAAACCAGACCATCTTTTTGTGCTGTTTTGCTGGCTTGCACAAAGGTGACGTAATAGCTAAGTCTATATTGGGGTGCTGGATTAAGGAGGCCATTGCCTCGGCATATCTGCTGGCGGTTCGGCCAGTTCAGGAGGGTTTGTGCATTCATTCTACCTGGGTGCAAGTATCCTCGTGGGCAGAGCGGAGCTCGGTAGCCCCTGCTGACATTGGTTGGGTGGCAACATAGGCATCACTTTCCACTTTTGTCAAGCACTACTGCTTAGATGTCCACATGCGGGCGGACACAGTCTTTGGCTCTAAGGTTTTATGAGTTGCTGTGTCTTCCCGCCCAGTGAAGGCATAGCTTTGGTACGTCCACTTGTCGGGACTGGTCGAACAGAACGATACGGAAGGTGACATTTTACTTATCAGATAATGTCCTTTACTTGAGTCCCTCTAGACCAGTACAGGGCCCGCCCCCTGGAATTGTATTTGCTCTGTTCTGCTGCGTTGCCCTTGGGTCCGCTATGAATTCTATACTTGGCTCTGCAAGTTCACCTTCTACTGACATTGGGCAACCTTCTACTGACATTGCTTTCCTGTACATAGTTCTCTACTGTTGATTACTCACTGTTGCTCACATTGAGGTTGGATGAAGCTTGCCATGTTCTCCCATATTATTTGGGACGGATACTGAAGAGACCTCTGTTGGCTGAGCTGGATAGAGATATGGAAGTAATGTCATTGAAACCTGGGCTTTTCATCAGTTTTTTGTCTCCACCAGCCTGCTGGTAGGAGAACACAACCCACTTGTCTGGACTGGTTTTGCAGGACTCTAGGAAAGGACAATATCTGTTAGATAAAATGTCACCTTTTCTCTTGTTGGTTTCAGTGGGAAGTATTTGGCTTTCTACTGCTTTTAATAAAGCAATTTCAAATCCAGAGGGAAAAAGATTGGTAGCTGGGCCTCCCAGGCTTGTGTGGGCTTCTGGGGTTTCCCTACTCTGACTGCCCTGGTCCACCCAACAGGTCTTAGTTTTCCCTTTTTGGGACTTCCTTTTTGCAATAGCCCTGCTTTTTTTTTTTTTTTTTTGTGCGTTTTTTATGGTCTTTTATTGCTTTTGCTACTGCAGTCTTCAGCCATGTGGCCCAATGCAGTTTGCATCCCCTAGTGTTTATGGTGGCACTGGCTCGGGACATACAGTGCCGCCCCTCAGTGTCCGCTCGGCTTCTCCTGCGCCTCCTCGGCAACATGGCCTCCACGGTCCACATTACTCCCGATGTTCGCCTCCACATGAGGGCAGCACAGTGGTATCTCCGGGACCAGTGTTCTCAGGCCACGGGCCACCTCCAAGACAGAGTTTCTGTGACACGCCAACTGGTGGATTCTCTGGTTTGGTAACGGGCATGCCTTTTCAGGCCCCAAGCCCCTCAAAGGTCCTCACCACTGATGCCTCCCTGCTCGGATGGGGAGCCCATTGCGGAGATCTCCACAGTTGGGGCAACTGGTCACCAGACGAGAGCACCCAGCAGATCAACCTCCTGGAGCTCCGAGCCATACACCTGGCCCTGAGGATTTTTTGTCACCACCTGCGTCATCAGCTGGTGCTGGTCCAGATAGAACATCGCCACCTGGTTGTCCATGTGAACAAACAGGGGGGCGCGGGGTCTCATACCCTTTGCCAGGAAGCATTGGTCCTCTGCTCGTATGCAGTCCAACAGAGTATCCTTCTATGGGCAGTGTACCTGCCAGGTCAGGACAACCTGCTGGCCGACAGGCTCAGCAGAGTTCTCCAGCCGCACGAGTCGCAGCTGGACCCCAGGATAGCCAGTTGGCTTTTCCGGCTCTGGTGGGGTACCCGTGATGGATCTGTTCGCCAGCCCGGACAACTTTCAGATGTCCCGCTTCTGCTCCTGGCAGCCCCACCCCTCCAGGGTGGCTGCAGGCGCATTCCTGGTCTCATGGGCGGGAGGCCTCATATACGCCTTCCCTCCTACACCGCTGATTGCCAAGACCTTGTTCAGAACCCTCTGTGACAGCGCTTTGCTTATCCTGATAGCCCCTCGGTGGCCCAGGCAACTGTGGTTTCTGCTGCTTCTGCAGTTGACGGTAGAGACCCTCATCCCCTTGGGGACCACCCCAGGACTCCTATCTCAGGAGGGGGGCTCTCTCCACCCCAACCTGGGGTTCCTGTAGCTGACAGCTTGGCCCCTTTCAACCTTCCAGTTGAGGTGGAAGACATTCTGCTGGCCTCTCGCAAGGCCTCTACTAGGAAGGCATACGCCCTCAAATGGTGCTGGTTCTTGATTTGGTATGCCGAACATGGGTCTAACCCTTTCTCCTGCCCGGTGGCTCTGATGCTACAGTACCTTCTCCACCTCTCTCAGTCCGGGCTCAAGTCCGTCCGAGTTCATCTTAATGCCCTGGCTGCACACCACCATCAGGTGGATGGCAAGCCCCTCTCAGCCCAACCATTGGTGACCCACTTCCTTCGGGGCTTACTCTCATTGACGCCCCCGTTTCGCCCTCTGGCAACAGAATGGGACCTCAACATGGTGCTGGGGCAGCTCACTCGCTCGCCCTTCAAACCTCTGACTACCTGCCACCTACGCTATCTCTCGTGGAAGGTGGCTTTCTGAGTCGCGCTCACCTCCGCTTGCAGAGTTAGCGAGCTTCAGGCCCTGGTGGTGGAGCTGCTCTATACCAGGTTCTATAGAGTAGTGCTTCACACGCACCCCAAATTCCTGCCGAAGATGGTGTCACCCTTCCATCTCTACCAGGAAGTGGTGCTCCCCACCTTCTTTCCAAGTCCTCACTCCAGTCGGGCGGAGACGGTCCTCCACACCTTGGACTGTAAGAGGGCTTTGTCCTTCTACATTCAACACACTCAGGGCCACCGCAAAGCCTATCAGCTTTTCATCTCCTATGACCCCAGTAGACTGGGGTAGGTGGTGACCAAGCAGACACTGTTCACATGGGTGGCAGACTGTATCACCTTCATTTATGAGCAGGCGAGGCTCCCTTTGGAAGGCCGCATCACGGTGCACCGTGTCAGGGCCATGGCGGCTTTGGTGGCAAACTTGTGCTCTGTCCCGATGGTGGACATCTGCTGGGCTGCCACCTGGTCTTCGGTCTATACCTTTGCAGCCCATTACTGCCTGGAAAGCATCCTGATGGGACAGTGCCTTCGGCCATGCTGTGCTCTGTAACCTTTTTGGGTTTTAGGCAACTCCTACCCTTCGACTCTTCTGTGTTCAGGTTACCGGAGTGCTGGTTTCATTGGAGACAGGGGTCCTACTGTGGTCTGTGGGCACAGACTCAATTGCTGTTGCTTGCGGCTCCCCATTAGGGAGCCCTGTTTTTGCTATGGGCTTTTGGTAGCCTATAGCTGGGGAGTCCCATATGTGAGGACTGACTTCCTGCTGTTCCCGGAGAAAGCGTAGTTACTCACCTGTAGCAGGTGTTCTCAGGGGACAGCAGAAATCAGTCCTCAGAACCCTCCCTCCTCCCCTTGGAGTTGCTCCTTCACCATCTTTTATTTTTGCTGTCTTTTAGCTATGTCATCTGACTGAGCAAGATGGCACCTTTTGAGCGGGAAGGGGACCACGCATGCGTGGTGGCATCTCCAAAAGGCTTTCTTTGAAAGCTGGGAGGATGCTTCCACGAGGGCTCCTTCTGTGCCAACATCACCCATATGTGAGGACTGATTCCTGCTATCCCCGGAGAACGCCTGTTTCAGGTGAGTAACTAAACTATATCTTTTTCCTTGAGTTCCTCCAGTCTAGTTCAGGACCCTCCCTTTTGCAAAGTATATCTTGTGTATTTCAGGTCTGGAGAAGTAGGCATGTCCAGCTGTTTCCTTTGGAGGATCCTACTAAGAATGACATTGTTTCCCTATCTGGGGGTCCTCGGGGAGGATGGTTTGCAGAATGTCAAGTATGACCCCGACTCCTTTCCTTTTCTCACTGTGTATATACAGTTGTGGTCAACATTATTTACCCTTGCGTTTTGGGTATATTGTGTGCAATATCTTGAGAAATAATTGGAAACATTCCAACTGTATGTTATAATATTTTAATTGTATGTTCAAAGGTATACAACAAAAAGAGATGTCTGTTCAGCTTAGTCATAGTAATTTCTGAGAAAAAACCCCAAAACTATAACCTGGACAGGATTAGTGGCACCCTTCACTAATATTTGATTGCACAACCCTTGGCAGTGATGATAGCCTCCAAATGTTTCTTGTAGTCATCTATAAGTTTCGTACATCTGTCTGCTGGTATTTTCTCCTACTCTTCAACTGCGATTTGTTCCCGCTCATAATTGCTTCCAGGATTCCTTTTACCAATGGCAGATTTCAGCTCTTTCCAAAGGTTCTCGATTGGACTGAGATCAGGATTCAGTGCTGGACAGTTTAAAACAGTCCATTTTTCCTTTTTAATCATTCTTTTGTCCTTTTGGATGTATGTTTTTGGTCATTGTTCTGCTGGAGGACCCATGACCTTTGACTCAGACCTAACGTTCTGACACTAGGTAGCACATTTTGCACCATAATACCTTGGTAGTCCTCGGACTTGATGATTCCTTTAAGACATTCCAGACTTCTAGTTCCTGAGTTAGCAAAACATCCCACAACATTATGGAACCTCCATATTGAACTGTAGAAAGGGTATTTTCTTTCCTTCTAAGCTTCATTTCTTTGTCTGTAAATGTATTGCTGGTCTGCATTGCCAAAGAGCTCAAGTTTGGTTTCATCTGTCCACAGAACATTTTCCCAGAAGGATTGTGGTTTCTCAAGCTGGGTTTGGGCAAAGATCAGGTTTGCCTTTTTATGTCTGTCTTTGAGCAGTGGGGTCTTCCTTGGCCTTCGCCCATGAAGTCCTTCTTTGTTTAGTGTGTGGCGTATGATGCGTGTTGAAACAACCATTCCAGATTGCTTCAGTTCAGTATTTTTAAGCTCTTTGGATGTTGTACGTGGTGTTTTTCCAACAATTTGCACTAACCTTTCAAGACTTCTGGATTAATTTTCCTCTTCCCATCATATCCTGGGAGGTTCTTGAGAGTTCCATGAGCAGAAAACTTCTCAATAACATTGCGAACTGTAGACACAGGAATCCTGAGGTCTTTTGGAGATGGCTTTGTACCCCTCTGAAATTTGATGTTTGGTGATAATGGCTTTTCTGACGTTCTCAGACAGCTCTCTTGTCTTCATTATTATGAAAATGGAACAGGGAGTGAATGTGGCCATTTTAAACATTAGAGCCATATTGGTTGATTCAAGTCATGTGAGTACTGACAATTGATCACAGATGCATCTAGTTATCTTCAGGAACAAGCACGAATGCAGTCTTCACATATGGGTGAATGGGTGATGTTGGTACTGACAAAGCCCACATGGGAACACTCCCCAGCGTCCAGTAGAAAAGCCTTTGGGAGCATGCCACTGTGCCTGCGTGCCTACCTTCTCAACACTTTTCTTCAGTTCTTCATTTTCCATGAAACCAGCAGGTTGTACAGTCCTGCCACTGCTGAAAAACTTTTCTTTTTTGATGAAATACTGTGCTCTGCCTTTCTGTAGATGCCAGTCCCTTAAGAATCGACACTTGTCCCAGTACATTTTTCGTTTTTAGTTGTAATTTTTTTAATTTATTTTCTTTATTGCGGATTCACTGCTAACTAGGCCTTAGGTCTTCATATCCTCTTAAGTTCTGAAGAACACTTTTAAAAACGGAAAAACCAACTAGTGTTTTTAAGAAATGTACCAAATGTGCTGGTGCCATATCTGTCAGAGATAAACATGATTGATGTCTAAAATGTTTGGGCCCTGACCATTTACCAAATTCTTGTTCTTTGTGTCAACAAATGACAAAGAGAGGCCTAAAGAACTGGGCTAGACAATATAGATCGCTGTTCGCCCCGGACTCGATTTGAGTGACTTCCATATCATCGAAAACATTGACCTCGTCTCATAGATCTTGGGTCTCTTCAAGGTCCAAACATAAAAGTAAGTCTATGAGTTCTAATATGTCATCGGCATCGAAGATCGATACTGAGACTAGAGGAAGATCCCAACATAAACATCGAGGCTCCCCTAGGGGTGCTTCCGATGCATACCAGTCAGCTAAGCAGTCCCGGTGGGAAGACCTGTCCTCCAAAGCACAGGAGGGGTTCTGGAATGGTCCCGCGTTATTGACCTCTGGAGTACAACTGGTTCCATGCTCTGGGGCAGTGGCTCAAAGCCTTGTCTGTGATTCTACACAGACATTGGCCATCTCCCTGGATCAGCGCATGCTGGCTCTTGAGAGGAGTTTGGCTGCGCTCCTGGCAGTTTCGGTACAGACAGTATTGACAGCTCTAGCAGTGCAGGCTTTGGCACCCTGCCTACAGTCAAGTGTATCTGCCCCAAAATGCTGGCCCTCGAACCTGCACCGTTGGAGCTCCCGAGACCAATGCCTCTGTTGGAACCGATCGATACCATCGGTACCCAACAGGCTGAAACTGCCATGGCTCCCGATTACGATGCCTCTGAGCATCGGTATCAGCATCGACCCTTGACACCAATGAAACATGGAGGTCAAACACAAGACTGCCAATACTTCGACTTTTTGTCAGATTCTATTAGTTCTTCCAATTCTGACGAGGGATCACTAGATTCCCAGGAACTTTCAGACATTCCTTCAGACCATTCCCCTCCACAGGAGTGACACAGATCCCCAGCAGAAGATGTCTTTCCAGAATTTCATACGGGACATGGTGGCAGGACTAGCCATCACAGTAGTTTCTGAGAAGGAACAGAGGGCAGAGGAATTTGAGATACTCCAATACCCTCCGAAGCCCAAGGAAGAGGCTACTTTACTGGTGCATAAGATCTTACAAGATCTTATGTTCTGCATGTGGGAGGCTCCTCTCACAGTCCCGCCTGTCAGCAAGAGGCTGGATACCATGTACCAAGTTCGAGTGCCCAGGCTTCCAGAAGCCTCAGCTCCCCCATGACTCAATGGTGGTGGAATAGACAATGCACCAAATAAAGAATTCAAAAAATCACTCATCCATGCCTCCGGGGAGGGATTCTGACACTCGATGCCTTTGGGCGTTGACGCTTTCAGGCATGCATGTTGGCCTCTAGGGTAAACTCCTACATGCTATACATGGTCATGTTTCTAAAGGATGTGTCACCAGGGATCTGGAGACGTTTGCCCCCATGCTTCCTGATGATAAACAGAGTGTATTCCAGGCACTCATCAAGCAAAGGCAACATACTTCGAAATTTATTAGCAGGGCCTCCTTTGATACCTTTGCGTCAACAAGCAGAGCTTCAGCAGCCTGCATAGGGGCTCGCAGAATGGCCTGGTTACAGGCATCTGATCTCGAACAGTGGGTCCAGGACAAGCTGGCCAATATCCCATGTACGGGAGGAAATCTTTTTGGAAAAGGTTGGAGAGAAAAGGCCGAGGAGATTGAGACAGATCTCAACTTCAAACGCCTTTCCAGGAAAATGGCTAACCCCTCCAAAAAGGTTTCTTGGGAAGGACCTTTCTATTCTAGGAAGAAGAGATATTATCCTTCCTATCCATCTTCAGCTGCCTACCAGCCTCAGCATCCTCAACACAGCAGCAGCAGGGCCCTCGCCAACCCAAGAATTCCAAGGCTTCTAAGCCTCAACCAGCTGCACAGGCACAACCTGTACCTGTTTTTTGACTCCTTCCTAGAGAGCATTGCCACTCTACCTCTGGAGAGTCCTCAACCCCTCCACATAGCAGGCAGACTCTGTTCCTTTGCTCACAGGTGGTACCTCATAATTTCAGAACAGTGGACTCTCAACATTGTCTAGAGGGGGGTATCTGCTTCACTTTCAAACTTTGCCGTCCCACCCATCCTTTCAAAGTACTCAAGAAGAGGAGACTACCTTGTCCTAGGGCGCCATAGAAATAGTTCCTCCTCTTCAAGAAGGGATGGTTTTCTACTCCGTGTTTTCTCATCCCAAAGAAAACAGGAGGATTAAGGCCCATCTTGGATCTCGGAGACCTAAATAAGTTCCTGGTCTGATTAAAAATCAAAATGATTCCCTGGGAACTCTAATTCCATGCCTCCAGAGGCACAATGGATTATGCTCACTAGACCTAAAAGAGGCATACACACATTTACTCTGTGCCTGATATTTAAAGGAAACCATTACCAGTACCAGGTGCTACCCTTCGGCTTAGCCTCTGCACCGTGAGTATTCACAAAATGCTTGGTAGTAGTCACTGCTATCTCCGCACTTTGGGGATATTCGTCTTACCTTAATTAGACGACTGGTTAATCAGGGGAGACTCCCCTTCAGGAGGTAAAATTCTGCCTTCATCTCACCATCATGGTGCTCCAACATCTAGGATTTGTCTTTAAACTTCTCAAAGTCTCACCTCGCTCCAACCCAACTGGAGTTCATTGGAGCATTCTTAGACGCTCAACAGGCCTACGCTTTTCTTCCACAGTTGCTATGCCGGCCTCATTGAGCTGGCAAAAGGAATGCAACAGCAAAGCTACATAACAGCTCAAGAGAAACTACGTCTGTTGGGAAACATGGCCTCCATGGTCCATGTCGTCCCCTACACTCGATTACACATGCGACAAGCCCAGTGGGCTCTGTCTTCTCAGTGCACGCAAACAAAGATCCACATCACCCCTCAACTGATCAAATCTCTTCAGTGGTGATGTTCTCCACATAACCTACTCGGCGGATCGCCTTTTTTAGATGCCTCCACCTCAATGCACCCTGACAACGGATGCCTCCAAGCTGGATTGGGGAGCGTATCTGAACGACCTAACCACATAGGGGCTGTGGACACAACAAGAATCTGCTCTACAGATCAGCCTTCTAGAACTATGGGCACTAACATGCCCTTTGGGGTTTTCAACCCCAACTTGTCAGGGCTACATGTTTTATTCAGGACAAACAACCAGGTTGCCATGTTCTATGTGAACAAATGGGGAAGGGGGGGGGGGATCCTATCTCCTCTGCGAGGAAACACTTTGCCTGTGGTCCTTTGTCATTGCACATTGCATTCACCTCGGGGTGGTGTATCTCCCGGGCAAACTCAATGTCCTTGCGGATTGAATAAGCCATATCCTTTGCACGAGTGGACCTTACATCAGGAGACTGCTGTTTGGATCTGACGAATGTGGGAAAACCCCACTTATAGATCTCTTTGCCACTTTACAAAACACACAGCTTCCACTCTTCTGCTCCAGGCTTCCGTCACTGCACAGACAATCCTCGGACTCCTTCCTTTATTGGCGTCAGGGTCTGCTCTGCATTTCCTCCCATCCCCATGATACCCAAAACGCTGTTCAAATTACAAGCTGGCAAGTGCTCCCTGATCCTCATAGCCCTCTTTTGGCCTCATCAACCATAGTTTCCTCTGATGCTTTGATTTGTGCAGACCGAACCTCTCAGCCTCAGATGTGCGCCCAAACTCGTCTCTCAGGACCAAGGGACGCTTCTCCATACCAATCTTCACTCCCTACGCCTCACAGCATGGCTGCTGAAGGGTCTAGTACTTGCTGACCTCAACCTGCCACAGGAGGTCAAAGATATCCTCCTTGCATCGCATAAGGATTCCACCAGGCGATCTTTTGCCTTCAAGTGGCGTAGGTTTGCCCTCTGGTGCTCCCCACCTTTTCTTGCCCGGTGGAGTCCTTTCTACAAAATCTCTTCCACTTATCCTTGGCAGGTCTTAAAAATAACTCAGTGAAAGTTCACCTTAGCGCCAATGTGACCTCTCACAAACCACTAGATGGACAGTCTATCTCCTTGCACCCCTTTGTAGCACACTTCATGTGGGGTCTCCTGCTGTCCAAGCCACCCATTAAGCCGCCTCCGGTGACCTGGGACCTCAATGTGCTTCTCACTCAACTTCTAAAGCCTCCTTTCAAGCCTTTAGCCACCACTTCTCTGAAGCTACTATTTTGGAAGGTAATTTTTCTCATTGCTGTCATTTCAGCAAGCTTCATCAATGAACTGCAGGCTCTGGTGGTGGATTTGCCCTAGACCCGGTTCTACTATGACAAGTTGGTTCTCTGTACTCATCCACATTTCCTTCCAAAAGTAGTTTCTTCCTTCCATCTAAACCAGTCAGTAGTCCTACTGATTTTCTTTCTGAGACCACATTGCTTCTCGGGCTGAAGCAGCGCTACATACCTTAGACTGCAAGCGAGTGCTAGTTTATTACTTAGATAGCACTAAGGTGCACCGAAAATCCTCTCAATTATTCATTTCCTTTGATCCCAGTCACCTCGAGCTACCAGTGACAAAATTAACTCTATCCAGATAAATAACAGATTGCATTTTATTTGCTTATGCACAAGCAAGGCTCTCTCTGGGGGGGCCACATTAATGTGTGGGCTATGGCAACTTCCATAGACAATCTCCATTCAGTATCCATTGATGAGATTTATCGGGCATCTACCTGTTCCTCCATTCATACTTTTGCTGCACACTGTTGTCTGGACACGGACTCCTGTCGGGAACTGTCTTTGGCCAGGTTGTACTCCAGCACCTCTTTGGGACTTAGACTCAACTCCTACCCTCCCGTGTCCCGGATTTTAAAAGTGACCATACTATCCTTATGGATGGTATAGCATCCAGAAATTGAGTCCAATGGGCCACATCGGGTCCACACTCTTTGGCTCTAAGCTTTAGCCTCAGGGTTCACACTACTCTCCCCCCCCCCCATGTTAATCTGGTACCTGGGAGCTAAGGAGTCCCATATGTGAAGACTGCATTCTTGCTTGTTCCTGGAGATAGCGCAGTTACTCATCTGAACAGGTGATCTCCGAGGACAGAAGGAGTCTGTCTTCACAAGCCACTCTCCTCCCCTAGAAAGTTGTAGGGTTGGTTAATTTTTTTTCTCTTCCTCTCAGCTGCAAACTCAGCTCAGGCGAGGTGTTGGGAAGGCAGGCACGAAGGCGCAGTGGAGTGCTCCCAAAGGCTTTCCTATTGGACGCTGGGGAGCATTCCTGCGGGGATCTGTCGGTGCCGACGTCACCCATATGTGAAGACCGATTCCTGCTGTTCCCGGAGATCACCTGTTAAAGGTGAGTAACTATGTTTTACTGCAGTGGGAATATACTTCTTCTGTTCAGACTGATTTGAATTGTTTATAAGTTGGTATGATCATGTCCTGGCGATGTCCCAGTTTTTATGCTATTTCCTTTTTTAATTGGTCTTGTTTTATTTGATTCTTCTGTGTCAAATATGTGCATATATAGTCCAAAGACATTTCACTGGCCACTTTCTCTTAGGAGATATTGGACATTAAGGGGTTGAACTGCAAGGGTGCCAGTAATGCAGACCACAACTTTAGTTGTGTGTTTTATTTCCTTTGGGGCCACAATTCACTGAAGTTTCCGTCTCTTTTTTGCCATCGGGGGGTTGGTTTTACCCTTTTGGGGTTGGAGCTGCTTTCTCCGTTTCTGCTTTGCCAACAAGCTACTGGATTCTGGTGCCTAAGGAGGGAGCTCTGCTACATGACATCAGAAGTCTGACATGCTCAGTCCTCAGTTGCTGGTGGAGGGAGACAACCCACACGTGCTGGACTGGACTGGAGGGACTCGAGGAAAGGCAATTAGATATGGTCTAATTTTGCCTTGTGTTTTATAAGTCCTGTGTTTAATATTACATTTTAAATGTAAATTTGTTTTTTTAACTTATATGCTGCTAGAATTTTTATTACAGTACTTGGTATTCATGATTTTGTTTTCTATATGTATTTTCCCCTCTTCAGATAACATTTTGCCCTTGCATCCATGTGTTTTGTTGCAATCTGGTATTTTTTTAACTTTTCATGTTTCTATATACCTTTTGTTCATGCATTTAATGTCTATATTGTATTTTAGACCCCTAATGGAAACTTTGAGCCAAAACCTGGCCAGTTAGGGCTTTTTTAAACATAAACGGGACCTTTTCATAATTAAAAGTGGTCTTGTCCTCATTCCAGGGTCTGTTTCTGCCCCTTCTGTCTGTGACTGTCTCTTTTTTGTGGAGTTATACAGATGCAAAACCAGAAAAGGTACAACGGGGAGAGATGGGAAGACATGTTAGATACAGGTAGACTGAGCGTCTTTCAGTGATGTCATCAGGTGGTATAACCATTGGTAAAGCACTGAGAGAAGCCAGTAATTGTCTCCAGCAGATGGCAAGTTGTCTGTTAACTGGTGCAGCAGTGCTGATAGGCCTGGCTCTCCTGGCTCACACTACGGTGCAGTGGCATAGGATTGAGTCAGCTAGGGCCCTATGGAACTGAGTGAGATCATGCCCTTGACTCTTTGAGCTGACAGCTGCCTAGGATCCAGCACTGTTTCTTTCAGGTTACTAGCACTTGTGGGCAGAAGAAAAGCAGGACGATTCTGCAGGCCCTCTGAGAGAGGTTGGTAAGTTGGACCCAAGCCCCTCTTCCCTCTTGCTGTCTTTATCTGCTTACAATTTTTTTCCAAATTTTAAATCCTTTTTTCCATATTGTCCCTCCAGTCCAGTTCAGAACTCGTGGGTTGTGTCTTTTCACCAGCAGCTGAGGACTGAACATGTCAGTTCTGATGTCACTGTACAAGAGCTCCCTCTTCAGTTTCTGACTCTAGTATCTCAGTCCTCGGCAGCTGAGGGAGCACCCCTTGTATAGTGGACTCCATAGAAGGACTTTGTACTCAAAAAGGAAAAAAAAAGGTGAAGAGGATCCCACAGGATGTTGTAAGAGGTGGTGTATGTATGTAGAAGCTGGGTTTCACCTCGTGGGGTGTGAGAGCTAGCAGTACGGCAGGGGCTGCTTATTTTCCCCCAGGATCTTGAGTGGATCTGGAGGAGTCCGGGAGGTTCAACTACCTGGTAGTCCAGGTACCTTCCCCCCCCCCCCCAAGCTGGACTATCCATCTAGTCTATCAGTAGATCCCTTGGCTTCCCTCAGTTTGGTTCTGCGTGTCTGGCTGTCAGCTGCCTCTGTTTCACATGAAGAATTTTGTGTAAAGATAAAGAGCAAGCCACCAGTATAAAGAAACTGTCTGCGATAGAAAGTGAAAGTAATTGGTTGGCACTGTGAGTAGCATTGTTTCTGTGGTCCGGGGCTGTTTTGTCGGTGTGAATGGTTCGGCGGGGGTGGGGGGGGGGGGAGGGCAGTGTCAATGGTCGATGCTCTCTTACTTGGGTCATCTATGGGGTTTCTGCATGTGCGTGGCTTTCTCTGTTGGCTGTGGGTGTGGGGGAAACTGTGGTTTAGCTGAACAAGGGCTGTGCCGAGTGTGTAGCAGGGCAGGAAGATCACTGGAAAGAACTTTTTGACTTCAGAATCATGCAGGCTCGATGGGAGGAGCAGGAGGCTAGCGTGGCAGGCTCTGCGTTTCTTGCAGTTTTGGCAGGAATAGCGGCCATTTCAGATACAGCAGCCATTTCCTCGAGGACTTAGCAGCCAGCAAGAAATAAAGCAAAATTACAAGGCAAAATGATTTCAGCACTGCGGATAGCATCCAGCAGGCAGTCAGGCTCGGCTGAGCATGTTTCCCCCTGATTTCCTACTTTCTTTGCACAAAGCCTATTGTTTGAAAAAGAAGCAGATGGAACGTGCTAACCAGGATACTTTGCCTTCTGTTATGCCTAGTGACACCCTGCAGGAAGGAAGCCCCAAAGGGGGGCACCGCATAAAAAGAAATCTAAAGGGGAAACCAACCTCCCCACGGTCCCAGGGCTCGGAGGAGTTAGGAGAAGGCCCCTGGGGGCCTCTGAATGGAGTGGAACGGATAAACGTGGATCAATTGTTTACGCTATCAGAGTATAGAAAGACTAGGGGACATGTAATGAAGCTACAGGGTAAACTATTTAAGACAAATAAGAGAAAATATTTTTTCACTCAACGTGTAATCAAACTCTGGAATCTGTTACCGGAGGATGTAGTAAGGGCTGTTAGTATAGCTGGGTTTAAAAAAGGTTTGGACAAGTTCCTGGAGGAAAGGTCCATAAACCACTATTAAAAAGGGACCCAGGATATCAATGCTTGACCCAGTACAAGCATTGTGGAACCTGTGTCTTTGGGGATATTGCTAGGTACGTATAACCTAGATTGGCCACTGTTGGAAACAGGATACTGGGCTTGATAGACCTCGGTCTGACCCAGTATGGCATGTCTTATGTTCTTATGTTCTTATGTCCAGGAATTGGAGAAGGGGGAGATTCCTGTGGGGAGATACCCTAATGTTTTTTAAGTGTTCCACAGGGAGGAGCTTGCAGCCCTCATTAGTCATTCACTGGCTGCTTTGAACATTGTACTCTCTCTGATGCTGGCAGAGGAGCCCTTGGTTGACCCCTTGTTGCAGGGATTCCAAGCATCCCAGAAATGTTTTCCTGTACACAAAGTAATCGAGAAAATGATTTGAAACTGAATGGGAGGTGCCCAAAGTGGGCCTCAAAAGGGGACGAGTGATGGAGCACCTTTACCCTATTTCACTAGAGGAAAAGGACCATCTCCAGGAACAAGCAGGAATGAGTCTTCACATATGGGTATCGTCGGTACCGATGGAGCCCGCGCAGGAACGCTCCTCAGCGTCCAATAGGAACACTTTTGGGAGCGTGCATCCACGCATGCGCACTGCCTTCCCGCCTATCTACTTCCCTCTCTTCAGTTCTTCATTTTCCGCGGAGCCGACAGGACGTGCACCCTGTCACCGCAGAAAATTCTACTTTATTTTTTTAGTTTTTGTGGTCGCACCTGCATACTTCGACGCCCACCGGTACCACCGGTCTTTGTTTCTTTGTTTCTTTCTTAAAAAAAAAAAAAGACACAAAACTTGTGTTTTTCAGTCAGGGGTTTTTCCCCTGCTTGGTGCTTGGCGCCATTTTGGCCACTAGGCCTCTTCTTTTCAACATGGAGAAACCAGCTACTGGTTTCAAGAAATGTTCAAAGTGTGCCAGCACCATTTCTGTCACAGACACCCATGACTGGTGTCTTAAATGTTTAGGTCCTGACCATTGCCCAGCGGAGTGTCTCTCCTGCAGGAAGCTGACTAAAAGAAGTCTTCAGAATCGAGCAAATCAACTCTGTGCCCTGTTTGCATCGGACACGATGTCGGTAGCATCAGTGTCCTCCAGGGCCTCTACATCTTCCCAGGGATCTCAGGTAACTAAACATAAATCTAAGTCAAGCCGGTCCTCAAGAGGTAGATCTCCCTCTAAGTATCGAGATGCCTCTGGCGTTGCCCTCGAGGATCCTGCACCGGCAAAACAGCCCCGGCGGGAGTCTTTGGGCTCCAAAGCATTATTGGGGCTCCAGGATGTTCTCGAGACTTGGGCCTCGATGGACGTTCCTGCTCCATGCTCGGGGGTTGTGGCCGTTTCCATCGGTACCGACACCCCGGCATCGGAAATGGTAATGGATAAAAGACTCCTTGCCATTGAACGTAGTCTAGCGAATCTTTTGGCTACTTCGGTACCGCTAAAGTCGCTGCAGACCGTTCCACAGGCACCAGTATCGCTGTCGGTACAGGTGCCGGTACCCTCGGTACCTGCTTCGGCAGGCTTACTTCCCCCGATGCCGAGTTTAGAATCACATTCAAGCATGGGGGGATCAGGTACCGACTCGCTTCGGTACCGACCTCGAGCAGTACCGAAGACAGCTTTTGAAGGAGAACCCGGTGCTTCCTCCCTTTGAGTCTTCAGATTCTGATGACTCAGATGACTCCACCGGTACCAGAGCTGAACTTTTACAAGATTCAACTCTTTCTCTTCAATGTAGGATGTCTCCTCCTGAGGACATGTCTTTTCACGATTTTGTGCGTGATATGGCAAGGGCTCTTGCCATTACAGTGGTTCCTGAAAAAGAGCCTAGGGCAGAAGAATTAAGAATTCTACAATACCCCTTGGCTCCAAAGGAAGCAGCTATGCTCCCTATACATCAGATCTTGCATGATCTAATGTTACGAATGTGGGAAACTCCTTTAACAGTAACCCCACATTCTAAACGTCTTGACACTATGTATAGAGTGCCACCTTGTCCAGGTTTTCAAAAGACTCAACTACCACACCACTCTATGGTGGTGGAGTCTGCCATGAGACTGATTAAGAGTACAAAGAGAAACTCTTCTAATCCACCAGGTCGTGAATCCTAGAACCCTGGATGCTTTTGGGCGTAGATGCTTTCAGGCATCCATGCTTTCAGCAAGGATTAGTTCCTATATTTTATACATGGGAATGTTTCTTGAGGAGGTTACAAAAACCTTAGAGCTTTTGAACCCTTCTTCAAGAGGATAAAAGAGCAGACCATTTATTACTAGTCAAACATGCTCAGAACGTCTCTAAGTTCATGAATCGTGCTACCTTTGACTGTTTTGAATGTATTAGCAGGACTTCTGCTATAGCTATAGGAGCACGACGGATTGCCTGGCTCCAAGCTTCTGACTTGGAGGAATGGGTGCAGGAAAAGCTGGGGAATATTCCTTGCACTGGAGAAAATCTTTTTGGCAAGGATTGGCAATCTAAGGCTAATCAGCTTGACACTGATAATGCCACTTTGAATAGATTGTCAAAAATTTCTACTAACCCAGCTAAGAAAAAGTCCTTTAAGAAACCTTTCTTCTCTAAGAAGAAAAAGTTCTATCCATCTTCCACCCAACAGACATATGTTCCCCAAAAAGGGCAACAACAGACGAGACAAAGAAAACCCAAACCTCAGCCGGCTCAGCAGACGCAGCCCCCTCAGGGTTTTTGACTCTTGTCTAGAGAACTTACTCTTTCTTCCTGTGTTGGGGCTGGAACCTCTAAACATTCCAGGCCATATCTGCCGCTTTGCCAACAGATGGCAACAAATCACATCAGAGGCCTGGATTTTGTCCATAGTGAGTCTGGGGTGCAAGCTTCGTTTCCTCAGCTTGCCACCACCCACACTAGTAAAACAGTTCAACTCTCAAACTCTAGGCATAGACCTCTTGCTACAAGAAGTCTCTAGTCTTCTAGCTCAAGGAGCTATAGAAGAGGTTCGTCTATACCAACAAGGCACAGGGTTTTACTCCCCCTATTTTCTCATTCCAAAAAAAACAGGGGGTTTAAAGCCAATCCTAGATCTCAGAGAGCTGAACAAATATCTAGTCCGAGAGAAGTTCAAAATGCTTTCCCTCGGCTCTCTTCTACCATACCTTCACAGGCAAGATTGGCTATGTTCTCTAGATTTAAAAGACGCCTACATGCATATCCTTATTCATGTAGATCACAGGAAATTCCTTTGGTTCCTAGTCCAAGGAAGACATTTCCAGTACAGAGTCCTTCCCTTTGGGCTGGTCTCGGCTCCAAGGGTCTTCACAAAATGCATGTCAGTAATAGCAGCATTCATGAGGACCCTGGGGATTTTTGTCTTCCCTTACTTGGACGATTGGCTAATCCAAGCACAGTCATCTCAAGAAGCTCATCAGGCCCTGTTACGAGCAAAACAAATACTCCAGTATTTGGGATTGGTCATAAATCTTCCAAAGTCCCAGCTCGCCCCATCTCAAACTCTCGAGTTTATAGGTGCTCGCTTGGACACACAGCTTGCAAGGGCTTTCCTGCCCCAACCACGCTGTCTGCGAATCATCGAGCTAGCATCTCAAGCAGCGCTGCAGACCTTCCTCACTGCTTGACAGATGCTTCGCCTACTAGGTCACATGGCATCTACTGTCCATGTATTACCTTATGCTCGTCTTCACGTGAGAGCGGCCCAGTGGACCTTAGCTTCCCAGTGGTCCCAGGCCTCAGGAAGCCTTTCAGACAAAATCAGGGTTACCACACGCCTGATTCTGTCTCTCCATTGGTGGCAATCTCTGGAAAACCTTTTAATAGGCTCTCCTTTCCAGCAGCCACAACCTCAGGCTATCCTCACAACAGATGCCTCCAAGATGGGTTGGGGAGCCCACTTGGACAGTCTATCAACGCAGGGCCTTTGGTCTTCACAGGAGGCTCTTCTTCATATAAACCTCCTAGAACTCAGAGCCATCTCCAATGCTATTCGAGTCTTTTGCACCCAGCTCATAAACAAAACCGTTCTGGTGCAAATAGATAATCAAGTAGCCATGTTTTATCTCAACAAACAAGGCGGAACAGGCTCTCTGCATCTATGCAACGAAGCTCTGCGACTATGGGCCTTTGCCAGAGAGCATCACATTCATCTGCAAGCAGTCTATCTTCCAGGTGTTCAAAACGTTTGGGCAGACAGACTCAGTCGAGTACTCCTGCCACACAAGTGGTCACTCCACTCTTATCATCTTGCTTGAGTTTTTCGTGTCTGGGGTACACCAGACATAGACCTCTTTGCAAGTCCACAGAATGCCAAACTTCCCCGGTTTTGTTCCAGACTTCCAGCACAGAACTGTCAAACCAGGGATGCATTCCTGCTTCACTGGGGTCAGGATTTCCTATATGCATTTCCACCAATCCCTCTAATCCCCAAAACCTTATTCAAACTCCAGAGGGACAAGGGACGCATGATACTCATAGCGCCTTCCTGGCCGAGGCAAACGTGGTCTCCTCTTCTCTTGCATCTCTCTCAAGCCACCCCTCTTAGGGAGTTAGGGAGTGCCCCAGATCTTCTGTCCCAGGACAACGGATCTCTACTGCACCCCAGTCCCCAGTCCCTACCTCTCAAGGCCTGGTTACTCAAGGGCTAGACTTTCAGGATCTAGACCTGTCTCAACAAGTGAAGGACATTCTTCTGGCCTCCAGGAAACCTTCCACAAGACGTTCTTACGCTTTTAAGTGGAAAAGGTTTTCTTCCTGGTGTAATCAGAGGGGACTTAATTCCTTTTTGGTATCAGTAGACTCTCTTCTAGAGTATCTCCTTCATTTGTCGGCTTCTGGTCTTCAGACCAATTCTGTTAGAGTTCATCTTAGTGCTATGGCTGCATCTCATAAGCACTTAGATGGACAACCAATTTCCTGTCATCCATTTATTTCTAGATTTATGAGATGACTTCTTCTAACAAAACCTCCTATTAGACCACCTCCAGTGGCATGGGATCTTAACCTTGTTCTAGGTGTGCTCATGGAGCCACCTTTTGAGCCTTTGGCTACTTCGGATCTTAAGTTTCTTTCATGGAAAGTTGCTTTCCTGATTGCCATCACTTCTGCTAGACGCATTAGTGAATTTCAGGCTTTAATGGCTGATCCGCCTTATACAAGGTTTCATCATGATAAGGTGGTTCTTAGGACCCATCCTCGTTTTCTCCCAAAGGTGGTTTCACCTTTTCATCTAAACCAGTCAGTTTATCTTCCTGTTTTCTTTCCTAGGCCTCATTCCTCCTCTGCGGAAAGGAAACTTCATACTTTGGACTGTAAAAGAGGTCTAGCTTTTTATCTCCAAAGGACCCAGCCTCACAGAAAGTCTTCTCAACTTTTTGTGGCTTTTGACTCTAGCCATTTAGGACTTCCTGTTACTAAAAGAACCCTCTCTAAATGGATTGCAGATTGTATTTCCTATACGTATCAAAGTAAAGGAATACCTCTTGAAGGCCATGTCACAGCTCATAATGTCAGAGCCATGGCAGCCTCAACAGCTAACCTTCGCTCAGTGGCTATTGATGAAATCTGCAAAGCAGCAACTTGGGCCTCAGTACATACTTTCACTGCCCATTATTGTCTGGACAAGGACTCCCGCCGGGATGCCTTGTTTGGTCAAGTTGTTCTGCAGCACCTTTTCCATTCATAGTTCAGCTCCTACCCTCCATCCACTTGGATGCCTGAGGTCCCTGGGGGAAGCATGGCCCATCTACATAGATTTGCTACATGCTGGGTCTTCCCTAGACATCTTTCAGCTCGGGAGTCCTCATATGTGAAGACTCATTCCTGCTTGTTCCTGGAGATAGCGTAGTTACTCACCTGTAACAGGTGATCTCTGGGAACAGCAGAAATAAGTCTTCACAACCCACCCACCTCCCCTAGGAATTGCCTTTCTCTCTCTCTTTCTCTATTTTTATCTACTTCTCTCCTTCGGTCTCAGCTTTAAACTCAACTGAAGAGAGGGAGGTAGATAGGCGGGAAGGCAGCGTGCATGCGTGGATGCACGCTCCCAAAAGCGTTCCTATTGGACGCTGGGGAGCGTTCCTGCGCAGGCTCCGTCGGTACCGACGATACCCATATGTGAAGACTTATTCCTGCTGTTCCCGGAGATCACCTGATCTCCAGGAACAAGCAGGAATGAGTTCTCACATATGGGTACGTCGGTACCGACGGAGCCTGCGCGGGAACGCTCCCCAGCTTCCCAAAAAGGAAAGCTTTTGGGAGCATCCCACAGCGCCTGCGTGCTGCCTTCCCGCCTTTCCTAACCAACTCTCCTCAGTTCTTCTTTTCCGCGGAGCCAGCAGGTCGTGTTCCTGTCACCGCTGAAGAAGTTCTTTATTTTAATTTATTTCTCTGGCCGCGTGTCTGCCTTCCCCGACTCCGGACCGGTACCGCCGGTCTTTTTCTTTTCTTTTCTTTCTAAAAAAAAAATATATATATATTTTTTCCTCACTTGGTGTATTTTTCTTCTTAGGCCTCCAGGCCCACAAGAAAATTTTCCCTCATGGAAAAACCAGCCTCCGGGTTCAATAAATGCACTAAGTGTAGCGGTACTATTTCTGTTAGATACCCATGAATGGTGTCTTAAATGTTTGGGTCCTGAACACTCCATTCCGGATTGCCAGTCCTGCTCTCTAATGTCTAAACGGGGGTTACAGAACCGAGCAGCCAAGCTCCATGTGCTGTTTCCCACGGATGCACCGGCGGTGGCATCGACATCTTCCAGGTCGTCTTCTCCTGATGGATCTCAGGTAACCAAACATAAACCAAGCAGGTCCTCAAAGGGCAAATCTCACTCTAAGCATCGAGATGCCTCCGGGCTTGCCCTTGAGGATCCTGCCCCAGCCAAACAACCCCGGCGGGAAGCTCCGGCTTCCAAAGCTCCTCCTATGGGGTTACAGGTTGACATCGATGGCACGGCCTCGACCGATCACCTGTTAGATTGCTCTGGGGTACCGGCACTTTCTCCTGGTACCGACATCCAGGCAGTCGTGGCGTCTGGATCACACTGTTCAATCCATGCAGCAGGCTATAACGGCCTTTATTAAAGCTGCGACGCTGATGGTACCGCAACGAGCCACGTTGTCGGTACCAGCTCCGGTACCGGTACCAGTGCCGATACCGGTACCAACTGCATCGACATCGACCAGGATACCGACTCCGGTTCCTTGTCCAGGGCTATTTCTCGGTACCGATCTGGTACCGGGGATGCCCGATGTCGGCACCGATCGATACGCGTATCGATCGTTAGAAGCTGACAGACGATACTTCGATTCCTCTGATGATTCTGATTCATCAGATGAGTCTCCTGAAGTATCCATTACCCTACCTGAGGAGCCTACTTCTCCAAAGAGGAGAATGTCTCCTCCAGAGGATTTGTCCTTCCAAGACTTCATAATAGAAATGGCTAAAGGACTCTCTATTTCAGTAACCTCTGAAACAGAGCCTAGAGCAACAAAATTAGATATTTTAGGATACTCTAGGGCTCCTAGAGAGGCAGTCACCTTACCAATTCATGAAATTCTTCATGAACATATGATTGACTTATGGGAGACTCCTCTCACCCTTTCTCCTCATTCTCGTAGATTGGACACTATGTACCGTGTCCCTCCTTGCCCTGGATTTCAGAAAACTCAGCTTCCTCACCATTCCATTGTGGTGCAGTCAGCTATGAAAAGGATAAAGAGTACAAAAAGACACTCTTCTGCTCCACCAGGAAGAGAATGCAGGACTTGGATGCTTTTGGTAGGAAAATCTTCCAAGCCAGCATGCTTATTGCCAGAATCAACTCATAGCCTTTACATGGGTATGTTTCTAAAGGAAGTTGCACAAAAGCTGCACAATTTTCTCCCTTTTCTTCCAGAGGATAAAAGGGTGAGTTCCTCCTTTGGCTTAAGCATACTCAACTATAGCAAAAAAACCTCCGCACTGTAACTTGAAAGCATAGTACGTAACTAGTCTAAGACTTGATAACGTTGCAGAAATCAGATAGTATCCAAATTTACAAATACCACACTCTTTTAAGATAATAGCAAAAGGTCTCAGTTCACTTGGGTAGCCAATAGACTATCATGTAATCGTCTAATGGACTTATATCCCGATTAACATCAACGACCTTACTTCAAAGAGCGTAGATAAACATTGCTTTAAAGGATGATTCAGAAAATGTTGTTAGCTTTTAAAGAAAAAAGTGCTTAACTTTCAGGAAGACTAGACTTAGATTGTCCCAACGCTGACAGACGCGCCACTAAGTGCATTTCACCCTCTTGCAGGTTTCGTCAGGGGAATCTTGTAAAGCACTAAAAATAAATAAGATACAAGTTCATAGGTTACCAACTTTCAGTAGCAACTCTCAAAAATTAAGGAACACGATATTGAAAAACCACAGCATGTCGTGATACTGCACCTCAAACTCGGAAGATCCACTTTCACTTGCAAACAGTTTTTTCTGATGATTCATAAAAACGCCGCGCATGCGAAGTGGTTTTATAAAGCACATGCAGACATGGCAACCAACCAGCTGCCGACCTATAAGCACACCTCCCACTCAACTTTAGCATTGAGTCCTTCTGGGACTACTGACTGCAATTTAAAGATCCAACGTTGTTCATTGAATAGCAGGGTCTGCTCAAGAGATTTCCCACCACATGCTGCGTGGACCTGCATAATACAAAAACAGCGTAGATCAGAAAATTGATGATGTTGGAGACAATGGTCTACCATTGGCGCTTCCCTTCACTGGCACTTGAGTTTGCTTTTATGTTCAAGCATACGCGTTCTAAGCATGCGGCTAGTTTTTCCGACATACATTAAAGCACATGGACATCTAACAGCATACACCACCTGTGTAGATGTACAAGAGGTCATACTTCGCAATTTGTAGACTCTGCCGTGGTAGCTAAATTCTGACAATTCTTCAGTAACAGCACACGCTGTACAAGTGCCACATCTTCGATGCCCCACATTCACCGGGACTCCTTGTAGTGGTTCTGATCTCAAAACTGCCGGACACAATAGCTCCTTAAGATTTTTCTGTCTCGTCCAGACACATCGGACTTGGTATTGTTCGAGCCCTGGAATACTGTTAAGGACATTTTTATGTCGTTTGAGGCTATGTTGTAGGTGATGGCTGTATGGAGAAAAGGAGGTAATCAAATTAACATACCGCTCATCGAACCCCAAACTGCGAGTACTAGGTGGGTGTAGGATAGCCTCTCTGTCGAAATTGATCTTTTAGACCTTTAGCCTGAACCTTAAAATCTCGCATGTCTGAACAATTGCGACGATACCCTGATAATTGATGGTAACATTGGCTATTACCTCACTATATACTGTCATCCCACAATTGCAAGCTTACACAGTAGTGATGGAAGCGTTGACAAAGAGGGGCGATTTATCTTGTACCCAATTAGATTTTTTTGTCAGAACTAACCAAACTCACCTTGCATAATAATTTTTTTGTATTTGAGCAGGAACTTTACCATCAATTATCAGGGGTAGCGATGGGTGCAACATGCGCGCCATCTATTGCAAATTTATATATGCAATGGTTTGAGAATAAATGGCTGGAAGTCTCTCCATATAAAGCTTTTGTGAAATTGTGGAAAAGATATATTGACGACATCTTTGTCCTTTGGTGTGGTCCTGAGACGAAGCTACACTCCTTCTTTACATGGCTTAATGAGAGAGAAAGTAACATTAAATTTACGCTTACGCATAATGTTCAACAAGTCACTTTTTTGGACGTAGTGGTTCAGAAGACTGTAACTGGATGGAGCACTTCTGTACACCGGAAACAAACAGCTAAGAACACTTTTTTGCACTATTCTAGTGCACATCCCATGTCATTACGTAACAGCTTACCGCTGTCACAATTCATCCGGTATCGTCGCAATTGTTCAGACATGTGAGATTTTAAGGTTCAGGCTAAAGGTCTAAAAGATCAATTTCGACAGAGAGGCTATCCTGACAGAGTTATCAATAAGGCATATAAAAGAGCGTTATATAGTAATCGTGATCTATTTATTTATTTATTTTTATTTAACAGTTTCTTATATACCGCCCCTTCCAGAGATCTAATGCTACACCCACCTAGGAGAAGTTCAAGATGCTTTCTCTAGGCACTCTCCTTCCATACCTGCAGAGTCAGGATTGGTTTTGTTCTCTAGATCTCAAGGATGCGTACACTCATGTCCTCATCCATCCATCTCACAGAAAATTCCTACGTTTTCTGTTCCAGGGAAAACGTTACCAATACAGAGTGCTTCCTTTCTGTCTAGCCTCTGCTCTGAGAGTGTACACCAAATGCATGGCAATTGTTGCTGCATTTCTACGCACTCTGGGAATATTTGTCTTCCCATACCTGGACGACTGGCTCATCCGAGCTCCAACCCAGTCAGAGACTCAGATCTCCCTGAACCACACCAGGCGCATTCTGCAATACCTGGGACTTGTGGTAAACCTCCCAAAGTCCCAGCTCACCCCTACTCAGTCCCTGGAATTCATAGGGGCCTGGTTGGACACCACCTCTGCAAGGGCCTACCTTCCTCAGGCCCGTTGCCAACGTCTAGTGCAGTTAGCCTCCCAGATTCAGTCAAAGAGCCACTTAACTGCCAGGGAGATGCTACAGCTGCTAGGCCACATGGCTTCCACAGTACATGTGGTACCCTATGCTCGCCTACACATGAGAGCAGCTCAGTGGACTTTGTCCACCCATTGGACTCAAGCTTCAGGAGCTCTCTGACCAAATAGCAACCTCCAAACGTCTCTTTTGGTCTCTCCAGTGGTGGAGGTCCACTCAAAATCTGTTGCTGGGGTCCCCCTTCCAACCTGTGTTGCCCCAAGCAACCCTCACAACAGCTGCCTCCCAAACAGGTTGGGGAGCTCATCTACAAGACCTCTCCACCCAAGGCACTTGGTCTCCACAGGAGACCTCTCTTCATATCAACCACTTAGAGCTTCGTTGCAAAGCGACAGAGAGCCAGTTCCTCCTTGTTTGTTTATGTAAAACATGGCTAGTTGATTGTCCGTATGAATGAGGACTGTCTTGTAGCTGAGGAGGGTATGAAAGACCTTGAGAGCTAGGAACACTGCTCGAAGTTCCTAGCTCTCAAGGTCTTTCATACCCTCCTCAGCTACAAGACAGTCCTCATTCATACGGACAATCAAGTAGCCATGTTTTACATAAACAAACAAGGAGGAACTGGCTCTCTGTCGCTTTGCAACGAAGCTCTAAGATTATGGGCCTTTGCCAGAGAGCATCAGATCCATCTCCTGGCAGTATACCTCCCAGGAATCCAAAACTCTTGGGCAGACAGACTCAGTCGAGTTCTGCTTCCACACGAATGGTTCCTGCACATGGATCAGGTACTCAGAATCTTCCAAGAATGGGGAACCCCGGACATAGACCTCTTTGCAAGTCCGTGGAATGCCAAACTTCCCCGGTTCTGTTCCAGAATTCCGTGTCAGGGAGTTCAGGCCAAGGATGCCTTCCTCCTTCATTGGGGTCAGGGCTTCCTGTATGCCTTTCCACCCATTCCTTTGATTCCCAAGACTCTGTTCAAACTCCAGAGGGATCAAGGATCTATGATCCTCATAGCTCCACGGTGGCCACGCCAAGTGTGGTACCCTCTACTTCTGCATCTTTCCCAAGCCCCCTCCCTGGACTTGGGAGCTGCTCCAGACCTTCTGTCCCAGGAGGAAGGGACTTTGTGGCATATTCATATTCATTTATTTGATTGACCGCCCTTCATTGATAGGCAGAGCGGTTTACAATAAAAAATTACAAACGAAAGGCGCAAGGCCAGGAGTCGGAAAGGAAGTTACATATTAGATAGGAGAGAAAAGCGAGAACAGTAGCAGGAAGGATAGAGGGAGAGGCAAGAGGATCAAGGGTCGGTGGGGGGGGGAAGGTCAAAGGCAAGAGAACAGATGAGTCTTAAGGGAGCGCTTGAAGGTGGGGTAGTGAGGTTCGAGACGGAGAGGTGGGGGAAGGGAATTCCATAGAGCAGGGCCATTGAAAAAAAAAGCTGAAGATCGTGTGGACTGTAGATGGGCACGTGAGTGGGATGGTAGTACTAGTCGGTTGAGGTGGAAAGGGCGGGGGGGTGGCGGGGAGTGTGGAAACGGAGAAGATCAGCGAGGTATTGGGGGGTAGAGGTGTGGAGCGCCTTGTGAACTAGAGTAAGAAGTTTAAATTTGATGCGAAAGGGAATAGGGAGCCAATGAAGTTGGAAAAGAAGGGGAGTGACGTGATCCCGAGGAGAAGAATGGGTGATAAGACGAGCGGCAATGTTTTGGATGCGTTGGAGTAGTGAAAGTTGCAGCTTAGAGATACTGGAGAGAATGGAATTGGAGAAATCAATGCGGGAGATGACAAGGGTTAGTAACAGAGTAGTTAAGGCAGAGGGAGAAAGGAAAGGATGGACGGCACGAATCTGACGAAGGTGAAAGAAAGAGAGCCTAGAAATGTGAGACACATGTGCTGAAAAGGAGAGATCAGAATCAAAAAGAACCCCAAGATAGCGAAAAGTGGAAACTAATGAAATGGGTGCATTAGGGAAAGATGGAGCCAGGGAAGGGGGGTGGTGACCGTGGGAGAATCATATAGCTATAGTCTTCGAGAGGTTAAGGTGCAAGCAATTTTGTGTCAACCAGTCTGAAACGGCGGCTAAACAGGTATTAAGGGGAGCTAAGTCAGGGGAGACAGGGGAGGTGTGATGGAGGAGGAGTATATCGGCGTAGAAAAAAGCTATGATTCCGAATTGTTGAATGAGCAAAGTAAGCAGAGTGAGAAAGAGATTGAAGAGAAGGGGGGCCAGCACGGAGCCTTGAGGGACACCACAGACTAAAGGAAATGGTTCGGAGGAGGAGTGCGACGAGGATGACGGCAGAACAGCGGCAGAGCGGGAGAAGAGGAAGGAGTGAAACCATTGTAGTACAGTACTGCGAAGACCGGCGTCGTGTAAGCGGGACAGAAGAAGGGAATGGTCAACCAGATCGAAGGCAGCGGAGAGGTCAAGTGCAACCGCCACCGAAAAGTCACCCCGATCGTGAGCGATGTGTAAAGAGTCAGTGAAGGCTAAGAGGACAGTCTCCACACTGTGCCCAGAACGAGAGCCAGATTGACGTGGGTGGAGCAGATTGGTGGAGTCAAGGTGATGAATGAGTTGGGCAAAAACGATTTTCTCAAGCAGTTTGGAAAGGAAAGGGAGGTTAGAGACAGGACGGTAGTTGTTGGGGTCAAGAGGGTCAAGAGTAGATTTTTTTAGAAGGGGGCGGATGAGGGCATGTTTCCAGGGGGCAGGAAAGGATCCGGTGGAAAGACTGGAATTCAGCATAGTTTGAAGGTGGGGGAGGAGAGACAAGGAAGGAACAAGTAACCAGGAGGATGGGATGGGGTCAAGGGAACAGAAAGTTTTGTTTGAGGAGGTAATGAGATGGTGAAGCTCTGCAGTAGAGATAGGAGAAAAGGAGGACCAAGTGTGGGATAGTGGAGAAGTGGGAGGAGGAGATGCAACTGGGGGAGGGGAGGGAAGAGGTGGGGGGTGGGAGGGCAGGGAAGCCCTCAAGGTAGTGATTTTGTTGGAAAAGGCTGAGGCCAAGAGAGAGGGAGCAGGAAGGGGGTGAGGGGGTTGAGCTGGAGTGGAAGGATGAAGGGAGGTAAGAAAGTTAAGTGTAGAATATAGGTGGCGCGTCTGATTGGGTGCAGCAGCAATGGCGGCAGAGAAAAAGGTGGCCTTAGCGAGGTGAACTTGGGAACGATAGTAGAAATGTTGGGATTCAAAGAAGGAGAGAGAGACTGGAGAAGGGGATTTGCGCCAAAGCCTTTCGGCTCTGCGAAGTTGGGAACGTAGTAAACGAAGACCAGGGTGATACCAAGGGTGTGATGGGCGATGAGTGGACTGATAGGGACGAAGAGGGGCGATGTGGTCAAGAGCGGTGGAGAGAGAAGAGAACCAGGTTGACGCTTGAGAGGTAGGAGACAGGGAGGGGAAATCTACAGGGAGCAAGTCAGTAGCTGGGGGGAGTTGCTCGGCTAGGGAGGGTGTAAGGCGGCGAGAGAGGTGAGGGGGGGAAGGTGGTTTAGATGGAGTTACCAGAGCTCCGAGGTGGTAGCATGAAGCTGAAAGGCAAAGATGGTCAGACCATGGAAGAGAGTGAGAGGATAGGTTGGAAAGAGTGAGAGTGGAGGAAGAGGGGGTCAGGAAGAGATCTAGGGTGTGGCCAGCGGAATGGGTAGGGAAGGAGACATGTTGGAGAAGAGAAAAATCATGAAGGAGGGTAAGAAAGGCATGATCCCTGGGAGTAGAAGGGGAGTCGAGATGCAGGTTAAAATCTCCAGCAATGAGGAGGTGAGGATAAAGCAGGGAAAGGTCAGAGAGGGAACGAAGGAGAGAATCCCAGAGGTCAGAACGGAGAGCAGGGGGTGAGTAGACAAGAAGAATATGAATCGGAGGCGAAGTGTGGAGATGAAGGAGAAGAGCCTCAGGGTAAGAGAGTGATGGTGAAAAGAGCTGGGTGAAAGAAAGGGAAGGTGCAAGGATAGCAGCGACCCCACCACCGGCACGGCCGACGCGAGGGACAGAGGCCGCAGAGAACCCAGGAGGGAGACAGCGGTTGAGGAGGGCATCCTCCCCCTCCTTAAGCCACGTCTCAGTGAGAAGAGTGATGTCAAAGGAAGAGTGGGAAATAAGGTCCTGAATAAGTAAGGACTTGGATCTAAGAGAACGGCAGTTGAGAAGGCCAAGCTTAAAGGTAGGTGAGGAAAGGGCAGAGACCGTAGAGGGGGAGGAAAGAGGGGAACGCGAAGAAGAACAGGGAAGAAGATTATGATAACAACGGGAGCGTTGACCAGATTCGGGGGTGGACGGCGTCCCCAGTAAACCGGAATATGTGACATAGAGCAGTAAGGAGATAGAACAGGAGAAGGTTGAGAGTCAAATGTATTCAATACCTGAGAAAGCCAAATGGAAGTGCAGGAGGCAGATGAAGGCGGAGGTGTCAGGTCCCTCGGTCCGGTTGCAGCAGAAAGTAAAATAGCTGAAAGGAAGCAACAACAGGAGGCGAAATTAAAGTAGCGTCCTGCGCTACCGGAGCGGCCCCAAGGAGCATGTCGTGCTCCTTAGGCGCGCTCCTTCGGCGCACGCCTATGTCGCGCGCCGCGGCGACAAGCGCCGTAGGCGCTTCACATTTATAGCAGGAGGTCTGAGTACCTCTAATCGCGAGGCCGCGGGAACGCGGTCGCGTCACAGCAGGGGGTGGAGCCAGGCTGTTGGAAGGAGCCAGGCAGCAGGAGCGGATTGGACAGGCACTAGGAACAAAACAGAGGGATAGTAGACACAGCAGTAAATACAGCAAAAGCATCAGGAAACAGGCAAAGTAAACCTCTTCTCGTAGGCGCTTCACATTTATAGCAGGAGGTCTGAGTACCTCTAATCGCGCGGCCGCGGGAACGCGGTCGCGTCACAGCAGGGGGTGGAGTCAGGCTGTTGGAAGGAGCCAGGCAGCAGGAGCGGATTGGACAGGCACTCTAATCGCGCGGCCGCGGGAACGAGGTTGCGTCACAGCAGGGGGTGGAGTCAGGCTGTTGGAAGGAGCCAGGCAGCAGGAGCGGATTGGACATCCAAACCCCAAATCCCTTCACCTCAGAGCTTGGTTACTGAAGGCCTAGACCTTCAAGACTTAAATGTGTCTCAGCAAGTGAAGGGATATCCTCCATGCTTCCAGAAAACCTTCCACTAGGCGTTCCTATGCTTTTAAGTGGAAAAGATTTTCCATTTGGTGTGCTCAAAAGGGTCTTGACCCTCTGGCACTTCCTGTGAATTCTCTATTGGAATATCTCCTGCATCTCTCCAATGCAGGCCTTAAGACAAATTCAGTAAGGGTCCATTTGAGTGCTATTGCAGCATCCCTTAAGCCTCTCAATGGACAACCTATTTCCTCTCATCCTCTTATTGCAAGATTCATGAGAGGCCTAACTTTAACTAAACCTCCCATTTGACCTCCTCCGGTGGCATGGGACTTAAACTTGGTTCTTGGTCAGCTTATGAAGCCACCTTTTGAACCTTTAGCCACTACCTCCTTGAAATTTCTTTCCTGGAAGGTTATTTTCCTTATTGCACTCACTTCTGCTCGCCGCATCAGTGAATTGCAGGCCTTAGTGGCTAATCCACCTTACACAAGGTTCCATCATGATAAGGTAGTCCTTAGGACAAATCCACACTTTATGCCTAAAGTGGTCTCACCTTTTCATCTTAATCAAGAGGTATATTTACCTGTCTTTTTTCCAGCTCCTCATGCATCCAGTGCAGAGAGGAATCTTCATACCCTAGATTGTAAAAGAGCTCTAGCCTTTTACTTACACAGGACACAGCAACATAGAAAGTCTTCCCATCTTTTTGTTGATTTTTATCCTTCTCATTTAGGACTTCCAGTCTCTAAAAGAACACTGTCCAATTGGATTGCTCAGTGTATTTCTTTTGCTTACCAGAGTAAGAACCTTTCTCTGGAGGGCCATGTCACAGCTCACAATGTGAGGGCCATGGCCACCTCTATGGCTCATCTTCATTCTGTATCCATCGACCAGATCTGTCGAGCAGCCACTTGGGCCTCGGTTCATACCTTCACATCCCATTACTGCTTGGACAAGGACTCCCGCCGGGATGCCTTGTTTGGTCAGGCTGTCCTCAGACACCTGTTCCATTCTTGAACAACTCCTGCCCTCCTTCCCTGTATGGATGCCTGAGATCCATTGGAAGATGAGGAACCCTTCAGGGTCTCATATCCTTGGGGATCTCCCAGGCATCTTAGCTAGGGAGTCCCCATATGTGAGGACTCATTCCTGCTTGTTCCTGGAGATAGCACAGTTACTTACCTGTAACAGGTGATCTCTGGGAACAGCAGGAATTAGTCCTCACAACCCTCCCACCTCCCCTAGGAGTTGTATTTCTCTCTATCTTTCCTTTCCTCTCTCTCTCTATTGTCTCAGCTTTAAACTTGAACTGAGGAGAGTTGGTTAGGAAAGGCGGGAAGGCAGCGCGCAGGTGCTGTGGGATGCTCCCAAAAGCTTTCCTTTTTGGGAAGCTGGTGAGCGTTCCCGCGCAGGCTCCGTCTGTACCGACGTACCCATATGTGAGGACTAATTCCTGCTGTTCCCAGAGATCACCTGTTACAGGTAAGTAACTGTGCTGTCCTTCTACATCCAAAGTACTCAGGGCCACTGCAAAACTGCTCTGCTTTTTGTCTCATACAACGCCAGTTGTCTGGGGGAGACGGTGACCAAACGTACACTGTCCACCTGGGTGGCGGATTGTGTTGCTCTCATTGGAAGGCCATGTCATGGCTTACCGTGTCAGGACAATGGTGGCCTCGGTGGTGAACCTGCGCTCCATCCTGATAGTGGACATCTGTCGGGCCGTCACCTGGTCTTCAGTCCGTACCTCCGCAGCCCATTTCTGCCTGGAAAGAGAGTCCCGACGGGACACTGCCTTCGGCCAGGCTGCTCTGTAATCTTTTGGGGTTTAGGCATCTCCTACCCTCCAACCCTTCTGCGTTCAGGCTACTTGAGTGCCGGTTTCCTCTCTCTTGCTGCAGACATAGTACACACTGGACATTCCGTGCCTTGATCTGGGGACTGTACCTCTGGTGTGTCCTGTCTCTTACTTTGTAAGCACACTTGCTGCCTATCTGTCTTGGCAGATTTCACACTCTGGGCATTCTAGGGCTCACTTTATTTATTTGCTTTTATATACCGCACTCTTTAAAATCAGTGCGGTTTATAGATAACATTTTTATGCATAACAGGATGTCTGTTATGCACTTACAGTGAACGGGAGATAAAACTTGGATTTCAAACTGGGGGAACTATCTACAGTATCTACAGCTATTTACAGTATAAATATGAGTTGTCTGTGGCTTATCATTGCTTAGCTGTCATTGCTTTAATAGTGAAGAACTTAGGTGCTCTGTATCTGGCTCCAGAGGCTATGTCTTAGGCACATCATGGCTTAAGTGGGAGGAGGGGGGACTGTATGCTTGGTGTGATCCAGTGTTTGCCCTTGGCCTTCTGCACCCCCACATTTTTTCTCAGGCATAGCATGCAACAAGTATGCAGATTCCATTCTTTAGAGGTTGGACACATGTACTCTGTTTATGGGCCTGGAGGCTGCTTACTTTTTACACACTGTCTCTTGCTTAGGAGACTCTGTGCTTCACGCTTTGCTCGGCAGGCTGCGCTTTCACAGTGCTCCTGGTTTGCTCTGGTGTTTACTCGCCTCTTAAGGGGTTTGCTATTCAATTTTTAGCCATTAGGCTCTCTCTACCTAGCTGTTTGTTTTCCAGGTATTGCGCACATCGCTCAAGTTATTCGGCTTGAGGCCCCTCATTTATGGTCACTTGCTAAGGGCATTGTCTTGGGCTCTTCATTTAGTGAGCTGCTCTGTGACAAAGCACCTTCGTTTTTATATTGATCTTGTGACTTTGGGGCTGTCAGTCAGTATCCCCTAGGGTTAGTAGTCTGGTTTCAGTTCAGTAGCTTTCTTGGCTAAATTGGGGCAAGCATTCTACTGGTGGAGTTCCAGGACGGTAGAGTGTGCTTTGCTATGGGGCAATCTCCAGGAACAAGCAGGAATGAGTCTTCACATATGGGTATCGTCGGTACAGACGGAGCCTGCGCGGGAACGCTCCCCAGCGTCCAGTAAGAAAGCTTTTGGGAGCATCCCAGAGCGCCTGCGCGCTGCCTTCCCGCCTTTCCCAACCGCCTCTCTCCAGTTCTTCTTTTCCGTGGAGCCAGCAGGTCGTGTTCCTGTCACCGCAGAAGAAGTTCTTTCTTTTTTTCTTTATTTTTCTGTGTCGCGTCTGCCTTCTTCGACGTCAGACCGGTACCGCCGGTCTTTTCTTTTCTTTCTTTAAAAAAAAACCAAAAAAAAAAAACCTATTCTTTACTTCAACTGTGCATTTTCAGTTTGGGCCTTAGGCCTGAATATTTTTCTCCTCATGGAGAAGACCGCTTCCGGGTTCAAAAAGTGCACAAAATGTGGCGGTACTATTTCTGTCACCGACACCCATGATTGGTGTCTAAAATATTTTGGTCCTGACCATTCCATCACGGATTGTGTGTCCTGTACCATGATGTCTAAAAGAGGTCGGCAGAACCGAGCAGCCAAGCTCAGTACCCTGTTTCCCTCTGATGCAGCCTCGGTGGCATCGACGTCTTCCAGGGCTGCTTCTTCCTCCCATGGATCTCAGGTAACCAAACATAAATCTAGCCGGTCCTCGAAGGGCAAATCTCCCTCTAAGCATCGAGATGCCTCCGGGCTTGTCCTCGAGGATCCTGCACCGGCAAAATTACCCCGGCGGGAAGCTCCAGCTTCCAAAGCATTGTCTATGGCGTCACAGGTTGACATTGATGGCTCGGCCTCGACCGATCACCTGTTGCCGTGTTCTGGGGTACCGGTGGCCTCCACTGGTACCGACATCCAGACTCTGGTGGCGTCCATGGATCAGAAGATTCTGTCCATGCAGCGCACCCTAACGGCGTTTATGCAGGCTGCGACGCCTCCGGTACCGCAACAATCTCCGTGCCGGCTCCGGCACCGGCATCATTCCCGGTGCCAGTACCGATTGCATCGACATCGGCTTCGGTGTCGACTGCAACGGTACCCTGTCCTATGATGCCCATCGGTACCGAACCGGTACCGCTTACTCCCGATGTCGATCCCACTCGGTATGCATATCGGGCTTTACAAGAGCATCCAGACAGGCGATACTTCGATTCCTCCGAAGACTCTGACGAGTCGGAGGCTTCTGTCGAGGCATCGGTACTTCTTCCTCAGGAGTCTTCTTCTCCAAAGCGAAGAATGTCTCTTCCAGAAGACTTGTCTTTTCAAGACTTCATTAGGGAAGTGGCTAGGGGCCTCTCCATTACAGTGGCCTCTGAGTCAGAGCCTAGAGCCAAACAATTAGATATTTTGCAATATCCTAAGGCTCCTAAAGAGGCTGCTACCTTACCTATTCATGAGATTCTTTATGATCTCATGTTGAGCATGTGGGAGACTCCTCTTACTACCTCTCCTCATTCTCGTAGGGTTAGACACCATGTACCGTGTCCCTCCTTGCCCTGGCTTTCATAAGACTCAGCTTCCTCGCCACTTTATTGTGGTAGAGTCTGCCATGAAGAAAATAAAGAGTGCAAAAAGACACTCATCTAATCCTCCAGGACGTGAATGCAGGACCCTAGATGCTTTTGGCCGAAGGGTTTTCCAAGCTAATATGCTTGCTGCCAGAATCAACTCCTATAGTCTGTATATGGGGATGTTTCTAAAAGAAGTCACAGATCATCTGCAGACTTTAGCTCCTTTTATTTCTGAAGATAAAAGGCAGGAATTTCTCACTTGGCTCAAACATGCCCAGGATGTTTCCAAATTTTCGAACCGTGCAGCCTTTGACTCTTTTGAGTGTGTAAGCAGAGCCTCGGCTATTGCCATAGGTGCACGCAGAATTGCTTGGTTACAAGCCTCTGATTTGGAACTCTGGGTCCAAGATGAATTGGGAAATCTTCCTTGTACAGGTGAAAACCTTTTTGGCAATGATTGGCAAGCAAAGGCCACTCAGGTGGATGCTGAGAACTCTGCTTTGGATCGACTTTCAAAGTATACCTCTGCTCCTGTTAAGAAAAGATTGTTCAAAAAGACATCTTTTTCTAAAAAGGGAAGATACTATCCTGCTTATGGTCAGCAGGCATCTTCTGCAGGTCGTTTTGCTGCAAAGCGTCAGAAACCACCTAAACAGGCCAAGTCAAAGGCTGCCAGGCCTCCCACGGCCCAGCAGCCTCAGCCTCCTCAGGGCCTTTGACTTGCAACTAGAGAACCCAGCCTTTCTAGCTCTGGAAGAACCAGAGCCCCTCACCATTCCAGGAAGGTTGGCTTACTTTGCTCCCAGATGGAAGCAAATCACAGCAGAGCAATGGACCATCTCCATCATAAGGGAAGGGTACAAGCTCCATTTCTTAAGCCTTCCTTCTCACACCATGGTGAAACATTTCAATTCTCCAACATCTCTCCTCAACCTTCTGGGTTATGAGATTGCTACCCTTCTTGCCCAAGGGGCAATAGAAGAAGTGCCTCTTCTTCAACAGGGCTCAGGGTTCTACTCCCCTTATTTTCTTATTCCAAAGAAAACAGGGGGCTACAGACCCATATTAGATCTCAGAGAATTGAACAGGTTTCTATTCAAGGAGAAATTCAAGATTTCTCTCAGTGCTCTGCTTCCATACCTTCAGAGTCAAGACTGGCTTTGTTCTCTAGATCTCAAGGACGCATACACCCATGTCCTCATCCATCCAACACACAGAAGGTTCCTTCGGTTCCTTTTTCAAGGAAAGCACTACCAGTACAGGGTGCTTCCTTTCGGTCTGGCCTCTGCACCAAGGGTGTTCACGAAATGCATGGCAGTGGTAGCTGCATTTCTACGCACTCTAGGAATATTCGTATTCCCATATCTGGACGACTGGCTCATTTGAGCTCCATCCCAGTCAGAGGCATACTTGTCTAACCTGCACAATGCGTGTCCTTCAGTATTTGGGACTGGTAATGAACATCCCAAAATCCAATCTCACCCCTACTCAGTCTCTGGAGTTTATAGGGGCCTTACTGGATACCACAACTGCAAGGGCCTATCTTCCTCAGGCCCGTTGCCTACGCTTGGTGCAGTTAGCCTCCCAGATACAGTTAAAGTCCCATTTAACTGCTCGAGAGATGTTACAACTATTAGGCCACATGGCATCCACCGTGCATGTGGTTCCATATGCTCGCCTTCACATGTGGTCAGCTCAATGGACTTTGTCCACCCAATGGACTCAGGCATCAGGTTGCCTGTCAGACAAAATAGCAAACTCCAGTCGCCTTTTTTGGTCTCTCCAGTGGTGGAAATCCTCTCCAAATCTGTTGCTGGAGTCCCCTTTTCAGTAGTCGTTACCCCAAGCAACTCTTACAACAGATGCTTCTCCAATGGGTTGGGGAGCTCATCTGCAGGATCTCTCCACCCAGGGCATCTGGTCTCCACAGGAGACTTCCCTGCATATCAATCTCTTGGAACTCAGAGCAATATTCTTAGCGCTGAGTGTTCCATTCCCTGCTCAGCTACAGGACAGTCCTCATCCATACGGACAACCAAGTAGCCATGTTCTATGTAAACAAGCAGGGCGGGACTGGCTCTCTGTCGCTTTGCAACGAAGCTTTGTGACTGTGGGCCTTCGCCAGAGAGCATCACATCCATCTTCTGGCAGTATATCTTCCAGGCGTTCAAAACTCTTGGGTGGACAGACTCAGTCGAGTTCTGCTTCCACACGAGTGGTCCCTCCACATGGACCAGGTAGCCAGGATTTTTCGAATTTGGGGAACCCCGGACATAAACCTCTTTGCAAGTCCGTGGAATGCCAAACTTCCCCGGTTCTGTTCCAGAATTTCGTGTCAGGGAGTTCAGACCAAGGATGCTTTCCTCCTTCACTGGGGTCAAGACTTCCTTTATGCCTTTCCACCCATTCCCCTAATTCCCAAAACTCTTTTCAAGCTTCAGAGAGATCGAGGGACCATGATCCTCATAGCACCACATTGACCACGCCAAATGTGGTACCCTCTACTTCTGCATCTCTCTCAAGCTCCTTCCCTGGACTTGGGCTCTGCACCAGACCTTCTATCCCAGGAAGAAGGAACGTTGTGGCACCCAAACCCCCAGTCTCTCCATCTCAGGGCTTGGTTGCTGAGGGCCTAGACCTTCAAGATTTTCATCTCTCTCAGCAGGTCAGAGATGTTATTCATGCCTCTAGAAAGCCTTCTACTAGACGTTCCTATGCTTTCAAATGGAAAGGATTTACCATTTGGTGTTCAGGAAAGGGTCTTAACCCCCTTGCAATACCTTTGAATTCTTTACTAGAGTATCTCCTGCATCTATCCCATGCAGGTCTGAAAACAAATTCGGTAAGAGTCCATTTGAGTGCTATTGCAGCGTCCCTCAAGCCTCTCAATGGACAGCCTATTTCCTCTCACCCTCTTATAGCAAGATTCATGAGAGGCCTTCTTCTAACTAAACCTCCCATTAGACCACGTCCAGTGGCATGGGACTTAAACCTGGTTCTTGGCCAGCTTATGAAGCCACCCTTTGAACCTTTAGCCTCCACCTCCTTGAAATTTCTTTCTTGGAAAGTTATTTTTCTCATTGTAGTCACCTCAGCACGCCGCATCAGTGAATTGCAAGCTTTGGTGGCTAATCCACCTTATACTAGGTTCAGCACAGTTACTTACCTGTAACAGGTGATCTCTGGGAACAGCAGGAATTAGTCATCACATATGGGTACGTCGGCACCGACGGAGCCCGCGCGGGAAAGCTCCCCAGCTTTTCAGATTAAAAGCTTTTGGGGCCTCCCACTGCACATGCGCGCTGCCTTCCCGCCTTCCTGACCAGCTCTCGTCAGTTCGAGTTTAAAGCTGAGACAATAGAGAGAGAGGACAGGAAGATAGATAGATAGAGATACAACTCCTAGGGGAGGTGGGTGGGTTGTGATGACTAATTCCTGCTGTTCCCAGAGATCACCTGTTACAGGTAAGTAACTGTGCTATCTCCAGGAACAAGCAGGAATACGTCATCACATATGGGGACTCCCTAGCTAAGATGCCTGGGAGATCCCCCTCCAAGGGTAAACCATCTTCGCATGGATCTCAGGCATCCATCCAGGGAAGGTGGGCAGGAGTTGTTTAAGTATGGAACAGGTGTTTGAGGACAGCCTGACCAAACAAGGCATCCCGGCGGGAGTCCTTGTCCAAGCAGTAATGGGCTGTGAAGGTATGAACCGAGGCCCAAGTGGCTGCTCGACAGATCTGATCTATGGACACAGAGTGAAGATGAGCCATAGAAGTGGCCATGGCCCTCACATTGTGAGCTGTGACATGGCCCTCCATAGAAATGTTCTTACTCTGGTAAGCAAAAGAAATACACTGAGCGATCCAATTGGAAAGTGTACGCTTGGTGACTGGAAGTCCCAAATGAGAAGGATCAAAAGCCACGAAAAGTTGGGAAGACTTTCGATGTGGTTGAGTCCTGTTGAGGTAAAAGGCAAGAGCTCTTTACAATCCAGAGTATGAAGGTTCCTCTCTGCACTGGATGCATGAGGAGCAGGGAAAAAGACAGGTAGATATACCTCTTGATTAAGATGAAAAGGCGAGACCACTTTGGGCATAAAGTGGGGATTCGTCCTAAGGACCACCTTATCATGATGAAACCTAGTATAAGGTGGATGAGCCACTAAAGCCTGCAGTTCACTGATGCGGCGAGCCGAAGTGACTGCAATAAGGAAAACAACCTTCCAGGAAAGAAATTTGAAGGAGGTAGAGTCCAAAGGCTCAAAAGGTGGCTTCATAAGCTGACCTAGAACGAGGTTCAAATCCCATGCTACCGGAGGAGGTCGGATGGGAGGTTTAGTTAGTCAGGCCTCTCATGAAACGTGCAACAAGAGGATGAGAGGAGACAGGTTGTCCATTTATAGGTTTTAAGGATGCTGCAATAGCACTCAAATGGACCCTTACTGAATTCGTCTTAAGGCCTGCATTTGAAAGATGCAGGAGATAGTCCAAGAGGGAATTCAAAGGAAGTGCTAGAGGGTCAAGACCCTGCTGAGCACACCAAATGGAAAAACGTTTCCATTTGAAAGCATAAGAACGCCTCGTGGAAGGTTTCCTAGAGGCATGAAGGATATCTGTCACAGGTTGAGAAAGATTAAAGTCTTGAAGACTTAGGCCTTCAGTAACCAAGCTCTGAGATGTAGGGATTTGGGGTTTGGGTGCCACAAAGTCCCCTCCTCCTGAGACAGAAGGTCTGGCGCAGCTCCCAGGTCCAGGGAGGATCCCTGGGAGAGATGCAGAAGTAGAGGGAACCACACCTGGCGTGGCCAGCGGGGAGCTATGAGGATCATAGTCCCGTGATCCCTCTGGAGCTTGAACAGAGTCTTGGATATTAGAGGAATGGGTGGAAAGGCATAGAGGAATTCCTGACCCCAATGCAGGAGGAAGGCATCGTGGGCCTGAGCTCCCTGACACTGAGTTCTGGAACAGAACCGGGGAAGTTTGGCATTCCACGGACTTGCAAAGAGGTCTATGTCCGGGGTCCCCCATTCCTGAAAGATTCTGCGTATCTGGTCCATATGTAGGGACCATTCGTGTGGAAGCAGAACTCGACTGAGTCTGTCTGCACGAGAGTTTTGAACTCCTGGAAGATACACTGCAAGAAGGTGAATTTGATGCTCTCTGGCGAAGGCCCATATTCTGAGAGCTTCGTTGCAAAGCGACAGAGAGCCTGTCCCTCCTTGTTTGTTTATATAGAACATGGCTACCTGATTGTCTGTCTGAACTAGGACAGTCAGGTTGACAAGGAGGATATAGAAGACCTTGAGGGCAAGGTAAATCGCTCGCAGTTCCAGGAGGTTGATATGAAGGGTGGCCTCCTGTGGAGACCAAGTGCCCTGAGTGGAGAGGTTCTGAAGATGAGCTCCCCACCCTGTTTGGGAGGCATCTGTTGTGAGGGTTGCTTGGGGCAACAAAGGTTGGAAGGGGGCCCCCAACAACAGATTCTTGGTGGATGTCCACCATTGGAGGGACCAAAATAGACGGCTTGAGGTGAGTATTTGGTCGGAGAGCGCTCCAGATGCTTGAGTCCACTGGGTGGCCAAGGTCCATTGAGCTGCTCTCATATGCAGACGAGCGTAGGGCACCACATGTACCGTGGAGGCCATGTGGCCCAGAAGTCGCAGCATTTCCCGGGCTGTCAAATGACTGCTGGACTGAGCTTGGGAGGCCAAACTCAGCAGGCGTTGGGCCCTGACCTGAGGCAGGTAGGCCCTTGCAGTGATGGTGTCTAACTGGGCCCCTATGAACTCGAGAGACTGAGTAGGGATTAGTTGAGACTTGGGAAGGTTTACTACCAGTCCCAGATACTGCAGAAGACGCCTTGTGCGGTCCAGGGAAATTTGGGCCTGGGACAGAGAGGGAGCTCGGATGAGCCAGTCGTCCAGGTATGGGAATATGAAAATTCCCAGGCCTCTTAGAAAGGCAGCTACGACTGCCATGCATTTGGTGAACACTCTGGGAGCAGAGGCTAGACCGAAGGGGAGTACTCTGTACTGGAAATGTTTTCCCTGAAACAGAAATCGAAGGTATTTTCTGTGGGATGGGTGGATGAGTATGTGTGTATACGCATCCTTTAGGTCTAGAGAACAAAGCCAATCCTGACTCTGAAGGTATGGAAGGAGAATGCCCAGAGAAAGCATTTTGAATTTCTCCTTGAAAAGAAATTTGTTCAATTCTCTCAGATCCAGAATTGGTCTGAAGCCCTCTGTCTTCTTTGGTATTAGAAAATAAGGGGAGTAGAATCCCGTCCCCTGTTGAAGAAGAGGGACCTCCTCTATTGCCCCCTGGGCAAGGAGGGAGGAGACTTCCTGACCCAAGAGGGCCAGGAGAGATGGGGGAGAATTGAACTGCCTCACCATAGTATAAGGAGGAAGGTCGGAAAAATGGAGTTTGTAACCCTCTCTGATGATAGAGAGGGTCCATTGCTCTGATGTAATTTGCTCCCATCTGGGAGCAAAGTGAGCTAACCTTCCGGGTATGGTGAGGGGCTCTGGTTGTTCTAGAGCCAGAAAAGTTAAGTGCTCTAGTGGCAAGTCAAAACCCCTGAGGGGGTGGAGCCTGCTGAGGCGTAGCAGACGCCGCAGGCTTTGACCTTGCCTGTTTAGGTTGCTGACGTTTAGCAGCAAAACGAGGCTGAGAGGATTGTTGGCCAGTATTTGTAGAAAATCTGGACTTCTTGTAATAAGGCCTCTTAAAAGACTTCTTCTTGGCAGGAGTGGAGGTAGACTTAGAAAGTCTATCTAAGGTGGCATTTTCTGCATCCATTTGAGTGGCCTTAATTTGCCACTCCTCACCAAATAAGTTCTCACCTGTACAGGGCAGATTTCGTAAGCCATCTAGGACCCAAGGTTCTAGATCAGAAGCCTGGAGCCAAGCAAGACGTCGGGCTGCTATAGCAATGCCCGAAGCCCTACCAGCACCCTCAAAGGAATCAAAAGCTGCCCTGTTGGAGAACTTTGAAATATCCAAAAGGTGTTTCACTAAGGAAATGAACTGCTCCCTCTTATCCTCAGGGATAAAGGGGGCAAAATGCCGAACTTTTAGAGCGATTTCACTGAGAAACATGCCCATGTAAAGACTATAGGAATTAATCCTGGCTATAAGCATAGTAGCCTGGAAACTTTTCCTGCCAAAAGAGTCTAGAGTCTTACATTCTCGCCCTGGAGGAGTAGAAGAGTGCCTTTTGGTACTCTTTATCTTCTTCATTGCAGACTTCACCACAATAGAATGGTGAGGCAACTGGGTTTTTTGGAAACCAGGAGAAGGGGGGACACGGTACATGGTGTCCAACCTGCGAGAAGAAGGAGACAATGTTAGAGGAGCCTCCCATAAGTCCATCAAGTGTTCTTGAAGGATTTCATGGATAGGCAGGGTGACTGCCTCTTTAGGAGACTTAGAGTATCCTAAAATATCCAGTTTCTTTGATCTGGGTTCCTTTTCAGAGGATGAAGCAATAGAAAGACCTTTAGCCATTTCTATGATGAAGTCCTGAAAGGACAAATCCTCTGGTGGAGACATTCTCCTGTTAGGAGAAGAAGGCTCCTCAGGAAGATCAAGGGAGAACTCATCAGAATCATCAGAGGAGTTAAAATCCTCTGAAGAAGCAGAGTATCCTCTATGTGCTTCCAACGCACGATACGCATACCGTTCGGTACCGACATCGGGCGTACCAGGTATGGGATCGGTACCGGGCAAAAGCCCGGATCCGGCATGCGGAACCGATCTGCGTTTGGAAGACGATGGCCTCGGTTCCGGTATGGAAGCCATTACCGGAACCGGACCTGGTACCGCTGGCTGCGGTACCGAGGGCGTAGCAGCATTAATAAAAGCCAGAATGGCCTGCTGCATGACTTGGACAGTATTGCCCATAGACGCCACTGCTGCCTGGATGTCGGTACCGGTATGGGCCGGTACCCCAGAGCAGTACAACAGGTGATCTGTCGAGGCCATGCCATCGATGTCAACCTGTGACCCCATGATTGCTTTGGAGGCCGGAGCCTCCCGCCGGGGTTTTTTGGCCTGGGCAGAATCCTCGAACTCAGAATTGAGAGCCTCTCGATCTTTAGAAAGAGATTTGCTTTTAGAGGATTTGCCCACTGGAGTTTTGGTTACCTGAGATCCATCCGGAGAGGAAGACCTGGATGATTGTGATGCTTCTGAAGGAAACAGCACATGGAACTTGTTGGCCCGGTTCTGCAATCCACGTTTCGACATCTGGGAGCAGGATGGGCAGTCCGGTATGGAATGGTCAGGTCCTAAACATTTAAGACACCATTCATGGGTGTCTGTAAGAGGAATGACAGCACTGCACTTGGTACACTTTTTAAAACCAGGAACTGGCTTCTCCATGAGGAGAATTTGTGTAGGCCTGAAGGCCTAACAAAGTACCAAGCTGTGCTGAAGAAAAGAAAAAAATATATATTTTTTTTTTTTTAAAGAAAGAAAGAGAGACCGGCAGTACCGGTTTCAGAATGGGGAAGGCAGGTACGCGGTCTAAAGAAAACAATAAAATCAACAATTTCTTCAGCGGTGACAGGAACACGACCTGCTGGCTCCGCGGAAAAAAAGAAAACTGACGAGAGCTGGTCAGGAAGGCGGGAAGGCAGCGCGCATGTGCAGTGGAAGGCCCCAAAAGCTTTTAATCTGAAAAGCTGGGGAGCTTTCCCGCGCGGGCTCCGTCGGTGCCGACGTACCCATATGTGATGACGTATTCCTGCTTGTTCCTGGAGATCATCATGATAAGGTAGTCCTCAGGACCAATCCACACTTTATGCCCAAAATGGTCTCGCCTTTCATCTGAACCAAGAGGTATATTTACCTGTCTTTTTTCCAGGACCTCATGCATCAAGTGCAGAAAGGAATCTTCATACCTTGGATTGTAAGAGAGCTCTCGCTTTTTACTTACAAAGAACACAGCAACATAGAAAGTCTTCTCAACTCTTTGTTGCTTTTGATCCTTCTCATTTAGGACTTCCAGTCTATAAGAGAACACTGTCCAACTGGATTGCTCAGTGTATTTCTTTTGCCTACCAGAGTAGGAACATTCTTCTGGAGGGCCATGTCACAGCTCACAATGTGAGAGCCATGGCAGCCTCAATGGCTCATCTAAACTCTGTGTCCATCGACCAAATCTGTCGAGCGGCCACCTGGGCCTCGGTTCATACCTTTACAGCCCATTACTGTTTGGACAAGGACTCCCGCCGGGATGCCTCGTTTGGTCAGGCTGTTCTCAAACACCTGTTCCATTCCTAATCAACTCCTACCCACCTACCCTGGTCGGATGCCAGAGATCCATGGGAGGAGGTAGAGTCCTTTTCAAGGACACACAACCTGGGGTTTCTCCCTGGCATCTGCTGCTAGGGAGTCCCCATATGTGAAGACTCATTCCTGCTTGTTCCTGGAGATAGCACAGTTACTTACCTGTAACAGGTGATCTCTGGGAACAGCAGGAATAAGTCTTCACAACCCATCCACCTCCTCTAGGAGTTGTATCTCTCTATCTATCTATCTTTCCTTTCGTCTCTCTCTCTCTCTTTGTCTCAGCTTTAAAACTCGAACTGGAGAGAGGCTGTTGGGAAAGGCGGGAAGGCAGCGCGCAGGCGCTGTGGGATGCTCCCAAAAGCTTTCTTACTGGATGCTGGGGAGCGTTCCCACGCAGGCTCCGTCGGTATCGACGATACCCATATGTGAAGACTTATTCCTGCTGTTCCCAGAAATCACCTGTTATAGGTAAGTAGTAACTGTGGTTTTGCTGGGCCTTCTCAGTTTCTATTCGAGCATAGCTTGGGCAGAAAGTTGTGTTGGGGTTGTGTAGAAGGCTGCTTTGTCTTCCTCCCTCCTAGGACTGTAAAGCCTTGGTACATCCTATGCATCTGTTCTGGTCTAGCAGGATAATAAGGAAAGTTACATTTTTTCTTGCTAATTTTGTTTTCTTAAGACCTACTAGACCAGTCTAGAACCTGCCCAGGAAGACTAAGGCTCTTCAGCTATTTCTCTCAATCTCTCCTGTAAGTTCAGGGGGGCCCTCAGGGTTTCTGCTTTGATTATTCCAGTAATGTTATCGCCCAGTGTTAAAGTTAGGGATTCTGAGGGTCTGCTAATATTGTTCCAGTGCCTTTAAGATCTGCTTTGGAAATAGTATAATGACAAGCGCCATCTTGGCCTCTGTCTTCTTTTTTTCGCGGTGCCCATCGGGTGTCTGTCTGCTTTCCCTGGAAAAAAATGTTAATTTTATCTTAATTTTCTCTTGAAGTTTTTCTTTCTCCAGTGGTGTACTGGCTCCCTTTCCCGCTCCTGAGCCGCCGGCCTCTGCCTTGCATCTCGGGTTCTTTTATTATTTTATTTTATTTTTTCAAGTCATCTTGACCGGTGTAATTTGTGCCCTTTGTTCTCTGGCTGGGCCTAAGGTTTTCAACCTTGCTGGGGCCCTTTTCCCCATGGCCTTCACCAGTGGTTTTAAGCAGTGTGATTGGTACGTTCGTACCATGTCCCTCACAGATCCCCCATGACTGCTGCCTCCATTACCTCAGGCTGGACCTCGACCCCTTCGACTGTGGCCTCTGTAAGAAGATGTCCTCCAAAGCCATCAAGTGTCGTCAGCAGCAGCAAGAAAATATTTTAGAGGTCCAACTCTGCTTTGGAGTTGCCGGTGACGCCGTGCTCCAAGGTCCCCTCTGGAACCCCGGGTGACCTTGAGACTCTGAGGCCGTGGGTCCTCCGAATGGAGCACCCTGGAGGTGGAACACAAGAAGAAGAAACCCTCAAGGACCACCTTGGCGGATAGGTCGGGGAAGGTGGGTAAGGTCCCGCAGCCCACGCTGCAAGTCCAAGGGAACTGAGCAGGAACAACTAACCAAGGTGGCCTGTAAAGAATCGTCCGCCTCCACCGATCGACCTCGGACCTCTGAGGCCATCCTAGTCGAGGATGCTCTCTCGTTGGAACTGGTGCAGGGCCCAAAATCCTTGGTGCCCGCGCTGAAGGCTGCGGAGCCATATGGACTAGAGACAAGAATGGCAGCCTTAGAGCACAGCTTGTCTGCCTTCATGGCCAGGCTGCGGGCTCCGATGTCCGGTTCATCAGCCCCAGCCACCGGGTCTTTGACCTTGAGGACGTCCCTGGTGGTTGAGCTGGTCCTTGAATTCTACCAGCCTCGAGATGCCCCTTGGTTTCAATCCCGGTCCCGATCCTTTGAACAGAGATTCTCCCCAGTGAGTGCCTGCAGCTCCGAATGCAGGATCTCAGAGAGACACAGGACCCGGACCACCCTGGACACCTCCACAGACTAGGACTGGGAGGACAAGGAGTCTCCGGACACTCGATGCCACCGCGATGTGCCTTGGGATCCATCTCCCACCGAGACCCAGCGTCTGTCCCTGCACGAGGATATAGCCTTCCTAGACTTTGTGTGGGATTTGGCAAAGGCACTGGCATTCGACATCAAGTTGGAGGAAGATCCTTGCAGGGAGGACCTCTAGATCCTCCAGTACGCGGCCCCCCCCCCCCCCCCAAGGAGGCACTCACAGTGCCCATCCCTCAAATCCTGGAACAGCTACTCCTCCGCATGTGGAAGACACTCACATTGGTACCCATCATGAGCTGATGGCTGGACTCGATGTACCAAGTCCGCCGGAGCCCTGGGTTCCAGAATGCACAGCTACCACAAAATACCATGGTGATGGAGCTTGACTGGTCTCTCCGAGGAACCTCTCCAGCGGTTCTGGATCCTGGCCTTTTGTGTCAGAGAATGCTCCAATTTTATGACTTGGGTAGCCTATGATGGCTTCAACTCGGCAGTTAGAGTAGCTGCGGCGGGCATCAATTCCCTGCGCTAGTTCTGCCTACAGTCTTCTGACCTGTAGCAATGGGTTCAGGACAAATTGGTCAATGCCCCTTGCCAGGAAGAGAATCTCTCCTCTTTTGCAAACCTATAACTGATAAGGCTGCAGAGTTGGTGGTAGAGTTCCTGACGAGGACCAGGCTCTCCAAGAAGACCACTGCCCTTCCCTGATGGAAGCCTTCAGGTAAAAAGCCTCCTTACTGGAGGAAGGGCAAGGCTCACAGAAACTACCCTCTGTATCAGGCCTTCCCAGCTCTCCAACAGGGTCAGCAGGTCAAGGGACAAGGGCATGGCCCTTGTAAGCCCAAAACCCAGGCACCAGCTCTGGCCCAGCCTGGTGGGAGCTTTTGACTTTTTGGGCATAGCCTCTCCCTCCCTTGGAGGCCCAGCCCAGCAGCCCACAGGGGGGTCATCTAATCTTGTTTGCCCACAGATGGCTATCAATCACCACTGACATCTGGGCACTGAAGGTAGTTAGGGAGGGTTACCTCCTCCACTTGCTGCAGACATCCCCTCCATTCTTCCCGGGAGAACCCCCCAGAATTCCCCTCCACTAGACTCTGCTACTGCAGGAACTCGCAGGTCTTCTGGAGGACAGCGCAGTGGAACCAGTGCCTCCACATTTTTGGGGCAAAGAGTTCTACTCCCGGTACTTCCTTGTACCAAAAAGAATGGGAGGGGGGCCTACGGTCCATCCTAGACCTATGGGACCTAAACAGGTTCCTGATGAGGGAGAAGTTCAAGATGCTCTCCCTTTGAACACTGCTGCCATACCTCCAGCAGGGAGACTGACTGTGCTCCTTGGACCTAAAGGATGCATACACTCACATCCTCATTCATCCCAGCCACAGGCAGTATCTCAGGTTCATGGGGGGGGGGCGACCACTACCAGTACAGGGCCTAGCTTCCGCCCCCAGAGTCTTCACCAAGTGCCTAGCAGTGGTTGCAGCCCACCTTTGCCTCCAAGGGGCCTTCGTCTTCCTCTACCTGGATGACTGACTCATAAGAGGGGGCTCGGCTGTTGAGGTACAGCTGTGCACAGCAAGCACCATCCACATCCTTCAGTATCTGGGGTTTGTCATAAACCACCCCAAATCCCATCTCCTCCCAACACAGTGTCTGGCGTTCATAGGTGCACAGCTGGACACCATTCAGGCTAGAGCCTTCCTGCCTCTGGACAGAACAGGCTGCCTTGGGGCATTGGCCGCAGATGTGCAGCACTGACGCTCAATGTCTGCTCGCCTTATGCTCCCACTGTTGGGCCACATAGCATCCATAGTCCATGTTATTCCGGACACCTGCCTTCACATGAGTGTGGCCCAATGGTGCTTCCGCTCCCAGTGGACCCAGGCCACGGATCTGCTATGAGATAGGGTGATGGAGTCCACCAACCGGCAGGTCACCCTCAGCTGGTGGCAAGTGCCTCAGCATCTTCAGGCTGGAATGCTTTTTCAGGCCCCTGTCCCAGAGAATCCTTACCATGGCTGCCTCCCTTCTGGGCTGGGGGGACTCATTGTGAGGAACTCTGCACTCAGGGCAGTTGATCACAGGCAGAAAGCCAACAGCAAATTAACCGCCTAGAACTTTGGGCCATATCCCTGGCTCTCCGAGCCTATCACCACTGTCTGTAGCACCAATCAGTGCTGATCCAAACAGACATCCAGGTTGCAATGTTCTATGTCAACAAGCAGGGGGGCACAGGGTCATACACCCTCTGCCGGGAGGCAATAGCCCTCTGCTTGTATGCGAACCACAAAGGGATGCTCCTGCGGGTAATTTATCTACCGGGCCAGGACAGTGCCCTGCCAGACAGGCTGTGCTGGGCTCTCCAGCCGCACAAGTGGCAGCTGGACCCCAGAGTGGCCTCTCGGCTCTTCTAGCTCTGGGGAACTCCACAGCTGGACCTCTTTGTCAGTCGACTAACTCTGTTACTCCCCTTTTGCCCCCAGGTGGCAACATATGCCTTCCTCATCCCTTCTTTATGCCTTCCCGCCCATGCCGCTGATAGCCAAGACTTTCTTCAAGGCTCAGTGGGACGGGGCATCGCTGATATTGGTAGGCCCTTGGTGGCCCAGGCAGCCGTGGTTCTCACTGCTCCTTTGCATGTCCATAGCACCCCCGGTCCCCCTGGGGAGCGACCTGGGACTACTGTCGCAGGAGGAGGGCACCATCCTACACCTAAATCTGGGGTCTCCTGGCACTAACGGCTTGGTGACTGAAAGAGTAGCCTTGACCCCTTTCAGCTTTTCAGGGGAGGTTGAGGAGGCCATTCCAGCCTCCCACAAGACCTCTATGAGATGGGCTTATGCCTTCAAATGGCGTGGATTCTCTGGTGTGCAGAGCAATGGGTTAACCCGTTCTTATGTTCTGTTTAGCTTGTGCTGCAATATTTGCTTCACCTGTCTCAGGCAGGACTGAAGGTCAGGGTCCACCTAAAAGCTCTTGTGGTTCACAACTACCTCTTTGAGGGTAAGCCTCTCTGCCCAGCCCCTCGTAACCTGCTTCCTGCGGAGCCTCTTGTTTTTGCCATCTTTAGCTATGTTATTAGATTGAGGCAAGATGACACCCTTGGGCGGGAAGGTGGTGCCTCTCCCAAAAGCTTTCATGTGAGGACTGATTCCTGCTGTTCCTGGAGAACACCTGATCTCCAGGAACAAGCAGGAATGAGTCTTCACATATGGGTATCGTCGGTACCGACGGAGCCTGCGCGGGAACGCTCCCCAGCGTCCAAAAGGAAAGCTTTTGGGAGCATCCCACAGTGCCTGCGCGCTGCCTTCCCGCCTTTCCCAACTGCCTCTCTCCAGTTCTTCTTTTCCGCGGAGCCAGCAGGTCGTGTTTCCTGTCACCGCTGAAGAATTTCTTATTTTCTTTTATTTTTCTTTAGTCGCGTGTCTGCCTTCTCGATTCCGGACCGGTACCACCGGTCTTTTTTCTTTCTTTTAAAAAAAAACAAAACAAAACAAAACCTTCTACTCTCTTCGGTGCATTTTTTCTTCTGAGGCCTTAGGCCTACAGATATATTTTTCCTCATGGAAAAACCAGCCTCCAGGTTTAAAAAGTGCACGAAGTGCAGTAGCACTATTTCTGTCACTGACACCCATGACTTGTGTCTAAAATGTTTAGGTCCTGACCACTCCATTGCGGATTGTGAGTCCTGTTCCGTGATGTCTAAGAGAGGGTTACAGAATCGGGCAGCCAAGCTCAGTACCCTGTTTCCCTCCGATGCAGCTTCTGTGGCATCGACGTCTTCCAGGGCTGCTTCTTCATCCCATGGATCTCAGGTAACCAAACTTAAATCTGGCCGGTCCTCAAAGAGTTCATCTCCCTCTAAGTATCGAGATGCCCCCAGGCTTACTCTTGAGGAACTCACACCGGCAAAATTACCCCGGCGGGAGGCTCTGGCTTCCAAAGCATTACCTATGGGGTCACAGGTTGACATCGATGGCTTGGCCTCGACCGATCACCTGTTACAATGTTCTGGGGTACCGGTGGTCTCCACCAGTACCGACATCCAGACATTGGTGGCGTCAATGGATCAGAATATCCTGACCATGCAGCGTGCCATCACGGCATTCATACAAGCTGCGACGCCTACGGTACCACAACAAACCCCGTTGTCGGTACCTGTACCGATTCCGGTACCGGACCCGATATCGGTCCCGATACCAGTACCGCTTGCATTGACATCAGTATCGACGGCAGCGGTACGCTATTCAGTGATGCCCATCAGTACCGACCCGGTACCGATTACTCCCGATGTTGATACCTCCCGGTACGCGTATCGGGCTCTGCGAGAGCATCCAGACAGTCGATACTTCGATTCCTCTGAAGACTCTGATTCTTCAGAGGCCTCAATTGAAGCATCGGGGATCCTTCCTCAGGAACCCTCTTCTCCAAAAAGGAGAATGTCTCCTCCTGAAGACTTGTCTTTTCAGGACTTCATTAGGGAGGTGGCCAAAGGCCTGTCCATCTCAGTGACCTCTGAAACTGAACCTAGAGCCAAAAAATTAGATATCCTACAATATCCTAAGGCTCCTAAAGAGGCAGCCACCTTACCAATACATGAGATTCTTTATGATCACATGTTGGGCATATGGGAGACTCCTTTTTCCACCTCCCCTCATTCCAGAAGGTTGGACACCATGTATCGTGTTCCTCCTTGTCCTGGATTTCATAAGACCCAGCTTCCTCACCACTCCATTGTGGTAGAGTCTGCTATGAAAAAGATCAAGAGTACAAAAAGGCACTCCTCTGCTCCTCCAGGAAGAGAATGCAGAACCCTAGATGCCTTTGGCAGGAAAATCTTCCAGGCCAGTATGCTTGTAGCCAGAATCAACTCCTATAGTCTCTATATGGGGATGTTTCTAAAAGAAGTTACAGATCATCTGCAAACCTTATCTCCTTTTATGTCAGAAGATAAGAGAGAAGAATATATCACCTGGCTTAAACATGCACAGGATGTATCCAAGTTTTCCAACCGTGCAGCCTTTGACTCTTTTGAGGGGGCCAGTAGAGCCTCGGCTATTGCCATAGGTGCACGCAGAGTTGCTTGGTTGCAAGCCTTTGATTTGGAATCCTGGGTACAGGATGGTCTAGGTAACCTTCCCTGTACAGGCGAAAACCTGTTTGGCAAAGATTGGCAAGCAAAGGCCAACCAGATGGATGCTGAAAATTCTGCTTTAGATAGACTTTCAAAGTCTACTACTGCTCCTTTTAAAAAGAGGTTGTTCAAAAAGGGATCTTTCCCAAAGAAAGGGAAATTTTCTTCTTATGGTCAGGCCTCTTCTCGAGGTCGTTTTGCTACAGAGACAGCAACAACCAAAACAGGCCAAAACCCAGGCTGCAAGGACTGCTACGGCCCAACAGCCTCAGCCTCCTCAGGGCCTTTGACTTTCCACTAGAGAACTTAGCCTTTCTGGCTATAGAACATCCAGAGCCTCTCACCATCCCAGGAAGGTTAGCTCACTTTGCTCCCAGATGGGAACAAATCACAGCAGAGCAGTGGACCCTCTCCATCATAAGGGAAGGGTACAAACTTCATTTCTTAAACCTTCCTCCTCACACCATGGTGAAACAGTTCAATTCTCCAACATGTCTCCTCAACCTTCTAGGTCAAGAGATTGCTACCCTTCTTGCCCAAGGGGCAATAGAAGAAGTACCCCTTCTTCAACAGGGCTCAGAGTTCTACTCCCCCCTATTTTCTCATTCCAAAGAAAACAGGGGGCTACAGACCCATATTAGATCTCAGAGAATTGAAAAAGTTTCTATGCAAGGAGTAATTCAAGATGACTTCTCTCGGAACTCTCCTTCCATACCTCCAGAGTCAGGACTGGCTTTGTTCTCTAGATCTCAAGGATGCGTACACCCATCCAACACACAGAAGATTCCTTCGGTTCCTTTACCAAGGAAAGCACTACCAATACAAAGTGCTTCCTTTCGGTCTGGCCTCTGCTCCAAGAGTGTTCACAAAATGCATGGCAGTAGTAGCTGCATTCCTACGCACTCTAGGAATATTCGTATTCCCATATCTGGACGACTGGCTCATCCGAGCTCCATCCCAGTCAGAGGCCCAGACTTCCCTAGCCTGCACAAGGCGTGTTCTTCAGTATCTGGGACTGGTAATCAACATTCCAAAATCCCATCTTACCCCTACTCAGTCTCTAGAGTTCAAAGGGGCCTTACTGGATACCACAACTGCAAGGGCCTATCTTCCCCAGGCCCGTTGCTTACGCTTGGTGCAGTTAGCCTCCCAGATTCAGTTAAAATCCCATGTAACTGCTCGAGAGATGTTGCAACTCTTAGGCCACATGGCATCCACGGTGCATGTGGTTCCCTATGCTCGCCTTCACATGAGAGCAGCTCAGTGGACCCTATCCACCCAATGGACCCTGGCATCAGGTTGCCTGTCAGACAAAATAGCAACCTCCAGTCGCCTATTTTGGTCCCTCCACTGGTGGAAGTCCACTCAGAATCTGTTGCTGGGGTCCCCCTTTCAACAGGTGTTACCCCAAGCAACCCTTACAACAGATGCCTCTCCAAAGGGTTGGGGGGCTCATCTACAAGATCTCTCGACTCAGGGCATCTGGTCTCCACAGGAGACATCTCTTCATATCAACCTCTTAGAGCTCAGAGCAATCTTTCTGGCTCTCAGAGTCTTCCACACCCTGCTCAGCTACAAGACAGTCCTCATCCACACGGACAACCAGGTAGCCATGTTCTACGTGAACAAGCAGGGAGGGACTGGCTCTCTGTCGCTTTGCAACAAAGCTCTAAGATTGTGGGCCTTCGCCAGAGAGCATCAAATCCATCTCATGGCAGTGTATCTTCCAGGGGTTCAAAACTCTTGGGCAGACAGACTCAGTCGAGTTCTGCTTCCACACGAATGGTCCCTCCATGGGGACCAGATAGCCAGGATTTTTCGGATTTGGGGTACCCCAGACATAGACCTGTTTGCAAGTCCGTGGAATGCCAAACTTCCCCGGTTCTGTTCCAGGTTTCCATGTCAGGGAGTTCAGGCCAGGGATGCCTTCCTCCTTCATTGGGGGCGAGACTTCCTCTATGCCTTTCCACCTATTCCCCTCATCCCCACAACTCTGTTCAAGCTTCAGAGAGACAAGGGGTCTATGATCCTCATAGCACCACTTTGGCCACGCCAAGTGTGGTACCCTCTACTTCTGCATCTCTCTCAAGCTCCCTCCCTAGACCTGGGGTCTGCTCCAGATCTCCTCTCCCAGGAGGAGGGAACCTTGTGGCACCCAAATCCTCAGTCTCTTCATCTCAGGGCCTGGTTGCTGAAGGCCTAGACCTTCAAGATTTACACCTTTCTCAGCAAGTGAAGGATATCCTTCATGCTTCCAGAAAGCCTTCCACCAGACGTTCATATGCTTTTAAATGGAAAATGTTTTCCATTTGGTGTGCAGAGAAGGGTCTCAACCCTCTTGCAATACCTTTGAATTCTTTACTAGACTATTTGCTGCATTTATCCCATGCAGGCCTTAAAACAAATTCAATCAGAGTCCATTTGAGTGCTATTGCAGCATCCCTTAAGCCTCTCAATGGACAACCTATTTCCTTTCATCCTCTTATAGCAAGATTCATGAGAGGCCTTTTGACTAAACCTCCCATTAGACCACCTCCAGTGGCATGGGACTTGAATCTGGTTCTTGGCCAGCTTATGAAGCCACCCTTTGAACCCTTAGCCACTACATCCTTGAAATTCCTTTCCTGGAAGGTTATTTTTCTCATTGCAGTCACCTCAGCTCGCCGTATCAGTGAGTTGCAAGCTTTAGTGGCTAATCCTCCTTATACAAGGTTCCATCATGACAAGGTAGTCCTCAGAACTAATCCACACTTTATGCCTAAAGTGGTCTCACCTTTTCATCTGAACCAGGAGGTGTGTTTACCTGTCTTTTTTCCAGGACCTCATGCATCAAGTGCAGAGAGGAATCTTCATACCCTGGATTGTAAAAGAGCACTTGCTTTCTACTTACAAAGGACACAGCAACATAGAAAGTCCTCTCAACTTTTTGTTGCTTTTGATCCTTCTCATTTAGGACTTCCAGTCTCCAAGAGAACTCTGTCTAATTGGATTGCTCAGTGTATTTCCTTTGCCTACCAGAGCAAGAATCTTTCTGTGGAGGGCCATGTCACAGCTCACAATGTGAGGGCCATGGCAGCCTCTATGGCTCATCTTAACTCTGTGTCCATCGACCAAATCTATCGAGCAGCCACCTGGGCATCGGGTCATACCTTCACAGCCCATTACTGCTTGGACAAGGACTCCCGCCGGGATGCCTTGTTTGGTCAGGCTGTTCTCAAACACCTGTTCCATACCTAATCAACTCCTACTCTCCATCCCTGACTGGATGCCTGAGATTCATGGGTGCAGGTGGAGCCCTTCCCAGGGACTCACAATCTGGGTGATCTCCCAGGCATCTCTAGCTGGGGAGTCCCCATATGTGAAGACTCATTCCTGCTTGTTCCTGGAGATAGCACAGTTACTTACCTGTAACAGGTGATCTCTGGGAACAGCAGGAATAAGTCTTCACAACCCACCCACCTCCCCTAGGAGTTGTATCTCTCTATCTATCTTTCCTTTCCTCTCTCTCTCTCAGCTTTAAAACTCGAACTGGAGAGAGGCAGTTGGGAAAGGCGGGAAGGCAGCGCGCAGGTGCTGTGGGATGCTCCCAAAAGCTTTTCTTTTGGACGCTGGGGAGCGTTCCCGCCCAGGCTCCGTCAGTACCGATGATACCCATTGTGAAGACTTATTCCTGCTGTTCCCAGAGATCACCTGTTACAGGTAAGTAACTGTGCTTTACAGGTGAGTATCTATGTTTTCTGGGTTGCACCACTTCTTATGCTGATAGTGATTTTGCTGAAGCTTGTGGTTCTCTGCCTCCAACTGCGGGTTGGGGAACATAACCCACTATAGCCAGACAGCTAGAGTAAGTTTGGGAAAGCAAACTTGATAGCAGGAAGTGTCGCAGTTTTCTTAACTGCTGTCGACCTGGGGAAGAGAAGACCTGACTTAGGAAATGGACCCTGGTTTCTCTGTATTGTAACTGAGCCATCAAGTTGGCCCTTATTTCTTTAATTTTATTTAGCTTTTAAAAATCCACCAGAAGGTTGTTATAAAATGTTTCACAAAGGTTTAAAACTTTGTAAGCTGTCTTGACATTATAGTATTTTTTGTTAAGAGTATGCTGTTTACTGTCCTCATATACTTTTGACAATAACAGTTGTCACTTTTTCCTTTCTATATAGGAATTAACGGATTTGCAAAGGGACCCGCCTGCACAGTGTTCAGCAGGACCAGTGGGAGATGACTGTAAGTAATTTGAGTCATCCGACCATTTCTTTATAAAGCTGCATTAATTACTTTGATTATTTCACTAGTAATCAGTCTTCCTGTAACTACGGTGGTCTTCCCGTATGAGTTTTGAAACCGGCAATTAAGCTTATTACTCGCTCGGCGAAATTCAACCTTGTTACCCCACTTTTGAGAGAGCATCATTGGCTTCCAGTATCTTGCTGCATCAAATTCAAAGTTTTACTTCTAGCCCATAAGTCTTTCTATTCAGGGTGTCGAGTGGTATTTATTAGATTTACTTATTCCTTATATGCCTTAGTTCACAAGGCCAAAATCTCCTGGTGATTCCTCCCAATAATTCAGCTGTTCACAAATCAGCCCGTCAATATGCATTTTTTTTCATAACCCCTGCCCTCTGGAATTTCCTGCCAACATATATAAGAAAAGAATAGTCATTAAAGAAGTTCAAAAAAGCCTTTAAAACCTGTTGTGCTTTTTTTTTTTTTTTTTTTTAATTTAGCTTTTGGAAAGGACTAGACTGGACTCCGTTGTCATTTGCTGGGACTCTCGTTTTTTATTCCCTTCCCCTACCCTGACCTTATGTGCCTTGTTTACCTACTTAACGTAAATTTTCATATTTTGTTTATTTTATTTTGTATATTTCTTTAATAGCATATGTTTTATTTTTTTTTCCTTTTAATATAATACTTTGTTTTGTAATCTGCTTTGCTACTGTTGCGAAGAAAGGTGTATCAAATTTTAAATAAACTATTGACAGGAGCTGTCTTGTGGGCAGTATTATGTTTTCTCCAGGACCAAGCAGGAAGTCAGTCCTCACTTATGGGTGACGTCGGCGCCGACGGAGCCCTCGCGGAGCAATTTTCCCCAGCTTTCAAAGAAAGCCTTTGGGAATTGCAGCGCGCATGCGCGGTAGTCTTCCCGCCCGAAGGTGCCATCTTAGCCAGTCTTCTTTTTTTCCGCGGAGCCCTACAGACGTCCCCGTCTTGTCCCCGCGAAAAAGTTGATTTTCCTCTGTATTTATCCTTTTTTTCTTTCGGTTCGACGCCGGTCGTTTTCCCGCCCGGACTCGCGACGCCGGTCTCGAGTCCTCTAACGGTTTTTCGGTTTTTCTGACTTAGTCAGCTTTCGTTTTCGTTTTTTCCCTGGCAGCCCGGTCCTTTGACCTCGCAGGGGCCCTTTTTCCCCCGATGGCTGCCAGTGGCTTTAAGCGGTGTGGTCGGTGTGACCGAAATATGTCACTCACCGACTCACACGACCTTTGCCTCCGCTGCCTGGGCCCAGATCACGAGGAACTGATCTGTGGGCCCTGCAGCAAACTGTCCTCGAAGGCGTTGAGAAGTCGGCGGCATCAGCGCGAAAGAATCTTCGCTGACCCCAGCCGTACCCGGACCTCGTCGGAGGCCTCACTGTCGAAAGGCTCCAGTTCGGACCGTCGACGGAGCTCCTCCGACCGGGGTTCTCCCTCCGGGGACCATCGACGGAAGGAAAAACCCCGCGAGGGCGGCGTCGGTGGACGCTCCTGGCTCCGCGAGGGCCAGGTCGCATAGCCCCGACAGCCACCCCGGGTCCTTGGAGAAGGAACACCTCCCGAAGCGACCTCGCCTGGAGTCGGAGATGCCTGCCCGGGTAAGTCCTGTTGTCCTTCTGGACTCGCCTCCGCGTCAGCCGACGTCGGGCCCGACGCCGTCGGGGCCCGAGTCGGGGGCTGCTGGGTCGCCTGAGCTCGGACTCAGGTTGACGGCCTTGGAGAGCAGATTGTCTGCCTTCATGGACCAGCAGCGGGCACTGCTCGCTGGCTTCGCTGGCGTCGCTGCCCCGACCGCCGGGACGTCGACGTCCAAGTCGACCCCGGAGACCGAGCCGATCCTCGAGTCGATGAGAACTCGAGTCGATCCTCGGTCGAGGTCGCCCTCGGCCTCCCGTTCGGGACCGAGGTCGCCGACGCCGACTCCCTCGGCGTCGGGGCGGCTGGCGCCGCACCCTGCCCGAGCCGACCCCACCGAGTCCTCGTCGGAGTCGGTCTGGGAGTCGGAGGAGGAAGAGTCACCTGATTCTTTCCGGACTCGGTGTGTCCCATCGGACTCTCCGGAGTCCGAGCCTCGGAAGCAGTCCCCCCCGGAGGATGCCCGGTTCTCGGATTTCGTTAGGGATATGGCCAAGGCTTTGGCCTTCCCTGCGGACCCCGAGGAGGAGCCTCGAGCCGAAGAGCTCGACGCCCTCCAGTATGACTCTCCCGCGAGGGAGCACTTTACTGTGCCGGTTCCTCCTATGCTGGAACGACTACTCTTCCGCATGTGGGAGAGTCCGGCCTCCTCGCCGGTCCTGAGCAAGCGGGTCGATTCTATCTATCGAGTCCGCAAGAGCCCTGGCTTTCAAAAGGCGCAGTTGCCACACCATTCCATGGTAGTGGAATCGGCCATGCATCGTCCTTAAGAGCCAGAAGATGCACTCCTCGGTGCCTCCTGGAAGGGAGGCCCGTAACCTGGATGGCCTTGGCAAAAAGTGCTTCCAGGGCTCTATGCTCGCCTGTCGTGTCCAGACTTACCAGCTCTACATGGGCATGTATCTCAGGGATCTGGCTAAAGAGCTAGCCGGCTTCTCCGCTGGTTTGTCCGAGGAACCCTTGCGGAGGTTCCTAGCCTTGTCCACAGGTATTCGGGAATGCTCAAAGTTCATGTCCCGAGCAGCCTATGATGGCTTTGAAGCCTCGGCTCGAGTAGCCGCAGCCGGCATCGGTGCCCGCCGACAGGCTTGGCTTCAGTCGTCCGACCTTGAGCCCTGGGTACAGGACAAGTTGGTCGATGTCCCCTGCCGAGGCGAAAACCTCTTTGGCAAGCCCATGGCGGAAAAGGCTGCACAAATTGAGACTGAGACTCTCACCAGGACCAGGCTTTCTAGGAAGACCTCCGCCCCTTCCCAGAAAAAGAGGGCTCCGGGAAAAAAGACCTTTTTAACCCGAGGAAGGCGGCTGCCTACAAACAATACCCCCATTATCAGGCCCCTGCAGCTCCCCAACAGGGCCAGCAGGCCAAGGGACGGGGTAACGGGTCCCGTAGGCAGCAAGCCCCCAAGCCTGCGCCACCAGCCCCTGCTCAGCAGGGTGGGGTTTTTGACTCGCTCAGCATAGCCTCTCCCCCCCCGCTGGTTCCCCCCAGCACCGGAGGCCGGCTGGTTCACTTCGCCGACAGGTGGTCCAGCATCACCGCAGATGCCTGGGTGCTTCAGGTCGTGCGAGAGGGCTACCTTCTCCACTTCCATCAGGTCCCTCCCTCCTATTTTCCGGGAGAGCCTCCGCGCCCCCCTCTGCACAGGGAGTTGCTCCTTCAGGAGTTAGCAGGTCTTCTGCAGGATCAGGCGGTGGAACCGGTGCCACACCACCTGAGAGGTCAGGGCTTCTATTCAAGGTATTTTCTGATACCAAAGAGACCAGGAGGCCTCCGACCCATCCTGGACTTGCGCAACCTCAACAAGTTCCTTGTGCGGGAGAAGTTCAAAATGCTTACCCTTGGAATCCTTCTGCCCTACCTCCAGCAGGGAGATTGGCTATGCTCCTTGGATCTAAAGGATGCTTACACGCACATCCTCATCCACCCAAGCCACCGCCAATACCTAAGGTTTGTGGTGGCAGGAAATCATTACCAGTACAGAGTACTGCCCTTCGGCCTGTCCTCCGCACCACGAGTCTTCACAAAATGTCTCGCGGTCGTGGCGGCCCATCTCCGGCTTCACGGCCTCTATGTTTTTCCGTACCTCGACGACTGGCTCATCAGAGCAGCATCCGCTCAGGAGGTCACCACCGCCACGTGCCGCACGGTGACTCTGCTGCAGCACTTGGGCTTTGTCATCAACTTCGCAAAGTCCACTTTGCTCCCCTCACAGGATCTCGAGTTCATCGGCGCAAGGCTGCACACCCCTCAGGCGCGAGCGTACCTACCGCTCGACAGGGCTCAGCGGCTCATGGACCTAGCCGACCGCTTTCGCAGCCAGCCCCTGGTCTCCGCCAGGCGCTTCCTGAGTCTGCTCGGGCCATATGGCTTCCACCGTCCATGTGACCCCCAATGCCCGCCTGAATATGCGGCCTGCTCAGTGGTGTCTCCGCCAGCAGTGGCGACAGGCCACGGGCGGCGGCCTAGCAGACCTGGTGCGCGTCTCCGAGCCGCTGGTCTCGTCTATCCGGTGGTGGCTCCGGCAGCCGCACCTGGTATTGGGAATGCCTTTCCAGTCACCTCAGCCGACCCGGGTGCTGACCACCGATGCATCCCTCCTGGGCTGGGGAGCCCATTGCCAAGAGGCACGTACTCAGGGCCTCTGGACCACGTGGGAGTCTGCTCAGCAGATCAACTTCCTGGAGCTCAGGGCGATCCGCCTAGCTCTCAAGGCCTTCTCCCACCTGACCTCCCAACAGTCCGTCCTTGTCCAGACGGACAATCAAGTTGCCATGTTCTACGTGAACAAGCAGGGGGGCACGGGCTCCTTCCTCCTCTGCCGGGAGGCACAGAAGCTCTGCTCTTGGGCCGTCAGTCACGGCATTCTCCTCAAGGCAGTTTATCTCCCGGGCCAAGAAAATTGCCTGGCGGACAAACTCAGCAGGGTCCTCCAGCCGCACGAGTGGCGTCTGGACCCCTTGATCGTTCAGAAGCTCTTCCTCAGGTGGGGCCTCCCCACAGTGGATCTCTTTGCCAGTCCTCACAACCGGCAGCTTCCTCGCTTCTGCTCTCGTCAGCCTCACCCCCTTCGGGTGGCGGCGGACGCCTTTCTGATCTCATGGTCGGGGAGCCTTCTGTACGCTTTCCCCTCCCATCCCGTTAGTCCTCTCGGACCCTTTTCAAGGTTCTCCGAGACAAAGCTTTCATGATCCTGGTGGCCCCTCGCTGGCCCAGGCAGCCGTGGTTTCCGCTCTTGCTGCAACTGGCGGTGGAGGATCCAATCCCTCTGGGTGCAACCGGATCTCCTCACCCAGGATCAGGGGTCCCTACTGCACCCCAACCTCAGGTCTCTCAACCTCATGGCCTGGCTGCTGAGAGGGTAGTCCTTGCTCCTCTCCTCTTGCCGGCAGAGGTGGAGGAGGTCGTCTTGGCTTCGCGACGGCCTTCTACCCGCAAATGCTACGCCCTTAAATGGCGTCGCTTTGCAGTCTGGTGTACCCAACAGTCTCAGGATCCCTTCTCCTGCCCGGTGTCGGTGATCTTACAGTACTTGCTACACCTCTCTAATCTTGTACTTTAGTCCAACTGAGTCAAAGTTCACCTCAGTGCTATTTACGCACATGATGTGCCGGTGGACGGCAGAACTCTCTCCAACGAGACTCTCTTTGCGAGGTTTCTCCGTGGTCTCCTACTACTTAAACCACCTCTGCGCCCGCCAGCGCCTGACTGGGACCTGAATGTGGTTTTAACAGCGGATCACCTGTCCGCCTTTTGAACCTATGGCTACCTGCTCTCCTCCTTTTTCTGTCTTGGAAAACGCTGTTCTTGATAGCCCTCACTTCCGCTAGGCGCGTAAGTGAATTACAGGCCCTCGTGTCTGATCCCCCCTACACTCGGTTCTACAAGAATAGGGTAGTCCTAACGGACTCACCCAAAGTTTCTGCCTAAAGTGGTCTCCCCTTTTCACTTGAATCAGGAGGTGGTACTTCCAACCTTCTTTCCCAGACCACACTCCAGCCGAGCTGAGACGGTCCTCCATACCCTGGACTGTAGAAGGGCGTTGAACTTCTACCTTGACCGTACGCGGGAGCACCGTAAAGCTGCGCAGCTTTTTGTGTCCTTTGACCCCAATAAATTGGGGCTCCCGGTCTCCAAGCGTACTCTGTCCATCTGGGTTGCGGACTGTATCTCTTGGGCTTATGGGGCAGCCGGACTCGCCTTAGAAAGTCGAGTCACGGCTCATTGCGTTCCGTGGGCAAAGGCCACGTCAGTGGCTTACCTCCGCTCTGTTCCGCTGGCAGACATCTGCCGGGCCGCTACTTGGTCTTCGAGCCAGACTTTTGCGGTCCATTACTGTCTCGAGAGGGAGTCCCCGTAGGGACAGTGCTTTCGGACAGGCAGTCCTCTCCGTAATCTCTTTGAGGTCTGAGCAACTCCTACCCTCCATCCCGGATGTGGGCTACCGGTGGGTGATAATTCAGCGAAGATTCTTTCCTTCTGTGCTGCTGAGCTAGAGGGAGCTCATTTTTGTGCTTAGGGTCTCCGGTAGCCTTGAGCTTGGGAGTCCCATAAGTGAGGACTGACTTCCTGCTTGGTCCTGGAGAAAGCGTAGTTACTCACCTGTAACAGGTGTTCTCCAGGAGCAGCAGGAATCAGTCCTCACTACCCTCCCTCCTCCCCTTGGAGTTGCAATCGTCTGCTTATGTTCTTTTTGCAAATTTTTATGCTGTCTTTTTTAGCTATGTCATCTGACTGGCTAAGATGGCACCTTCGTGCGGGAAGACTACCGCGCATGCGCGCTGCAATTCCCAAAGGCTTTCTTTGAAAGCTGGGGAAAATTGCTCCGCGAGGGCTCCGTCGGCGCCGACGTCACCCATAAGTGAGGACTGATTCCTGCTGCTCCTGGAGAACACCTGTTACAGGTGAGTAACTACGCTTTCTGAGAATCCTGTAATGTTAAGCACAATCAAGCAGGATTTAGGCATTTTGGAGGTAATTTTATAAGAAGCCACATAAAGATTTATGTCATCAACTTGCATAAATTGCCTATTTTCAGTGATTTCACACATGTGCATTTTAGCTGGTTGCTATTCTGTAAGTATGCACATTAGGGCAATGGCACATACTTTCACTGGTGGCATGCATGGGGTGGAACTTGGATGACGTGCAAATCTACATGTGTAAATGATAAAATATTATAACTTTTATGGTTTATTAAAATGTAATATACCACCCTTCGTACCAGCAGAGCAGTGTATAATAAACAAATTAAAAACAAGAAGAAAGGAAAAAGAATGCCACTAAAATTGCAGGAAAGTTAAGAAAATGAAGTAGAGAGGGGCAGTGGGGAGGGAGAGAAAGGGTCGGGATCAGAATCCTGAGGAACCTAGGGGGGGTGGAGATCAAAAGCTAGTTGAAATAGGTGGGTTTTCAAGGAGGATTTGAATTTGGAGTATGAGGGCTCAAGGCAAAAGTCAGCATGGAGAGAATTCCAGAGGCTGGGTTCCAGGAAATAGAAAGTCAAGTGCCGAATGGATTTAAAGCGGGCCTGTGATGGTGAAGGGAGGTGAAGCCGATTCATGTGAATTGAGCAGAGGATCTGAGGGAATGTGTGTGGGATAATGCAGGAGATAAGCGGGAGAGCTGGCATGCAAGATTTTATGAGCAAGGATGAGGAGCTTAAACTAGATCCAGAATATGATAGGAAGTCAGTGGGATTTAGTGAGCAAAGGAGAAACATGGTCAAATTTTGTGGTGTGAAGAAGTAGACAAATTGCTGTGTTTAGCTGGCGTTTACACCAGCCCTAGGATTGGTGTAACTGATTGCACCTAGATTTGCCACACATATCCCACCACTTAATGCCTCTATTTTATAAAGTAAAGTACATACATACTTCACTTTATAAAATAGATGCAATAAGACGTGCAAGTTCTGTACATTGGCTCTACTCTCTGGATTTTCCAAAAGGAAACCTCTACAGGCTATATAAAAATTCCCCTTATAGTTCTAAGCTGTGGGGTGCACTTTTTAAAAATATTTTGTATTTACAAAAGTTAAAATTAGAACTACATATTGTTTCTAGAGGACCAGAGACTAGATGGGCCGTGCTGGTCCTTATCTGCTGTCGTTTACTATGTTATGATATGAGACCCCTAGGAGGCATACTCAGGAGTAACATTTATAAAATGAGGAATTCCTTGACTGTAAAGAAGTGAAGGGAAGGAGAGAGAAGTTATGACTTACGGCTTTTTGCGATGCTGGAGAGCACAGTTTTCTCCAGGACCAAGCAGGAAGTCAGTTCTCACATATGGGTGATGTCTGCGCCGACAGAGCCCTCGTGTGGAGCATTTCCCCAGCTTTCAAAGAAAGCCTTTGGGAATTGCAGCGCGCATGCGCGGTGCCCTTCCCGCCCAAGGGTGCCATCTTGCTCAGTCTTCTTTTTTCCGCGGAGCCCGACGGACGTAGTTCGTTTTTCCCCGAGGAAAAAGTTTGATTTTCCCTATTTTTCTCTTTTTTTCTCCGGTTCGACGCCGGATCCTTTTCCTGCTCGGACCGATACGCCGGTATCGAGTCCTTTTCTCTCTTTTTCGGTTTTTGTCCTTTGTGACTGGCGTTCGCGCCTTTTTTCTTTTTTCCCTGGCAGCCCGGTCTTTTGACCTAGCAGGGGCCCTTTTTCCCCCGATGGCTACCAGCGGGTTTAAGAAGTGTGATCGGTGTAAGAAACTTATGTCTCTTACCGACACACACGACTGCTGCCTCCGTTGCCTTGGACCCGATCATGACCCGATGATCTGTGGTCCGTGTGGCAAAATGTCCTCAAAGGCGTTGAGGAGTCGGCAGCACCAGAAGGATTGAATTTTTTCTGACTCCGCGTCCGGCCGGGCCCGGACCTCGTCAGAGGCCTCGACGTCTTGGGACTCCGGCCCCGAGCAGTGTCGGGGTTCCTCTGAGCGGGGGTCTCCTTCACGGGAACATCGCAGGAAGAAGAAACCCGCGAGGGCGGCGTCGGTGGACGCTCCTGGTTCCTCGAGTGCCAGGTCGCATAGCCCTGATAGCCGCCCCGGGTCTTCGGAGTCGGAGAGGCCTGCCAAGCATCCTCGTGTCGAGATGGAGTTTCCTGGACACATAAGTGCTGTTGTCCTCATGGACTCTCCTCCGAGGGAGCCGACGTCGGGCCCGACACCGTCGGGGCCCGAGTCGGGGGCTGCTGGGTCTCCTGAGCTCGGACTCAGGTTGACGGCCTTGGAGAGCAGCTTTGCTGCCTTCATGGAACAGCAGCGGGCATTGATCGCCCGTCTCACCGGTGCATCTGCCCCGACCACCGGGACCTCGACGTCTAAGTCAACCCCGGAGGCTGAGCCGATCCTTGAGTCCATGCGGGCTCGAGTTGATCCTCGGCCACGGTCTCCCTCGACCTCCCGTTCGGGGCCGAGGTCGTCGACGCCGATACCCTCGGCGTCGGGGCGGAGGGCATCGGTGCCCGCCCGACCGGAGCCGCTCGATTCCTCCTCCGAGGAGTCGGGCTGGGAGACGGAGGACGAAGAGTCACCCGACACCCATTGGACTCGGTGTGTCCCATCGGACTCGCCAGAGTCCGAACCTCGGAGACGATCCCCACCGGAGGATACCCGGTTCTCGGACTTCGTGCGGGATATGGCCAAGGCCTTGGCCTTCCCCGCGGATCCCAAGGAGGAGCCTCGAGCCGAGGAGCTCGAGGCCCTCCAGTATGACTCTCCCCCGAAGGAGGCCTTTACTGTTCCGGGTCCTCCGATGCTGGAGCGGCTGCTCTTCCGCATGTGGGAGACCCCGGCCTCGACGCCAGTGTTAAGCAAGCGGGTCGATTCCATTTATCGAGTCCGCAAGAGCCCCGGGTTCCAAAACGCACAATTACCGCACCACTCCATGGTTGTGGAATCGGCCATGCATCGACTGAAAAGTCAGAAGATGCACTTCTCGGTGCCTCCCGGCCGGGAGGCTCGGAACCTGGATGCCCTCGGTAAGAAGTGCTTCCAGGGCTCTATGCTTGCTTGCCGTGTCCAGACTTACCAGCTCTACATGGGCATGTACCTCCGAGGCCTGGCAAAGGAGATTGCCGGGTTCTCTGCTGGTCTCTCCAAAGAACCTTTGCAGAGGTTCCAAGCCTTGTCCACCGGTATTCGGGAGTGCTCGAAGTTTCTCTCTCGAGCAGCCTTCGAGGCTTCGGCCCGAGTAGCCGGGGCCAGCATCGGTGCCCGCCGACAGGCTTGGCTACAGTCATCCGACCTCGAGCCATGGGTCCAGGACAAGTTGGTCGATGTCCCCTGCCGAGGTGAAAACTTCTTTGGCAAGCCCATGGCTGAAAATGCTGCGGAACTCAAGACCAAGACTCTGACCAGGACTAGGCTTTCCAGGAAAACCTCTGCCCCTTCTCAGAAGAAGAAGGGCTCGGGAAAAAAGTCCTTTTACCCGAGGAAGTCATCTGCCTATAAACAATACCCTCATTATCAGGCCTCTGCAGCTCCCCAACAGGATCAGCAGGCCAAGGGGCAGGGTCAAGGGCCCCGTAGGCAGAAGGCTCCCAAGCCACCTACACCGGCCCATGCTCAGCAGGGTGGTGGTTTTTGACTCAAACAGCATAGCCTCTTCTCCTCAGCTGGCTTCTCTCAGCACAGGAGGCCGGCTGGCCCACTTTGCCCACAGGTGGTCAGCCGTCACATCAGATAACTGGGTTCTTCATATAGTCCAAAAGGGCTATCTTCTCCATTTTCACCAGTTACCTCCCTCCTGTTTTCCAGGGGAGCCTCCAAGACCCCCTCTGCACAGGGACCTACTCCTTCAGGAGTTAGCAAGTCTGCTAAAGGATCAGGCTGTGGAACTGGTGCCCCACCACCTGAGAGGTCAAGGCTTTTATTCCAGGTACTTTCTGGTACCAAAAAGAACAGGAGGCCTCAGACCCATCCTAGACATGCGAAACCTCAACAAGTTCCTGGAGAGGGAAAAGTTCAAGATGCTTACCCTTGGAATCCTGCTGCCCTACCTCCAGCAGGGAGACTGGCTATGCTCCTTAGATCTAAAGGATGCGTATACTCACATCCTTATCCATCCAGACCACAGACAATATCTCAGGTTTGTTGTGGGAGGAAACCACTATCAGTACAGAGTGCTACCCTTTGGCCTGTCCTCCGCTCCCAGGGTGTTCACCAAGTGCCTGGCAGTGGTGGCGGCCTACCTGAGGCTTTAGGGTCTCTTTGTGTTTCTGTACCTGGACGACTGGCTTATAAGGGGCCAATCTTCCCAAGAGGCCAACCAGGCCACCCTTCGCACTGTGGCTCTGCTTCAGCACTTGGGGTTTGTCATAAATTTCACAAAGTCCACTTTGCTCCCGTCCCAGAACTTAGAGTTCATAGGGGCCAGACTAGACACTCTTCAAGCAAAGGCTTTTCTGCCTCTGGACAGGGCCCACAGGCTAATGGATCTGGCCAGCCAGTTTCGCAGCAATTCCCTGGTCTCTGCCAGGCAATTCCTGAGACTACTCGGCCATATGGCTTCCACGGTTCATGTCACCCCCAATGCCCGCCTGCACATGCGACCTGCTCAGTGGCATCAAGCCACAGGGGGCCTAGCGGACTCAGTGAGGATCTCCGACCTCCTGGTCTCCTCTCTGCAATGGTGGCTTCATCTTCCGAATCTGGTGCTCGGAATGGTTTTTCAATCCCCTCCGCATACTCAGGTGCTGACAACCGATGCCTCTCTTCTCGGTTGGGAAGCACATTGCCAAGGGATATGTACTCCGAGTCTCTGGACCCCTTGGGAGGCTACTCAACAGATAAACTTCCTGGAGCTACGGGCGATACGCCTAGCTCTGAGAGCCTTCTCCCACCTCGCCTCTCACCAGTCTGTACTGGTCCAGACGGACAATCAAGTTGCCATGTTCTATGTGAACAAACAAGGAGGCACAGGAGGCACAACGACTATGCTCTTGGGCTGTCAATCATGGAATCCTTCTCAAGGCTGTCTACCTCCCAGGTCAGGAAAATTGCCTGGCAGACAGACTGAGCCGGCTCCTGCAACCACACGAATGGAGATTGAACCCATTGGTGGTTCAGCAGGTCTTTCTCAAGTGGGGGCTCCCCACCATGGACCTTTTCGCCAGTCCTCTGAACTGGCAACTCCTGAGATTTTGCTCCAGACAACCGCATCCTCTCAGAGTAGCAGCGGATGCATTTCTGATCTCGTGGTCCACAGGCCTACTGTATGCGTTTCCTCCCACACCACTAGTGTCCAGAATGCTGTTCAAAGTCCTCAGGGACGGGGCTTCATTGATTCTCATAGCCCCCAGGTGGCCGAGGCAACCGTGGTTCCCGCTTCTGCTACAACTGGCGGTGGACACACCTCTTCCTCTGGGGTTTCAACACGATCTCCTGTCTCAGGATCAGGGGACTCTCTTGCACCCCAACCTCCATTCCCTTCATCTGATGGCCTGGCTGCTGAAAGGGTAGTCCTAGCTCCCCTACTACTACCTCGAGAGGTGGAAGATGTAGTCTTGGCCTCTCGGCGTCAATCCACCAGGAAATCCTACGCTCTTAAGTGGCGTAGATTCTCCGCATGGTGTGCTCAGCACAGTGAGAATCCCTTCTCATGCTTGGTAGCGGTAGTGTTGCAATATTTGCTCTACCTCTCCAATCTGGGCCTTAAGTCTAACTCTGTCCGAGTTCACCTTAGTGCTCTCTCAGCACACCACTTGCTGGTGGACGGCAGGCCTCTTTCCAACCACCCTTTGGTGGCTCGTTTCCTCAGAGGCCTTCTTCTGCTTAAGCCTCCTTTGCGTCCACCGGCCCCTGAGTGGGATCTGAATGTGGTCTTACAGCGGCTTACTTGTCCGCCTTTTGAACCGATGGCTACCTGCCCTCTCCGTTTTCTCTCCTGGAAAACTTTATTTCTGGTAGCTCTCACCTCTGCTAGGCGAGTGAGTGAACTGCAGGCACTAGTGTCTGATCCTCCTTACACTAGGTTCTACAGGAATAGGGTAGTTCTACGGACTCACCCTAAGTTTCTTCCTAAAGTTGTCTCACCTTTTCACCTCAATCAGGAGGTGGTTCTTCCGACCTTCTTTCCCAGGCCGCATGCCAACCGGGCTGAGCTGGTCTTGCATACCCTGGACTGTAGGAGGGCGTTATCCTTCTACCTTGACCGTACGCAGGAGCATCGGAAGGCTGTTCAGCTTTTCGTTTCTTTTGACCCCAATAAGTTGGGGCTCCCTGTCTCCAAGCGTACGTTGTCGATATGGGTTGCTGACTGTATCGCCTGGGCTTATGGGGCAGCCGGCCTCTCGTTGGAGGGTCGAGTCACGGCTCATCGTGTCAGGGTGAAGGCTGCGTCAGTGGCTCATCTCCGCTCTGTTCCATTGGCAGACATCTGCCGGGCAGCTACTTGGTCTTCAAGCCAGACTTTTGCGGCCCATTACTTCCTTGAGAGGGAGTCCCGCAGGGACAGTGCTTTCGGACAGGCAGTACTCCATAATCTCTTTGGGGTTTAGGCAACTCCTACCCTCCGGCCCTGATGTTGGGCTACCGGTCGGGGGCGTTCTCAGAGAAGATTCCTTCCTTCTGTGCTGACGAGCTCAAGGGAGCTCATTTTTCCGCTTGGGGTCTCCGGTAGCCTTAAGCTGGGGAGTCCCATATGTGAGGACTGACTTCCTGCTTGGTCCTGGAGAAAGAGTAGTTACTCACCTGTAACAGGTGTTCTCCAGGAGCAGCAGGAATCAGTCCTCACAACCCTCCCTCCTCCCCTTGGAGTTGCAGTCATATGATTTATTTTTGCTAATTTTTTGCTGTCTTTTAGCTATGTCATCAGACTGAGCAAGATGGCACCCTTGGGTGGGAAGGGGACCGCGCATGCGCGCTGCAATTCCCAAAGGCTTTCTTTGAAAGCTGGGGAAATGCTCTGCACGAGGGCTCCGTCGGCGCCGACGTCACCCATATGTGAGGACTGATTCCTGCTGCTCCTGGAGAACACCTGTTACAGGTGAGTAACTACTCTAGACTTCGGCTTCCTCTTTTGATAGGACAGATGTAGGTACACCATGTCGGGAAGTCTTCCAAGGGGTATGTGGTGCTCTCTCGTAGCTCAGAGAAGCTTTTTTTCAAAGGCTACCCTGAGCATGTATGGAGGGTTCTTGCACTGACAAGCACGATTCCCCCTTCCTTCTCATCCTGCAAGACGCCAATCCAGATGAGCGGTTTATGCTTCCCAGCCAGCAGGTGGAGGCAGACTTGAGCAACTTTCAGTGATATCATTTGGCATATCCTCCGATAACTGCACTGAGAGAAGCCAGTATTGTTTGCCTCTAGCAGGTAGCAAGGTTTGTGGACTTGTACAGCAGTGAATGGTAATCCTGAGCAAGCAGGAAGTCAGCCCTCACATATGGATGACATCGGCGCTGACAGAGCCCATGTGGATCCACTCCCCAGTTTTCAAAGAAAGCCTTTGGGAGTTACACCACGCATGCGCTGTTACCTTCCCGTCCAAAGGTGCCATCTTGCCTTGGTCTTTTTTTCTGTGCAGCCCTGCAGACGTGCTGTCTGTGTATCCCGGACAAAGCCTATTTTTTTCAGACTATTCTTCGGTGTATTTCTTCTCGATTGCTTCAGTTTGATCAGCTCTAATCGTACCTCAGCAACGGGGGCTCCAGATGCCCACTTGCTGTCCACTTTCTTCTCTGAGAAAATACTTAATTTGCGTTCTTCATTTTCGAATCCCCCCCCGCCCTCTCCATTGTCTCCTGTTTCCCCCTGTGGGCTGCCCGCTGCCGACCTTTCGTCTCTGCCCTCTTCCTCCCCGCCTAACCAGGCTCTTGCCCATACCTGGTCTTCTTTCCACCTTGTTCTCCCTGCAGAACTTCTTCAGATGCTGTCTAAATCCCGGAAGACCACCTGCATCTTGGACCCGATCCCATCTCGCTGGCTGTCTGAGCCTTCCCTACAACTTATTCCTGTTATCACTACCATCATCAACACCAGTTTATCTTCTGGTCATTTTCCCTCTCTATGGAAGTCCGCTGTTGTCCATCCTCTCCTGAAGCAACCTTCCCTCGACCCTTCCATTCTGTCCCATTGGCGTCCTGTTTCGAACCTCCCCTTCCTGGCCAAGCTTTTGGAACGTTTTGTGTTTGACCAGTTATCCTCTCACGTTGAGTCCACCAATACTCTTCACCCCCGTCAAGCCGGTTTCCGGCAAGGCCACAGTACCGAGACTGTTCTCCTGGCAGTATTAAACGAATTACATGTCGCCCACGACCGTGGTGATGTCACTCTTTTGGTTTCCCTTGATCTGTCTGCAGCGTTCGATCTGATTGACCACCAGACCCTCCTCTCTCGTCTCTCTGATGTGGGGTTACGTGGCACGGTTCTCCAGTGGTTTCGCTCCTTCCTCACAGCTCGCTCTTTTTCTGTCTCCATGAATGGTAAATCTTCCTCTTCTCTTCCCCTCACCTGTGGTGTCCCCCAGGGCTCTGTTCTATCTCCTCTGCTATTCAACATCTTCCTCGCCCCCTTACCCCTTTTGATCCAGCAGTACCCAGTGTCTTCGTATATTTATGCGGATGACATCATTCTCCTTTTCCATACTTCTCCGCTCTCCTTAGATATCTCCCAGTTTAACCTCTGCCTCTCCCATGTGGCCTCTTGGCTTTCTCAGCATTTTTTACGCTTAAACCCTTCAAAATCTACAGCTATGTGGGTGTCCCTGAGCGGCCCTTGTCCTTCCATTGCCCCTATGATTGATTCCACCTCCGTTCCACTCGTTTCTTCCTTCCGTTATTTGGGCGTAATCCTTGATTCCTCGCTTTCCTTCCATGGCCATATCTCTTCCCTTACTAGGCGTTCATTTGCAATCCTCCGTCAAATCAGGGCTGTCCGTTCTCTCCTCCCCTTTGGTTCCTTGGTTACCCTTGTTCTAGCTTTGATTACCAGCAGATTCGATTATTGCAACATTCTTCTGGCCAATCTCCCCAATTATCAGCTCCAACGCCTTCAGTTTATCCAAAACACTGCAGCTCGCCTTATCACTTTTGCCCACCGTTTTGATCACGTCACTCCCATTCTCTTTCGTTTGCATTGGTTGCCCCTCCGTTTTCGTTTTCACTATAAAATCCTCATTCTAACTCATCGTGCCATTAATACTAACAATCCTCTGTATCTTGCTGATCTCATTTCCCTTCATACCCCGTATCATCAACTTTGCTCCCTCCATGCTAATTGTTTGTCCTTACTCTCCCCGTCCCAAGCACATCTTGAAAAAAACTCGCCACTCAGCTTTTTTCTTCCTTGGTCCCCTGTTGTGGAATGCACTGCCTCCATTTCTCCGGTTGGAATCTTCTTATCCCCAGTTCAAAGCTTTACTCAAAACCCATCTGTTCCAACAATTTTTGATCTTCCTCCTGATCCACCTCCCTGAAGCTGCCGTAGGTTGGTTGTTCTATCCCAACTGGAAATCCAACTACATCCACCGGACGTTTCAGATCTTTTGACAAGGAGAAAATCATCAAGGAAATCCTACCTAACATCAATACTGCACCACCAAACCTCGAAGAGATCATAGCCTCATGGAACAACAGCCTGAGCTCCTTTGCCCGCAAACCCCCACAAACCAATCTACCTGCCCCAGGCAATCATCCAAGAAGCAGGAAACCAGCACATTGGTATACCACCGAACTAAGAACCTCACTGCTTCTGCTAAGAAAACTAGAAAGGAAATGGAGACGTACACGATCCACATCAGACCTGACAGCATACACCTCCCACCTTAAGAAACATTGGGATTCAATATCAGCAACAATGAGAGAACATCACTCTAATCTCCTGAACCATGTCCTGAACAAACCCCATGAACTTTTCAACATAGTAAAAACCCTAACAAAGGAACCCTCATCCCCCCAACTAACCACGATCCACCCACAGGACTATGCTAATTACTTACAGGCCAAAACCAACATTGGTAAAGCCACACTATCCAGCCCCAGCAGCAACCCAGCACAATTTAAGCCACTCACCACTATCAGAACACCAACACCCACAGAAATTGAGGACATCATCTCTACCGTTAATGCCACCACTGCTCCAAACGACCCTTTTCCAGCATTCTGGATAAGAGCACTACATAAGGAAATCATCCCTACACTATGCAAGATTATGGACCTATCTTTCTCCACAGGTGTATTCCCATCATGCCTCAAGCAGACATCAATCCGGCCCCTTCTGAAGAACACCAAGCTAGACCCGCAGAAGGTAGAATCTTATAGACCAATATCGAGCATCCCGCTGCTAGCAAAGCTAATAGAGAAGGTCGTTCAGCGCCAAATACAGGACCACATCGACTCCACAGCTCCCCTAGACTCATCCCAACATGGCTTTCGAGAATCCCATGGTGTAGAAACCCTCCTAACCACCCTAATCAACACACTGATCACAGGAACCGACAACATCAAACAAGGTTTTGCGCTGATTTTCCTGGATATTGCCGCTGCGTTCGATTCCGTAAACCACAATCAACTTCTGATACGGCTGCAAGATAAGGGAATCAACGGTCCAGCATTGAGTTGGTGCAAATCGTATCTAACGGACAGATGGCAGCAGGTTCGTACAAACTCCACAACCTCGGAACCTTTCCAACAGAAACATGGCGTACCGCAAGGCTCCTCACTCTCCACCTTATTATTCAACATCTACATGCAGCCCATATGTGAAGTAATCCGCTCCTTCAACGTCTCATGTCTGATCTATGCTGATGATGTCCTACTCTTCTTACCATTCTTGACTGACAAGCCGGATTTCTCCCCACTGATTAAATGCTTTGATGCTGTCACGGACTGGTTCCATGCTCAAGGCCTCAAAATAAACTTCAGCAAAACAGACGTACTCTTCACCACAAGAAATCAATCTTTCTCTCCCCCACCGGCTCTAAAGACAAGATGCCGAGCTCACAAGCAGACCCACTATCCAATACCTTGGTGTCACATTGGACCAGCAACTTGAGTTCAAAACTCACATCAGCAACATCATCAGACAGATCCACCATAAAATTAGAACACTGAGACATCTCAGACCACTATTACAACCAGGCGACTTTAGAACAGTCTTTCAGGCCCTTGTGACCCCCCACTTTGACTACGCCAATGCGATTCTTCATGGCCTACCCAAGAGCACAATAAGCCCATTACAACTAGCAATGAATACCGCGGCACGCTTCCTACATGGAGCGTCCAGAGGAGACCATATTACACCGATTCTAAAGGACTTGCACTGGCTGCCTATCTACTGTCGCACTACTTATAAGATAGTCTTGATGACATTTAAGGCCATCAACAACATGTCCTCCTCCTCCCTAACAGAGCTGCTCCACCCTACCCCAACAGTCAGAGTGAGGAGATCTTTTGCCATCAATACCCTACAAACCCCCTGCGAAATAACTAAATGCAACCAGACTACAAGAAGAAGGGCTTTCAAGTTCTATGCCCCCACATGCTGGAACACACTCCCATCTTCCATGCGAGCAATTACTGACATCGCCCAATTCAGAAAAGCCCTAAAACATCACCTCTTTCTATTACACTATTCACAACCTAATTTAGCAGCATCACATCCAGCTAAGCAAGGATAAGCCACAAGACAACTCATGGTATTAATGTACAGAATTGTAGATACTGTAAATAGGTACCCTAGTTGAAATCCAAGTTTTCGCTCCTGTTCGATGTAAAGGCATAACAGATATCTGAGATGCTTGAATGTTACTTGTAAACCGTGCTGATTTTAAAGAGCGCGGTATATAAAAACAATAAATAAATAAATAAAATCCCAACCATATCTTGTCCTGTCTTCCCTCTGTCTGTTTTCCCCCTGTTTTGTCTTTGTTTGTTCAATTGTAGTCTTTGGTTAAGTGTATAGTCTTTCAATTTTCTGTCCTGTCCTTTTTTCTTTCTTTCCTGTCATCTTATGGCGTTCCTTTTCTATAGTTTGCAGTGTTGACCTTTTTATTTCATTGTAAACCGCTTTAATGTCTTGGCTTAAGCGGTCTATCAAGTGTGGAAATAAAGATAAAGATCACCTTCCATTGCCCGAGTCTCCGCCTCGGCATTGTGGTTTTCGCTCAGGTAATTATTCTTTATTTTAGTGTGTTTTTCCTGTTTTGGCCCGCAGGTTTTTCTACTTGCAGCCTTGCTGGTCGAGATGTCCGAGTTTGATCTTGCGGATCTCGTCTTTTCCGCTATCTCTTCGACCAGCGGTTTCAAGTGTGGCAAGTGCAACTGCACCATGTCCCGAACGGACTGCTACAGTACCTGCATCAAATGCCTCGGGGCAGACCGTGATGGGTCTTCCTGCCCACTTTGCCTCCTGATGTCAGCTAAGACCCAGAAGAAATGCAAAAGGCAGCAGGGGGAGCTGTTTGGTAGGTCTGGCTCAGGTTTGGCTTCAGGGTGGAATCCCTGCCTTCACTGCCGGGGCCGGGCGACTTGGCGTCGCATGCCCGGGTTCAATCAGAGCCCAGAGGTCATCAAGCATCTGAGTTTTCTTCGGAGGATCTCCCCCACGCATTGAAGGCTTCGTTGAAGCTCCTCCACGCATTGAAGGCTTCATTGAAGCTGATGTTGAGGGCCAACCCAGGCCTGGGGAGTAAGCCTGCTGTGACCCTGCCGCGGAGCCCTCGACTCGACGTGGGGGACAGTGGATGGGAGCGCCCATTGAAGCAACCCCGGAGAGAGGAGTCTCTTGTGGTGTCGAGGGATCAACACAATTCCACCGACTCCAGACTCCCAACACTATTCGGGATTTCCTTGTCAGGGACCCGACACCGGCCTTGACATCCTCTGGGCAAGTACAGGCTGCAGAGCCGTCTGGCATCGAGGCCAGGATGACAGTCCTGGAGTGCAGTTTCTCTGCATTCTAGAGGCACAGTAGGGCTCGACTCCCAGTCACTCCGGGCCGTCGATACCCTTCACGGGGACTTTCTTGATGAGGACTTCCCCTGAGGATGCTCCTCTCATCCTCGAGAGGTTGGCTCGATCGGTGTCAAAGCCATCGGTGACCAACATAACCCTGCAGGACCTCTGATGCCGGGAGTTGTCAACATCGGGTTGATCTGATGATCGCAGGGTGCTTGCTGATTCCTCCAGCTCAAAATTGGCATGGGAGATGGACAAGGAGTCCTCAGACACCATACATCACTGGACATCCCCTCCGACCTCTCTCCGCCACATCATTGGCGGAGGTTCCTTCCAGAGGATCTCGCCTTCTTGGAGTTTGTGAGGGAGATGTCCCAGGCACTCGCCTTTGTGGCGGTGCCCAAAGACGAGCGATGTGTTGAGGATTTTGAGATCCTCCAGTACGAGACTCCTCCTTGGAAGGCGCTGACAGTGCCTGTGCCCCCAATCCTGGAGCGGCTGCTGTTCAGGATGTGGGAAACCCCAGTGATGGTGCCGATTGTGAACCGTCGACTTGATTCGCAGTATCAAGTTGGCAGGAGCCCCAGGTTCGAGAAGACACAACTGCCATACAATTCCATGGTGGTAGAGTCAACTATGTGTCTTAAGAGCCAGAAGATGCACTCCTCAGTGCCCCCTGGCAGGGATGCCCATACCATGGATGCCTTTGGCAGGAAGTGTTTCCAGGGCTCTATTCTCACAGCCCAGATCCAGGCTTACCAGCTGTACATGGGCATGTACCTGAGGGACCTGGCAAGGGAAATCGCTGGGTTCTCGGCTGGACTATCAGGTGAACCCCTTAAGAGCTTTAAGACCCTGGTATCATCGGTCATGTAGTGCTCTAAGTTTCAGATTCGGGCAGCCTTCAACAGCTTTGAGTCGGTGGCTCGTGTATCTGCGGTGGGCATTAGTGCCTGCCTCCTTGCCGGGCTACAGTCCTCGGACTTGGAGCAGTGGGTTCAGGACAAGCTAGCCGACATCCCATGCCAGGGGGACAACCTCTTTGGCAAACCCATGACAGAGAAGGCCGATGAGTTGGAGAAAGAATTCATAATCAGAACCAGACTGTCCAAGAAAATGTCTGAAACTTCCCATAGGAAGGCTTTGGGGGAAAAAGCCCTTCCACCTGAAGACCAAGAAGGCTTACAGAAACTGCCCCAGGCTTCAGGCCTATCCCGCTCCCCGTCAGGGGCAGCAGGCCAAGGGTCAGGGGCACAGCGCCCCAGCCGCAGCCTGGGGGGAGTTTTTGACAGGCGTTAACAGGCCCAAGGATCACGGGAGGGTGGCTGGTCCACTTTGCACACCTGTGGCCATGTATCACCATTGACACCTGGGTGTGTTGCAGGTGGTCAGGGAGGGATATCTCCTCTGCTTTCCTCAGCGGCCTCCTCCCGTTTTCCCAGGGAAATTACCCATGGACTCCTTGTACAGGGAGCTTTTTCAGAAGGAGCTTGGGTCTTTACTCGAGGATCAAGCTGTAGAACCCATCGCCCACCATATTCAGGGCCAGGGATTCTACTCCTGCTACTTCTTGGTCCCCAAGAAGTCAGGGGGCTTCAGGCCTATCCTGGATCTTCGGGACCTCAACTGCGTTCTGGTCAAGGAAAAGTTCAAAATGGTATCCCTTTGAACCTTGCTGCCTTACCTCCTGCAGGGAGATTGGCTATGCTCCTTGGATCTCAAAGATGCCTATACCCACATCCTGATCCATCCAAGGCATCGTCGGGGGCACCACTATCAGTACAGGGTGCTCCTCTTTGGCCTTGCTTGGCCCCTCGGGTGTTCAAAAAATGCCTGGCGGTTGTGGCCGCTCGTCCCTGGCTCCTCTGGGAGTTCGTGTTCCCATATCTGGACGACAGGCTCATGTGGTCCGGCTCACCAGAGGAAGCGTGCAGTATAACACAGCACACTCTAGGCCTATTATAGCACCTGGGCTTTGTGGTGAATTTCCCAAAGTCGCACCTCTTCCCCCATGCAGTGCTGGGCTTTATTGGGGCCCTGCTGGACTCCTCCTGGGCGAGAGCCTTTCCGCCACTGGATTGGATTCAATGCCTTGGTGTGCCGGCACAAGAAATGCAGAGCAGTGCACCAGTGACAGCCCAGACAGTGCTCCGCCTCTTGGGGCACATAGCAGCCACTGTCCACGTGACCCCTTTTGCCCTCCTGCACATGCGGCAGGCTCAGTGGATGCTCAGCGCCCAGTGGACACAAGATTCAGGTTGCCTAGAGGACCGCATCAAAGTCACACCGACTTTAGCAATCTCTCTGACCTGGTGGCAGGACCATCTCAACCTCAAAGCCGGCCTGCTCTTCCAGGCCCCGCCAGTGCAGCGCATCCTCACCGCAGATGTGTCAGAGCTGGACTGGGGGGGCCCACTGCAGTCACCTGCATTCACAAGGCCCATGGTCACCAGAGGAAAGTGGCTCTCAGATCAACCTGCTGGAGCTTTGGCAGTCTGTCATGCCCTGTGGGTCTTCCAGGACCATATGGAAGGGCAGGTGGTTCAAGTCCAAATGGAGAACCAGGTAGCGATGTATTACATTAACAAGCAGGGGGGCACGGGCTTGTACCACCTCTGTTGGGAAGCAGTGCGCCTCTGGAACTTCGCGGCAGTGAGGAACATCTCCCTCAAGGCGGTGTACTTGCTGGGCCAGGACAAGTATACTGGCCAACTGCCTGAGCCGCGTCCTCCAACCCCATGTGTGGAGACTGAACCCGACCGTATTAAGGAGATCTGGTGATGGGGCACCCTGTAAATTGACCTCTTTGCCAGTCCAGAGAACGCACAGCTGCCACACTTCTGCTCTAGGAGGCTGACCCGGAGGCAGGAGGCGGCAGATTCTTTCCTCCTACCTTGGTCTTGGGGCTTTCTGTATGTGTTTCCACCAATGCCCCAGATCCAAGCAGAGGCGGCCTCCATCATTTTCATTGCACCCAAGTTGCCCAGGCAGCCCTGGTTCCCCCTGCTCCTACAGTTGTCCCAATGGGACCCTTGGCTGCTGGGGAGTGCCCCAGACCTGCTGTCTCAGGAGGATGGGATGCTGCGACATCCCAACCTCCAGTCCCTAGCGCTGACTGCCTGGATGCTGAGAGACTAGCCATTGCGCATCACCACCTCGCTTGGTCGGTGGAAGACGTCTTGCTGGCCTCGCGTAAGGACTCTTTGCGATGGGCTTATGCCTTCAAGTGGCACAGGTTTTCCCACTGTTGTGCGGGGAAGGCCTTAATCCTTTCTCCTGTGCAATGACGGAGATATTACGATACGTCTTGTATCTCTGGGGCTGCTGTGAAGTCACATGGTCAGAGTGCACCTCTGTGCAATCTCAGCTCACCACTATGGGGTGGATGGCCAGGCTATGTCAGTACACCCCCTGGTGGGTTGGTTCATGCGAGGCCCCTCTCCTCTCCTGATCCATCCACTGCCGGTGGCGTGGGACCTCAGTGTGGTGCTGGGGAAGCGCATGGCCCCGCCTTTCGAGCTCCTGGATACCTGCCATCTCAAGTACCTCTCTTAGAAGGTCGTATTCCTGGTGGCTCTCACCTCGGCTAGTGCGTGAGCGAACTGCAGGCTCTGGTGGCACATGTGCTTTACACCAGGTTCCACTGGAACAGGGTTGTCCTTCGGACGCATCCTAAGTTCTTGCCAAAGGTGATCTCTTCATTCCATTTCAATCAGGCGGTATTACCACCCACCCTTTTTTCCCAGGCCTCCAGGGTGAAGGCCTTTCTGCACATGCTAGACTGGAAGTGTGCCCTGTCCTTTTATATCCAAAGGACGCAGCCCCATCGCCGCTCAACACAGCTCTTTTTGTCTCATTCGATCCCAGTTGACTTGGAGTCGCAGTCTCTAAGTGCACCCTCTCACGTTGGGTAGCTGACTACATTTCTTTCACCTTTCAACAGGTGGGGCTCTCTCTGGAGCATCATGTGATGGCTCTGCCACCTAGTCCTCTGTGCACACCTTTGCTGCACACTACTGTTTGGAGGAGACCCCCTGGAGAGATAGTGCCTTCAGCCAGGCCATACTCGGTCATCTCTTCAGGGAATAATGCAACTCCTTCCCTCCAGCCCTCTATGTCCAGGCTACTGGAGTGGGGATTGCATCTTCGATGCTGCTGCAGTGTTAGACTTCCAGCCAACCAGCACCCCTGCTGCCCTTTATGGTCCGCTTTTTGGGTCGCTTGTGGCTTTTACAGGTTTTTTTGGTAGCCTGTAGCTTGGGAGTCCCATATGTAAGGACTGACTTTCTGCTTGTTCCTGGAGAAAGTGTAGTTACTCACATGTAATGGATGTTCTCCGGGGACAGCAGGAATCGGTCCTCACAACACTCCCTCCTCCCTGTAGAGTTATTTTTCTTTTTTTTGCCGTCTTGTGCTATATCATACTGAGCCAAGATGGCACATTTGGGCGGGAAGTTGACCATGCATGCATGGTGTAACTCCCAAAGGCTTCTTTGAAAGCTGGAGAGTGGATCAGCGCGTGCTCCATCAGTGCCACCCATATGTGAGGACTAATTCCTGCTGTCCCCGGAAAACACCTGTTACAGGTGAGTAACTACGCTTTCTACCCCACACTATGATGCAGAGGCTATGGACTGATTTATGAAGGGCCCAACATCTTGGCGCATGGGTGCAGTCTTGTCTTCTGGAGTGAAAGCCGTCCTGTGCCAATGCTGTTTCCGATAGGTTACGAGCCCTGGTTGGCAGGAAGAGGAGCAGGAAATATCTATTGTACCTGATTGTAACTTGTCTTGAACTACTCCTGGAAAGGCATGAGCTAAATACTACTAACTAAAGTTCCATGGGGCATTTGATGGAGAGAGGTAAGTTGGGCCCAGGCCCTCCTCCCCTCTTGCTGTCCTCTTGCTGCTCTTTGCTCTACCCCCTCCCCATCCCCCTTCCTTGTTTCTTTTTATTGGTATTTTCAGTCATATACAATAACCAAATCATTATAAGACATGATATGATACTGACTGTTAGCAAACAAAAACAGAAATAAGATACAGGAAACAAAAATATCCAAAACAGTATCAATAGTACAGACCACATAACGGGAGCCAACTGTAACTAGTTAAAAAAAGAAAACAAAATTGATTACAGCAATCAAAGCCTCAAATGGCCACTATTTAGGAGGAAACAACAATACTGCCAGACCCTACTGAGCCGTGTCTATCGGACAAAAACCTTTCCAGATGTGTCATGTCTAGGAAAACAAAAGAAGTGCCCTCAAAAGAAATGAGACACTTACAAGGAAATCTTAGAAAGAATGTGGCACCCAACTCCAAAACATGCGGCTTTAATGATAGAAATTGCCAACGCCTTAATTGGGTACTGCGTGAGACATCTGGGAAGATATTTATCCTCTGACCACAGAATAACGCTGATTTCACCTTAAAGGCTTTCAAATTACGTTGCTTAATCATTACAGAGGAGAGAGTAACCAGCAAGGTGGAACGAGTGGGAGTATTATCTGAGGAGTCCTCAAGAAAAGCAGTGAGATTCACCACATTAGGAACAATTTCATCTAAGTCTCCATCAATAGGGCTTATCTTCTTAGTGCCAGAAGGTATATAATAAATCTGCATAACATCAAAAACATCAGATATGGCAAGGACTTCTTTTATATATTTATCAAAAAGTATCTTAGGTGATAATAGAGAAGTATAAGGAAAATTCAAAAATCTCAAGTTACATGCCCGCCTGGAATTCTCGAGAGATTCTAACTTCGTTTGTAATAGTAAAGAATCTTTAATACCAGCAACACTAGTCGATTGAAGTGGGATCAACTGAGATTCCAATTTACCAACTGCCTTATCTATTTGAGAAACTTTCTCGTCAAGTTGCTGTACAGCAGTAACAGTCTCTTGCGAGAAAGTTGCAAAAGAGCTAAAAGCAACAGACATTTTAGAGTCAATGCACTTCAAAGCAGCCCATAAATCCTTTAAAGTAACCTCCGTGTCTGAGGGCGGCGTGGGAAGCTCCGAAGAGATACCCAGCGCGGCCGACTGAGACGGAGTAGGTAACTTCAAAACAACCTTATTTCTCACAGCTACTTCAGGGGAAAGCCCAGAAGGACTGGCAGAATCAACAAGAGGGCAAGGAGGAGGAGACCTCCCCCCCAGGGCTCAAAGACGCCCCCTCGAAAGAGGACTGCGCCAGGGGAAGAGGAGCAAAATGTTTATCCAGAGGGCCGACTGGCTTCCTGGAGTCAGCCGACTGAACCTTGCTCTGGGATTTAGCCTTCCTCTTGCCCATGTTGTATAAGGAAATTATAACCTGTGATAAGGAAGCTTATCATAGCTCAGGAAGGGGCTATAGAAAAGGTGAAGTGTCTCTGAACAAGCAACCTGTCAGTGCTGGTAGAAATGAGAAAACAGAATTTTGCCATAAAAGACTACCAGTCCCAGAATGCACCAGGTTTCCAACAGCCATGAGAGGAGCTGAAGTGAGAAAACGTGTGTTCAATCAAAAGGGCTATGAGGTAATCCCCAAGCACTCATTGCAAAGGGCAGGGCTTGATTCAGCACAGCTGCACTGTGCTAGGATGGAACACTCATCTCAAAGGGCAAGGCCTGATTCAGCACAGCTGCGCTGTGTTAGGGAGGAGCACTCATCTAAGCAGAATAAGAGTAGAGTTTATTCTACAGATGACCATCTTCATGATCACCTTGGATATCCAGAGAATTGTCCTCAGTATCCTGAGAATCAGCTTGAGTTTGATCATCAGTTTCATCTGAAGGATCATCAGAAGCAGAAGCCAAACCGGACGGACAGAGAGGGAAAGAGACCCTTTGGAAGAAGGAAGAGAAAAGCCTTTGAGAGGTCTAGAAGAGTCCAAAGCAGTACGTATACTGGGAGGTATTCGAAGGGCCAGCATACACCATTGGACTGGGGAAAGCCAGAGGAATGGTGCTGCAGAGCTAGGAATCACCAGAGGCTACCTGTGAGGGAGACGGCTGCACGTGGAAGGGACCCTAAGACCTGTGCCAGAAGGTATGTGAAGAGAGATCCAGTGTCCATGGATCTGGATTGGAAGGCTGGACATAAGAACTGGACTACATACTGGCCAGGCTATATAGAGAGGAACTCTAGCAGCAATGGAAGCTCAGGTATGAACACTGATCTATGCCCTAGCTATAACCTTGAAAGACAGCAGGGAAACAAGTATTCTCCTGAAAATGCTCCATTGAGAGATTCATCTGTGCCAATCCATGATATTGAACCCATGCTTGTTGAACAAGGGGGAATAATAGCTGATGAGGATCCTGTTTATATGGACTGCTCTCTATCTAAACTCTGTTGGTAACTTTCTGTTATAAAGTACAGCAACCATCACAAAGAAATACAAATTTGTTCTTTAATCTACTCAGAAAAGCTCCTGAAGCAGGATTTGACCCACACAGTGGAAGGCAAGCCAGCTAAGGGGTTTCAGCTGGTAACTACTAGCAATTAAGCTTTACCTAATTGCTTGTGAGCTAGGAGAGAATCACTTCTGTATCTATGTGGGAAGTAATCAGAAGTTAAGAACAGTTTGTTTCTTGCTTTGTGGCTTTTCATTTGTTGTTTTCCTGATTTTAACTTTGTTTTTCCAAGTTAACACTGAAAGCAAGTAACCTAATTTATGTGCTACCAAGCATATCTGTGTTGGGAGAAATAACCCCATAAATAAATATCTTATTGGCTTTACCCAAGAGCACAACTAAATTATTGTCAGCAGCTGTGTCTGGTGTGAATGAACTACATTGCCCACAATACCTTGCAAATCATATAGAAATATGCACTTGCCAAGAGTGTGGAGATTCTCACCCAGGCAGCCGTCTGACAAACCCCACCTATGACAAACAACAAAAAGCCAGCCAATATAACCCACACTTAACTTAAATCCACACTGCTAGTACAGCAACTCCGTCAATGCGACGTCAAAGGGGCGTCTAAGGGGCAGAAACCTGCCCCTTTAGACACGCCCCTTAATACACGCTCCACAGTCGTGGAGACCACTAGTTGCAGTAAAATACACAACTAGGACCCCCTAGCAGCAGGCTGTCCCCGGAGTGCATGTGATGGTCCCGCAGCACAACTGTACAAGCTCAGCACTCCTCCGACTCTCAGCAGGGCACACACTCCTCCTGCCCACTCCAAACAGGTAGCTCCGCTCCAAGATGACAAACGGAGGGTTTTAAGAGCTTAAAAAAGCCCCCCCCCCCCCAGCAGCAGGCTGTCCCTGGAGTGCCTGTGATGGTCCCGCAGCACAGCTGTACAAGCTCAGCACTCCTCCGACTCTCAGCAGGGCACACATTCCTCCTGCCCACTCCAAACAGGTAGCTCCCCCCCCCCCCCCCCTTCCTTGTTTCTAATATTTTTTTTTTCCAGGAACAATCAGGAAGTCAGTCCTCACATATGGGTGACATCTGCACCGACTGAGCCCATGCGGAGCATTTCCCCAGCTTTCAAAGAAAGCCTTTGGGAATGCCACCATGCATGCGTGGTCCCCTTCCCACCCAGGGGGCCATCTTACTCAGTCTCCCTTTTTCTGCAGAGTCCTTCAGACGTCTGTCTCATCCCCGGAAAAGGTTTTCTTCCTACTAATACAATTTTTGTCTTTTCCGGCTAGCGCCGGTTCCCTTTCTGCCATCTCGAGCACCACTGCCTCGACTGTCAGTCTTGGGATCTGTTTTTCCCTTCTTTCGCCTTTTTGTGCTTTTACGCCCTTTTTAACCGCTGGCCGCGTCGAGAGTCTTCGACTTCGCAGGGGTTCTTTTTGTCCTGATGGCCTCCAGTTTCAAAAAATGCGATTGGTGTTCTAAGAACATGTCTCTCATAGACACCCATGACTGTTGTCTCCAGTGTCTGGGAGCTGACCACGATCCAAAGCAATGCTCCTTCTGCAAAAAGATGTCTTATAAAAACCATCCAGAGTCACCGGCAGAAGCTAGATATCATCTTCCATAAGGCAGACTTGACTCCGGTATCCCCGCAAACCTTGGAGTCTCCCAAGGCCTCTCCGTGGGCCTTTAGGCAGTCCGATCAAAGGTCCCCCGAGCGTGAACAAAAGAAAAAGATGACCGGGAGGACACAGTCCGGGGGGTCAGACAAACATGAGAAGTCATGTGCACGGTCTCTCAGCCCCCTACGGCACTCCAAAGAGTTGGAGAGGGAGCGGCCAAGAAAGGTACTTTGAACTGATGCGGAGGCCTCTGGCAATGGTGCTCGATCTCCCAAGGGTCGTTCTGGCGAGGACCTCCTCAACGCCCGATCCGGTCACCCTGATGTCGCAGGGCCCCACTCCCAAGTGGGAGGCCCGAATGCTGGCCTTGGAATGCAGCGTTTCTGCGTTCATCGCTGCTCAGCAGGCACAGATGCCTTGCTCCACTGGCACATGCCATGTGACCACAGGGACCTCGACGACTCCATGGGGCCGCCGCAGTGACCCCCTAGAGCCAAATGCCTCTTGAGGGTCCTCAGCGAGGGTCTTGATCTCCATTCCATTCTTTAGGCGTGAGACCATCTAAGGCGAGCGCCTCTGGCTCTGAACAGACTCCGGCCTCGGGAGCCCGGCACGTGTCGCTGACGACTCTTGAACTGCCCGATCCTGAGTGTTCCATGGACCTTTTGGACTGGGAATCTGATGGGGAGACCTCACCAGAGACTTGGTCTCACTGAGACCTTCCCTCGGACCCATCCCTGCTGTCCCAGAGACAACGGTCCCCTCCCAAGGTCAGTTCTTTTCTTGAGTTTGTCCAGGATATGATGGGGGCCCTTGCGCTCACCATCGAATCGGAGGAAGAGCCCTGGGTGGAGGAGCTCGATGTCCTCCAATATGAGGCACCACCGAAGGAAACCCTTACAGTTCCGGTCCCTTCCATCTTAACTGGCTCCTTCTCCATATGTGGGAGACCCTGGCTTCCATCCCCATCGTCAGCAAACTCCTGGACTCTATGTATAGGGTCCAACGGGGACCGGGGTTCCAGAAGGCACAGCTTCCCCATCTTCCATGGTTGTCGAATCGGCCATGCATAAACAGAAGAGCCCGAAGACTCACTCTTCGGTCCCCCTGGGCAGAGAGTCCCATGCTCTCGACACCCTGAGGCAGAAAGCTTACCAAGGCTTCATGCTAGCATGCCGCATCCAGGTCTACCAACTGTATATTGGTATGTTCTTCCGAGACTTCACTAAGGAGCTCAGAGGATTTGTGGTGGGTCTCGATGGAGACGACGTCCGCTGCTTCCAGGTGCTTTCAAAGTCCATCAGGGAGTGCTCTAAGTACCTTTCACAAGTGGCTTACGACAGCTTTGAGTCTTCCTCCCGAGTAGCGACAACCAGCGTTGGTGCCTGCCGGCAGGCTTGGCTCCAATCATCCGACCTGGAGCAGTGGGTCCAGGAGAAGCTCCTCAACGTCCCTTGCCTCGTGAAGCAGCTCTTTGGTAAACCAATTGAGGATAAAGCGGCCGAGATTGAGACAGAGTATGTCACCTGTACTCAGCTCTCTCGGAAGACCTCCTCCCTCCCCAGGAAGAAACCGCAGGGCAAGAAATCCTTTTTCACCAGAAAGGGGCACCCATACAGGGGCTACCCTCCTTACCAGTCTACACTGACCTCAACCCAGGGCGGTCAGTGTAAGAATGCGGCCCATGGACCTCGCAAGCCTAAGGGACAAAAGACCCAGCCACCGGCTCCAGCGCAGCCGGCCTCTGGGTTTTGACGTTATCGATATAGCTTCTCGACCGTTGGACGACCAGCTGCCGGTAGGGGGAAGGCTTATCCACTTTGCCCTCAGGTGGGAGTGCATCACCACTGATGCCTGGGTCGTCTGGGAGGGCTATCTCCTCCAACTGGACCAGTTGCCTCCCCCTTACTTCCCTGGGGAGCCCCCGGCAGCTTCTCCTGCACCAGGTCCTACTAACTCAGGAGCTCGCAGGCCTCCTCAAAGATGGGGCGGTGGAAACCGTCCCACTATACCTCAGAGGAAGGGGATTTTACTCCCGGTACTTCCTCATCCCGAAGAGAACAGGAGGTCTCTGACCCATCCTTGACATGAGGAACTTAAACGGATTCTTGGTGCGGGAGAAGTTCAAAATGATCTCCCTTGGAATACTGCTGTCTTACCTCCAGCAGGGCGATTGGCTATGCTTCTTGGACTTAAAGGAAGCTTATACTCACATCCTCGTCCATCCCAAGCACAGACAGTACCTGCGCTTTGTGGTAGCAGGGAACCACTACCAGTACAGGGTGCTTCCCTTCAGACTCGCTTCCTCCCCACGGGTCTTCACCAAGTGTTTTGCGGTGGTAGCAGCCCACCTCTATCTAGACTATTGGCTCATAAAAGTGGACATGGCCTCATGGGCCACATGATCTGGATTCTGCAGCACTTGGGCTTCGTGGTCAACTACCCAAAATTCCACCTTATTCCAGTTCAATCCCTGGAGTTCATAGGGGCTCGCTTGGATACTCTTCAGGCCTCTGCCTTCCTTCCCCGGGACAGGGCAGACCGCCTCAAATCCCTGATGTCCGACATGTGGAACCGATGCAATGTCGATGCTTTGCCTTCTCGGCCAGATGGCTTCCACTGTCCATGTCCAGACCTGGATCTCTTCGCCAGTCCCGCGTTAACACACAGCTTCCGTGTTTTTGTGGGCCCCCCTCCTGCACCTGGGCAGGGTGGCTCTGGATTCCTGCCGCCTCTTGTGGGCTATGGGCCTGCTGTATGCCTCCCCCCCCCCACTTCTCATAGCTTGGATTCTCCTCAAGGTCCAGCGAGACATGGCCTCTGTGATCCTCGTGGCCCAGACAGCTGTGATTCCCTCTGCTAATCTGTCTCTCGATGGAGCCTCCAGTCCCTCTTGGGAACTCACCGGGGCTCCTGACGCAGGAGGACATCCTATTGGCCTCCCAGAAGGACTAGACCAGGCGGGCGTATGCCTTCAAGTGGCACAGGTTCTCGGTGTGGTGCTCAGAACCGAGTGAATCCGTTCTTCTGCCTATACACAGTCCTGCAATACCTGCTCCATTTCTTTCAAGCCGGTCTAAAGCCTAACTCTGTCAGGGTTCACCTGAGTGCCATCTCAGCGAACCACCATCCCATCGAGGGCAAACCCCTCTCGGAGCAGCCCCTCGTCTCTTTCTTCATGCGGGGCTTGCTCCTCTCCAAGCCCCCTATCCTCTCCCCACCGGTGGAATGGGACCTCAACATGATCTTTGCAGCTGACCAAGCCGCCCTTTGAGCCCATGGCTACTTGCCCCCTGTGGCACCTGTCCTGGAAGGTGGCCTTCCTGGTGGCTCTCACCTCCGCCTGTAGAGTCAGTGAACTCCAGGCGCACTGATGGCCGAGGCACCATACATGAGGTTTTACAGGAACAGGGTGGTTCTTCGCACTCATTCCAAGTTCCTCCCGAAGGTTTTCTTGGATTTCCACCTCAACCAAGAGGTGGCGCTGCCCACCTTCTTCCTGAGGTCCCATTGCCGACCAGGCATCGGCAGTTCTCCATACCCTGGACTGCAAGAGGGCCCTTTCCTTCTACTGCAGCGGACTCAGGACCACCGCAGGGCTGGGCAGATTTTTGTCTCCTATGACCCCAGCCGCCTGGGGCTGGCTGTCACCAAGCGAACTTTGTCCATTTGGGTGGTGGACTCCATCGTCTTTGCCCAGGCCCAGGCTGGGCTACCTCTGGACTGCCGAGTCACCGCACACAATGTCCGGGCGATGGCAACATTGGTCACTAGCCTACATTCGGTGGCTCTGATGGACATCTGTCAGGCAGCCACCTGGTTTTCCGCTCATACCTTTGCGACACATTACTGCTTGGAGAGGGAGTCCCGCCAGGACTCTGCCTTTGGCCAATCGGTAGTGTGTAATTTGTTTGGGGTTTAAGAAACTCCTGCCCTCCGACCCTTCTTATTCAGGCTACCGGAAACGTGGCTCTCCATGGATGCGGGGTCATCGGGCTTGCCTTCAGATTTACTGATGACTGCTTATGTCTCTGCCATGATTTTTCCTACAGGTCCTTGGTAGCCTGTAGCTAGGGAGTCCCATATGTGAGGACTGACTTCTTGCTTGTTCCTGGAGAAAGAGTAGTTACTCATCTGCAACAGGTGTTTTCCAGGGACAGCAGGAATCAGTCCTCACAACCCTCCCTCCTCCCCTTGGAGTTGCTGTCCATTTTTGCCATCTTCTTGGTAGGGCTATAACTATGGCACTTGACTGAGTAAGATGACACCTTTGGGTGGGAAGTGGACCATGCATGCGTGGTGGCATTCCCAAAGGCTTTCTTTGAAAGCTCGGGCAATGCTCCGCGTGGGCTCCGTCAGTGCTGACGTCACCCATATGTGAGGACTGATTCCTGCTGTCCCTGGAGAACACACTTTTTATGTCCCTTTTTCTCCATTGATTTAATGGTAGGTAATTGGCTTTCTGCTGCTGTGGTTATTTTTCTTTATTTTGAAGCTGCTTTAAAGACCTTCCTCAGCCCGGCCTTCCAGACCTTTATGAGTGGCCGGGGTCTCACTGATAGTGTTTCCCCAGTTGGCCCAACCAGGCCTCGGGATTCCCTTTTCAGGACTCCTGGTTTGCTGCAATTCTGTGGCCTTTTTCCTGTGTGGTTTTATTTTTTTTTGTGTGTTTTATTTTCTTTTTGTTGCGGTTCTCTTCCTTAGGGCCTGATGAAGCCTGTGCCCCCAGCGCTGGTTTTGTCCCTGCTGCTGTATTTCCCGTTAAGACTGCAATGTCCAGGTCACTTTTTGACTGGCATCTGGAGACTCTCCTGTGGGGGACCCAGGGCCTGATGGCTGTGCCTGTGGCCCCTACTTCTCCTGTTTTGTTTTTCTTTTGGCTAGTGAGCTCTGCAGCCTCTTCAGGTGGCAGCTTGGGCCTAGTGAGAGAGGAACATGGTTGCGTGCCACTAGCCATGTTTCCAGTATCCCCAGGAAGGATACTATGGATCTCTGGGGCCCCACTTGTAAGCTGTCTTGCGCTGTAGCTCCTGAAACAACCCTTGGGCTGTATTCAGTTGGCTAGATGCTTGGTGCAGCCTCTTTGGGTGGGATTTGAGGTCTGGCCATACCCTTGGGGACCTGGAGCCCCTGAGCGCCTTTCTCTCAGGCAGCAAGAGGTCACCGCTCTTGCTTCACCCTTGTGCTCCTCTGTTGCTTTGTGAGGCTAGCTTTCCCTTGCAGAGGTGGGATGATGGGCTTGACGACAGATCTGATCAAAAATAAGCTGGAGGAGAACAGAGTAGTGGCTCCCCTAGGGATTGGATAGGATCCCTGAAGAAGCCACCTTTTTTTCTTGGTTAGGCCCTGTTTAGGCCTGAACAATATGTTAAAGCGGCTCTGCAGGCTGCAGAGCTGGTTTGCAAATGAGGTTAGCAGGTAATAACTCTACAACCTCTCCATGATCCTATGCGGTGGTGTAGGGGCTTTCAGGCTAAAGTGCCCTGAATTGGGCCCCGGGGACTTGTCTTTGCTGTCCTCTCAAGCTGGGTTAGCTCTTTAGTCCCATAGGGAAGTCTGCTTCATAATGGTGATGAAACACATGACAATCCCAGTGTGTGGGGAAATCTCAGTTGAAAGTTGAAGTCTTGAAAAAACCAGTGCTATGTGCATGCTTGCAGTCTAGCCCTCAGAGGAGGGCTACACCCTCTACTGGTAGCTCTGGTCTTAAAGCTATGGCCCCTTGCTTTCAAAGTTGCAGATTTGTTCATAAGAACATCTGTCTTTGGTGGAGTTTTCAGTTTGTCATTTAGCCTAGTCTCCTTTAAGAGGCTAGTGGGCTTGCAGTGCCCTGACAGGGTGGCTGCTGTGAGATAATGGTGATGGAGAATACCTCCCCATACCTTAGCGGCAGTGATGTGGGCAGTTAAGAGTGCTGACTTTATTCTAATGAGGGTTCCATTTTGTGGCGGAGCAGTTTCCCTTAATGGTTGCTTTCGCTTCGAGCAGAGAAGCTTGCCCATAGAGACTTCTGGAAGTTAGGCAACGAATAGTGAAAGGACTTTCTAAGGCCCCACATAAAGCCTGGAGCTGCCCTCTTGAGAGGGTGAGTCCTGGGGGGGGGGGGGGCTTCATTTGCATGTGGGGCAGTCCTGGATTCGGGTTGCCTCCAGGGGACCTTGGGAGCGTGTAATTCCCCTTATTAGATACCAGCAGTTCCTCCTAAGGAGCAGGTGGTTGGGTTTTATCTCAGTCTATTCCTGCAGAGCACACCCATACCATGTTTAACTAGTAAGTTTTGGGATCTTTTGGTGAATTTAGAGTTGTCGGCTCCTTCACTAGGCCCCTGTCCTCAGTCTTTCAGGTGATAGTCCAGGCCAGCTTGGGACTTCAGATGCTGCTAGGTGAATTGCAGCAGAGCTTGCAAGATCTCTCCAGGAGAGGCTCTCTAAGGTTACCTGCTCAGGTGGAGGATGTTTATTAATGTTTGTTTATTAAAAATTTTTATACCGCCCAAAACCAGAGGCATCTGAGCGGTTTACAGTCGTTAAAAATACAGGCTGGGTGGAAACAGAAAAGGAACGCCATTTAAAATAAAAGTAATAGAGAAGGGAGAGAGAAAGGACAGGAAAGCAAATTGCTTAAAAATACATCGTCAAGGAAGGGGGGAGGGGGGGGGAAGGTCAAACGCCAATCCGAACAGAAACGTTTTGAGTTGTGTTTTAAAGGACTTTTAGGACTGTTCTGTGCGGAGGGAAGGGGGGAGCGAGTTCCAAAGTCTAGGCCCTAGGAAATAAAAGGCTGAGGAACGGGTGGATTCAAGGTGAGCCTGTGAAGGGGAGGGAAGAGACATGTGGTTAATGTGAATGGAATGGAGCAAGCGGTGAGGAGTGCGGAATTGAATTTGGTCTGCAAGGTAGAGAGGAGTGTCTGTGTGAATTACCCTATGTGCGAACGTAAGGATCTTATACTGAATGCGAAATGAAACAGGTAATCAATGTTGGTGCATAAGAAGGGGGGGTGACGTGATCGTATCGAAGCATGAGTCAAGAGACGAACCGCGGTATTCTGAATACGCTGAAGACGGGAGAGTTGGGATTGTGGTAGACCTGCTAGGGAACCATTACAGTAATCGAGATGGGACATTACAAGGGAAAGTAGGATGTTGGCAGCTGCTGTTTTGTGCTTTCAGCAGTAACAGGTTATTTCTCCCGTCCCTTCCATGTCAATGCTAACAGTTTGCACATGCTAAATCCATGCTAATTATTTAACGTGCTTTAGTAAACATGCCCCTTAGTGCAGGAATATTACGTGTTCTAGATGTGTGAAAATGTGGACAGAAACATTAGCCCTGGTACAGGCAGATCTGCGACTGAATCTTTCTTCTAGCATGTCCTGGGCCTAGAACCAGAGATCTTCTAACTCAATCTCTCATCTTCATATGGGACCCGTCGAGTAGGGCCCATTTCCTGGACTTTGTCATGGCATTTGGCACTTTTCAAGGGTGAACAGCATTAGCTGTTTCTCCCTGTCTGTGTTGTATACCATCTCCATGAATCCAGGCCTCAACTTGAAATCTAGATGTGGCTCCCCACACCTTTACCAAGGTGATAGGAGTGGTAGCAGCACCTCTCTGCATGCAGCGGGCCTGGTTGCCCATGCCTGGACATCTAGCAGGCCCAGTTAGTATCTTTGGAGGTGCCATAAGTGGCACAGGCTGGGTGGTCCTCTGCTTGGGAAAGCTTCTCCAATCCTTGGGGACAGAGCATCGATCTTGGGGCTGCATCGTAGTCTACGTTTCATATGCATTAGATCTTCTGATCTCTATGTTCCTTGTTGTTTGACCAGTTATTTCCTGTACCACTGGAGATCAAGGAGAAGGTGCAGTAGCGGTTGCAGTAACATCTTATGACTGGGAGGCTGTGAAAAGCATCTGAGTAGATGCTTGTTAGCTTGAATCCCAGCCAGAAGGTCTGGATGTGTGAGAGCCAATCCAGTTGGCATAGGGACTCTCCTGTGGGGACTCTTTAGTCTGAAGGCCAGAGCTATCGGGTTGACCCTAGGAAGGCTCATATCTTCTTTAATGGACCCGGCGAGCTGTGTGTTCTCTGATAGCCACATATGTTGTCTTCTGCAGCAGAACCCGCAGGTCTGGTGCAGTTCTCGCAGCCATACATCTGTGCTAGTGTGCGCTAGCTGTAGCACATATCACCAACTTTGGGGTGTGGTCAGATGTTTTGTGCAGGAATTCTGAGACCAGGTGAAGTGAAAGCTCAGCCCTCCCATGATGGATCTCATAGTGGAAGGACATGGCCTTCCGGTATTCCATGTATTGGCCACGCCAGCAAATGCCGGTTGCGGTGCTATCTCAGGTGCAGGGAGTTGCTTAGAAGAGGAATGCTGTGTGGCTTCCTCTCTGACCCTGGGTAATTCAACACCTAGGTCCCTTTCAATGTATTGTTACCAGGTCTTTAATCTAGACAGCCACCAAAGCTAAGGAAACTATTGTCCAAAACATCCGGCCTTCCATTGTTCATTAAATTTAGTTTTAAGCATGATTGCTCCAAAACCTTTCTAGAAACCTGATGCAAACCTGTCATGTTTTGAGGGTGGTAACTGGCACTCTATGCAGATTACCCTAGATATATGCCATTGACTAGAGGTTCTTTGAGGGGAGGGAGAAAGGAGGATTGTATGAGGGACTGTCTGCACTAGGTCAGAATTGACTGGGAGCAAAGTGGCCAGGAAGGAGAGATTAGGAAACGTGTGAAGAGATGGGAGAGTGGCAAACAACTGATGACTGGGAAAGAGGTAAGAGGAGGGAGAAGGAGTGAAGAGATTGGAGGGGCAGTGGGTTATGTAGGGGGAGAGTGAGTGAGGGTATTGAAGATGCTCGAGCAGGGGTGTCGAGCTCCAGTCCTGGAGGGCCGCAAACCAGTCAGGTTTTCAGGATGCCCCTAATGAATGTTCATTAGATGTATTTGCATGCACTGCCCCCATTGTATGCAAATATGTCATACATATTCATTAGGGATACCCTGAAAACCGACTGGTTTGCAGCCCTCCAGGACTGGAGTTTGACATCCCCTGCTCTAGAGCAAGGGTGACCAGCTCCGGTCCTGGTGCACCATGATCCAGCCTGATTTTCAGGATGTCCCTAATGAATAGTCATGAGATATGTTTGCATCCACTGCCTCCCAATGTATGCAAATATATCTCATGAATATTTATTAGGGGCATCCTGAAAACCTGACTGGATTATGGTGCACCAGAACTGGAGTTGGCCACCCCTGCTCTAATGTGTGATTGAGGGGATTGGAAGGTATGCAGAAGTGTTGGGGAGGGGTGAGGGAGGGGATTTGGAAGTATGAATGGAGATCACAGGTGGTACAATGGGATTTGGGTGGGGATTGGAGTAGGTACGTGGGGAGAGAGGTGATGGGGCTCTGGAATTTGAGTGAGGGAATCACAGAGCTATGGCATGTGAGGGAATCAAGGGAGCTGTGAGATGAACATAAGATATGCCATACTGGGTCAGACCAAGGTCCATCAAGCCCAGTATCCTGTTTCCAACAGTGGCCAATCTAGGTCATACGTACCTAGCAGTTTCCCCAAAAGACACAGGTTCCACGATGCTTGTACTGGGTCAAGCATTGATATCCTGGGTCCCTTCTTAATAATGGTTTATGGACCTTTCCTCCAGGAACTTGTCCAAACCTTTTTTAAACCCAGCTACACTAACAGCCTTTACTACATCCTCCGGTAACAAATTCCAGAGTTTGATTACACGTTGAGTGAAAAAATATTTTCTTTTATTAGTCTTAAATAGTTTACCCTGTAGCTTCATTGCATGTCCCCTAGTCTTTCTGTATTCTGATAACGTAAACAATCGATCTACGTTTACCTGTTCCACTCCGTTCATTAATTTATAGACTTCTATCATATCTCTCCTCAGCCTTCTCTTTTCCAGGTTAAAGAGCCCTAACCTTTTTAGCCTTTCTTCATAGGAGTATCGTTCCATCCCCTTTTCCATTTTGGTGGCTCTTCTATGAACCTTTTCTAATAATGCTATATCCTTTCTAAGATACGGCAACCAGAATTGCACACAATATTCAAGGTGCGGTCTCACCATGGAACAATATGTGAGAGGAGGTGTGAGCTTAAGGGAATCACTCTCTCCCAACTCCACATTCCCTTACTTAGTCCACTGCCCCAGTTTTCCCCTCTTTCCGTCTGCTTCCTCTATTCAGTGTTTTCCCCTGTGTTAGCATAAAAATAACAAAAAGATACACTGATGATTTACTCTGCTTAAAATGTTGAAGTTAATAAAATCATGAAGTGTTTAGACACAATTGTTTTGCTTAGGTTGACAACATAAGAGATAGAGCTGTTCCGTATCGTCCCTCCCGTCCAGTCCCGCACCTCTGGGTAGTGCCCCTCTTCCAGCAGCTTGGAGACTGAGCATGTCATCTTTTGATGACATCCGGTATATAGACAGCTAGCACCGTCTACCAGCTCCAGTAAGCTCAGTCTCCAAGCAGCTGGAGGAGGTGCTGGGCTCATTGAAGGCACAAATAAGGAGCTTAGTTAAGTTTTTTCTAGGTTTCTGGACTTATCTTGATTTATTTTAAGCTATTTTAAGTTATTTTAAGTTCTTTTACAATAACTTGAGGTCTTTGGATGATTTGTCTGGTTTAGTTCGCCCTACAGGGTCACTGTCTAGATATTAAAAAAAAAAAAAAAAAGACGATACAGAGTAGTGGGTGAAGGGCAGCTGGGCCCTGGTTCAGCAGAGCCCAACATGCCAGCAAGGCCTCAATGCCTGGTTTGCGTGACCTGCTGGGGGGTCGGTCTCGGAGGCCGGAGTGTGTGTTGGTTGCACACAGGAGGCTGCCTCCTTGGAACAGAACTTGCAGGGTAGAATGAGTCCGGGGACCCCCACCCTAGCACTGGAAGGCCAGGAGGGAGAGAGGTCTGTTCCGCCACTGCTTGGCGGGGACTGCAGTCCGTCGGCTACTCCAGGACTCTCCATGTCTATTCCCCAAGAGGTAGCAGGACGTCCGGGGGATTTTTCACCGGATTTTGTGTTATTACATAGGGCGTTTTATTTGCACCAGCAAGGTTTGGCGGGTGTCTCTTCTTCTTCGGCACTAGGGTTGAAAAGGCTGGCAAGTGTAACAGAGGGTGAATTAGGAATCCTAGCTAAGAGGGCCAGAGCCAAGCCTCATCTCACTGCTCGAGAAATGTTACAACTACTAGGCCACATGGCATCTACTGTGCATGTGGTTTCCTATGCTCGCCTCCATATGAGCACAGCTCAGTGGACTTCATCCACCCAATGGACCCAGGCATCAGGATGCCTGTCAGACAAAATAGCAAACACAAGTCACCTTATTTTGTCCCTCCAGTGGTGGAAGTCCACGCAAAACCTGTTGCTGGGGTCCCCTTTTCAACAACCCTTACCCCAAGCAACTCTCACAACAGATGCTTCTCCAATGGGTTGGGGAGCTCATCTGCAAGACCTCTCCAACCAGGGCACCTGGTCTCCACAGGAGAGTTATCTACATATCAATCTCTTGGAGCTCAGAGCAATCTTCCTTGCTCTGCGAGTGTTCCACACCCTACTCAGCTACAAGACAGTCCTCATTCATACGGACAATCAAGTAGCCATGTTCTATGTGAACAAGCAGGGGGGAACAGGCTCTCTGTCACTTTGCAACGAAGCTTTGCGACTATGGGCCCTCGCCAGAGAGCATCAGATTCATCTTCTGGCAGTGTATCTTCCAGGCATTCAAATCTCTTGGGCAGACAGACTCAGTCGAGTTCTGCTTCCATACAAGTGGTCTCTGCTTGCAGACCAGGTAACCAAGATATTTCAACTTTGGGGAACCCTTGACATAGACCTCTTTGCAAGTCCGTGGAATGCCAAACTTCCCCGGTTCTGTTCCAGAATTCCGGCTCAGGGGGCTCAGGCCAGGGATGCTTTCCTCCTTTCCTAGGGTCAAGACTTCCTGTATGCCTTTCCACCCATTCCCCTAATTCCCAAAACCCTGTTCAAGCTTCAGGAAGACAGAAGCCATGTGATTCTCATAGCTCCACATTGGCCACGGCAAGTGTGGTACCCTCTGCTTCTACATCTCTCTCAAGCTCCCTCCCTGGAGTTAGGGTCTGCTCCAGATCTCCTATCTCAGGAGGAGGGAATGTTATGGCATCCCAATCCCCAGTCTCTGCATCTCAGGGCTTGGTTGCTGAAGGCCTAGATCTCCATGATCTTAATCTCCCTCAGGAAGTAAAAGATATTCTTTTTGCTTCCAGGAAACCTTCCACAAGACGCTCTTATGCTTTCAAGTGGAAAAGGTTTACCATATGATGTTCGCAAAAGGGTCTTAACTCCCTTGCGATACCTCTGGAATCATTGCTGGAGTATCTCCTTCATTTATCCAATGCAGGTCTTAAGACTAATTCAGTAAGAGTCCATTTGAGTGCTATTGCAGCTTCCTTTAATCCTCTAAATGGACAGCCTATTTCCTCTCATCCTCTTATAGCAAGATTTATGAGAGGCCTTCTTCTAACTAAGCCTCCTATTAGGCCACCACCGGTGGCATGGGACTTAAACCTGGTTCTTGGGCAGCTCATGAAGCCACCTTTCGAACCTTTAGCTACTACCTCCTTGAAATTCCTTTCTTGGAAGGTTATCTTTCTCATTGCAATCACATCAGCACGCCGCATTAGTGAGTTGCAAGCGCTAGTAGCTGATCCACCTTATACAAGGTTCCATCATGACAAGGTAGTCCTTAGGACTCATCCACACTTTATGCCAAAGGTGGTCTCGCCTTTTCATCTGAACCAAGCGGTCTACCTACCTGTGTTTTTTCCAAGGCCTCATGCATCAAATGCAGAGAGGAATCTTCATACCTTGGACTGTAAAAGAGCTTTAGCCTTTTACTTACAAAGAATACAGCAACATAGAAAGTCCTCTCAACTCTTTGTTGCTTTTGATCCTTCTCATTTGGGACTTCCAGTCTCCAAGAGAACAATGTCTAACTGGATTGCTCAGTGTATTTCCTTCGCCTATCAGAGTAAGAACCTTTCTCTGGAGGGCCATGTCACAGCTCATAATGTGAGAGCCATGGCAGCCTCAATGGCTCATCTGCACTCTGTGTCTATCGACGACATCTGTCGAGCAGCCACTTGGGCCTCGGTTCATACCTTCACAGCCCATTACTGTTTGGACAAGGACTCCCGCCGGGATGCCTTGTTTGGTCAGGCTGTTCTCCGACACCTGTTCCATACCTAATCAACACCTACTCACCATCCCTGGTAGGCTGCCAGAGATCCATGGGAGGAAGTGGAGCCCTGTTCAGGGACACACAACTTCTGGGGTCTCTCCCTGGCACCTAAAGCTAGGGAGTCCCTATATGTGATGACTACATTCCTGCTTGTTCCTGGAGATAGCATAGTTACTCACCTGTAACAGGTGATCTCCGGGAACAGCAGGAATTTAGTCCTCACAACCCACCCACCTCCCCTAGGAGTTGTATCTCTCTATCTATCTCTTTCCTTTCCCTCTCTCTCGCTTTGTCTCAGCTTTAAAACTCAACTAGAGAGGCAGTTGGGAAAGGCGGGAAGGCAGCACGCAGGCGCTGTGGGATGCTCCCAAAAGCTTTCTAATTGAAGGCTAGGGAGCGTTCCCGCACAGGCTCTGTCGGTACCGACGATACCCCATATGTGAGGACTAAATTCCTGCTGTTTCCGGTGAGTAACTATACTTTCTCCATGGACAAGCATGAAAAAAGTCCTCACGTATGGGTATTGTCATTCGACAGAGCCCCATGGGGAGTATTCCAAGCTCCTCCTGAAAGCTTTTGGAACCTACTCCACTCATGCACATGCCTTGCCACCTGCCACAGCGGTGCCATTTTACCTCAGTCTCTTCCACGGAGCCCCTTGGATGCGTTTCAGGGACGTGTGTGAGTTGCAGATATTTTTTCTCTTGTCACGTTTCTATTATTTTTGCTGCCTGCCTGCTTTCATGGTCTTTTTCCTTTCCCATTAAATGTTTCATTTTTTTTTTAGTGTTTTTGACTGTTCTAAAATTTCCTTATTTTCTGTGGCACTGTTGCCCCCTTAGGGATTTGTGCTTTGGCTACATATTGTAACTTTTTTCTCATTAACAATCGAGCCATTTGATGTCGCTGCAGCTATTTTTCTGGGTGGTATGTCACAGAAACTAGCTAGCGGGTGTAAAAAGTATTCCACGGGTCTAAAAAGTGTTCCACAGGCTCAAGGTTCATATCCATAAGGGATGCTCGCAATTGGTGCTTTCAGTGCTTAGGATTCAATCATAAGCCCTCTTGTAATTTGTGTTTGCGGGTGACAGAAAGAGGACTAGAGTCTTGGAAAACAGCGTGAATCTATTTTTGGCATTACAGAGTCCGATCCATCAGCAGCAAAGGCACTGATCTCTACGACATTGAAGGCTGCATTGGACGCTGTGTTCTATTGACATTGAAGTCCTTGAGCCCTCTTGGAGCTGAGCACCTGTAGTACCCTTGGAGTATTGCCATTGATTGATGTTTGCCTGAAGGTGAACAGGGATTCATCTTTGTCTTGACGCCGAAGGGTAGATATGCTGAGCATTGGCTGGAGGCTTTGGGGCATTGGCATTGAAGTCCTCCAAGGCATGGCATTGGGAGCAAAGAGGGTTTGCAATAGCCCCAAAGAGAAGAGAGCTCATTTGCCAGTACTTCGGAAGTTCATCTTACTCACAGGAAGCATCTCAGATTTGTAGTAGGGCGTCAGCACTTCCAGTATTGTGTTCTGTCTTTTGGTCTCGTATCAGCATCTCAGGTACTTATCAAATGCCTCGCCGTGATAGCAGCATTCTCTGGGAACAAGCAGGAAGCCAGTCCTCACATATGGGTGACATTGGCACCAACAGAATCTGCACGGTAACCTCTCCACAGTTTTCAAAGAGCTTATGGCAGATCCATCATGCATGCATGGTCACCTTCCTGCCCAAGGGTACTATCTTGCCTCAGTCTCCTCTTTTTCCAAGGAGCCCATCGGACGTTAGTCTGCACCCCAGAAAAGGTTCATCGTTTCGGGGGGGGGGGGGGTGGTGTCTCCTTCCCCTTCCCCTTCTCCGGTACGCGTACTGGTGCCTTCTCACCTCCCGGGACCACAGCTGCCTGGGCACCATGTGTTTCTGGGATTTCCCCCCTTCGGGTTTTTCTTTTGATGCGCGGGAATCCTCGTGCTCTCCCTGACCAGGACTCTTGAGTTTGACCTTGCGGGTGCCTTCTTTCCCGATATGTCCTCTGTCAGTGATTTTAAGCAGCGCGACCACTGCAGGCACACCATGTCCCACACAGATCCGCATGACTGCTGCCTATGGTACCTCGGTGCTGACCATGATGATGACTCCTGCAGGCTCTGTCAGCAAATGACGAGCAAGGGGCGAAAGATCCATGATAAGCAGCGAGTGACCATGTTCGGTAAGACCTCCGTCTTTGTTCCAGCGTCGCTTGTGGAACGGTGCCCTCGGGGGGAGAGGGGCGGTGCTGTGATGGCCTTGCCCTAGCTGAGCCCTGAGGCCGCAGGGCATCAGACTAGGGATCGTCCACTAAGGGCCATACTCTGAAGAGCCAGATGTAGTTAAGGCATCGTCGGGCGATGATGATGGAACTGCAGGTAAGACCCACGGTCACCAGCATCGGAGACCCAGACGCGATGCCGAGGGCAGCCTTCCAAGCTGTCCTGGCAGGAGAAGATGTTATGCAATTTTAATTTCATTCAATTCATGACTGACTGACCCTCTACCTGGCTCTCTATAATATGAATCATGGCTGTATAATTACGCAATGTTTTGCTTTGTATATTTTTAGCCTTTGAGCTACGGATTGACTGGTGTCTTTTTAAAGACTACCATTTCATAAGGTGCCCTGTGTAAGTATTCTCTCTGTGGTCCTCCTCTATCTTGTTTTTCTTCATTACACTTTTGTGGCTTCCAATTTAATGTTCTAGTTCGTCTGTGTTTATTTATTTCATGCTTTTTAATTGTACTATTTCTTTTCTTCTATGTCCAAGGGATTTATTATCCTAATAAATATTATTCACTTATTTATCTATTTTAATCATCTACATGTTTTTAATGTGCATACTATGTTTTTTTCCCATGTTCATTATTATTACTATTGTTTTAACTTTGCAATTTTTTAATATTATACAGTCAAACCTCGGTTTTCATGATTGATACGTTCGAAAAAGTCTGACTAAAACCGAATGTATGAAAACTGAAGCAATATTTTCCATAAATAATGTAAATCCAATTAATCCATTCCAGACACCCAAAAATATTCACAAAAAATACATTTTATAGAGAATAACTATATTTTTACATACAGAAAACAATGAGAAATAAATATAAATGACTAATGAAATGGATAAATGAACATTTAACATCACTTTTACCTTTATTGAAGACTCTTGTTGGCATATGGATGACAGCGAGGAGGGGAGAGGGAGGAGGAGAGGTTATTGTTTGGAAGGGGAATCCCCCTCCATAAGGACTTCAGGTATCAAGGCCCTATCCGGGGTTACTTCCCTTCTTTGTCTGTTATTGGCACTAGGAGCAGCTTGAGAGTCACTGGACCCCTGTCGTACAAAAAATCTGTCCAGAGAGGTCTGTTTCTGGCGTCTCTTTAAGATTTGCCTAAAATGGAACAAGGCATTGTCATTGAACATGTTGCAGACACGGCTTGCAACAGCTTTGTTAGGGTGATATTTCTCCACAAAACTTTGCAACTCACTCCACTTTGCACACATGTCCTTAATCATTGAAGAAGGCACCTTCTCTCCTCTCTCTTCTTCCTCCTCCTCTGAAGCAATTTCCTCAGCTGCCGTCTGTTGCTGTTCCAGTTGAAGGTCTTGCAGCTCTTTAGTGGTTAGCTCTTCCCTGTGGTCCTCCACCAACTCTTCCACATCCTGGCCACTCACATCCAACCCCATGGACTTCGCCAAAGACACAATAGATTGCACAATAGGCGTAGGGTCATCAGGGTCAGCCTCAGACCCTTCAAAATTCTTCTTGAGGACACTTTCTGGCCACAGTTTTCTCCAAGCAGAGTTCAGCGTTCTGGAAGTTACTCTCTTCCAAGCCTTATCTATAAGGCTTATGCAATTGAGAATATTGAAGTGATTCCTCCAGAACTCTCTTAGGGTCAATTCAGTGTCCGAGGTCACTTCAAAGCACCTTTGAAACAGTGCTTTGGTGTAGAGTTTTTTGAAGTTTGAAATGACCTGCTGGTCCATGGGCTGGATGAGAGGAGTGGTATTAGGGGGCAAGAACTTCACTGGGATGAAACTAAACTCCTCCAACAATTGGTCTTCCAAGCCTGGAGGATGAGCAGGAGCATTGTCCATTATCAGGAGGCACTTGAGTGGCAATTGATTTTCCAGGAGGTATTTCTTCACACTTGGGCCAAACACTTCATTGACCCACTCAATGAAAATTTGCCTCGTGACCCATGCCTTATTGTTAGCTTTCCACATCACACACAATTTACTCTTGATGACATTGTTTTTCTTGAAGACTCTGGGATTTTCAGAGTGATGCACCAGTAAAGGCTTCACTTTGAAATCCCCACTAGCGTTACCACACAACAAAAGAGTTAGCCTATCCTTCATAGGCTTGTGTCTTGGCAGTGCCTTTTCCTCCTGCATGATGTAGGTCCTCTTTGGCATTTTCTTCCAAAAGAGGCCTGTTTCATCACAATTGAAGACTTGTTGGGGAAGGAATCCTTCAGCCTCTACGTACTCCTTGAATTCATCACGAATTCTTCGGCCCCACGTTTGTCCGAACTTGCAGCCTCGCCATGCCTTACCACACTGTGTATGCCAGTTCGCTTCTTAAATTTGTCGAACCAGCCTCTGCTGGCCTTAAATCCACTAACAGCAGCACTCGTTCCAGGCATTTTCTTTGCGAGATCCACATGCAACAGCCTTGCCTTTTCACAAATTATCGCCTCCGAAACACTATCTCCCACTAACTGTTTTTCGTTGATCCACACCAGTAACAACTTCTCAACATCTTCGATTGTTTGCGATCTCTGTTTTGTTAGCGCATTTACCCCTTTCGCAACATCAGCTTCCTTGATTTCGTTTTTCTTCACCAGGATGGAACTGATCGTTGATGCGGACTTTCTGTACATCCTAGCGAGATCGGCCACGCGTACGCCACTTTCGTACTTTGCTACAAGTTCTTTCTTGAATTCTGTCGTGTTGCTCGCCTTCTTTATCATCAAAGGGCTGGCACTCGGAACTTTCTTTGGCCCCATGATGGCTTATTTAGCAGTCACACTCAATGAATGCGCAGGGTGATGCTCACCCAACGAGAAACAAAGGCAGACTGAGTCACGAACGCATGGGACGCTTTGTGTGGGCACTGGAAATGAGTGGCCGAGTCACGCGGGCAGGCGGACAAGTTTGGTACAGTCCATTTTCAGATCACCGCTCCCCTCAAAGTCTGTGTCAAGGCACAATGAGAACTTTTAGCAATTTGCAGTCAATCAGGAAGAGAATCAAAATACAATCCCACTTCTGGCCACAAGATGGTGCTCCAGCCGTATATTTGGCAGACGGATCGGTTAAACTGCTTAGGAGAAAGATCAGCCGCACGGCACAGTGATCAAGATGCAGATCTTCAGCCAGACACCCAGAGAGGAGATCGGGCACAGGAATTAAAAAAAAAAAAAAAAAGAAAAAAACCAAGAAGGATCCACAAAAAAAGCCTCCAGTAAAGGCGCCAGCCACAGCCACTGGAAACACCACTCTCCTGCTCAGGCAACCTGGAACGCAGAGCTGAGCATGCGTTCCAGAGCCATGTGGCAATGGCTGCAGCAGCTCTTGTCACTTTTCTCATCTGCCCGATCGTCACAGGACAGCACACACACAGATACTGTACTGTAATCTGATCGCCGACTGTCTCCCCGCTTGTGATTCTGTCCCAAAAGCAAATTGCAAGCTGTAAAAAATGCTCAGCAGCAGCAGGACTGGCAAGTTTGAAAGACCCCTCAAAGTTTCGCCATCAGCAGGGAGTCCTCTAATTGAGCGCCAGAAGCATCAGACCAGCCACACTCTCACGTCTTGATTCTTGCTACAGTACAGTACTGTATTTTTCAAGCTCAGGATCGCTGAAAGCAAAGACGTCTGGATCGCAAAAACAAGTTAAGTACTGTACTGTACTGAGCGCCGCCCCCCCCGGTACGGACCATTTTAAATTGTACGAAAAACGAGCGGATGTACGAGAACTGGGACAAAATCGCAACAAAAATCGTCGAAAACCGAAGCTTACGAAAACTGGGGCATAACGAAAACCGAGGTTTGACTGTATGTTTTAGCTTTTATTTATTTATTATACATGACTGTTAATTATTTTGTTTTATATGTTAAGTTGTGTACCCCCTGATGAAGGCTTGGTGCCAAAACGTGCAGGGGTTTTCAATAAATATGCACCTGTGACCCTAATCGTCCCTCGCTTGTTGTGTTCTTTCACCCCTTCAAGGGTGCCAGCGCTGTGGAGCCTTCTGGCCTCGAGGTCAGGATGATGGCCCTGGAGCACAGCCTCGCTGTCTTGGCATAGCATCTGGAACTGATGCCTGGTTTCTCCAGGTCATCTGTCCCGACCACCGGCCCCTTCACCATGAGAACGTCGCCTCTAGTCGTTGAGCCGGTTCTTGAGCATCATTGGCCTCAGGACGATTCTCAGCACTGGTCTCTGTTCCATTTGGGATGGAGGACTTCCCTTGCCAGCGCTTCTGGGTCAGAGCGCAGGGGCCCCGGGGCCCCAGGACCCTCCCGCACTGGTGACCTGGAGTAGTCCTGATGCACGGAGGGTCCTCAAGGTCTCCTCAGACTCTGACTTGGAGTGGGAGACCAATGAAGAGTCCCCCAATACCTTCCTCTATCGGGATGTCTCTTTGGACCCCTCTCCCTGGAGGACTGCCACAGGTCCCAGCCTGAGGACCTCTCCTTGGACTTCCACAGGAATGTGGCAAAGGTCCTAGCCTTCATCATGGAGTCCAAAGAGGATCCTCAGGTGGAGGACCTTGAATCCTCCAGTACAAGGCCCCTCTGAAGGAGGCACTCTTGGTGCCTGTTCCCCCCCCTTCCCCCCCCCCCCAATCCTGGAACAGCTTCTCTTCCGCATGTGGTAGTCCCTGGTCTCTGTGCCGATCGTGAGCAGGCTGCTTGATTCCATGTATCGAGTCTGCAAGAGCCCTGGTTTCCAGAAAATGCAGCTGCCTCATAACTCCATGGTAGTGGAGTCAGCCATGCGTAGGATCAAAAGCCAGAGGATGCACCCCTCTGTGCTCCCAGGCAGGGAGGCCCACACTATGGACATCTTTGGCAGGAAGTGCTACCAGAGCTCGATGCTCGTGGGCTTACCCAGCTGTACATGGGCATGTACTTGCAGGACCTGGCAAGGGAGCTCGCTGGGTTCTCAGCTGGGTTGTTGGAAGAACCTCTTCATTAGTTCAGTGATCAAGGAGTGCTCCAGGTTCATCATTTGAGCAGCCTATGACGGCTTTGAGTCTGTGGCTAGAGTAGCTGCGGTAGCCATCAGTGCCCGCTGCCAGGTCTGGCTACAGTCCTCCAACTTGGAGCAATAGGTTCAGGACAAGTTGTTCGATGTCCCCCTGTCGGGGAGAGAAACTGTTCGGCAAGCCCATGATGGGCAAGGCCGCTGAGCTGGAGTCCAAGTTCCTGACCAGGACCAGGCTCTCCAAGAAGACTGCTGACCCTTCCCGACAGAAGGCTTCAGGGAATAAATCTCTATGCCTGAAGAAGAGGAAGGCGTATGGAAACTACCCCAGCACCTGGCCTTCCCAGCTCCCCGTGGTGCCAGCAGGCCAGCCTCAACCTGGGGGGACTTTTGATCCTTGGGCATTGTCTCTCCTCCCCTGAGAGGTTCAGCCCCTCAGCACATTGGGGAGAGGGGGGCATCTGGTGTGTTTCGCTAACTAGTGGTCCAGCTTCACCACAGACACCTGGGCTCTGCAGGTGGTGTGGGGGGTGGTTACTATTTCCATTTTGATCAGACGTTTCCCCTGTTCTTTCCAGGGGAACTCCTGATGACTCCCCTTCACCGAGACCTGCTTCAGTGAGAGCTCACCCATCTCCTGACCGACAAGGCGGTGGAACCGGTAAGGCGGTGGAACCGGTCCCACCTCAGCTCAGGGGTGAGGGATTCTATTCCCTGGTTTCCAAAAGAACCGGCAGCCTTTGGCCTATACTGGATCTTCGGGACCTCAACCGGTTTCTGCTCAGTTACCCCGCTTCTCCCTTGGAATGTTGCTGCCCTACCTCCGGCAGGGAAACTGATTGTGCTTCTTAGATCTCAAAGATGCATACACACCCATCCTCACCTCCGACAGTACCTCTGCTTCGTCATCAGAGGATGCCATTATTAGTACAGGGTCCTACCCGTCAGCTGGCTTCGGCCCCAAGGGTGTTCACTAAATGCCTAGAGGTGGTTGCTGCTGCAGGGGGTGTTCGTCTTCCCCTACGTGGGCGACTGGCTCATCAAGGGCGGCACGGCTGATGAAGTCCAGCAGGTGGCACACCATATCATTCTCACTCTGGAGCACCTGGGGTTTGTCATCAGCTGCCTCAAGTCCCAGTTGCAGCCGACCCAATGCCTAGAGTTCATAGGGGTACTGCTGGACATGATCTAGGCCAGAGCCTTCCTCCCTCTCAACAAGGCCCGGTGCCTAGCGGCCCTTGCAAAGCAAGTTCAGGGCCAAGACTCTGCCTCTGCCTGGCTCATGTTGCACCTCCCGGGGCACATGGCTTTGACTTTGCAAGTCATTACCGAAGCCTTTCTCCACATGCGTCTGGCCCAGTGGACCCTCTGTTCCCAGTGGTCTCAGGCAACAGGGTGCCTGCAGGGCAGGGTGAGTGTCTCTTGTCCCCTCACAGAGTCCCTCAACTGGTGGCAACAACCGCAGAATCAGTTGGTGGGAATTCCCTTCCAGGCCCCGACTCCTCAGAGGGTCCTCATCAAGGGTGCCTCCAATTTGGGCTGGGGGACCCACTGCAACAACCTCTGCACTCAGGGCCTGTGGTCGGTGTCAGAGAGCCTCCAGAAGATCAATTTCCTAGAGCTTTGAACCATTGGCTACGCTCTCCGGGCCTTTCAGCACCATTTGCGGAAACTGTTTGAATCAGAACCATCTATCAGGTGGTGGTGATCTGTGTCAACAAGCAATGGGCCACGTGGGTCGTCCCTCCTGTGCTGGGAAGCAGTCTGCCTCTGCACCTTCTCCAAGAGGGTGGGATGCTCCACAGGGCCATGTACCTTTCTGGCCAGGACAATTCCCTGGCAGACCGGCTCAGCCAGATTCTTCAATCCCACAAGTGGCGGATTGACCTGCGGGTGGCCAGCTGACTGTTTCATTACTAGGGCCTTCCTGCGATGGATCTCTTTGCCAGCCTGAGCAATGCTCAGTTGCGCCGTTTCCGCTCCAGGATGCCGCACCCCTCCCGGGTGGCGGCTGATACGTTTCTCATCCCATGGATGGAGGGCCTTCTCTTTACCTATCCTCCCACGCCTTTGATTACCAACACTCTTAACATAAGAACATAAGATATGCCATACTGAGTCAGACCAAGGTCCATCAAGCCCAGTATTCTGTTTCCAACAGTGGCCAATCTAGGTCATATGTACCTAACAGTTTCCCCAAGGGACACAGGTTCCACAATGCTTGTATTGGTTCAAGCATTGATATCCTGGGTCCCTTCTTAATAATGGTTTATGGACCTTTCCTCCAGGAACTTGTCCAAACCTTTTTTAAACCCAGCTACACTAACAGCCTTTACTACATCCTCCGGTAACAAATTCCAGAGTTTGATTACACGTTGAGTGAAAAAATATTTTCTTTTATTAGTCTTAAATAGTTTACCCTGTAGCTTCATTGCATGTTCCCTACTCTTTCTATATTCTGATAAGGTAAACAATCAATCTACGCTTACCCGTTCCACTCCGTTCATTAATTTATAGACTTCTATCATATCTCCCCTCAGCCGTCTCTTTTCCAGGTTAAAGAGCCCTAACCTTTTTACCCTTTCTTAATAGGAGTATCCTTCCATCCCCTTTACCATTTTGGTGGCTCTTCTCTGAACCTTTTCTAAAATCGCTATATCCTTTTTAAGATACGGCGACCAGAATTGCACACAATATTCAAGGTGTGGTCTCACCATGGAACGATATAGAGGCATTATAATATCTTTTGTTTTATTTTCCATTCCTTTCCTTATCATACCTAGCATTCTATTTGCTCTCTTGGCCGCTGCTGCACACTGGGCCGAGGGTTTTAACATGGTATCCACAATGACGCCTAAATCTTTTTCCTGGGTGGTGGTTCCTAATGTGGAACCTTGCATCGTGTAACCATAGTTTGGGTTGTTCTTCCCTAGGTGATAACCTTGCACTTGTCCACATTAAATTTCATCTGCCATTTTGATGCCCAGTCTTCCAATTTATCAAGATCCTCTTGCAATTTTCCACAATCCTCTTGGGTTTTAACAACTTTAAATAGTTTTGTGTCATCTGCAAATTTGATAACCTCACTCGTTCCACTTTCCAGGTCATTTTCAAGGTCCAGCTCGACTGGGGCACCCTGATCCTCATAGCCCCCCAGTGGCCCCGGCAGCTGTGGTTTCCCCTGCTCCTCAGCCTATCTCAGGCACCCCAGCCCTGCTCTTGTAGGATGATGGCTCTCTCCTACACCCCAGCCTGGGGTCCCTGGCCCTGATGTCCTGGCTGCTGAAAGGGTAGCCTTGGCCCAGTTTGACTGGCCCAAGGAGATGGTGGAGGTCCTGCTGGCATTCTGCAAGGATTCCATTCAACTGACATATGCCTTCAAGTGGCATAGATTCTCTGGTGTGTCGAGGGGGGTTCCAATCCCTTCTCCTTTTCTGTCCAGTTGGTGCTGTAGTACTTGCTGCACCTTTCCAACACTGGTCTGAAATCTAACTCCATCAGGGTACACCTCGTGCGCTGTTGACTCACCACTACCTCATTGAGGGGAAGCCCCTCCGCCTATTCTTTCATGGCTCACTTCCTGAGGGGCCTCATACTCTCAACCATTCACCCACTCACTCGCCCACTGGCAGCAGCGTGGGATCTCAATGTGGTCTTCTCATAGCTTATTGCTCCGCCCTTCGAGCCGCTGGCTTCTTGCCATCTCAAGTATCTGTCCTGGAAGGTAGTTTTCCTTGTGGCGCTCAAATCTGTATGTAGTCAGTGAGCTCCAGGCTCTAGTCGCTCATGCTCCCTACACCAGGTTCCACAGGAATAGGGTGGTGCTCCAGGCACACCCTAAGTTCTTCCCTAAGGTGGTTTCTCCATTCCATGTCAACCAGGAGGTGGTGCTTCCCACCTTTTTTTTTCCATGGCCTCATGCTAACAGGGCAGAGGCCACTCTCCACAGTCTGGACTGTAAGCGGGTCTTGGCCTACTATCTGGAGCGAACCGCATTGCCGCTCGTCGCAGTACTTCATTTCCTACAGCTCTAATTGCCTGGGCGTAGTGGTCTCCAAGCATACTCTGTCCACCTGGGTGGTGGACTGCATCACCTTCACCTACGAGCAGGCCGGTCTTTCGCTAGAGTGTCACGTCATGGCCCACAGTGTCCGGGCCATGGTGTCATCTGTGGTGAACCTCTGGTCAGTTCCCTTGCTGGAGATCTGCCAGGCTGCCACCTGGTCCTCAGTCCACACCTTCTCAGTGCGTTATTGCTTGGAAGAGGAGTCCCAGCAGGACAGCGCCTTTGGCCAGGCAGTACTCCATCATCTGTTTAGGGTTTAAGGTAACGACTGCCCTCTGGCCCTTCTGTGTGTCCAGGCTACCGGAGAACTGGTTTCTCTGCAGTTCTTCATGGTTCGCTCTTTGGGTTGCCTGTGGCTTACAGGTTTTTTCAGTATCTTGTAGCTGGGGAGTCTCATATGTGAGGACTGGCTTCCTGCTTGTTCTCGGACAAAGTTTAATTACTCACCTGTAGCAGGAGTTCTCCGGAAACAGCAGGAATCAATCCTCACAACACTCCCTCCTCCCCATTGAGTTGCTTTTCTTTTTGCCGTCTTGAACTATGTCGTCATACTGAGGCAAGATGGCACCCATGGGTGACCATGCATGTGTGGTGGATCTCCCAAAGTCACCCATATGTGAGCACTGATTCCTGCTGTTCCCGGAGAACACCTGCTACATGTGAATAACTATGCTTTCTTGCGCAGATTGGACATCTTCCCCTACCTGGACGATTGGTTGATCAAGAATGCTACTTAGGAAGTGTATGAATCAACACAGCTGACCATTCAGAAGCTGGACCTATTAGGGTTCATAATAAATTATCCAAAGTCCCACCTTCAGCCCACCCAACGATTGGAATTCATAGGAGCCCTGCTTGACATGACTCAAGTAAGAGCCTTCCTCCCATCCGACAAACTCTCCAGGCTAACAGTGATAGTGGAGGAGACTCAAATGAGTCAGCAGTTGACAGCTCACAAGATGTTGAAATTACAAAGCCATATGGCCTCAACAGTACATGTAACACCCTTTGCATGTCTCCATGTGAGACAGACTCCGTGGATGCTGAGAACCCAGTGGTCATAGGCTTCAGGGAATCTTAGAAACAGTCTGCTCATTACCAGTTCTCTCATTTAGTCTCTGAACTGTTGGAATGTTCCATTCAGTCTGGCCATTTCTCTTCCAAATTGCTCTACTCCAAAAATTGTTGGTGACAGATGCGTCCAAGCTGGGTTGGGGGTCTCTTCACAATGGATTTGACATCAAAGGTACTTGGTCCCTCCAGAGAAGTCTCTCATCAGATCATCTTGAAACTAAGAGCCATAGCAAACAGTATTTATTTTATTTAAAAGGATTTATATACCGCTTTATCCTGAAATCAAAGTGGATCACACATCAAACAAATCAAGTGTCAGGGTGCTTGGGTGTGGGCATGCAGTGATAAATGGAGGCGTGTGAGTGGTGTGAAGTTGATTGCTTGGTGAGGTGTATACAGGATGAGCTGTGTGCAGGGAATATTTACATTTTTACATTTGATTGCGTGGTGATCTATATACAGTGTGTGCGCTGTGTACAAGAAATTTTTACATTTTGGTGAGCTGAGAGAGAGTTTGTTTAGACAGTTCATGTTATGTCCTAGTAGTGTTCTGTGAAGAGCATTGTTTTGAGCATCTACCGGAAGTCTTTGAGGTCTTTTGTTGATTTCAGTGGATTTCGGTGATTAGGGTAGTTGATGGTCATCATTGAATTGTTCAATGAATAAGGTGGTTTTTAGTAGTTTCCTGAATTCTTTTTTCTCCAGGACCAAGCAGGAAGTCAGTCCTCACATATGGGTGTCATCGGCACCGATGAAGCCCCAGCGGAGCATTTCCCCAGCTTTCCATGAAAGCCTTTGGGAATGCTGGCATGCATGCGCGATTCCCTTCCCGCCTAAAGGTACCATCTTACCTCGGTCTCTTTTTTTTCCGAGAAGCCCACCGGGCGTGTGTCCTGTACTCCCGGATAAAAGTGATTTTTTTTCTTTGGCGATTTTTCGCTATTCTTTCTCCGGTTCGACGCCGGTTCCCCTCCCGCCGGGTTCGGTACACCGGTATCGAGCCCGTTTATTTCTTTTTCGGTTTTTGCCCTTCGTGGCTGGCGTTCGCGCCCTTTTTTTCATTTTTTCCCTGGAAGGCCGGTCTTTTGACCTCGCAGGGGCTCTTTTTTCCCCGATGGCTTCCAGTGGTTTCAAAAAGTGTGATCAGTGTAAGAAACTTATGTCTCTCACCGACACACACGACTGCTGCCTTCGGTGCCTCGGCCCTGACCACGACCCCAAGTCGTGTGGGCCATGTGGGAAGATGTCTTCCAAGGCACTCAAAAGTTGTCAGCATCAGAAGGAAAGTTTTTTTCTCGGACTCTGCCTCCGGCTGCGCCCGGACCTCGTCTGAGGCCTCTACATCTCGGGATTCCGATCCCGAGCGCCGTCGAAGCTCCTCGGACAGGGGGTCCCCCGACCGGGAACGCAAGAGGAAGAAGCGGCTCACGAGGGCGGCGTCGGAGGAGGTCCCTGGTCCCTCGAGGGCCAGGTCTAAGACCCCCAACTGCCGTCCCGGGCCCGTGGACCAAGAGAAGCCTGCCAAAGTTCCTCGCGTGGAGCCGGAGTCTGCTGGACACGTAAGCCCCGTTGTCCTCGTGGACTCTCCTCCCAGAGAGCCAACGTCAGGCCCGGCGCCGCCGGGGCCCGAGTCGGTGGCTGCTGCGTCTCCCGAGCTGAGTCTCAGGATGACAGCCTTGGAGTGCAGATTGTCTGCCTTCATGGAGCAGCAGCGGGCACTGATGGCCAGCCTGTCTGGTGCATCTGCCCCGACCACCGGGACGTCGACTTCGAAGTCAACCCCGGAGACCGAGTCGATACTTGAGACCCTCGTAGCTCGAAGTTGTCCTCGGTCGAGGTCTCCTTCAACCTCCCGTTTGGGACCGAGGGTGTCGACACCAGTGCCTCGGGGCCCCACGGGGTCGGACCCTGACTCCTCCTCGGATGAGTCCGCCTGGGAGACGGAGGACGAGGAGTCTCCCGATACTTTTAAGACTCGGTGCGTCCTGTCGGACTCACCGCAGTCTGAGCCCCGGAGTAGATCCCCTCCGGAGGACACTAGGTTTTCGGAGTTCGTTCGGGATATGGCCGCTGCCTTGGCTATCCCTGACGATCCCGAGGAAGAGCCTCGAGCCGAGGAGCTCGATGCTCTACAGTATGACTCTCCTCCGAAGGAGGCCTTTACTGTCCCGGTTCCTCCGATGCTGGAACGGCTCCTCTTCCGGATGTGGGAGGCACCGGCCTCGGCGCCGGTTCTGAGCAAGCAGGTCGATTCCATCTATCGGCTCCGCAAGAGTCCTGGTTTCCAGAAAGCACAGCTACCACACCATTCCATGGTTGTGGAATCGGCCATGCATCGTCTGAAGAGCCAGAAGATGCACTCCACGGTGCCCCCCGGCCGGGAGGCCCGCAACCTCGATGGCGTCGGTAGGAAGTGCTTCCAGGGGTCTATGCTTGCTTGCCGTGTCCAGTCTTACGAGCTGTACATGGGCATGTATTTGCGAGACCTGGCCAAGGAGTTGGCCGGGTTCTCTGCTGATCTCTCCGGGAAACCCTTGCAGAGATTTAAGACCTTGTCCTCGAGGATTCGGGAATGCTCCAAGTTCATTTCCCGTGCCGCCTACGATGGCTTTGAGGCTTCGGCCTGAGTAGCGGCTGCCGGCATCGCGGCTCGACACCAGGCGTGGCTGCAGTCATCGGACCTCGAGCCATGGGTTCAGGACAAGTTGGTCGATGTCCCCTGCCGAGGTGAGAACCTTTTTGGCAAACCCGTGACCGAGAAGGCCGCTCAGCTCGAGACCGAGCACCTTACCCGGACAAGGCTGTCGAGGAAGACCTCTGCCCCTTCACATAAGAAGAAGGGTTTGGGTAAAAAGTCCTTTTACCCGAGGAAGGGCACTGCCTACAAACAGTACCCTCAGTATCAGGCTGCCCAAGCTGCCCCCCAGGGTCAGCAATCCAAGGGCCTGGGTAATGGGCCCCGTAGGCAGAGAACCCCCAAGCCTCAGGCCCCTGCTACCACTCAGCAGGGTGGGGGTTTTTGACTCCTTGAGCGTAGCCACTCCGTCCCTGCTTTCCCAGCCCTGCACAGGCGGTCGCCTTGTACTCTTTGCCCACCAGTGGCCTCTCATTACCACCGACATTTGGGTGCTGGACATATTCCAAAAGGGCTATGCCCTGCATTTTCATCAACTGCCTCCTACTTACTTCCCAGGGGAGCCCTTGAGGCCTCCCCTGCACACAGACCTTCTCCTTCGAGAGCTTCAGGGTCTGTTGGTGGACAGGGCGGTGGAGCCTGTGCCTCCCCACTTGCAAGGTCACGGATTCTACTCCAGGTATTTTCTGGTACCCAAGAGGACCGGTGGCCTTCGACCCATTCTGGACCTCAGGAACCTCAACAAGTTCCTAGAGAAAGAAAAGTTCAAGATGCTTACTCTTGGAACACTTCTGCCCCACCTCCAGCAGGGAGATTGGCTATGCTCCTTAGATCTAAAGGATGCGTACACTCACATCCTCATTCATCCAGACCACAGAAAGTACCTCAGGTTCATTGTGGGAGGAAGCCATTATCTGTACAGAGTACCACCTTTTGGCCTGACCTCAGCTCCCAGGGTCTTTACCAAGTGCCTGGCAGTGGTTGCGGCCTACCTGAGAAATCAAGGCATCTTTGTCTTTCCCTATCTGGACGACTGGCTCATCAGGGGTCAGACGTCCCTGGAGGCCAGACAAGCCACCCTCAGAACCATTGCTCTGCTTCAAAACGTGGGCTTTGTCATAAACTTCGCAAAGTCCACTTTGCTCCCCTCCCAGAATTTGGAGTTCATAGGGGCAAGGTTGGATTCTCAACTGGCAAAGGCATTCTTGCCAGAAGACAGGGCTCAAAGACTGATGGACGTGGCCAAACAGTTCCTAAACAGGTCCCTGGTCTCCGCCAGACTCTGCCTCAGACTTCTGGGCCACATGGCTTCGACAGTGCATGTGACTCCCAATGCCAGGCTCCATATGAGGCCTGCACAGTGGTGCCTTCGGACTCAGTGGTCTCAGGCCAGAGGCCGCCTAAGAGACAGGATAAGGGTGTCCAGACCCCTTTTGGCCTCCCTCAGCTGGTGGCTCCATCCACCCAATCTGCTGAAGGGGATGCCCTTCCAAATGCCAGAATACTCGGTGGTCCTCACCACCGACGCCTCTCTGCGGGGCTGGGGTGCTCATTGTCTGGACAAGTGCACTCAAGGCCTCTGGACTCCCTGGGAGGCAGCCCAACAGATCAATCTCCTAGAACTTCGAGCTATCCGCTTAGCTCTCAAGACTTTTTCTCTGGCCCTAGCTCACCGCTCAGTCTTGATTCAAACAGACAACCAGGTAGCCATGTTTTATGTGAACAAACAGGGCGGGACTGGGTCAGAGCTCCTTTGTCGGGAGACTCAATACCTCTGTTGCTTTGCCCTAAAGCACAACATGCTTCTCAAGGCGGTGTACCTTCCAGGCCAGGAGAACTGCCTGGCTGACCGGTTGAGCAGAATTCTGCAGCCCCACGAGTGGCAGCTGCATCCCTTGGTCGTTCAGAAGATCTTCCTGAAGTGGGGTCTCCCTTGGATAGATCTTTTTGCCAGTCCGCTGAACAAGCAACTGCCCAAGTTCTGCTCCAGGCAACCCCATCCTTTGAGGATAGCACCAGATGCTTTTCTGATGTCCTGGTCTCAGGGCCTTCTGTATGCGTTTCCTCCCACGCCCTTGGTGGCCCGAACTCTTTTCAAGACTCTTCAGGACAAGGCTTCGGTCCTGCTGGTAGCTCCCAGGTGGCCGAGGCAGCCTTGGTTTCCCCTTCTGCTTCAGCTGGCAGTGGATTCCCCACTACCTCTGGAGTTACAGCTCGACCTTCTCTCACAGGAACAGGGTTCCCTTCTGCACCCCAATCTCAAATCTCTCAATTTGATGGCCTGGAGGCTGTAAGGGTAGTTTTGGCTCCCTGGGGCCTACCTCAGGAAGTTGAGGAGGTTGTCCTGGCCTCTAGGAAACAGTCCACTAGGAAAACCTATGCCCTCAAATGGAAGAGGTTTTCTGTGTGGTGTCAGCTACGTACAGAGGATCCTTTCTCCTGTACTGTGCCAGTAGTGCTTCAGTACTTACTGCACTTATCAAATCAGGGACTTAAGTCCAATTCTGTTCGGGTCCACCTCTCAGCTCTCGCAGCTCACCACTCACTGGTGGAGGGACATTCTCTGTCAGGTCACCCCTTGGTGTCCCGCTTTCTCAGGGGCTTGCTTTTGCTCAAGCCCCCCCATCCGTCGTCCTGCTCCTGAGTGGGAGCTGAATGTGGTCCTGCAGCAACTGACTCGACCACCCTTTGAGCCGATGGCTACTTGCCCTCTACGCTTCCTTTCCTGATAGCCCTAACCTCGGCTAGGCGAGTGAGTGAGCTTCAGGCCCTGGTCTGTGATAGACCTTACACCAGGATTTATAGGAACAGGGTAGTCCTTAGGACTCATCCAAAGTTCCTCCCCAAGGTTGTCTCTATTTCTTCCCTAGGCCTCATTCTAACCATGCGGAAGCAGTCCTGCATACCCTGGACTGTAGGAGGGCCTTGTCCTTCTACCTTGACCGTACGCAGCGACATAGAAAGGCTACTCAGCTCTTTGTCTCCTTTGACCCCAATAAGTTGGGGCTGGCTGTGTCCAAGCATACCTTGTCCATCTGGGTGGCTGACTGTATCACCTGGGCTTACAAGGCGGCTGACCTTCCTTTGCAGGGTAGGGTCACGGCCCATCGTGTCAGGGCAATGGCTGCCTCAGTGGCTCATCTCCGCTCTGTGCCCTTGGTAGACATCTGCAGGGCTGCAACTTGGTCTTCAAGCCAGACGTTTGCGACCCATTACTGTCTGGAGAGGGAGTCCCGTAGGGACAGTGCTTTTGGCCAAGCAGTACTCCGGAATCTCTTTGAGGTTTAGGCAACTCCTGCCCTCTGTTGGGCTACCGGTGGCGGTTGTGTCCTTGCAAAGCCTTTCTTTGATGCCGTGACTAGAGGGAGTTCTCTTGTTCAGCCTGGGTTTCTGGTAGCCCAGAGCTAGGGAGTCACCCATATGTGAGGACTGACTTCCTGCTTGGTCCTGGTGAAAAAGTAGTTACTCACCTGTAACAGGTGTTCTCCAGGAGCAGCAGGAATCAGTCCTCACAACCCTCCCTCCTCCCCTTGGAGTTGCAGTTGTACATAGTTTGTTTTTACATTTTTGTGTGCTGTTCTTAGCAATGTCATTTGACTGCGGTAAGATGGCACCTTTAGGCGGGAAGGGAACCACGCATGCGTGCCAGAATTCCCAAAGGCTTTCATGGAAAGCTGGGGAAATGCTCCGCTGGGGCTTCATCGGCGCTGATGACACCCATATGTGAGGACTGATTCCTGCTGCTCCTGGAGAACACCTGTTACAGGTGAGTAACTACTCTATATCTGTTGTTGTTTTTAATTTATCTGGGAGGACATTCCAGATTGCAGCAAGAGAGAAGGCTCTCATGGATGTGGATTTGTTGGTTCTTGTAAATAGACTGGGTGTTGGTATGTTGGTTTTGCTGCTATTTCTGTCTGGTCTTTTGCTTGTTTTTTGTTCCGATGAGTTCATGTAGTATTTCTGCTGACATGTTTTTAATTTTGAAGATAGTGTTGCTTTATATTTTGCACGTGCTGATATCGGTAGCCAGTGCAGGTCATGTAGTATTGGGGTTATGTGGTCTTGTCTTGATGCGCTAGCAATGATGCAGCAGTGTTCTGTATTATTTGTAGTTGGCGGGTGGTTTGTTTGGGTAAACCTTGGTATAGTATATTACAGTAATCCAGTACAGGTGTAATGATGGTCTGGCATACTGTGCGGAAGTGTTCTTTGTTGAGGAGAGTTTTTAGTCTCCGGAGTGTTGCGAGTTTGAAATAGGCTGTGGTTCAGTTGGTAGGTTTCAAGTTTAATTTAGAACAAAGATAATGAAATACACATCTGAATCACTAACACGCAGCCCAACAGGGATAAGGATGCGGTAATAAAGTAGAGCATATCTAATGGAATTATTTCCTGCGTGTGATCAGTAGAGCAAAAGGAGAGGCACTTTGAAAGAGCAGTTCCCTAACTGTGTCACTGTATCAAAGTTTCAATGCTGTAGAAGCTGGAACAGCTTTTCCCCAAACATACTGGACCGCCTTTTTTTTTTTTTTTTGTTTTTTAAGGGAGGAGTGGAGGAGTAGCTCAGTGACCAAAGCAACTGCCCAGTACCCAGAAGATCAAGGGCTCAACTCCCACTAGCACTCCCCGCGACCATGGGCAAGCCACCCACCCTCCATTGCTTCGGAAGAAAAGGCCTGGCAATCCACTTCCGGTGATACACCGCCAAGAAAACCCAAAGGCTTCGAAAGATCGGTTATCCAACCAAATTGTCCTCAATCAGACAGACAACCAAGTAGCCATGTTCTACATCAACAGGCAGGGAGGAACAAGCTCGTTCCTCCTGTGTTGGAAAACAATCAGGTTGTGGAAAATTGCCATCTCCCCTGGGATGGACTTAAGGGCCACTTAACTACCAGGTGAACAAAACGCTCTAACAGACAGGCTGAATTGAGTCCTTCAACCCCATGAATGGACCCTAGACAAGGAGGTCGCAAGTCGCATCTTTGAGGAGATAGATCTTTTTGCGATTTCTCAGAATGCCTGGGTAGATAAGATCTGCTTCAGAGTGGGGTCACACAGCAAACTAACCTCTGATATATTCCTCCTCAATTGAGGGGAGGGTCTTCTGTGCACACATCCTTCAATAACTCTCATTGCAAAGACCCTCTTGAAGCTCAAAATGGATTCTCAATGATTCTCATCGCCCCTTATTGGCCCAGACAACCGTGGTTCCTCTCTTTCTGAAACTCTCCATTTAAGAAACAAATTTGTCTGGGCCACTCACTGGATCTGATATCACAGAAGAACATAACAATGTTATACCCCAAACATCAAGCCCCTAGCTCTCACAGCTTGGATGTTGAGAGGCTGACGTCGGCCCTCGGGCTGTTGGCCAGTGTTACCAATGTTTGGCCTTCAGGAGGGCCTCAACGAGAAGGTCATATTCATGCAGATGGAGAGGTTTATTGTCTGGTGTAAGGGATGCTCCCTACATCCCTTTGCCTGTCCTACACAAACACTGCTCGAGTATCTTCTGCACCTCTCAGAGTCTGGACTCAAATCCAATTCACTAAGAGTTCATTTCAACTCAGTTGGAGTTTATCACTGAGGTGCAGAGGGTAAACCCATCTTTGTACAGCCTTGTTTTTCACTTCATGTAACGCTTACTGCTGTTGAAACCTCCCTATAAGCCATCCGCAGTGTCTTGGGATCTCAGTGTAGTTCTTGCGTAGCTGATGAAAGCTCCTTTTGAGCCGCCACTCTGAAGGTTTTTACCTGGACAGTACTATTTCTGGTGACGGTCACTTCAGCATAGAGGGTGAGTGAGCTTCAGGCCTTAGTACAGAGATTCCCAAACTTGGGGACAGGACCCAAATGGGGTCACATCATTAATGGATGGGGGTCACAGAAATATGACCATTTCTCCTTCTCTCTCTGGACTTTCTCTGTGACCTATGCCAAGTAGTGGTAATTGCCAGTCAGCATGTTGCTTGTGAATCAGTGAACATCCATAGGCCCTTTCCCCCTCAAGAATAAGCTTCCTGTTAGACTGGAAACCCATACTGAGTACTGGGGTCTGTAAGCACACACTGCACACTGATGCAAAGGACACTGTGCTGACTGCTGTTGCTGTTGCCGCTGCTTTCTGCTTTAGATGAATGAAGGGAGGGGAAGGAGGCTGGAGATTTGCTGTTTTGATTTCATCATCATCTGGGGTCACGTGAATTTTCAATTTGTTTATTTATTTATTTGACTTTTCTTTTATACCACTTTTCACTGGGGCAAAGCAGTGTACATTACAACAAGTTGTTATACATTGAACTATGGAACATATTTACAGAATAGTTAACATATGCTATCAATATTACATAGAACAATGAAACTTAGATACATTATACTACCTTAGCGGTATAGCTTATCTACATTGATGATCTTGACAGAAATGGTAATTCCTGTGCGGATATCCAGTTTAGTCCTCCACAATCGGGTAATGCCCCTCCTACTGCAGCCTGGAGACTGGACCAATCAAATCTTCTGTAGTACATATCCAGCAGGAGCTCCCAGAAGCCCCCCAGTGTGTCCAGTCTCTAGCAGCTTGAAGACGTAAAAGTGTGTCCTCCTGGGCACACTGAGTGACTATTGCAGGAGCAACACTTGTTAGTTAGTTGTTTTAGGGTTTGTTTTGGGGCATTTCCTTGCTATTTCTTTGATAGCTAGCTGTATCTTTAAAAGGAGAACAAAAGAAGAAGCCTGTCTCTCTGGAGCACTGCCACAGGAGACTAGGGGTAGTCAGACCTGTTGGCTCCTGTGTTCCTGCCTAGCCAATTTTCACAGCCCTGGGTGAGCTCCCCCTGGACAGTACGGGGTAAAGCCATACCTGATACAGTAGTGGCTGGCACTGGGAGATGTTGGCTGAATCCTGGTGGTTCCTGAGCTGGTAGGAGATTTTCATTTCATTTCTTCTTGTGTGCAGTGCTCTGTTAGAGCTGCCAGCATTTCTGTAGGCTCTCCTGAGCCCATTTGGCAATTTTTCTTAAATTTGGTCGTTTGCCCTGTATTAGAGGGTCGTTTTAGTTCTTTTCCATATTATTTGGTGGTTTTTGTATTTTCGCGCCGTTTTTTACCGCGGGTGAAAAAGTCCGGCGGCCATTTTGGATTTTAAAAGTGTGCTTTTAGAGGCACTTTTGAGCACTTGTGCACAGGTTCCCCTGGCGTTTTTGGGGTTCCTCTTGCTGGCGATTTTGCTCAGGGCACCCCAGGGAGTATGGGGCATATTTTGTTTCTTGTAAAAAAAAAAAAAAAAAGTTTTAATTTCAAATCGGGGCTGATTTGCATAGGATTGCCCCTGTGGTGTGGGCTTCCCTGTGGCTGTTGTATTCTATCCCGCTGGGCAGAGGTGGCCCTTGGGATGGCTTCCCAGCCCCAGTGCGTGATTTGTGGGTCCCGCAGAGCAGCAGGGACTGACTCTGGCCATCTGCAGGTGCTGTGCTGCAGTGCCTGCAGAGTTAGAGCATTCTGTGAGTCTCCCGGATCAGCCTACCCCTGGGGATGCTTCTAATTCAGGGGACAGTGTTCTTTCCCCGAGCCTCCCTCAGTCTGGGTCGGTTCCACCGGCCAGCGGGTCGGTGGCTGCGCTCCAGCAGGCGGCTATAGCTGCACCGTCTATGGATTTCTCCCCGGATTTTGTGCTCCTCATGCATCAGGCATTTCGCTTGAGCAGGTCCGGTCAGTTGCCGGCAGTTTGGCCCCCCTCTATCCCCCCAGGGTCCTCGGGGGCGGCTCAATGCACCTCGCAACCCGGGGGCAAGCGACTTCGGTTGGGGGAACAGGAGCAGGACGCCCTAGGTCTCCTGGATTCCGAGGCAGAGGGCGATCCTGAGACTGAAGCGGAGGAGTTGGAGGATGGGGAGATCCTTGAGCCGGAGGACCAGGCTCGGATCATTCGCGTGTTCCGTAGGGACGAGCTGGTTCCTCTGGTCACGGAGTCCCTGCAGGCGCTTAACCTTTCGGCGGTGCGGCCCATGGAGGAGGAGGGTCTTGAGGATCCTCTAATTCAGACAGTCAGGGATTCCCAGGTGGTTTTTCCCGTTCACCGCGTGGTGGATCATATGATCCAGGCGGAGTGGGAGCACCCGGAATCCGGCTTGAAGGGGATTCGGACCATGAATCGGCTTTATCCCCTTGCCGACAAGGACAGGGACTTGTTCAAGTCCCCCCGGGTGGACGCTGCGGTTTCCGCAGTGACCAAGTAAACCACCATCCCGGTTGAGGGGGCGGCTGCCCTCAAGGACGGTCAGGACAAGAAGATTGATAATTTGCTCAAGCAAACCTTCGATACTGATGCCGTGTCATTGCAGGCCTCTATCTGTGGGGCTTGGGTGGCTCGGTCGTGTCTGCGATGGTCGCAGCATTTGCGCTCGAGCCCCGGGCTAGACCAGCAGGGCCTGTTGGAGGTTTCCCGGCTGGAGTCCGGCTCAGCCTATCTGGCGGATCTGTTTTATGATTTAATCCGCGCGTTGGCTAACAGTATGGCATCCGCGGTTGCGGCGCGACGGTCCCTCTGGTTGCGCAACTGGGCGGCGGACGGTTCTTCCAAGTCCCGCCTCAGTAAGCTGCCCTTCAAGGGCAGATTGTTATTTGGGGAGGCTCTCGAGAAGTTGGTAAAGGCTCTCGGTGAGTCCAAGGGGGGCCGGCTCCCGGAGGATAGGCCAAGGTCCAACAAGTCCTCCCCCTCGGCGAGGGGGTCCTTTCGGGATCAGCGCAGGTTTCGTTCCTCCCGCCTGTGGACTTCGCAGCGGGGCAGGTTTGGAGCCCGTAATCAAGGGTTTCGTACCTTCGGGGAACCGGCAGAGGCTTCTCCGGAGCTGCCTCTTCCTCGGGCTCTTCTTTTGGGCGCAAGCCACAATGACGCGAGGCAGGCTCTGGGGGAAGGCCCGATTTTCGGGGGTCGCTTGCGCGACTTTCTTTCCTCTTGGGCCCAAATCACGTCGGATCGCTGGGTGCTACAAATTATAGGAGAGGGTTACGCTCTGGAATTTGCGTTCCCACTTCCAGATTCATTTGTTCTGTCTCCCAGCAGGGGAGCGCAAAAAAAAAAAAAAAAACGCGGGACTTCCGCGTGACCCTGGATCGGTTGTTAGCGCTGGGAGCGGTGATCCCGGTTCCTCCTTTGGAAAGAGGCGCCGGGCGATACTCCATCTATTTTGTGGTTCCCAAAAAGGGCGATTCCCTGCGTCCGATTTTGGACCTCAAAGGCGTGAATCGCGCGCTCCGGGTGCCGCATTTCCGTATGGAAACCTTGCGGTCAGTCATTGTAGCGGTGCGACAGGGGGAGTTTTTGACGTCCCTCGATCTCACCGAGGCCTATTTGCACATCCCGATACATCCATCTCATCAGCGGTTTCTTCTCCGCTTTGCGTTTCCGTGGGGCCACTTCCAGTTCAGGGCCATGCCGTTCGGCTTGGCTACGGCTCCGCGCACGTTCACAAAGCTGATGGTGGTCGTTGCGGCGGCCTTGCGCAAGGAGGGCATTTTGGTCCATCCATATCTCGACGACTGGTTGATACGGGCAAAATCCAGTCGGGAGTGCCTGCGAGTCACGAGCAGGGTAGTGGCTCTGCTGCGATCCCTCGGCTGGGTGGTGAACGAAAGAAAGAGTTGTCTGCGTTCCTCGCAGGACCTGGAGTATCTGGGAGTGCGCTTCGACACCGCTCGGGGACTGGTGTGTCTCCCCGAGCGCCGCGTCCGGGCGTTGCGGGCTCTTGTCCGACTCTTTCGGGGGATGCCCGCTCCGTCGGCGTGGTGGTACCTACGGCTTCTCGGAACGATGGCGGCGACCTTGGAGGTGGTGCCATGGGCACGGTTCCACATGCGCCCGCTCCAGAGGGCGCTCCTTCGCCACTGGTCCAACCAGTGCGATTCCTTGCACAAGAGGCTGCCCTGTCCGAAGGCAGTGCGGCGGTCGCTTCGATGGTGGCTTTCCTCCGAGAACCTGACGCGGGGGATTCCCTTGGAGCCTCCTCTGTGGGTTCCCCTCACTACGGATGCGAGCCTAGCCGGCTGGGGAGCTCACTGCAAGGCCCGCTTCACGCAGGGGGTGTGGTCCTCTCGGGAAGCTGCGTGGTCGAGCAACCGTCTCGAGCTTCGGGCGGTCAGGCTAGCCCTGTTGGCCCTGGGGCCTCTGGTCCGGGGTCGGGCGGTCCGCGTCTGGTCGGACAATGCGACCACGGTGGCGTACATCAATCGCCAAGGGGGCACAGGGAGTGTGGCCCTGGAGACAGAGGCGACGGCCTTATTCAGCTGGGTGCAGACTCGCCTGCCGGCGATCTCGCGGCGGCGCCCATCGCGGGCGCAGACAATGTCCAGGCCGACTTCCTCAGCAGAGTGCGGGTGGACCCCGGAGAGTGGGAGTTAAATCCACAGGTGTATGCGCAAATAGTTCGGCGGTGGGGTCCGCCCATCATGGATCTCATGGCGACCTACCAATCGGCCAAGACGAGTCGCTTCTTCAGCAGACGGCGGGAGCGAATGTCCGAAGGACTCGACGCTCTCATTCAGCCGTGGCCGACGTCCGGGCTACTGTATGTCTTCCCTCCTTGGGCGCTGATCGGCCGGGTCGTCCAGCGCATCGAGTGCCATCAGGGCCGAGTGCTGCTGGTGGCTCCGGATTGGCCCCGGAGGCCCTGGTATGCCGACCTCGTCCGGCTTCAAGACGGCGTGCCGTGGCACCTCCCGGCGTTGCCGGACCTTCTCCTTCAGGGCCCCTTGCGGATGCCCCAGGTGGCTCGATTCTCGCTTACGGTTTGGCCATTGAGAGGGCTCGGCTGAAAAAGAAGGGTTATTCGCCCGCGGTGATTTCCTCCTTACTGCGGGCGAGAAAGTCCTCCACTTCTCTCACTTATGTTCGGATTTGGAGGATTTTTGAGGACTGGTGCTCCCGGCGGGGAGTCCGGGCGGCGACGGTCTCTGTGCCCGTCGTGTTAAGCTTCCTTCAGGATGGGTTCGAGAAAGGTCTCGCGGCCAGTTCCCTGAAGGTCCAGCTGGCGGCGATTTCGTGTTATAGAGGCAAGGTCTTGGGCCGCCTTCTTGGTGCTCATGCGGATGTGCGGCGTTTCGTGACCGCCGTTTTCCATTTACGGCCTTCCCGCAGGGCGGTGATTCCTTCGTGGGATTTGAATTTAGTTCTGCGGGCTATGGTTCGGGAACCATTTGAGCCCTTGCGGAGGGCGTCCTTGAAGGATCTCACATTGAAGACGGTGTATTTCGGATCTGCAGGCCCTGTCCTGCCGAGAGCCTTTCTTGTCTTTCTCTACGGAGCGGATTGTGCTCCGTCCGGTTCCTTCCTTTCTGCCAAAGGTGGTGTCTCCCTTTCACTTAAATCAGGCGGTATTTCTGCCAGTGCTTTCGGCGAGCTCGGTCGAGTCGGTGGACAAGAGTCTTCTCCGGCTTGATGTGGGCCGCGCGCTGCGGCGGTATTTGCAGTCTACCGAGTCCTTCGAAAGACTGATCGGCTTTTTGTGCTCCTTGGGGGTACAAAAAAAGGGGAGGCGGCGGCTAAGGCCTCCATTGCTCGATGGCTCAAGGAAGCGATCGCGTCCGCGTATCTGTTGCAGCGGCGGCCGGTCCCGGAGGGGCTCCGGGCTCATTCTACTCGGGCTCAGGCGGCCTCTTGGGCGGAGCATAGCCTGGTTCCACCAGCAGAGATTTGTAGGGCGGCCGCCTGGTCGTCTCTGCATGCTTTCAGCAGGCACTATCGCTTGGATGTGTCAGCGGCTCGGGATTCTTGTTTTGGTTCGGCGGTTTTGCGCGCCGGCCTGCAAGGTCCCGCCCGGTCTTAACTGCTCTGTTACATCCCGATTGTGGAGGACTAAACTGGATATCCGCACAGGAAATGGAAATTACACTAACCTGGTAATTGTAGTTCCTGTAGGATCCAGTTTAGTCCTCCTTCCCTCCCGACTATCTGTATGATTTTGCGGCGCGCTGTCCCGAGCGGGTGCCTGTAGGATGGTTTTCGTCCCGTTCGGACTCTGTCGACAGTCGTGCTTATCGCTATGGCTCTTCCCTTTATTTTGGAGTTCAGTCAGCTCCTTAGTTTCTGGGGGAAGCTCGGTGTAAATTTAAAGGCGTCGATGACGGCGCCGTGCAGTGTCCTGACTTCCTCGTTTGGGGAGGGAGTTGGTTATTCCAGGGGGGGAAGTACATAGTTTAATGATAGCCTAATAATAATCTGATGTGTTGCTTCGTTAAGTTTGCTTTGTTACTAGTACACTGGGGGGCTTCTGGGAGCTCCTGCTGGATATGTACTACAGAAGATTTGATTGGTCCAGTCTCCAGGCTGCAGTAGGAGGGGCATTACCCGATTGTGGAGGACTAAACTGGATCCTACAGGAACTACAATTACCAGGTTAGTGTAATTTCCATATACTTTGCAAACAGGTCAACTGTTTAATATGGGCAGGTACTGTGGAGGGGGGGTTATGTGATGTGACCAAAATGTTCATTAAATAGGTGCGTTTTGAGTAATTTTCTGTATGTTGAGCGGGAGGGTTTCAGGGAGAGACCCCAGTTGTTAAAATGGGGTCTTAAATAAAGCTTTGTTCACCTTACACCAAATTTCATCATAATAGAGTGGTCTTCTGTACTCATCCATTAGTCAGTCATCCTTCCAGTATTTTTCCCAAAACCTCATGTTCACAGATTGGAAACTGCACTGCGCATGTTGGACTGCAAGTGAGCCTTAGCTTTCCAGTTGGAGCAGACAAAAGCTCATAGAAAGTCCATCCAGTTTTTTTGTTTGTTTGTTTTGACGCCAACAAGCTAGAGGCTGCCATTTCCAAATGCATGTTATCTGTTGGGCTGGCAGATTGCATCTCTTTCACTTATGCTCAGGCAGGCTAAGCCTCGAGAGTCATGTCATGACTCATAATGTCAGAGCCATCACTGTGTCGTGGCTCACTTGTGCGCTGTCTCCACAGAAGAGATTGCAAAGCTTCAACATGGACATCAGTCCACACATTCACATCTCATTACTGTTTGTAGGGGGATTCCCGACAAGACAGCAACTTTGGCCAGTCAGTACTCAGAAATTTGCTTGGAGAGTAGAATCCAATTCCATCCTCCCTAGGCTTATTTCTTTCAGTACAGGCTACCTTAACCAAAAAAAAAGTATAAAATGAAAAAGCTTGATGCCACCAAAACAGTTTTGCTGTTGCCCCTGTTGGACTGTTCATTATCCCCTTTTTTGTTCAAGATAGCTTGTAGCTAGGGAGTCCCATACTTGAGAACTTTTTTTCCTTCTTGTTCACAAAGAAAATGTAGTTCCTTATCGTCACTCCAGTCCAGTCCCTTCACTTCTGGGGTTACGCAACCCTTCCAGCAGCTTGGAGGCTGAGCCCAACCTTTTTGGGGGATGGAGTCAGTATAAATACCACTGGGACCACCCACCCACTCCAGTATTCTCAGCCATCCAAGCAGCTGGAGGGTTCCGTAAGCCTGGGGCTTACTGGAGTCCTACCTTGATTTCTTAATTTCCTTAATTTTTCCTAATTTTTGCTTAATTTTACTTAATTCAGTTATTTAATTTTGCCTTTATTTCTTTAGCGTTTTTGGGGGCTCTGCTCCTTTAAGAATTGCCTCTCTCTGGCAGGCCCCCCCCCCCCGCCCACCGGCTCAGACGCGGCTCGCAGAGCAAAGCCTCGGGTCTGCAGCAGCGAGGAGGTGCTCTGCTCTACCCAGCTTCCTGCACTTCTAGCTCTACCGTCTTCGGGGGAAACAGCCTCGCGCCGAAGCCCTGAAGGTGGCTGAGTGCTAGAGGCTGCAACGACAACCGGAGGGAAGCCAACCATCCCGGCCCGACGCTGCTGACCGCGGAGAAGAACCGCGCGGTGCCCAGGTTATCTCACGGCGCGATCAGACGGCGATCGCACTCGTGCTTCAGAGGGGGCTCAGCGCCGGTCTCAGCGTTGGAGAGCAGGCAGGCGCCAGAGTCCTTTTTCCCCGAGCAGGTCCATGTGGTGAGGCCTACCACGTGTAGAGCCCTTGGGTGGTATTCGCAGCATCGGGCCCAGGATCTTCAAGCTACAAACAGCAAGTACCTCCCTTAGGGGACAAAGGAGTGTTAGCCACTAATTTTAATTAATTTTAATTAATTTCAATTTAATTTTTTTTGATTTATGCTTGATTTCTATTTTAATTTATTTAACGTTAATTTTAATCGCTATTAACTTATTGCAGCCCAATTGGGTTTAGTTTAAGGTAATCCGTTTAAATCTCCTAGGGGTAATTAAAGGATTTGTTTCCTAAGGGAAATTGGGCTTTGGTTGCAAGGGCCTACAAAGATAAGCCCCAACCTTTCCCCATGGCATCTAAGCCACGCTGTCCTTCATGTGGTACCGCAGGGGCACCTCTGCAGAGGCAGGAATCTGCAGGAGCTGCGCCGCAGTGGCTCCATCAGTAGAACAGGAGATATTGCAGCCTTCCCCAGGGATCATCAGACCCTCTAGTAGGGGATGGGGGGTCCCAGGGTTCAATCTCTACCCCCTCAGAGCTACCCACGCCTCCCCTACTCCCTCCGCCCCCACCCCTCGAGTGCAGGAGGGGACGGAGACATTTTCTCCCCTGACTTCATCCTTTTACTCCATAAGGCCTACTGCCTGTGCAAGCAGGGCCTAGGAGCAGAGGAGGTTACCACACCAGTGGAAGAAAGATCAGCCAGGCTCCTCGGGGCTATCAAACCCGGAATCTAGCATCCCTTCTAAGCGTCAGCGTCTGGATGGGGAAGACCTCCTACCGTCCTTTTCCCAGGGGGCTCCGGAGGAGGATGGCTCGGTGAAGGATTTGGACTAGGATGAGGAGGAGCTGGAAGAAGGAAGAGATCCCGGAAGAAGATCAAATCGCGGATCGTTAGGGTCTTTAGGCGAGAGGAGCTTCCGGCGTTAATTAATGATCCTTAAAAGTACTCAATGTGGCCTCAGATATACCATCGCAGGAAGAGGCATTGGAGGACCCCTTAATACAGGCCATTAGGAGATCCCAGAAGGTCTTCCCGGTCCACAGGGTAGTGCGCCAGATGATCCAGGAAGAATGGGACCAACCGGAATCCAGTTTAAGGGGAGTCAGAACCATGTCTCGCCTATACCCTCTCCCAGAGACAGATAAGGAACTGCTAAAATCGCCCAGGGTGGATGCAGCGGTATCTGCAGTCACTAAGAAGATGACTATCCCAGTTGAGGGCAGTTCAGCCTTAAAAGACGCACAAGACAGGAAGCTGGATACACTCCTGAAACAGCCTTTGATGTAAGCGCCCTCGCATTGCAGGCCTCCTTGTCAGGAGCTTGGGTAGCTCGAGCCTGCTTAAGATGGGCTCAGCAGCTTCAGTCAGAGGACTCTTCGGCCGAGATCCAGGCAAACTCGGCCCAGAGTGGAATCCGGCGCAGCCTACTTGGCGGATAGTCAGTATGACCTCATCAGAAGCCTAGCCAAAACATGGCCTCGTTGGTGGCGGCTAGAACGTTATCTGTGGCTACGTAATTGGGCAGCTGATTGCTTCCTCGAAGGCACGCCTAAGTCGCTCCCTTTTAAAGGGAAACTCTTATTTGGGGAGGATCTGGAGAAGCTGGTCAAGGATCTGGGCGAGTCTAAGGGAGGTAGACTCCCAGAAGATAGACCAAGACAAGGCTGCCCCCAAGCCCCAGTGCGCACACAGCCTAGGGAGGTGCGGAGATTTCGAACAGCCAGATCAAATCCCTTTTCCAGGGGCCGGTTTCCCTCTAAGTGACAAGGTTTCAGAGGTTTTCGAGGGGCAGGTCGGGGATTTGGGGCTTCCTCCTCCTCCTCCTTCTCGGGCCCTAGGAAACAACAATGAGGTGTCGGGGGTCCAGGGGGAAGGACGGCCGGTAGGCGGCTGCCTGAGGCTGTTTCTCCCCGCCTGGACCCGTGTCACGTCCGATCAATGGGTCCTAGAGGTGATCAGAGAAGGTTATGCACTAGAATTCGCAAAGCAAATCCCACCAGCATTTGTTCAGTCGCCCTGTGCCGCGCCAACAAAAAGGGCAGCAATCGAGTCTACTCTTGCCCGTCTAATAGCCTTAGGGGCGGTAATTCCAGTACCTCCAGACCAGTGCGGATCCGGTCGGTACTCGATTTACTTTGTGGTACCAAAAAAGGAGGGTTCCTTTCGGCCAATCCTAGATCTAAAACAAGTCAAACCGCTGCCTCAGGGTACCTCACTTTCAGATGGAGACCCTACGTTCAGTCATAGTGGCCCGTGAGGGGAGGGGAATTCCTCACTTCCCTCGACTTGACGGAAGCCTACTTGCACATCCCGGTCAGGAAGTCCCATCAACAATTCCTGAGATTCGCAGTACCAAGAGGCCACTTTCAGTTCCAGGCCCTGCCTTTGGCCTAGCCACGGCTCCCAGAACGTTCCCAAGGTAATGATCGTAGTGGCGGCCTTCCTAAGGAAGGAGGGAATATTAGTACACCCCTACTTGGACGACTGCTGATCCGCGCAAAGTCGGCACAGGAAAGCCATTTGGCAACGTCCAGAGTGATTCAGGTCCTAGAGGAGTTGGGATGGGTCATCAACCGGACAAAGAGCAAGGTTGACTCCCTCTCAGGAACTCGAGTACCTCGGAGCAAGATTCGACACCTTCAGGGGCAGGGTATTCCTGTCACGGTCAAGATCAAGGGATCTAAGAGTTCTAATCACGCAGTTTCTGGGCAGACGAAATCCCTCAGCATGGCATTATCTCCAAGTTCTGGGAACTATGGCGGCATCAATAGAGGTGGTGCCATGGGCCAGGGCCCACATGCGGCCGCTGCAGCGGGCGCTATTGCGTCGTTGGTCTCCCCAGCATCAGCCCCTCTCAATGCAGTTACCTTGCGCTCCGCGGACCAAACAGTCCCTCCAATGGTGGAGGTGTCTGAAGAACCTGGACCGCGGAATGCCCCTCGATCCCCATCAGTGGTTGCTGTTGACGACGGATGCCAGCCTGTCAGGCTGGGGAGCCCACTGCGAGGACCAGTTCGTCCAGGGTAGCTGGTCACAGTTGGAATCACAGTGGCCCATCAACAGACTGGAATTGCGGGCCGTCACTCTGGCTCTCAAGGCATTCAGGATATTAGTGCAGGGAAAGGCAATTCGCGTTCTCTCTGACAATGTCACCGCGGTGGCCTACATCAACCACCAGGGAGGCACCAGCAGTCACGCCTTAGAGAAGGAGGCGGACTCTTTTCCAGTGGGCGGAATCCCGACTACTGGCCTCTCTCAGCGCAGCATGTGGCGGCGAGGACAACGTCACTGCCGACTTCCTCAGCAGGTGCAAGATAGACCACGGAGAGTGGGAACTAGAACAAGAGACCTTCAACCAGATAGTAGCCCTTTGGGGTCGCCCAGTCATGGACCTCATGGCACGGTTCTCTACAGCCAAGGTGGACAGATTCTTCAGCCGAAGGAAGGATAAGGATGTGCCGAAGGGTTAGATGCCCTGTCTCAAAAGTGGCCTTACGGAGGCCCTTCTCTATGTATTTCCCCCTTGGGCTATGATCGGGAAAGTTCTCCAACGGGTGGTCTCACCAGGGCTTGGTAATCCTCATAGCTCCGGATTGGCCTCGCCGCCCATGGTATTGCCGATCTGATCAAGACTGCTCGCCGACCGTCCTTGGCGGCTTCCTTACAAAAGGGACCTGCTGAGGCAGGGTCCGGTCCGGATGCCTCACCGTGGATCGGTTCTCGCTTACGGCCTGGCTATTGAGAGGGCGCGGCTTCTAAAACGAGGCTACTCAGGAGCAGTAATCTTGACTCTGTTGAAGGCCAAAAAGCGCTCGACCTGTCTTTCTTATGTAAGGGTTTGGCGCATCTTCGAAGCTTGGTGCGCGGAGCATCGTTGGAAGCCACTTTCGGCCTTGGTCCCGGAGATTCTGGACTTCTTGCAAGCAGGTTTCGAAAAAGGTCTGGCGCATAGCTCCTTGCGGGTTCAGTTGGCGGCTATCTCTTGCTAATAGAGGAAAGGTCCGGGGTAAACCCTTAGGGGCACCCTGACGTCTCCAGGTTTCCTAAGAGCGGTTAGTCGGCTACGTCCGCAACGGAGATCGGTCATCCCTCCTTGGGATCTTAACTTAGTGCTAATGACTTGATCGGGGAACCCTTCGAGCCAGTGAAGAGAGCCTCCTTAAAGGATTTAACTCTAAAGACAGTCTTCCTGGTCGCCATTTGCTCGGCCAGAAGGGTCTCGGAATTGCAGGCGCTTTCTTCCCAGCCCCCCTTCCTGTCCTTCCTCAAGGACAAAGTGGTTCTTGCGTACAGTGCCGTCCTTTTTACCCGAGGTTATCTCTCCTTTTCATGTGAACCAGACAGTTACCCTACCAGTCTTAGCGTCCAAGGGGCAGGAAGGTAGAGACGACAGGCTGCGTCTACTAGACGTCCAGAGGGCCTTGAAACGTTACCTCTCTCGCACAGCGCCATTCCGAAAGTCCGACCGTCTATTCATCCAGTTTGGAGGGCCGCACAAAGGTGAGGCGGCGGCCAAGGCTTCCATCTCCAGGTGGATCAGAGAGGCGATTGCCTCCGCTTACATCCTGAAGGGGAAAGCAGGTTCCGGTGGGGCTGCGGGCCCACTCCACTAGGGCTCAGGCGGCCTCTTGGGTGGAATTTTCCCTGGTACCTCCGCTGGACATCTGTAGGGCAGCGACTTGGTCATCGCTGCATACCTTCTCCAGCACTATAGGCTTGGACGTGCAGAGTGCAGCGGACGCCCAGTTCGGTCTAGCGGTTCTTCAGTCCGGTATGCCGGAACCCACCCAGGGTGAACTGCTCTGGTACTTCCCAGAAGTGAAGGGACTGGACTGGAGTGAACTGCTCTGGTACTTCCCAGAAGTGAAGGGACTGGACTGGAGTGACATAAGGAAATAGTAATTAGATCATACCTGCTAATTGCTGTTCCTGAAGGAACGACAGTCCAGTCCCTGATCCCACCCGCTTCCGGCAACCGTTTCAGACCTCGGGTTCATGGCAAGGCAATGTTTCGGACGTAGGACCGGTACGGCAGGAAGAAGACCGGGAGGAAGCCGGCTCGGGTAGAAGCAGACATCTTCCCAGGCCTCCTCTCCTTTTTTTTCCCTTTACATAAAAAAAAAATAAAAAAAAAATGATGATTTCAATATATATGCCTGTTGCATAGGTTTTGAGTTTTTATTTTAGGTTACGTTATGGAGTTTTTCAGTAGAAGTTAGTTAGATCTGCTTTTTTCAATCGAATACTTGCGTGGGTGGGTGGTCCCAGTGGTATTTATACCGCTCCATCCCCCAAAAAGGTTGGGCTCAGCCTCCAAGCTGCTGGAAGGGTTGCGTAACCCCAGAAGTGAAGGGACTGGACTGTCATTCCTTCAGGAACAGCAATTAGCAGGTAAGATCTAATTACTATCTACTCATCTGTAGCAGGTGTTCTCTGTGGACAGAGGAAAAACCCTCACACCTCCCCTAGGAGTTGTATTCCTCTCAGCTCTACTCCTGTCTCAGTTAAAATGGCTTTGCTGTGACGGGCGGGAAGATGCTCAGATGTGTGGAGGAGGTTCCAAAAGCTTACAAAAGGAGCTAGGAGTAATCTCCAGGAACAAGCAGGAATATAGTCTTCACATATGGGTATTGTCGGTACCGACGGAGCCTGCGCGGGAACGCTCCCCAGCGTCCAATAGGAAAGCTTTTGGGAGCACCCCACAGCGCCTGCGTGCTGCCTTTCCACCTTTCCCAACTGTCCCTCTCCAGTTCTTCATTTTCCGCGGAGCCAAAAGGTCACACATCCTGTCACCACAGAACATTCCCTTCTTATATTTCTTTTTTATGGTCGCGTCTGCCTTCCCTCGATGCTATACCGGTACCGCTGGTTCTTCTTTTATTTTTTCTAAAAAAACCCATTTGTTTCTGGAGTCTTTCTCCAGTAATTTTCTTCTCGGGTGCCATGCGCCATTTTGGGCACTAGGCCCAACTTTTTCCTCAAATGGAAAAAAAACCCGCTTCAGGTTTTAAAAAGTGTTCTAAGTGTGGCGGTACCATCTCCATCACAGACACCCATGAGTTGTGCCTCAAATGTTTAGGTCCTGAACACTCTATTTCAGAGTGTGTTTGCCTGTGGAATGATGTCAAAAAGGGGCCGGCAAAACCGAGCTGCTAAGCTCAGTACCCTTTTTCCCTCCGATGCAGCCTCTGTAGCATCGAGTGTCCTCCAGGGCTGCATTTTCCTCCCTTTGATCTCAGGTAACTAAACATAAATCTAGCCGTGTCCACAAAGGGTAGATCTCCTTCTAAACATCAAGTGTCGGCACCGCCGCCCTAGAGGCCAAGGTTGGTATGGGCAGGTCGGGTGGACACGAGAGTTTTTTTTCTAACTTTGAATTTGGTCTTTATGTATGGGTCTGGGTACTGGTCCCCAGGACCTACCGGGGACCAAACTTCAAGAGAACACAATAGTCCGAATGTAGGGAAAGTAAGGCTTTATTTCCCTTTACGCACAATGGTTCAAACAGTGGAGACTACTTCAACAAAAAAAAGGAAACCTTGCTTCAGGCAAAAAGAAGAAATATATTCAAACTTGCTTTGTCTACTGTTACTTCACAGGACTTTGTATAAACCAATTACACAGGCTTTGCTATGGAGCAGTGCTTTACATTTCATGCAAAGACATTAGGCTTCCTGCCTGGCAGTAGCTACAATCCATAGCGGTCTCAGGTGGGTCCTCATAGAATTCCACCTGCATAGGCTGAGGGTCAGATAACTGTGAATCTGTGTCGGTATACTTTTGTGGAGTGTATTGAGGCTTTTCATACAGCACATTCACTAGCTTCCAGTGTTCTGAGTCTAGGTTTGGGCCGCGCCCATGTGAAGGCTTGTTAGAGCAGTAACTTCCTTTGGCTTGCTGCCTTATGTTACACAGTCTTTCTTTTACCAAAGGCTTGTGTCCTGTCTCACAGGCAGTTTGATAAGGAGGGCACACTTCTGTATCTTGTGCTTCCTGTCTCAGTAAGTTATAGGCTTAGCGCATAAAAAGGTGGTTTACCTTGTTTCTTAGGATTAATCCCAGCTAGTTGAGTCCTCGAGGCCTAGTCCTGCTGTAGTTCAGCCTTACCCGAGCAGTAGGCTTCTCAGACTTCAGCTGGCCTTCCTGTAGAGTCACCACTCTTCCACACCCACACCTTCTGCTACTTGAATAAGGAGAGTTACCTCTTACAGTAATGACTTCATCATTTCCCTGGTAACAGCCACAGTGTCCTGCATTTACTGCTGGCGGTTCCTCATGTAAAAACTCTAGGGTTTATTTCCCCCCTTGTACCTTTCTTTCCAGTATCTCTCAGCCAAGAACTCCGGATTTCTGTTGGCACCGGACTTACTGTGCCTTCCTGCCAGGAACTCCTTCCTCTCTGGTATCCTCGCCCAGACTACTTTTTCTCTTTCAGCTTCTACCACAGCCTCTGCTTTCCGTTGCTGCTGCTGGTACACGCTGGTGCTCTTCCTGGTGCGCTCTCTGCTGCTCTTCCTCCTGGTGCTCTCCCAGGTGTGTCCCCTGGTGCTTTCCCAGGTGTTCTCTGTGGTGTGTGTCCTTTACTTGTCCTACTTCCTCCTTTTCAACTTCCCAGCCTTTCTTCAGAGGAAACTCCCCCTTTCCTGGATTGGCTGTTAGGTTGCATTACATCATCAGTTCTAGGGTGCAGTTCTCTAGGCCTTGGAAGGTCACTCCTGCTCCCCTATCAGGCTCCTCATAGCATTGCAACTGATGTTGAAATCTTTTTTCAGGATTTAAAACCTTTTTTCTCTGCGTGAATAGGCTCTGCAGTGCCACACAAGATGCCTCTGGCATTGCCCTTGAGGGACTTTCACTGGTAAAATTGCCCTGGTGGGAGGCTTCCGCTTCCAAAGCACCTAACGGGGCTCCAGGATATTCTTGAGGCTTCAACCTCGGCAGAACTACTGGTGCCATGCTCTGGGGTTCCGGCCGCTTTAACAGGCACCGATACCCAAGCATCGGCCAGCGTCGATAGAACCAGAGATTCTTGGCTATTGAACGCAGTCTGTCGGCTCTTCTTCTCACGGCCTCGCTGCCCTGAAACCACTTCAGACAATTCAAACCGGTACCAGCACCGACTCCGGTACCGGCACCAACTGTATCGACATCGGCAGGTATTCTACCGGGACCGAGTCATGCGTCTCTATCCGGCATCGACAAGTCGGTACCGGACCACTCCGATGCCGTCTTTGATCGGTACAGGTTCCGTGCCTTGCACGATCACCCGGATCGGAGATACTTTGAATCCTCAGATGAGTCTGAAGACTCCGAAGGCTCTGCCGATACCAGAATACTTCTTCCCGAGGATGCCTCTTCTCCTCAGCATAGGATGTCTCCACCAGAGGATATGTCCTTTCAGGATTTTAATCCGAGATGTGGCCCGAGGTCTTTCCATCACAGTGGCTCCTTAAAAAGAGCCTAGGGCAAAGAAATTAGAAATCCTACAGTACCCTAAAGCTCCCAAGGATGCAGCTACCTTAACCTATTCATGAAATCTTGCATGATCTTATGTTGAGGATGTGGGAAACACCTCTAACCACATCTCCTCATTCTCGAAGACTCCGACACCATGTATCGAGTTCCTCCCTTCTCCTGGGTATCAGAAGACTCAATTACCACACCATACCATGGTGGTGATAACAGCCATGAGACGGAAGAAGAGTGCAAAAAGGCAGGCATCTAATCCTCCAGGACGTGAGTGTAGCACTCTTGACGCCTTTGGACGTCGATCCTTCCAGGCTTCCCATGCTTTCTGCTAGGATCAGTTCCTATATCTTGTATATGGGAATGTTACTGAAGGAAGTCACAGGTGACTTAGAGCTTTATGAGCCCTCTCCTTCCTGATGATAAAAGGCAAGATTATCTTGCTCTTGTTAAACATGCTCAGGATGTTTCCAAGTTTGTGACTCGTGTAGCCTTTGACTGCTTTGAATGCATAAGCAGAACCTCTGCTATTACCATAGGTGCATGTAGAATTGCCTGGCTCCAGGCATCTGACTTGGAAATCTGGTACAGGACAAATTGGGGACTATACCTTCCACAGGAGAGAATTTCTTTGGCAAGAATTGGCAGGAAAAAGCTATGAGATAGATGCTGACAATATCACTTTGGATAGATTGTCCAAATCTACAGCTGATCCTGCGAGGAAAGATCCTCTAAGAAGCCATTCTTCAGTAAGAAGAAGAAGTTTTATCCCTCCTATACCCAGCAGGGACATCGTTCAGTTCAGTCTGACCCAAAAGGGACAGCAGTAACCTAGGCAACAAAGGAAGCCAAAAGCAGCTAAGCCTCAACCGGCTTAGCAGACTCAGCCTCCACAGGGGCTTTGACTCCTATCGAGAAAACTTTGCCTTCCTGGCCCTGAACGGCCCAGAACCCTCCACCATCCCAGGAAGGTTATGTATTTTTTGCACCCAGATGGTGTCAAATAGCAGCAGGAAATTGGACTCTGTCTATTGTACGAGAGGGTTACAAGCTTCATTTTCTCAGCATGTCTCCTCCTACAATAGTAAGGCAGTTCAATTCTCAGACCGACGTCCGGTTAGGTCAAGAAGTCACAATGCTCCTTGATCAAGGAGCAATAGAAGAGGTGCCCATTCACCAACTGGGTACAGGGTTTTACTCCCCCTATTTCCTTATTCCAAAGAAAACAGGAGGACACCGACCCATTCTAGACCTCAGAGAATTGAACAAATTCCTGTTCAGAGAGAAGTTCAAAATGATTTCTCTAGGAACTCTGCTGCCATACCTTCAGAGTCAGGATTGGCTTGTTCTCTAGATCTCAAGGATTTATATTTATTTATTTTATTTAGCTGTATTTATATCCCGCTTTTCACCGGGTCAAAGCGGTCAATTGGGAGATACATTTAACACGAGGGGATATGACACACATACACTAATACTTCTAGGGAACATGGGCAATGGAGGGTTAAGTGGCTTGCCCAAGACACAAGGAGTTCCTATAGGACTAGAAATCCCAGTCCCTCCGGCCTGAGATTGCTGTCTCAGGTGAGACTTGAACCCCCGACCCTCCGGCCTGAAGTTCCTTGTCCTAACCACTAGGCCACTCCTCCCTTTGGATGCGTATACTCATGTTTCTCATCCATCCAACTCACCGAAGGTTTCTTTGATTCCTGTTTCAAGGGAAGCACTGCCATACAGGGTTCTTCCTTTTGGCCTGGCCTCTGCACCAAGGGTGTTCACAAAATGCATGGCTGTAGTAAGCAGCATTTCTCCGCACCCTGGGAATATTCATCTTCCATTACTTAGACGACTGGCTCTTTCGAGCCCTTCAGAGCCAGATCCAGGGTTCGCTTTGTCTTGCACAATGCTCATCCTTCAGTATTTGGGACTTGTCATAAACTTCCCAAAGTCCAACCTTGCTCTCAATTAATCCCTAGAGTTTATAGGAGCTCTTCTGGATACCAGACAGACAAGGGCCTTCCTTCCACAGCCCCGCTGCCTTCGCATTGTGCAGTTAACTTCCCAAGCAGGTGCTAAAACCTCACCTCACTGCTTGGAAAATGTTACAGTTGCTAGGCCAGATGGCATCCACCGTGCATGTGGTTCCTTATGCTCGCCTCCATATGAGGGCAGCCCAGTGGACCTTCTTCACTCAGTGGACTCAGGCGTCAGGTTGCCTGTTCAGGACAAAATAGCAAACTCAGATCGCCTTATGTTTGTCCCTTACAATGGTTGGCAAGTCACCCCAACTCCCCCCCCCCCCCCTTCTGGTGGGGTCTCATGTTTCAGAAAACACCCACCCCAAGCCAACTTTCTAACAACAGATGCTTCACAGGTGGGTTGGGGAGTCCACCTGCAAGGCCTCTCTACCCAGAGGTACCTGGACTCCACAGGAGGCCGAGGTCCCTCCATATCAACCTCCTGGAGCTCAGAGCAATATTCCTTGCTCTGTCGAGTGTTGTCACACCCAGCTAAGCTACCAAGACAGTCCTAGTTCAAACAGACAATCAGGTAGCCTTTTTTCCTTTGTGAACAAGGAGGGCGGAACAGGCTCTCTGTCACTGTGCAACAAAAGCTTTGGCGATTATGGGCCCTCGCCAGACGAGCATCAGATTCATGCTCCTCATCTCCAATCTTTCAAGGCATTCAAAACTCTTGGGCAGACAGACTCAGTCGAGTTCTGCTTCCACACGGAATGGTCTCTTCATGCAGACCAGGTGACCCAAAGTTTTCAAACTTGGGGAACCCAGTAACATAGATCCTCTTTGTAAGTCCGCTGAATGCCACACTTCCTTGGTTTCTGTTCCAGAATTCCCGAGATCAAGGATGTCAGGCCAGGGATGCTGTCTCCTCCTCCATTGGGGTCAGGACTTCCTGTATGCCTTTCCACCTATTTCCACTAATACCAAAACGCATGTTCAAGCTTCAGAGAGACAGAAGTCCATATGATCCTCATGTATGCTTCCACGTTGGCCATGGCAAATGTGGTACCCTCTGCTCCTACATCTCTCTCAAGCTCCTCCTCTGGAGTTAGGGATCTGCTCCAGATCTCCTTTCTCAAGAGGATGTGATGCTGCAGCATCCCAATGCCCAGTCTTCTGCAATCTCAGGGCCTGGTTGCTGAAAGCCTAGAAACGTCACGGTCTTAACCTATCTCCAGGAACAAGCAGGAATGAGTCTTCACATATGGATACGTCGGTACCGACGGAGCCTGCGCTCAGGGAACGCTCCCCCAGCTTCCCAAAAAGGAAAGCTGTTTGGGAGCATCCCACAGCGCCTGCGTTGCTGCCCTTCCCGCATTTCCTAACAGCCTCTCCCCAGTTTCTTCTTTTTCCGCGGAGCCAGCAGGTCGTGTTCCTGTCACCGCTGAAGAAGTTCTTTGTTTTTATTTTAGTTTCTTTGGTCGGCGCGTCTGCCTTCTCCGACGTCGGGACCAAGTACCGCCGGTCCTGCCTTTCTTTTCTTAAAAAAAAAAAAAAAAAAAAGAACATATTTTTAAACATCCCTCACTTAGTGTGTTTTTCCTCTTTTGGGCCTTAGGGCCTCACGAAAAATTTTCCCCTCATGGAAAAACCAGCCTCCGGGTTTAAAAAATGCACGAAGGTGCAGCGGTACTATTTCTGTTACTGACACACCATGAATGGGTGTCTCAAATGTTGGGGTCCTGACCACTCCATTTTGGATTGTTTCGTCCTGTCCTTGATGTCTAAACGAGGTTTAGAGAACCGAGCAGCCAAGCTCCATGTTCTGTTTCCCTCTGATGCAGCGTTCAGTGGCATCGACGTCTTCCGAGGGCTGCTTCTGACTCCCATGTATCTCAAGTTAACCAAACCATAAAACCAGCCGGTCCTCGAAGGGTAGATCTCCTTCCAAGCATCGTAGTTGCCTCCGGGCTTGCCCTCGAGGATCCCTGCAACCGCAAAACTACCCCGGCGGGAAGCGTCCGGCTTCCAAAGCTCCACCTATGGGGTTACAGGATTGACATCGATGGACACCGGCCTCGACCGATCACCTGTTAGAATGCTCTGGGGTACCGGCACATACCTTCTGGTACGAATTCCAGGCATTCATGGCGTCGATGGATTCAAGAATGTTCTATCCAGGCAGCAGGCTATCACGGCCTTCATTCAAGCTGCGACGCCGCTGACTACCACAGCAAACTCCGTTGTCTGTATCGGCCCAAGGTACCGGCACCAATATCGGTAACCGGTACCGGACGCTGCATCGACATCGGCCCTGGTGTCGTCCCTGCAGCGGGTCCCTGCCTAGGGATGCCCATTCCGCTCGGTACGCGAACCGGTACCGATAAAGCCCGATTTCGATACGGGGGCCCTAGGTACGCGTATCGGAGCTTTGAAAGAGCACCCTGACAGGTCGTACTTTGATTCCTCCCCTCGAAGATTCTGATGCATCGGAGGCATCGCTGAAGTATCCATAGACCCTTCCTGAAGAGCCGCCTTCTCCAGAAAGAAAGAAGAAATGTCTCCTTCAGAAGACTTGTCCTTTCAAGACTTCAATAAGAGAAGTAGCTAAAGGGCTTTCTTTTTCAGTCAACCTCTGAATCAGAGCCTAGAGCTAAAAAATTAGATATTTTAGGTTTATTCCAAGGATCCTAAGGAGGCAGGTCACCTTGCCAATTCTTATGGGATTCTTTATGATCACATGATTGACTTAATGGGAGGACTCCTCTCACTATCATCTCCTCATTCTCCGTAGTTGGGGACACCCTGTACCGTGTCCCCTCCTTGTCCTGGTTTTCATAAAACACAGCTTCCTCACCCATTCTACTTGTGGTGGAGTCAGCTATGAAAAAGATAAAGAGTGCAAAAAAGACACCCTCTGCTACCTCCAGGAAAGAGAATTGCAGGACTTTGGATGCTTTTGGTAGGAAAATCTTCCAAAGCCAAGTATTGCTCATTGCCAGAATCAAACTCCTATAAGTCTTTATATGGGAATGTTTTCTGAAAGAAGTTGCAGATAAGCTGCACACTTTCTCCTCCCTTTATCTTCCAGAGGATAAAAGGGGAAGGAATTTCTTATTTGGCTTAAAGATTACTCAAGATATTTCCAAAGTTTTCCAACACCGTTGGCAGCTTTTATTTTCTTATATGATTTAGTATACATTTGATATACCGCTACTTCAGCAGCGATCAACAGCGGTTTGATTACAGATTGGGAAATTGTCCAAATCATGACAGGAAAATTTTGAGGTATAAACACATTGATTAGACAGGAAAGCACAGCACACAGAGAACTATTTTACAGGAACCTGGGCTAATGGAGGGTTTTAAGTCGGCTTAGCCCAAGAACCACAAGGAGCACCTTGTGGGACTAGAAACCCCAGGCCTTCCGGCCCAAGGTTGCTGTCCTCCAGTGGGATTTGAAACCCCGCACCCCTTCCGGCGCCCCGAAGTACCTTGCCCCAACCACTAGGCCACTCCTCCACTCCTTTTGACTCCTTTGAGGGTTGCCCAGCAGAGCTTCGGCCATTGCCATAGCTGCACGCCAAGAAGAATTGCGTGGATCCAAGCTTCTGATCTAGAATCTTGGGTCCAGGATGGCTTGGGAAATCTTCCTCTGTACAGTGAGAGAAAACTGTTTGGCAAGAAGATTGGCAAATAAAAGCCACTCAAATGGATGCAGAAAATTCTGCTTTGGATAGACTTCAAAGTCAACCTCCATTCCTGCCAAGAAAAAAACCTTTCAAGAAGGTCTTTTTTTCCTCAAGAAGGCAGACATTGCATCCTGCTTCTGGCCAACAATCATCTACAGGTCCTTTTGCTGCTAAGCCAGTCACGCAACCTAAACAAGGTCAGGCCTAAGCCTACAGGGGCTGCTGCAACTCAGCAGTACCCAGCCTCCTCAAGGGTTTTTGACTTAGATGCTAGAGAAACTTACGCCCTTTCTGGCTCTGAAACAGCCAGAGCACCTCACCATTCCAGGAAGGTTAGTATCATGTTGCTCACAGTATGGGAGCAAATTACAACAGAGCAGTGGACCCTCTCCATCATAAGGGAGGGGTAACAAACTTCATTTTTCAAACCTTCCTCCTCACACCATGGTGATGGGGACATTTCAATTCTCCAACATCTCTGCCTCGTCCTTCTAGGTCAGGAGGTGACTGCCTTCTTGCCCAAGGGGCAATAGAAGACGAACCTCTTCTTCAGCAAGGGACATCGGGTTTTACTCCCCCTACTTTCTGATCGCAAAGAAAACAGGGGGCTACAGACCCATAGAGATCTCAGAGAATTGTAACAAATTTCTATGCAAGGAGAAATTCAAGATGCTTTTCTCTGGTGCACTCCTCCTTCCATACCTTCAGAGTCAGGATTTGCTTTTGTTTCTCTAGATCTCAAGGATGCGGTACACCCATGTCCTCATCCCATCCATCTAACAGAAGAAGGTTCCTCCTTTCCCTTTTCCAAGGAAAGCATTACCAATACAGGGTGCTTACCTTTCGGTCTGGCCTCTGCTCCAGATGTGGTTCACTCAATAGCATGGCAGTAGTAGCTGCATTTCTACGCACTCTGGGGAATATTGGTCTTCCCATACCTGGACGACTGGCTCATCCGAGCTCCATCTCAGTCAGCAGGCCCAGACTTCCCTGGACTGCACAAGGCGCAGTTCTGCAGTATCTGGGACTTGTGGTAAACCTCCCAAAGTCCCAGCTCACCCCTACTCAGTCCCCTAGAAGTTTCATGAGGGGCCTGGCTAATACTTACCACTGCAATGTGGCTATCTTCCTCAGGCCCGGTGCCTACGCCTAGTGCAGGTTAGCCTCCCAGATTCAGTCCAAAGAGCCGTTTAACTGCCCGGGAGATGCTACAACTGCTGTAGGCCACATGGCATCCACAGTGCCATGTGGTCCCCTGAATCTCGCCTTCACATGAGAGCAAGCTCAATGGCCTTTGTCCACCCAGTGTACTCAAGCCATCAGGGGGGTGGGGGCGGGGGGGCGGGTCGGTCAGACAAAATAGCAACTTCAGGGCTCCTCTTTGGTCTCTCCAGTGGTGGAAGTCCACCAAAAATCTGTGGCTGGGGTCCCCCTACCAAAACAGTTGTTTGCCCAAGCAACCCTCAAAACAGATGCCTCACCAAACAGGTTGGGGAGCTCATCTACAAGACCTCTCCACTCAGGGCCCTTGGTTCTCAACAGGAGAACTCTCTACATATACAACCACTTGGAGCTTCGAGCAGTTTTTCTAGCTCCTTCACGGTCTCCCATACCTGTCTGCTCAGCGACAAGAAAGGCCTCATTCATAAGGACAATCAGGTAGCAAGGGTTGACATAAACAAGCACGGGAGGAACTGGCTCGCTCTCGCTTTGCAACGAAGAGCTTTAAGATTGTGGGAACTTAGCCATGAGAGCAATCAAATCCATCTCCTGGCAGTCTACCTTCCAGGAATCCAAAACTCTTGGGCAGACAGACTCAGTCGAGTTCTGCTTCCAAACGAATGGTCCCTGCACATGGACCAGGTACTCAGAATCTTTCAAGAGTGGGGAACCCGACAGACATAGACCTCTTTGCAGGTCAGTGAATTGCCAAACTTCCCCGGTTCTGTTCCAGAATTCTGTGTCAGGGAGTTCAGACCAAGGATGCACTTCCTCCTGCACTGGGGTCAAGACTTCCTGTATTGCCTTTCCACCCATTCCCTTAATTCCCAAGACTCTGTTCATGCTCCAGAGGGATCAATGATCCATGATGCTCATAGCTCCTCGCTGGACACGCCAATTGTGGTACCCTATACTTCTGCATCTCTCCCAAGCTACCTCCCTGGACTTGGGAGCTGCTACAGACCTCATGTCCCAGGAGGATGGGAACTTTGTGGCACCCAAACCCCAAGTCCCTTCACATCAGGGCTGGGGTGCTGAAGGCTTAGAATTCAAGGTTGGAATATTCTCAGCAGAGTGAAGGAAATCCTCCCTGCTTCCAGAAAACCTTCTAATAGACGGTCCTATGCTTTTAAATGGAAAAGCGTTTTCCATTTGGTGTGCTGAGAAGGGTCTTGACCCTCCAGCAATACCTTTGAATTCTCTATGGGAATATCTCCTGCATACATCCACCTGCTAGGCCTTAACGGACAAATTCAGTAAGAGTCCATATGAGTGCTATTGCAGCTCCCCTTAAGCCTCTCAAGGGACAGCCTATTCCTTCTCCTACTCTTATTGCAAGATTCATGAGAGGCCCTCCTAACTTTAACTAAACCTTCCCATTAGGCCGCTTCCGGTGGCATGGGACTTAAATCTGGTTCTGGGTCAGCTTATGAAAGCATCGTTTGAAACCTTAGCCAACAACTCCTTGAAATTTCTGTCCTGGGAAGGTCTATTGTCCTCATGTGCCGTCACATCAGCTCGCCGCATCAGTGAGCTACAGGACTTGGTGGCTAATCCATTTTATACAAGGTTTCATCATGATAAGGTAGTCCTCAGGACCAATCCACAATTTATGCCTAAAGTTGGTATCACCTTTTCATCTTAACCAAGAGGGATATTTACCTGTCTTCTTTCCAGGTCACTCATGCATCAAGTGCCAGAAAGGAATCTTCCAGTCCATGGATTGTTTAAAAGGGCTCTTGCCTTTTACTTACAAAGGACACAGCAACATAGAAAGGATTCCCAACTCTGTGTTGCTTTTGATCCCTCTCATTTGGGACTGCCAGTCTCTTAAGAGTACACTGTCCCATTGGGTTTGCTCAGTGATTTTCTTTAGCCCTAAAAAGAGTAAGCACATTTCTTCGGAGGGCAAGGTCACAGCTTATAAGGTGTGGCCATGGCCACCTCCAACTGTTCCCTCTAAGGCTGTGCGCGTGTGGAGCGCACACCCACCTTGCCGAGCAAAGCGCACATACTTTATAAACAGAGGACACAAAAATTACGGTTATGATGGAAAGCAACACAGAAGGCTCTAAAATTTAAAACTGTTGGTTGTAATTCATGTAACTTTTCCGCTTGATTTAGTTAATCATCTATTTTCATTTAATTTGAGTAAAATCAATGTGGTGTACCTACTGTATTCTGGACGTGTAGTCAAATTTTAACGTATATAACTCCCCCCCCTCTTCCCGGAGTGTCGTCATGTGGCGCACAAAAATTTTAACCTTCCTTCAATAGTTGCACAGCTGATATTTATGCGCACACAGCCTACAGAAAATTAGAGAGAACATTGGCACACCTCTAGGGCTCATCTAAATTCTGTGTCCATCGACCAGATCTGGTTGAGCGGCCAACTGGGCCTTGGTTCCTACCTTCACAGCCCATTACTTTTTGGACAAGGACCTCCGCCGGGATGCCTTGTTTGGTCAGGATGTTCTCAAAACACCTGTTCCATGCTTAAGAAAGCTACCATCCGTCCATGGTTGGATGCCTGCGGATCCATAGGAGGAGGTAGAGCCCTTCTCAGGGTCTCACAACCTTGGGCATCTCACCAGGCCTCTCTAGCTAGGGAGTCCCCATATGTGAAGACTCATTCCGGCTTGTTCCTGGGAGATAGCACAGTTACTTACCTGTAACAGGTGATCTCTGCGGAACAGCAGGAATAAGACTTCACAACCCCACCCACCTCCCCTAGCAGTTGTATATATCTATCTATCTTTCCTTTCCTCTCTATTGTCTAAGCTTGAAAAACTCGGACTGGGGAGAGGCCGTTAGGAAAGGACCGGGGGGAAGGCAGCGCGCGTGGGATGCTCCCAAAAGCTTTCCTTTTTGGGAAGCTGGGGGCGCGTTTCCCGCGCACGCTCCGTCGGTACCGACGTACCCATATGTGAAGACTTATTCCTGCTGTTCCCTGAGATCACCTGTTACAGGTAAGTAAACGTGCTTTCCCAGCAGGTAAGGGATATCCTTCATGCTTCCAGTAAATCTTCCACAAGACGCTCTTATGCATTTACGTGGGAAAAAGGGTACACCATATGTGGCTTGCAGAAGGGTCTGAACACTCTTGCGATACCTCTGGAATTCATTACTGGAGTACCTTCTTCATTTATCAAATGCAGGGCTTAAGACCAATTCAGTGAGAGTCCATTTGAGTGCTTTGCAGCTTCTTTCAAGTCTCTAAATGGACAACCTATTTCCTCTATCCTGTCATAGCGAGATTTGTAAGCGGCCTTCTTTTAACAAAGCCTCCCATTAAGCCCAACACCAGTGGCATGGGACTTAAATCTGGTGCTTGGGCAGCTCATGAAACCGCTCCTTGGAAAACAGAACCACTACTCTCTTTGAACTTCCTTTCCTGGAAAGTTATCTTTCTGATTGCAATCACATTAGCACATCGCATCAGTGAATTGCAAGCGGTGGTGGCTGATCCTCCTTATGCAAGGTTCTGTCATGATAAGGTTGTCCTTAGGACC